>CM066330.1:223099281-223699281 GCA_033807585.1 Hydrophis major
TTAGAGTCTTTCGCCCCTCCACCGCCCCCAGTCCTTCTCTGCCGCTTTAAAGCCGTCCTGCCCTTAAGCAGAGGCTTGTATCTGCGCTCGCTATTGCGATCCATTGTGCCTTCCCCCCACGAATGCCTTTGGAAGAAGGTAAGCTTTCTTCCCTGCAGTCCCCTTTTCGCTTCCTTCCAGGCTAGTTTTTTGCTGCTAAGCGGATTGTTTTTGTCTCTGAGTTTGTCGCACCAGAGCCAGTGGCCATTTTGGGTGCACCTAGTGGCCGGCCACCATTTTGTTTTTTTCACGACCTTGCTGCGACATGTTTGGAAGGCCCATAGCGGGACCGACAGGCCGCTTGGATTACTGAGTATTGTGGTTCTGTGCCCCATTGCCCGTTACTTCTGTTCGTTGGCTAACTTCCGCAGCCCACTCAGAGGTGAAGGCACCAACTTCCCATTTTGTTGGGAGGCTGTCTCAGGAGGCGCTTCATTTTTTTGCTTTTATTGTTGTTTTTTCCTGGCCTCAGAGTTCATTCGGCCTATTGGATAATCAGAAATTTTTCCTAGTTTTTTTTTACTTATTTCAAAATAGATAAATAAATAAATAAAAATAGCATAAAATATTAATATCCTTTTGATTTCAATTGGCTCTTTTTTTGGGTTCCACCCTCTTAAAATAAAAGAAAAGAAAAGAAAATATAAAAAATAAAATAAAATAAAATAAAATAAAATATAAAACATAAAATAAAATATAAAACATAAAATATAAAATATAAAATAAAATAATAAAAAATAAAAAAAATAAAAAATAAAAAAATAAAATAAAATAAAATAAAATAAAAAAACAAAAAAAATCTCCAAAAGGGGGACGCGGCTCAACTTTAGGACATCCGTCCCACGTTGTAGGTCGAACTCCCAGGCATGCCAACCGCCATTTTTTTGTTTAATATCTCTCTGTATCTGATTCTGTTATTATGGCATTGGATAATCCAAGCGGACCTTCTTTGAAGGCTAAGTCTAAGACGCATCATTTGCACAAACGGGACAAGGACTCATCCAAAGCTTCTCAGAAGGATGCCTTAACGCGCCACAAGGCTTTGGAGAAGGAGTTTGACAAATGTTCCAGGGACTCTCATTCTGTAACCCCTGCTCTTCCCACCCCCTCTACCTCTACTCAGCCTCCCCCTCTGCCAGAACAGCCTTTCTTTTCCAGGTGCAGCTCACCCGTCCAGAGCCTCCAGGCCACTTGGGCACCTTCACTCCGACCGCTGCAGGCCTACGCCCAGAAGGTCCATCCTCAACCATCATCCCAGACAGTATCAGAGAATGGATGCAGCTGGCTATCCACCAAGTGATAGCGGAAGGTATCCAACAGTTGTTCAGACCAGGTTTGCAAACGATGGCACCCGAGGTCGAGTCTGTTTCTGGAAGATCCCTCTCCAGACCGGAATCGCGCCACGGTCAGGTACCTTCTCAAATGGAGCCCCCTTCCCCAGACACAGAAGGAAGAGGAAATGGGTTTTGAACCCTTCAGGGAAGAGGAAGGGTCAGATAGGGGGTCCCTGCAATATTCTGAATCCTTTTTCGAGGTAGACCCAATGGAAGGAGAGATGTCAGAGGACGAGGGCATGTCTCCTGACCAACCCGCTTTTGTAGGCTTATTTAAGCCTCATTTGTTTAAGTCCTTGCTATTTAAGGCAAAAAATATTTTGGGTCTGACTCTCCAGTCACCTTCTGATCCATCTCCAGTGACCTCGGGGGCCCCAGAAGATTCTATATTCAGGCAACTGGTTGTAGAGACCGAGGTCATTCCTACTCCACCAATTTTCTCCAACTTACTGGCAAGACAATTGGCTTCATCGGGGGGGCCCTGCCCCGTCCAGTCAGGACAAGAGATTTTTTAATCTCTATTCGGATTTCTCTGCCATGTTAAACACTCCCAAGGTGGACAACCCCATAGAGAGGCTAGCATCATTCTCTAACTCCACTGATGCTCTGGAAGCGCTGAAGCCAGAGGACAAGCGGGCCGAGATGGCGCTACAGCAGGCACACCAATCGGATGCTTGGGCCATTCGATCAGCCACGGCCGCATCCTTTTTCACTCCATCTTCCATCAGATGGCTCAGACAGTTGAAACAGCATGTTCCCCTGTCGAACACCAGGGTCCATCAGGACATTGCCAAGATCATGGCCACAGCGGAATTTGAGGCCGACGCTACCTTTTACTCTGTGAAATTTTCTTCTCAGGCTATCTCCTCGCATGTTTCTGCCTGGTGGCTGCTTTGGCTTAAACACTGGCAGGCCAATATTCAGAATAAAGCGAAATTGGCTTCGACTCCCATCTCGAGAGTAAATTGTTTGGCCCGGCCCTGGAACCATTGTTGATGGAGAGTTGGAATAAAAAGAAGTTTCTCCCGTCTCTTTTTCGCAGGCAAGAGTCCAGAGGGCCCCAACCCTTTCGAAGGGGCTCCTTTCATGCCTCCTTCCAGACACCCTTCAACCCCAGATATCAAAGTCCCCCCCCCATTTCGACCGGCCTACCAGGACCGGAGTGACACGGGGGACAGAAACAGGAGGGAGGTCAGCTACAGGAGACCCTTCCGGGGTGCAGGAGGTAAAGCGTCCCAATGTCCCAGATAGGTCTTCAGCCACTTATCCCATTGGCGCTTGCCTCAAATATTTTGCCAACCAATGGGAATCATCTACGTCTGATTGCTGGGTTAGGGACACTGTCAAATCAGGCCTCTCCCTTCAGTTTCAATTCCCCCTTCCGGAGCACTTCATGGTTTCTCCTCTTTCCAGAGACCGTACTAAGCGTGCTTTCATAGAGGCCGCTATCAAACACCTTTCTGAAATCAAGGCCATATAGCCCGTGCCACCTTCACAGCGAGGAAAGGGCTTTTACTCCCTTCTTTTTCTAGTTCCTAAACACTCCAGGGCTTGGAGGCCCATTTTAGACTTAAAGAGGCTCAATCGTTACATTGTCCATCATAAGTTTAAAATGCATACACTTCAATCCATTTTACAGGGCACCAGGAAGGGAGACTGGCTCACCTCCATTGACCTTCAGAGGCATACCTTCACATCCCCATTCATTCTTCATTTTTCAAATATTTGAGGTTTTGCTACAACGGCCAACATTTTCAATATGTGGCCCTTCCCTTTGGTCTAGCCTCGGCTCCGAGGACCTTCACCAAGGTGTTGGCAGCACTAGCGGCTCACCTCAGACACTTCCCTATCCGCATTCACTGTTATCTAGATGACATCCTTATCCTATCACCCACCCGGCATCAAGCCGAGAGGGACACTAAAACCACCCTTTCAGTAATTCAGGATCATGGTTTTCTGGGAGAAGAGTCAGCTTAACCCTTCCACCAGAATAGCTCACTTAGGGGCAGTGATTGACTCAGTTGAAGGCAGGGTTTTCCTTTCTCCTGAAAGATTCAGCAGCATCCAGAAATCGATCAGGGTCATTAGACGGGCAAGGAAAGCTTCATTGTTGGACTTGTCCAAATTACTTGGAAAATTGGTTTCATATATATCTGTTGTTTCCTGGGCCCGGCTACATTCCAGATCCCTGCAGTGGTTCCTCCTGCCTTATCAGTGTTCCAGAAGGAGCAACTCAAGAGTCGTGGTGAAGGTTCCTCCAAAGGTTCTCGCCTCGCTCCTCTGGTGGACAAGACCCGTTATCAACAAGGGACATCTTTTCAAGAAACCCCAAAGGGTCATTCCCACAACAGACGCCAGCCTATCCAGATGGGGAGCCCACATTCAGTCATTTTCAGCTCAGGGAACTTGGTCAGCAACCGAGTGACGCTGCAGCATCAACTGGCTGGAGCTTCATACAGTTTACCTGGCCTTATGCACCTTCCTTCCACAAGTGCGAGGGCGCCATGTACTGGTCCTCACGGACAACATTACAACTAAGGCCCACATCAACCGTCAAGGGGGCACTCACTCCATCCGCCTCATGAGGGAGGCCGAGTGGCTCTGTTGGTGGGCAGAGGTCAACCTCTTATCCATCAGGGCAGAACACATCTCGGGGGTCTCAAATGTTCAAGCAGACTGGTTGAGCAGGGCCACCTTAGACCAGTTGGAATGGCGTCTGCATCCCTCCCTGTTCAAGGAGGCCTCAGCGATATATGGTCAGCCACTGGTGGATCTGTTCGCTTCTCCACTCAATGCCCAGACACTGAGATTCTTCTCCCGATACCCCATCAAGGGGGCAGAGAACCACAATGCCCTGCATTGCCCCTGGCCCACAGGGCTCCTATATGCTTTTTCCCCTCTCCCCTTGATCCCCAAAGTGATCCAAAGGTTGATCCTCGAGAGGGCGGAAGTTCTTCTGGTGGCCCCATATTGGCCCAGGAGACCATGGAGGTATCAGGGGGGACCACTTCTTGGAAATGATCAAAGATCTACATGTGGAGCAAGAAGATCTGCTTGTAAGTTTCGACGTGGTTTCACTATTCACTCAAGTCCCGATAAAAGAGACTCTTGAAATCATCAAAAATAAATACCAACCAGCTAAACACCTCATGGAACTAACAGAACACTGCTTAACCAACACATATTTCATATACAAAGGACAAAGATACAAACAAATTGAAGCAGCCCCCATGGGATCACCACTGTCACCTGTCATTGCAAACCTGTTCATGGAAGAATTCGAATCCAGAGCCCTGGCTAATGCCATACTCAAACCCAAACTATGGTTAAGATATATCGATGACACATTTGTGATTTGGCCCCATGGAAAAGAAAACCTAAACAATTTCCTAACACACCTAAACAGCACATACCCCAAAATCAAGTTCACCATGGAAACAGAAACAAACAAACAACTACCATTCCTAGATGTATTAATTTACAAAAAAACAGATGGCACACTAGGACACACCATATACCAGAAGAAAACACATACTAACCACTACCTCAACGCCCAATCCCACCACCACCCAGCACAGATAAACTCCGTGGCTAAAACACTAATTACTAGAACCAAACGCCTGGCAGACAAGACACACATTAAGACTGAACTATGCACCCTGACCAAAGTACTGACAGCCAACGGCTTCCATAAAAGCAAAATCACCAGCTTGATCCACCAAAACACACTGAGACATAATAGAGATCCGGAAGATGAACAGACCTATGGAACAGCTGTCCTGCCCTATATAAGAGGTACTACAGACAAAATTAGTAAGATACTACACAGACATCACATCAAGACTGCCTTCAAAACAGACAGAAAAATAGCAGCCATCCTTAGAAACCCCAAAGATAAAATTGACCTGGAAAACCAAGGCATATACGAAGTCCCCTGTGCATCATGCCCGGCCACATACATTGGACAAAGCAATAGAAGAATAAGCACCCACCTGGATGAACACAAAAATGCAGTCAAAAAGCTGGAACACACTTCCTCACTCGTCCAACACATGGAAGCCACAGGTCAAAACATCAACTTCAATGGCACCAAAACCCTAGCCACCACAGAAAATCCTAGCCACAGAATCATCAGAGAAGCCATAGAGATTGAAAAAAGACCAGAAAGCATGAACAGAAGAGATGATTCCACCAGGCTGTCAATCATTTGGAAGCCTGCACTCACAAACAAAAAAATCTCCACACCACAAGCCAGGCAAACACCTGGGCACAAACAGATCCCCCCTGATACCTCCAGCTCAAACACACCCCAACCAGGCACCCAGATGAAACCTAGCTTCCAAACTAATGATAGCTGTCCATTTACCTAGAGCCAAGCTGCACTAAAGGCCTCCAATAAAGTAACACAATGTTGCCAGCCAATCAAGATACAAAAAGAGCCAAAAAACAGACAGAAGATATTAGAAACACCAATCAAGCAGAACACAGCAAACTCCAAGATCAATAAACACAGACCAAGACTCCCAGCCAATCAGGATGAAGAAAAAGCCATTCTGGCACAGCAATAAGCTGCCCCAAATTTAAATCTGAAACCACTGTAAAAGTCTGACTCACAGATGAACACTATACAGAAGCCTGATGATGGCAGATGAGATTCTGCTGAAACGTTGCTTCAACTTTAAAAGCACAACTACTATGACATGGGAAAATACCCAAACTAAGCTGAATGCCATATATATATAATTTATGTGGATCTTTGGTTCTTCAGCTGAAGACCAAGCCTGAAGATGATGAATGAGACTTCATCGATACGTTGCCTAGATACTTCCAATCTTACGCAGGAGAAAACCTGAAGAACCAAAGATCCACATACAAATACCCGCGAGAACCTCAGAAAACATATATTATTTAATATATATATTTATGAGATCTTCCTCTGTCTCTTAAATTCCTCTAGTCTTATTATTGTTATAAATGATTTTTTAGAAAACTCTCTATCCGAAGATGATTAGAGGAAGAAGAGGAAGCTGGTCCAGACGATCAAGGAACGCCACGGGCCCTAGGCAAAGGCTGGGCCTAACCAGACTGCCTTCCCAGGCAGAACTGGGCAGAAGTGGTGAGAGTCAAGCCGCGCCAGCTAAGGCAGGCCGCGGAAGAAGCGAACAAGGGAGTCAGAGAAACCGGCCTCCAACGAAAGAACCAGGCAATATTATTCGGGATCTGAGCAGGCCAGCTGGTCCTGCTGCCTGATTATGAGCGCGCTGCAGTGATCGTAAGATAAGAAAAACAAAATGGTGCCCGGCCACGAGGCGGCGCTTAAAATGGCGTCCGCCTGCTACGTGGGCTTACAGGGCTCCAGCAATGGCAAGAAACCAACTCTCCAGGGCAATGCAAAGTCCCCAGGGGGAAGGCAAGCAAGGGAGAGTCCAGCAACCTTCTAACAGAGAAGAAAACGGCGTTCGGGGGGGACGACGGAGTGAATCGATGCGAGATAAAACAAACGGAAAAAAACCGGCAGAAGGCAATGAGTAAGGGATGGGGGGGGGGTAGCCTGGAAAGCTGGCTAGCCTATCCCTTGGCCCCCTGGGGCTAGGGACTCCCAGGGGAATTTAGAATCCCAAAACCAACTGTGCAGGGCTAAGTAAATAAGATAAATTAAATACAACCTGCTAGGAAGAGAATAACAATCCAAATACAGTTAGTCTTGAAATGGCCAAGAGAAGTGAAAAAAAACACTGCCTACTCTGAGCGAGGCTGAGCATAAACTGGGGGAACGCTCTAATGGAGTCCCATGACAGAAGGAGGAGCGTTCCTCAAGAATTAGCTCAGCCTACAACAGCAGAGACTGAAGCACCACCCACTCTCTGGATGCTCCGAGCAGCTCTAAGGAGAATGCTAGTGATCTATAAAATCATACAGAGAGGAATGTGCAGATAACTATTTGATTTGAAGTAACTGAAGTTTTGTTCAGGAATCTGTTTCATAATTAAACTCTCTTGTTTCTCTAGCAGATAAATGTGTTACTAAATCATTAAAACAAATTAGATTAACTGAAATATTAGGCATAGATAAAAAATAATCTCTTTTCATCTCACAAGAAAGCTTGACAACTGAGTATATGTGTGTTAAAGACTGATTATTTAGCTAAATTTTCAATTTATGTTTATGCTAGTGAAGTTTGTATTAAATTCAACACTTTTAAACTAAAGTAGTAACATATTTGGATAAAGAGAATAGGCAATTATCTTAGAAAACATCTGTTGCTAAATCAGTGGAAAACAATTTGAGATGGTATCAAAATGCATTTCTTAATATGACAGAGAATGAAAATAATCAAATGCATGTTAAACTATGTATTGCTATAGTTTAACATGCAGGGAAGATTATACCTGGCATACTAAGGAAAAGCCCCTGTCCAGGTAACTTAAGATTTTATATGCTTCATTTATTTTATAATCGTCTCCCTCCATCCCATGTTTCTGAGTGACTTGCAATCTCTCTCTGTCCCCCTCTTCCCCCCCTCCAAGGTTGAAAACTCACATAAAGAAATGCTGCCTGTTTGAGAGAATTTAAACAATTGTTTATTACTTCCAAAGGTAGCAGAGTCCAGGGGGACACTATCACACAAACTAATAACAATCCAAGATTACATAGGTTTTATGTAAAAAGTTGATCAAACAAAATTTGAGTACATGCATATTGAATGTATGTATGTATGTATGTTTTTTAAAGTTTTCGCAGGTACTAACATGTATGGTATTCAGCTTTGTTCAGGTATTTTCCCACTTCATTATGGTTGTGCTTTTAAAGTTGTACCAATGTTTCGGCAGAATCTCATCTGCCATCATCAGGCTTCTGTATTGTGTTTGTCTGCTGAAATGTTGCTACAACTTTAAAAGCACAACTATAATGACATGGGAAAATACCCGAACAAAGCTGAATACCACAACACACACACACACACTAATTGGAAACTCCCACAAGAATTGCTTTATAATATATAAGGAAAAAAAGGTAATTTTGAGAGGAAGTAGGTATCAATCATTGTGTGAAAGCATTCTTTGAAATGCAGCAGCACAACTTCTATACACTGGAAATGGGCGTTGGTCCTTACCTGACACGCCATTTCTCTTCGAGCTGCGAGGAGCATCCAGAGAGAGTGGGTGGTGCTTCCATCTCTGCTATTGTAGGCTGAGCTAAATTCCTGAGGAACGCTCCTCCTTCCATCACGTGACTCCATCCCAGCATTCCCGTTTTATGCGAAGGCAAGAGAAAACATTAAATTGTGCTCTCATCTCACTATACTTAGGTCCCTTGGCCGAAAAACAAGACACTACCAGACGGTGAAGGAAAGGGAGGGGCTGGATGCTCCTCGCAGCTCGAAGAGAAATGGCGTGTCAGGTAAGGACCAACGCCCATTCTCCTTAGAGCTGCTCGGAGCATCCAGAGAGTGGGACATACCAAAGCTGGGCCTGTCCTACGGGAGGGGCGCCGTCTGGTCTGTGGTCCCCTCGGTTCCCTGAGAACCCTCTGAGGAACTCTTCTACCGCAAGAAGCCTCCACTGAGGCTTACCTGTTGACCTTGTAATGTCTGATGAAGGGTGACGTGGAGACTCATGCAGCTGTCCGGCAGATGTCGAGTATTGGGCCCTGGGAAACCCAGGCAGCTGAAATTGCTGCACTCCTAGTGGAGTGAGCCATGATACCCTTGGGTACCTGGGGGCCTGATCCTGGTACGCCCTGGTGAAGGCCTCCCTAATCCAACAGTCTATGATGGTTGGGGTTGCCTTTAGCCCTTGTGACTTTGGCTGGAAGGAGATACACAGGGCCTCAGACTTACGGAAGGACTCGGTGTGCTTAATGTAAATCCATAAGGCACATCAGACGTCCGGGGAGTGCCATAGTCTCTCCCCTTCGTGAGTTGGACCGGAGCAAAAATGGGGGGGATAAGGTCCAGGCTCCTGTGGGAAAGCAACTTAATCTTGGGTAAGAGGAAGGAACAAGCCATAGGACCACCCAGTCGGGATGGAATACGCAAATGTCTTTTCTAACTGACAGCGCAACGCTCTCTAATATCCTACGCGCTGAAGTGATCCTACCGGAGGAAAATTGCTTTGAAGTATAGGAACTGAAGAGAGACCTCTCTTAGGGGTTCAAAGGGTGGTTTTGAGAGGGAAGTAAGAACCCTATTGAGGTCCCAGGTTGGGTACAGGTGGAGGGACGGAGGACGTAGATTTGTGGTCCCTTTCAGGAAGGCACGAATACGGGGTTGGTGAGAGAGGGAACTAGCCTCTTTACAGTGGCTGCCTGTGGATAAGGCTGCAACCTGACGTCTTGGTGTATTGGGGGATAGCCCCTTGCTGAAATCCTCCTGGAGAAAGTCAAGCACTAGAGCAGTGGAAGGGACCGTTGGGTCAACCAGAAATTTGACATACCCTTTCTCAAAGTCACCCTGATGGCTTTCATGGTCAAGGCGGGACTTGAACTCACGGCCTCTTGCTTTCTAGTTCAGGGGTTTAACCAGCAAACCAAACTGGCTCCCATACTGGTTGAAGATCGCCTGGCTGCTAAGAAGGTATAAAAGACCTTGCTAGAGAGGATTTCCCTCTTCAAGCGTTCCCGCTCAACCTCTACACAGCTAGTTGAAGCCATTGGGGGATCAGGTGGAGGAGGGGACTTGGAGACAGAGAGATTCTGTCTGCTGGGATCCTCCAGGGAGGGACTATGGTTAAACTGTGAAGTCCGTGAACCAAGGGTGAATGGGCCAATAAGGAGCTACAAGGAACAGATCCACCTTCTTGTGAAGTACCTTTTGAAGGACTATGGGCACCAGCGCCAGAGGAGGGAAGGCATAGAGGAGACCCGGGGCCACGGACACCAAAGGGCGTAGTGGTTCTCTGCCCCTGGGGATGGGAATCTTGAAACTAACCTTGGAAGTTGGGTATTGAAGAGGGGGGCAAACGGGTCTACTACTGACAGACAGATATGCATGTCGCCTCTCTGAATAGAGATGGTGGAGATGCTTCTCCGACTGGTCTATGGTGGCTCTGTTCAACCAATCTGCTTGAGTGTTGGAGATGCCCGAGATGAGGACCGCCCTGAGGGACAGGAGGAGGGACTCCGCTCACTGACAGAGGCTCTCGGCCTCCCTCATTAGGCGTGATGACTGAGAATCCCCCTGCTTGATGATGTGAGATTTGGCCATGATTTTGTCAGTGAGGAAGAGGATGTGGCGGCCGCGTAATTGAGGGAGGCAACAGCAGAGAGCCAAGGGACGGTGCGAAGCTTCAGCCAAGTTGTGTTGCACATCTTCTCTGTTGTTGACCCTCCGCCCTATGCTGAAAGGGACTGTAGGAGGGCGCCCCGTTCGGACAGACTGGCATCTGTGGAACGGTGAGTCTAGGGGCTCCTTGAGGGGGCAGCCCTTATTGATAGACACTCTGCTCCATCTTTTTAGAGAGGGGAGGAGAGCACCCTTGGTTAGACCTTGACCTAGTGCTTTGAGTTGCTTGATCCGGCTCTCTGGCATGGGAGCAGGAACCACTGGAGGGATCTGGAGTGGAAAAACGGGCCCAGGGAATAATGGAAATACAGGATATTCTTATACCTAGTAACTGGGTTAGCTCTAAAAGGAAAACCTTTCAAGGCGTCTGGCATGTCTAACCGATTGTGGATGCTAAGGAATCTCTCCGGAGAGAGAACACCCTTCCTTTCACAGAGTCTATTACCCTCCCCCAGTGGGTTATCCTGGTGGAGGGGGATAATCGGCTTTTCTTCCAATTGATGAGGACCCCTTGTTCCTGGAGAGCAGTCAGAGTACTTTGAGTGTCCCTCACTGCATGTATCCTGAAAGGGGAAAGGATGAGGTAGTCATCCAAGAAACAGTGTAGAGCCCCGGGAGGGATCTGAGGTGGGCAGCTAGAGCAGCCAAGACCTTGGGAAGGGTTCTGGGGGCAGAGGCCGAAAGGGAGCACCACGTATTGAAAGTGGAGGTTATTATAGCAGAAGCGCAGGAATTTGGAATGAGAGGGCCGGATCGGGATGTGTAGCTATGCCTCAGAAGGGCAATGGATGACAACCAGTTTCTCTGCCCCATCCCTAGGGGGATGGATTGCAACATGCTCATTTTGAAATTGCGGTATGCGAGATGGCAGTTAAGCTGCTATAAATCCAGAATCACTCTCCATCCCCCGGAGTGTTTGGGAACCACGAATAAGTGGGAGTAAAATCCCTATCCTCTGGGCGATAGAGGAACGGGCTGGAAGGCCTGTATGTCGAGCAGGGGCTGAATTGCTGAGTCCATGAGGCTGCGCTTGGAGTGGTTCTTGGAGAGGGGACATGCCCTGAAAACTTGGGGGGGGCAGTTTGGAACTCGAGAGCAAGTCCAAGCCTGATGGAGCCCCGAGCCCAGGCATCGGAAGTGGAGGAGTCCCACTGGGGCGAAGGCTTCCAGGCGCCCGCCGATGGGAATTAAGTCTAGTGGCTTATCTGGAGTGCTGGAAGAGCTTGTTGCCAGAGCCACAAAAGGGCCTCTTGAAGTTACCGCCTTTTCTGAGACTACCAGAGGAGTTGGACCTGACCTGAGGCTGTCCCGAGCCAAAGGGAGGGGGCCCTTTGATACTTGGGAGAGAGGGAGGATTGGAAGAGGGGATGAAAGGGAGCTCTCCGAAGGTGCTGCATGGATCTGGACTCTGACTGCAGATGAGGATTGATCCGAACAGTTTATATCCCACGAGGGGAGCAGAGGCTAATTTCACTTTATTCTAGAGATCTGCCTGCTAATGTTTTGGCCAGCGCAGACTGGGTACAGAGGCATGGGAGGGAATGGCATGGGAGGAAGCTGGGACTTGTGTTTAAGCTGGCTGGTCAGTGAACAGATGACCTGATGAAGAAGGAAGCGGCCGTGGCCGATCTAATTGCCCATACATCTGACTGATGAGCTCAGCGTAAGGCCAGCTCTGATCGATTCTCCTCTGGCCTCAGGGCTTCTAGGGAGTCTCTGAGGGTAGAAGAAGAGGCCCGGCTCCAACAGGTACATCCACCTCCGGGGTGCTCAATGGGTATAAAATAATTATATTAAGCACCTAAGATTTTCTATTCTTTTCGTAGAATAACAGAATTGGGGGAACCCCCGGAGATCATCTAGACCAACCCCCTGCTCAAGCAGGAGAGTCTATTCCAAAAACTAGCCCCTACCTAGGATCAAACTTGCAGCCTCCTGGTTGTGAGGCAATCACTCCACCTCTAGACCAACTGAGCTGCTCCAGGATCTACTGGAGCAATAGGAGAGGGGTTAGCTGGGTTCTGACTTGTTAGACCCAAGGAAAGCTTGGCTTCGAGCAAGAGGGATTTGATTAGTTGGGGCCTGCAGAGCCCTACAAAGGAGGGCTGGTCGGGGATGAGACCCTTGTCCTCTGACACCTCTGCCTCTGATGGTTCTATGTCGGAAGGGGGTTCGGTATAGAGAAAGGACCCCAAGTAAATACTGCTCCTCCTCCTCCTCCTTGTAACAATCTAAGTCTCCTACCGCCTCCTTGTCCCCCCTTGTGGAGGGGGAAGTCTCCCTCTGAAGGGTACCTGATCCTGGGTCGGCTCAGATCTGAAAGGGAATGATCTTACAGATTCGGTGACCAGCGGCTGAAGACCAGGTCTGGCTGCCTGTTGGAGACCTTCCGTGATTCCGTGGTGGATTTCCTCCAGGATCTCAGTTGCTTCCTCCAGGATCTCAGTTGCTCCAGAACCTCCTGAATGAGGTTCCCCTTGGTGTAGGCCGGCAGCTGAGGGCGTAAAGATAGCCTCTGGTGTTTGTCTGGCCGGTGGTCTGGTGTTTGTCTGGCCGGTGGCCTGGAGGCCTTGAAAGGGCGAGCTGTGCCTGGATAGGAAAGAATAGACTAGAGGAGGGGGGGTTGAGAAGATTAGAAGGAGGAAGAGTGGGAGGCACCGTGCCTGCCTGCCTGGTGCATTTATCAATTTCTTTTTCCAGGGCCTTGAGGTGCCTTAAGGCGTCCCTCTGGGAGGCTTTGGAATCCTTAGCCTGCCTGTGCAGATGATGAGTTTTTGATTTGTCCTTCAAAGAAGGGCCTGTGGAGAGATTGCCTTCTGCCATTTTTATATATATAATCGAGGAAGTTAAATATCAATAGGAGGCAGTTGGCACGCCTAGGGGTCGACCTACAACAAGGCTGGGAGCCCTGAGAGAATCTTTTACACCCTAAGTTAATTTGCTCCTGTTCCCTGTTATACCCCCCACTTTATTTATTTATTTATTTATTATTATTTTTAATAGTTTTATTTGTATATAAATATATATAAATATTTCTCACTTTCTTAGTTTCCTCTGGTCTGTTGTTCTTGCCTTCTCTCTCTCTCTTTTTTTTTTAATATTTGAAAACAGCGGTCCAAACGACCTAGACACGCCAGAGGCCTTAAGGCGAAGGAGCCCTAGGCCTAGATCCGACTGCCTTCCCAGACACATACTGGGCGGGAGTGGTAGAAGGTAGACCGCACCAGCTATGGCCGGCTGCGGGTGAAGCCAACAAAACGGAGGCAGGAAACAACCTCTAACACCACAGAAGGTTTTTTTGTGTGAATCAAGTCCAAGCAGGCCTACGGGTCCTGCTGCTTTAAAACTGCATGCTGTAGATCGGAAAGATAAGATTCAAAATGGCATCCGGCCACGAGGCGGCACTTACAATGGCGACCGCCTGCTACGTGGACTTACAGGGCCCTTTAGCAGCGGCGAGGGAAACAGTCCCGACAATTCAAGGTCCCCAGAAGGAACCCAGGAAAGAAGGAGGCAAGAGAGGCTTCGCACTAAGGGAAAAAGCGGCGTGCGGTGGGGGGGGGGGATGGAGTGAAATGGAGCTTCTATGAAGGCAACCAAAAAAAAATGGCAGAAAGGCAATGGGGAAGGGTGGGGGGGGTAGCTTGTAACGTAAGCTATCCTTCCCCCTGAAATCCCCTGGGCCCATGAGGGCTTCCCAGGGGAATGAAATCACAATTCACGAAACCACTGCGCAGGGCTAAGGGAAAAAATAAACAGATATAACCTGAGAATAAATATCGGACTCAAAGTAAGGCTTGCTGAAAAATGGCCAAGAGCGCTTTGAAAACACTGCCTACTCTGCGAGCGGCTGAGCAAAAAACTGGGGAACGTTGGGATGGAGTCACGTGATGGAAGGAGGAGCGTTCCTCAGGAATTTAGCTCAGCCTACAATAGCAGAGACAGAAGCACCACCCACTCTCTCTGGATGCTCCGAGCAACTCTAAGGAGAATGTCATTGCTCTAATCATTATTCTGGCAAGTTGTCCCTGCATTTATATACTGCAGAAGGAGAGAGAAATATAAGAACACAACAATGTATCCTTGAATCTACTGCCTGCATTCTAGTCATAAATCATATAAGCATATAGTAACAAATCAACAGAAAAACTAGAATTCTCAGCTGTAAGAAAATTACAACCGCGAAAGTAAATGCAATACCAGTTTGAAAAGATTATTAGTACAATTATTCAAGCTAAATTCTTATTCCAAATAACTGGACAAAATATATTATTTCAAAAATACAGACAAACTATAGCAACCAGCCCCCAAGAAGTGACCTTTGCCATTTCTAGACCAGCTTCCAATCTATTTTCCAGGACCACCCTATGAAATGCAGCTTGCAAGAGTTCAACATTGAATTTCATTTCCTCATATCCAGTTCTTCACTGAATTATTTTTTTCCTGATTGAATGGGTCCATTTTCTTAAGCAGAACATTTACAATATAATTTTGTAACAGTCAGGAATACTTGTGATGCATCAAAAAATAATTGTCAGCACTCAGGGGAACAAAGGACGTGAAAGAAAACTATAGAGATCAAGAAGATCAGCATGATATTAAAGAGTTGCATGGGTCTAGATAACTATCTTAGAATGGTACTCTTTTACCAGACTCTTCTATTAGTCTATCAGGAACCTTTGGCCTAGTTCTCACAAATATGAGATGAAGAGATAAGCCTGTGTTCCAAAATGAATCAACTAAGTCTGCTGATGAGAACACATGAATTAATATTTTTCATATTAAATAAAATTTTCATGTTGGGAAATTCTGTAATCTTTTTATATCCTTATGAATAAAATTCCCCCCCAAAATTATTTTAAGGTATAACTTTATCTGCCTTTCAACATTCATAAGGCCTCATGTTTTGCCTAGACCAGGGGTCGGCAAGCTTTTGGACTCAGTGACCACCAGTCTTATAATTTTAAATCCCAGGGACCACTAACCAGTTCTTTGAGTGTGGGTGAATTTGTGGGTGTGGCTTGGTCATATGACTGGCTGGGCATGGCTTTCATGTAAATATAAATATTTACATAAATATTAATTTTTTTAAATAAAAAAGAGCAACTTTTACCCAAAATCAGGCAAAGCAGGTGGGCAGATTGAGTTGCTCACAGAATCATTCAGTGATCTATCTATCTGCCATCGGCTAGCTCAATCTGTCACGTAAAATTTGCTAGGAAGCAAACTCATAAAATTAACTCACAACACATGTATGTAAATATTGATTTTTTATATATATATAAAAAACAATTTTTACCCAAAATCACGCAAAGCAGGCAGGCAGATTGAGTTGCTCACAGAATTATTCAGTGATCTATCTATCTGCCATCGGCTAGCTCAGTCTGTCACATAAAATTTGCTTGCCATGAGTCTGCACTGGATAATAGAACCTTCAGTTCTAAGGGAGGTTCGGCTGTACTTAAAAGCAGAGCTGAAAACCTAAAGACTAGCTAGAAAGCAAGAAATCCAACTATTTCCTGCTTTCTAAATAATCTAAATCTTCTGGCACAGCAGAACAGCTGATGGTCGGAAAAATAGCAATTTAGCAGGCAAGTTTGCCGGGTAAGGAGTAAGTGGGTGGGGAGAGTTCCCGCGGGCCATGTGGGCAGCACAGCCTTGTGTTTCTGCGCAGCCTGGATTAATTGCTTTGGGGGGGTGCTCTGAGGTGAGATTTCTCTGCGGCCTACCAAAATTTTCTAGCAGCCCACCAATGGGCCGGGGTCCACCAGTTGGTGACCGCTGCCCTAGATCACTGGTTCTCAAATATTTTGAACTTGGGGATCTTTGTAGCCCAAAAGAGCTAAGTTTATATCTTTTGATAAGGTAGTTACATATTATAAATTAAAATGGAGTAATCTTAAAATATTCCTTTATTTGACTTCATGGACCTGTGAAAGAGTCCCAGGAACTCCCAAGGATCTCCAGTCCATGCTGGCAACTGCTGGTCTACATCATTGCTGGAACACCAGCTGTTTTTTTGAAAGTTAATTCGGGCTCTACTTAAGTGCAATGAGCTCTCCAAGGTCCTGAGACAGCTTTGCTCTGTCAAGTCCCGTCCTTTTGTTGATCTGAGAAGTACAGGTACCAGCTTTAGTGAATATTTTTTTAGTTCCTCAGCTGAGCCAAGACAATAATAAACTTTTCAAATAAGACGCTACTCTTTTGATCTGTAAAAAGACTGCTTCTTCCTTTGAAACATGGATTTACTGGATTTTGTGGACAGTTTTTCAGAATGGTATAGTATCTTTTCTCAATTATATACTAGATTTATTTCTGGGTTATAGGTAGTTTGCATATATTATGTTAACAGTAATAAGATAATAAGTACACAGCAAGTATATTTATAGATTCTGTTTGAGTTCTTGTAGACTCTGAGAATTCATGTCTCAGAGCAGCTGAAAATGTATTTTAGTTTAGTTTATTGTTATTGCACCTCGTACAACAAAATCAAACACCATCTTCAGTGCACATCATGACCATGAAAATAAACACAGACACTTCCTTCACACTCCACACATTGAACCGAAAACACCCAACACCGCATCAACACTGCACTATATAGTAGAACTCAAAAGAGCCACTGCCCTGGGATAGAAGCTGTTTTTCAGCCTATTTGTGCTTGTTTTTATTATTCTGTACCATCTGCCAGATGGTAATGGTTCAAAAAAAGAGTTCCCAGGATGGATCTTTGAGAATGTTTTGAACTTTCGTAAGGCAGCAGGAGCTATAAAGCTCTTCCAAAGAGCGGAGAGGGCAACCAGTGATCTGGGAAATTAAGAAAAATAACGTGTTTCTCCAACAATACGACCTCCCCCAATAGGAAGACCCAACATATTTTCTAGGCATAAAATGAAATTAAACCCCCTCCACCTAAATTTAGGCCTATTTTAAAACATGCAAAATGGGGGGAAGGGCGGGGGGACTTGCCGTTAGGAGTGCCCCACGGGCAGCAATTCCTCACCACCAGCTGCTCCTAATGGGTGATCATGGCAGAGCGCAGAGAGTTCCCTACTCCTGCCAAGCACCTTTGGGGCAGACCCAAGACCTTCAGCATCCGCCGCTGTTGATTTCCCTTCTGCCCATGCCGCCACCGCATTTGGAGCACCACTGCTATTTGGAGCACCACTGCCATTTGGAGCTGCCGCTTCTGAATTTGGAGCTGCCACTGTGTTTGGAGCTGCCGCTTCCACGTTTGGAGCGCTGCTGCTGTTTGGAGCACTGCTGCTGTTTGGAGCTGCCGCTTCCATGTTTGAAGCTGCCGCTTCTGCGTTTGGAACCCCACCGCTGTTTGGAGCACTGCCCCTGTTTGGAGTTGCTATGTCCGCATTTGGAGCTGCTGCTGCATTTGGAGCTGCTGCTGCATTTGGAGCTGCTGCTTCTGGTTTGGAGCACTGCCGCTGTTTGGAGCACCACCGCCATTTGGAGCACTGCCGCCACTCCAAACACAGCGGCAGCTCCAAACGCAGAAGTGGCAGCTCCAAACATGATGGTGGTGCTCCAAATGGAGGTGGTACTCAAAATGGCAGTGGCACTCCAAACACGGAAGCGGCAGCTCCAAACGTGGTGGCGGAATGGGCAGAAGGGAAAGCAATAGCAGCGGGTGCCAAAGGTCTTGGGTCTGCAGCAAAGGTGTTTGGTGGGAATAGGGAGCTCTCTGCGCTTCGCCATGGTCACCCGTTAGGAGCGGCTGGTGGTGAGGCTGCCTGCGGTATGCTCTAGATGAGGATGCAAGGGGGAAATTAAGTCACCCCCGAAAAGACGGCCTAGCCGTTTTTGGGGGGCTCAAAAAAAATAAGACCCGGCCTTATTTTATGAGAAACACGGTAATAGGAGCTCAGACTATAGTTAAGAAATTGTGGCTCCTCTTACATGAAGAAATAAGAAGGAGACAGATGCAACCCATTAGTCTAAATCAGAAAATCAACTCCAGAACTATTTTATTAAGATAGTATAATAACAAAATCTTATGACTGCTTTGCCTTCCCTCTTTCTTATACGATAGTGAGTTTGCGGGAGCCTATCTGAGTTGCTTCCAATCAAGTTGCTATCTTGATTCTTGGAACTTAAATAATGTTTCAGCTCTCTTTGCTTATGAAATAGTTGTTGCATATTTCTGTCTTGGGAGAATAGGAGCCACTTGATCATCCTCTCAGAGATGCGTTTGGATTAAAGTTTATTATTAACATCTTTGACACTTAGCTGGACTGACATTGAACTTGGATTGGTCTTCAGATAAGCTTTTCCAGTTGGTTGGAGCCGATAGGCAGACTCTGTTTGCTGTTGGACAGTCTGACTGTGACTGCTGCATTCCCAGAGTATTGGATGCGCTGGGATATTTTGCAGATGGAGGAATGAACCTGAGATAGCATAGGCGGTTAAAATCATCCACTATGATTTGGTGATCTTCTTATGAGACTGGGAGGGTTATCTGACTATTTGGATGCTTGGCAGTGGACAGAGCTAGAAACTGGTTAGAGGATGAATCAGTCAATGGATCAGGCTGGAGGTCAGGCCACATCCATAGACCAATGTGTTTGCTATCCTTCTCAACCTGTGCTAGTGTTGACAAAGAATGGTTGAGTGCAGACTGGGGTCGCACCAGTTTTGCTGCCATATTGGCTGCATTTGTGATCTTGGTGTTGATTGCTTCTGTTGAGTTTCATCTCTTTGCTGCTGATCTCCATCATGTAAGCAGATGACTGCATGGAACTTTCCAACTGGAGTGGCCAACCAGGACTTTGGGACTTGGATTATTAATGGTGGCAGGGTGGGATGGATAGCAACAGATGGCAATCTTCTGTGGACTCCCTTCTCCCCCCTTCCCTCTTCAGAGCCTTTATCTGATAGCTCAAAAGCTTATTTTCCTCTCAACTTCGTCTGTCAGCTAAGCGCTTTGTTTGTATGTTTTCCCCCCTTAGGCCGAGTGCCTAGGAAAGGGATTAACTGGGTGGAGTGGATGAGAATGGGTCTGTAACCAATGGGTGAGAATGGCTGGGAAGGGGCCCCTTAGATATTAAGCTGAATATATCTTTATATGTTTGTGTATGTGCTTTGTTGAGGGGGACAAGGATGCTGAATGCCTGTGAGTACTGGGAACGAGTAAAGCTGAAGCATCTCAGAATGCTTGGTTTTCTCCTCTCTGGGATAACTGTAAGTGGTTATTATGGGAGATCCTGGGCCTTTGAAGTTGGGGGCTTTGGAGGAGAAGATGCCATGATCACTGGGGGGACATGGAGGGCCATAATACTGTGGTGGTGATAGACATGGGAAGATCTGGTGGGAAAGGAGTGAGCTGCTCCAGGGAACACAGGACCAATGTTTTATACCCGTTTTGCATTCTAGCTCCTTCGTCTCAGCCCCAATATTGTCTGAGGCCCTGGATTCTGGATGTTTCTCTTAAATGTCAGGTCAGATTGTAATAAGGTCTTCTTCATCTGTGATTGGCTTGTGGTTGAAAGGGCCAATATGGCATATATTACTGAGGCTAGACCTTGAAGGGAGGGAGGGTCGGGCTACAAATGTAGCCATAGCCCAGAAGCTAGGACAGGGATGGTGGTACGGCAATTGTCATCTGATAATTGTTTGCATCTTTCAGGGAAGTGTTCTATAGGTTACTGGATGTGAGATCCCGCTCATTAAATTTGGCTCTAGTGATCAGTTGGGATTATTGCTGTTGTACCAACCTCCCTGCTGCAAAGCAATCTACCTGCCTGAGCCCTTTGATTTCATCTCCGGGTTGATGGTGGAATTCCTCAGCCTTACATTCTTGGGAGACTTTAATATGGCTCCCCTGGAAGTAGGATTTACGGTATCTCAAAAATACTTTTTCCATACACAAATATGATCATTTTCCTCAATGAATCAATGAACGTATATTTTTAAATCTGGGCTTTCTTAATTTAGATTTAGGGCTTCTGTGAAGAACAGATCATATTTTATGTCACATTTATGCAGAAATATTGAAAATTCAAAAAGCTTCAAAAGCTATTAAGGATTACTACATCTTCAGGTTTTTTTTTTTATCCTGGGAATTATAGTACATCTTTAGTGAGTAACCATTTTGTGAATTTCATATCCCAGAATTGGGGAAAATAAATGAGAATTCATTCCTATTTTCAACTGACAAAGTAAGAGTTCTTGATAAAGATACAAATTAATTCAAAATTAATTTGAATAAGTAATCCCAATGCTATCCAGACCTCTTCTTAAATTTCCTTTTAAACTCTGTGAATTTTCTTGAGGCACTGGGAACAGAAGACCAAGATCATTTCTGATTTACTCACCCTGGTTGCAAAGTTCTACAGTTCTTTGGACTCTGATCTGTGTATGGAATTTTCCACAGCCATCTGTTACTTGTCCCACAATTATGAAGAACATAGATGAATTACAGTACCAAATGCTGTTTGCTATGCAGTATTCAGTCTGCTTCCATATACATATATCTCCCCTTGTACTGACAGCTGTTGCCCTCATACTTAGACCATGGAGTATACGTATTCCACATGTCACCAAACTAACTGACTGACAAAAAAGCATTTCTAGTGCTGAATCTCAGCCACAAGATTAAAGTTCATGATTTGTGTGAGGTATTCAAAAAATTATACCATGGGTCATTTCATTTTTCAATAGAAGTAAATATATGTAGTTCAGAGTTGGACTGTGGAGTCCTTGGTGCTCTCTGAGCTTGGCTGTTGTCTTGCAGATGTTTCATTACTTGATATAGTAACATTATCAGTACTAGTGAGTGTGAGGTTTTATCTCTGTTTATATATAGTAGCTTCCCCTGCCAGTATTGGTCAGGGTGCAGTTTTCTCCTTAGGAATTCCTTTGTTAGGATTGTTAGGGATAACATTGTTTACCCTAACTGGTTTAGGTAAAATAATAAATATGTTATCATGGTTTGTTAGTTAAAGTGTCTGCAACTTTAACTGTAGGAATGTAATTAAGGGAGTGGTTGTAATAGCACCATAAAAGAAGCAAGACAACGGCAGCTTGCTCTCTCTGGCTTAATGATCCCTAATTACTGAATGGATTCAAGATTGCGTTTTTCCCCTACTGGAACGGGAGAGAGAAAGGACTGATTTATTTGTAAGTGAACTGACATTGGATATTCTACACGGACTTTGCTAATTGAATATCCTTGAAAGGACATACTAAAACGATACATGACTAATGGATTGTTATTTTGACTATGCTATAAATTCTAGATGGAATAAACTATATTTTTCATAGCACAAGCGTATCTGTTATTTTTACTGTATGTTAACAAACATACAAACTTATCTCACTCATTTATCTGTGTGCCTATCTGACTAACGCTGCACATTCTGTTTAGCTTGTCTCCTTAAGCCTCATTGGGGAACCCAGGCTTAACACTGGTTATGGGCCCAAGCTTAACAAGGATTTGCTATGGGCTTGATTTTTTTGTCTCCTGTTAACTTCTGTTTATCTGGACATTGGTGCTGAAATAATAAAATTTGTTGGAGTAAGTGAGCTATCAGTGATGCAGGGTGGGTGGAGAAGAGTGTGTGGAACCTGTTGGGCTAGCAAAGCAGGCCCAATGCCTTTGGGGACTCGGCAAGGCAGGATGGGGCAATAGGTGAGATGGCATGCTGCAGTGTTTCTGTGGTCAGTTGTAATAGTGAATGATCACAGAGGTGGTACAAGAAATGTAACTTTGGAATAGGGTCATAAGTACCTTTGGGAAGTCTGTTGTAACTTTGGATCATCAGTGATTGACCTGTCATAACTCAAGAACAACCTGTATTAGAATGCAAGAATCACAAATTTAACAATTCTTCAGATAGCAAACATCACTAATACAGTAAACTTGATTCCAAGTCTGTAGTTTATCATGTGTTTACTTAGCACACCATTTCTTGTTTGGGTAAGCATTAGGCTTTGCAGGGTGATGAGAAAAGCTCATTGCAGGGATATTAATAGTCTTTTGATCATTGTGCTCCTTTATCTGGATTATCTTCTATATTAAGGATTTCTGAGTCATTGTACTCCCCCAAATGCTTATTGACAAATTATTTCCTTCTCTAGGTGGCTAATATGTTTATGACTTCACCAATATGGTTTGCTTTAAACAAATCTTCCACAAAAGGGGTCACTCAGAGTCAATTTTGTAAAAAAAAAATTGTCACCTCCCTTTTGCAGAAGTCAACAAGGATCTGAAATGAATCACATCCTGGGCTGCAGGGAACTGAAATCCTAAAGCAGTCCTGGGATCCATTGAGATTGATTAGATGCCTGAGGCGACCCATTTGAATTGACTCTAGTAATCATCAGTCTCCCTGGATAAGTAGCACTCTTTTGCATCAAGGTTTATGCAATACAGGGCTACAAATGGATACAAGTCAGTCAGTGCTTAATAACTTAAGTGTATTATCCAATCAGGACTCCTGGTTTATATGTTTCAAAAATAGAGACACACATTCCAAGATGGAGTTTTTGTATATTTATGAATGTATAAAGAAATTATTTACATTGTTTAAGAAGTAAAAAGTATTCTAGCTTATTCATTGCATGATAACATGTTTATTTCATATTGATATATTTTTGGAAAAAAGAACGTTCTCCTGAACACAAGGTTTTCATTTTGGCTTTAGAAATTAAAAAAGTTAAACAAAGATATATAATATTTTTGAAAATGAGCTAGGTATATGATGGAAATATGTAGGTTAGAAGAGTGAACGAAAAGGTGTTTTTTTAAATCAGTGATGAACATTTTTAGATCTGAATATACTTTCATATTGAGCCAGCTTTTAGATTGATGTGAAATACAGCAGTTACACAATCAAAAGGTATATCGCCTGCCATTCTGCTCAAAAGAGACAAGCTCTTCTTTATGCCAAAAAGGGAACTAGAACTTTCCTATTCTAATTTGGCAATATATAAATATTCCATTTGAAAATACTGTACTTAGTGGATTTTTTTTGCCTTGTTACTTTAACCTTCTTCTTAATACATTTTCCTAATAGTAATAGCAATAGCATTAAGACTTATACACCACCCCTATAGTGCTTTGCAGTTTGCTATGTAAGTATTATTTGCTTATTGCCCCCAACAGTCTGGATCCTCATTTTACCAATCTCAGAATGATGGAAGGCTGAGTCATCGATGAGTCCCATCACGCTCAAACTCCAGGCTGTCCGTAGCCTGCAATAAAACACTTTAATCACTGCGCCATCAGACTACCCTAATCCTAATCGTAACTTGTTTTTGAGTTTAACTTTTTCCAATATGGACTGCTATTAGAAAGCAATAATTTTGATTAAGCCCTACTCCCTCTACTACAAAACAACCTTGCTTCAAAGTTATGGCCTCTGGTCATAGTGAGCTAGCCTCTTGCTATGCAACTCAATGCTGAATGGATTGTGAGTATCTTGCTTCAGCATGAGAACAGCAGATTTCTGTATTAACCCCATCTTTTCCAATTTTTTTCTCAGCACCCATAGAAACCTAATTTTTCCTAATTGGCCTTTCTGCGCCCAAATTGTCTTCAATAGGAAGAAACTGATCAGGGACATCAAAGTGAGAGTGCAGGAGTGTTACAAAATGGGTGTTGGTTCTTACCTGATACGCCTCTTCTCGTGGAACTGCGTAGAGCATCCAGAGAGTGGGAGGTGCTCCAGTCTTCACTTCTCACAGGCTGAGCTGAAATTGAAGAACGCCCTCCTCCTCCACGTGACTCCTCCATGCGTTCCCCCAGTTTTAACGAAGACGAGAGGACAAGAACAACCCTCTAATCTTAAGTATTATACAACTTTAACTACAACACAAGAAATCATTGGCCGAAACAGGTTTTCCCCCCTACAGACGGACCAATTAGGGTGGGGCTGGATGCTCTACGCAGTTCCACGAGAAGAGGCGTATCAGGTAAGAACCAACTCCCATTCTCCGTAGAACTGCTGCGAGCATCCAGAGAGTGGGACATACCAAAGCAAGTCTGTCCTACGGGTGGGAGTCCGTCTGGATTGGAACTTCCCCAGGATCTCTCACCACTTGTTGCAAAACTCGCCTGCCAAAGGATGCTTCAGCTGAGGCGTAAACATCAATCTTATAATGTCTTATAAAAGGAGATGGGGAAGCCCAAGTGGCCGCCTGGCAAATATCAAGAATAGACGCCTGAGTAGCCCAGGCTGCCGAAGTAGCTGCACTTCTGGTGCAGTGAGCGGTAACCGCACTGGGAACTGGAATAGCTTGAAGTAAGTAGGCCTTGGATATGGTAGCCCTAATCCATCTGCCTACCGTGGACGGAGAAACCTTACAGCCTAGCGTCTTTGGCTGAAAGGACAAAAATAGAGACTCTGTCTTTCTGATGGACTGCGTACGAGAAATGTAAATACGCAAAGCCCTTCAAACATCAAGGGTGTGCCACTGCCTCTCTTGCTCGCGCAGAGGCTTCAGACAGAAGTTAGGCAGGACCAACTCCTGTGCCCTGTGGAACGGTGAATTGATCTTTGGCATAAATGCTGGGTCTGGTCTCAGAACCACCCGATCAGAATGAAAAATACAAGAAACTAGCTTCCCGAGCAGCTTGGATAAATCGAGCAGCAATGCTTTCCCAGTCCGCCGGATATCCCTGATAGTGGTGCGGATACTAATAAGTCTCTCCTGAGAGAGAAAAACCCTTCCTTCAACAGAGTCAATCACAGCCCCTAGATGGGATATACGAGTGGAGGGGGTAGCTGACTCTTCTCCCAGTTCACTAAGAACCCGTGGGACTGAAGTACCGAGAGGGTAGCTCTAGTATCGCTCTTGGCCTGATGTCGGGAAGGGGATACAACCAGGATATCGTCAAGGTAACAGTGGATCCAAATGGGAATTTGTCTAAGGTGAGCTGCAAGAGCTGCCAACACCTTAGTGAAAGATCTCGGAGCTGAGGCTAGACCAAAGGGGAGGGCTACATACTGGAAATGCTGATTATTATAACAAAATCTGAGGTATTTGGAATACGAGGAATGAATGGGAATATGGAGATAAGCCTCGGAAAGGTCAACTGACGTAAGCCAGTCCCCTTCTCTGATGCCTTGTAAAATAGACTGCAGAGTCTGCATTTTGAACTTATGGCGTACGATAAAATGATTTAACCTCTTAAGATCTAAAATGGGTCTCCAACCCCTGGAATGCTTAGGCATCAAGAATAAAAGGGAATAGAAACCCCTTCCCTGTTGGGAGGGAGGTACAGGTTGAATGGCCCTAATATCAGATAGATGTTTGATGGCGGAGGCCATAAGAGCCTAGGACTTCGGCCTACTTACGTAAACCAGTTTTCCTAAGATTGGGTTACGTCCCCCTTTTTGAAAGAAATTTTATTCTAGAATAGTGATTAAACTAACTATCTATCTATTCAAAAATCTCCTTTTTTTTTTTTGAACTCTATGCAATAAAAACAGAAAAAAATCTATCAAGGTTAAAATAAAACATGAATATATACACTAGCAATTATATACAATTGAGGGCTGGGTTCAAGTAAGGAAAACCCAAATAGACCCAAAAAGGTACAGTAAAATACCTAATTCCAAATAGACCAAATGAACGCTGAGGCCAAGCAAATATATAAAGGCAAGACAGAAAAAAAGGAGCCTCTGTAGGCAGCCCCCCAACAACAATGGGGAGTACGTGCCTGCGCCTCTGAACTAGCTGCGGGCCAAGGAAGAAAACCAACAATATCAAATTTAAGAGAGACAACAGGGCACGGGCCACAGTGTCCTCTCGGTAAAAGCAAAGGCTCCATGTGGCCTGACGGTCCCGCTAAGGGCCTACAAAGGTCTCGCAACTCACCCTTGATTCCAAAAGTAAAGGCCTTACTTGAATAGAAAACAAAATGGCGCTGGCCACGAGGTGCGCCCAAAATGGCCACCTGGCTCAAAGCGCACAGCTCAGAAGCGCACCAGCCCACCGCAACTTCAAGCAGGAGAAGAAAGGAGCTGGGAGAGGAAGCACTGCCTCCTCTGAGGCGTTCTAGGGAGGAAGACGCAATTGCGCTTTTAAAAATATAGTGCAGAGCCAAGCGGCTGAGCCCAGAGCGCTTGGAACGGCAGAGGATAGATGAGGGGGGGTGGGGGGGCGAACGGCTCCAAACCCCTTACTTCCCTCCCAAGAGCGAAATCGCTCCGCAAACTAAATTTGGGGCCGCACTACACTTTGCAGGGAGAGGAAAAAGGAAATTCAACCTGAATATCAACGACACCTGAAACGGCCAAGGAACGAAGAAAAAGCTGCCTGTCTTTCTCGAAGGCTGAGCTAAAACTGGGGGAACGCATGGAGGAGTCACGTGGAGGAGGAGGGCATTCCTTAATTTCAGCTCAGCCTGTGAGAAGTGAAGACTGGAGCACCTCCCACTCTCTGGATGCTCGCAGCAGTTCTATGGAGAACTTACTTTTTCCCTGCCTGCATCCTCAGAACATGGTTTGGAGTGAGAAGGAGGCTTGAAATTAAATGAGGATTGGACGTTCATTCTCTGTGTTCCTCCTTATACGGATGCTTTTCAAACACGAATCTAGAACCAACCTAGAACTAAGTTGATCCTAGAACTAAGCTAAAAACAACCTAGAAATACAGAGAAATTAACTGACAGGACAATTAATCAGTGGAACAACTTGCCTCCAGAAGTTCAGATAACAGATAATCTGAGTTGGAAGGGACCTTATAGGTCATCTAGTCCAACCCCCTGCCAAAGCGGGAGACCCTACACCATTTCTGACAAATGGCAGTCCATTTGTGGATGCTTCAACACTGGAGGTTTTTAAGAGGAAATTGGACAACTATTTGAAAGGAAGTTAGATTAAAAGACCTTTAAGATCCCCTCTAACTCTGTTATTATATTATTATCCTTCCATTAGATTCAGGGAGAATGGTCCTAAATTGGGCAAACTGCTTCACAGAAACACCTGAAAACTCTCCTGTCTGCAAATGCTTCTCAAGAAAGGGAAAAGTACTGCTGATGCATATTTTGTTGTTGTTCCAGACTGCCCTAAAGGTCAGAGTGACCAAAAGGTCTAGTAAGTTTACTTTTGGAGTAAAAAATTACCAGGCTACCCAAAGCATTTGAAATTGTTTCCTTTGTGTTCGAGCTTCAGGCAGACTAAGGAGGGTTGGATAGATCTGTTTAAATAATATGTCCAACAATTTGATTTTAGGTTCATGTTTTCCATTGTAAATAAAGGAAAATAATACACCAGTTTCGTAACTCTGGATGAGGCAGGGGCAATATAAAAGCTGTTTCCATGAGTGCTGTGCTTGATCAAAAGTTTAGGTATGTAAATATTATAGATAGAATGCACATATCTTTGTGCAACATCTAGTTAATATTTTTCCTGTTTTAAAGAAAGAACTTTCCTACATATTCATTGCCCTAGCATTCCAAACCAGTATAACCAACCAAGTTCTCCTTAGAGCTGCTCGGAGCATCCAGAGAGTGGGTGGTGCTTCAGTCTCTGCTGTTGTAGGCTGAGCTTAATTATTGAGGAACGCTCCTCCTTCCATCAAGTGACTCCATCACAGCATTCCTCAGTTTATGCTCAGCCTCATGCAGAGGAGGCAGTGTTTCGAAGTTCTCTTGGCCATTTCAAGAAATCCTTAGTTTGACTCGTTGCTTTTTGCTCCTCTCAGGTTGTATTTTGTTTATATTTCCCTCTTAGCCCTGTGCATTTGGTCTGGATTGCTAAATTCCCCTGGGAAGTGTTTTCCTAGCCCCAGTGGGTGACAGGGTGAAGGCTAGCAGAGTCTCCAAGCTACCCCCCATTCCTTCTTTATTGCCTCTCTGCCATTTTTCTTTCGTTCTGCTCTCTTCAAACGATTTAATTTAATTTAATTCGCTCCGATTCGCTCTGTTCCCCCCCCACCGAACGCCGTTCTTTCTCCACCGGAAGAGTTGTTTGCCTCTTCCTTTCCTGTCCTCCCCCTTGGGGAACTTGGATTGTCCCTGGGGAGTTCTTGCTGCTGCTGAGAGGCCCCATAATTCCACGTTACAGGCAGCCGTCATTTTAAGTGCCACCTCGTGGTCGGGCGCCATTTTGTTTTTCTGTTTATTGCTGTAGTGCGACTCTACTCAAGCAGCAGGACCCGCAGGCCTGCTCACAGCCAAAAAAATTAGTTTTTTTGCCTTGTTTGCTTTGGAGGCTAGTTCTCTAACTCTGCTTTTTGGCTTCTCCCGCAGCCTGCCTTAGTTGGTGCGGCTAATACAACACCAGTTCCGCCCAGTTCCGCCTGGGAAGGCAGTTGGTATAGGCCTAGCTTTCTCTCCAAGGCCTCTGGCGTTCATTGGTCAGTTTTTTGGACCGGTTCATTGGACCAGTTTTTTTCTACATATTTTATTATGTTTTTTTGAAATAATAATAATAAAGGAAAAATAAGAGAAAGAGGAAATAATTTTTCGTATCAATATTTAAGAAGTAAAAAGGGGGGACGTAAAAGAATTTTTCAGGGCTCCCGGCCTTGTTGTAGGTCGACCCCTAGGCGTGCCAACTGCCTCATATTGATCCTTATCTTTCTCAATTATCTTAAAACAGCAGAAGGCAATTCTTCCAGAGGCCCTTCTTTGAAGGCCAAATCAAAAACCCACCATCTGTGCAGGCAGGCTAAGGATACCCCCAAGGCCTCCCAGAGGGACATCTTAAGATGCCACAAGGTGTTAGAAAAAGAAATTGATAGACGCACCAGGCAGGCAGGGTCAGTGCCTCCCGTACTACCACCTTCCACTCCTTCTACCTCTACTCAACCCCCCCCCCTTAGTCCATTCCTCCCTATCTAGGCACAGCTCGCCCTCTCAGGGTCACCAGGCTCCTGGAACACCGGCCAGATGAACACCAGAGGCTACCTTCACACCCACAGCCACCGGCCTGCGCCAGGAGGAACCACTCATACAGGAGGTTCTGGAGCAACTAAGATCCTGGATGAAGTTGACTATCTGCCAAGGAATCGTGGAAGGACTCCAACAGATAGTTAGGTCTGGTCTACATCCGCTGGCCACCGAATCTGAGTCTCATTCCATAAGATTACTCCCACTCAGATCGGAACCGCTCCAGGATCAAGTACCCCCTGAGGGGGAGGTTTTCCCTTCAGTAAGGGAGGAGGAAGAGGAGGCGGAAGAGGACTTAGATCTGTGTAGGGAGGAGAAGGAGGAGTTTGACTTGGGGTCCTTACAATATAACGAACCCCTTTCCAACATGGACCCATCAGAGGCAGAGATGTCCGAGGATGAGGGTCTCACCCTCGACCAACCCGCCTTTGTAGGGCTATTCAAGCCCTAATTATTTAAATCCCTCCTGTTCAAGGCCAGGAATATATCGGGACTAAAGACTCAGAACCCTTCTGATCCCTCTCCTCTTGTCTCGGAAGGCCCAGAGGACTCCATTTTCAAACAGCCTGTAGTGGAAGCCAAGGTTATCCCAACTCCTCCCATCTTCCTTGACCTGGTGTCCAAGCAGCTGGCCTCTTCAGTGCCCCCCCCCGCCCCTTTGGCCCACGATAAAAAGTTTTTCAATCTAGATCCAGAACTTTCCAACTTATTAAGCACTCCGGAAGTTGATGAGCCCATCATAAGTCTGGCCTCTTCCTCCACCCTCAGCGACCCCTTAGAGGCCTTGAGACTGGAGGAGAAACGGGCGGAGCTGGCCTTGCGCCAAGCTCACGAACCAGATGCTTGGGCAATCAGATCGGCCACAGCCGCCTCCTTCTTTATCAGGTCCTCCATTCGCTGGCTTCACTAGCTTAAGCAGCATGTCCCAGCCTGCAATGTCCGAGCCTATCAGGACATAGCCAAGATTACGGCCGCAGCCGAGTTCTTGGCTGACACTACCTTCCACTCTATCAAATTTTCCACCCGTGCTATTTCCTCCCATGTCTCTGCCCACTGTCTACTCTGGCTAAAGCACTGGCAGGCAGACCTCAAGAATTAAGTAAAATTGGCTTCCGCTCCCCTCGTGGGAAATAAATTACCTCCCTCACAAAACCACCCTTCGAACCCTTAAGAGAGGTTTCTCTTCAGTTTCTATCATACAAGGTAGTTTTCCTCGTAGCGATCACATCAGCCCGTAGGATATCAGAGATCGCTGCGCTGAGCCTACCCAGGCTCCAATAATTGACATTTGCCGGGCAGTGACGTGGGCCTCCCCGTCACCCTTCATTAGGCATTACAAGATTGACAGGTATGCATTAGCCGAGGCTTCTTTGGATAGAAGGGTTCTTCAGAGGGTTCTTAGGGAACCCGAGGGGACTACAGGCCAGACGGCGTCCCTCCCGTAGGACAGGCCCAGCTTTGGTATGTCCCACTCTCTGGATGCTCCCAGCAACTCTAAGGAGAATTGACGTTGGTTCTTACCTGACACGCCATTCCTCTTCCCTTATCCCTTATCTTTCACCGTCTGGTGGGGTCTTGTTTCGGCCAATGAACCTTTAAGTCTAGTAAGATGAGAGCACGAATTTCTGTTTCCTCTCGTCTTCGCATAAACTGGGGAACACTGTGATGGAGTCACGTGACGGAAGGAGGAGCGTTCCTCAATAATTAAGCTCAGCCTACAACAGCAGAGACTGAAGCACCACCCACTCTCTGGATGCTCCTCGCAGCTCGAAGAGAAATGGCGTGTCAGGTAAGAACCAATGCCCAATCTCAGTTTTTGTGCAGATTCATGTGTAACAAAATATATTTTAATATGCCTGAGTCTGCCATAAGCTATGCTAAAATATTCAATTAGTTATTCCCGTGATAGCAAAACTATGGCATGCATGCCACAAGTGGCACACAGAGCCATTTGTGCCAGCATACGAGCCTCAGGCAAACTTACCTCGCTGTGCATGCACACACCTCACAGTTGATTTTTCAGCTGGTTTGAGGCCTTTTTCGGCCTCCCAGAGAGCCCCTTGCAGAGGCTTTTTCCAAGCTTCTGTGAGGCACAGTGCAGGTAAGGGGGGGGTCGGGTGGATTGCGCACACATGCATGGGGGAGCGCATTGCATTCTGGGTGCTGGCGTGTGATTGTGCGTGTGCTAATGTGCGTGCAATTTTTGGCATAGGAGCCCAAAAAGGTTAGCCACCAATTCTGTCAGTAAAATCATATGAGTTTCCAAAATTCAGGCAACTAGTGGACATGTCAAAATTAACATTTCAAAGGATATCAATTTAAGAGGAGCCCAGTCAAAACCCATGTAGAAATGTGAATCTTAGACTTTCTTCCTAAACTCATCAGAAAATCTAATTATGTAGTTTTATATCTATGTGTTTTTAAATCATATCTTAAGAATCCAAAATGTTGGTCTAGAATGTTGGTCTAGTAGACAGCAGTTACAAGCAGATAGACAGATGTTCTCAAGTTAAATTGTATAGCTTTTTAAAAAATAGAATACATGTAGTCATTGTTTAGTGACTGCCTCAGATACCAACAGAGTGATGAATAAGTACATTTGTGACCAATTCTTGCATTTATGATATTCACAAGTCAATAAAGCAAAGAAAAACTGATAATAAACACAGTTGTAGTTTCATCTAATATTGCTTCACAATTCTCAATTTTCACTAAATATGGACCACATGTATTGGAGAAATAAATTTGTTTTTACTGTCATGTTTTATTACGGTTTTAATGATTCAAATCTTCTCCATTCAAATCTATCAAACAGCAACACTTCCTCTTTAAAACAAAAACAAAACAAAACAAAAACCAACAAATGTGGCTTTAAGGAAAAACAAAGGAACTTTACACAACAAACTTCCAATACTTTACTTCCTACACTATTTCAGTACCTCAAGACCAAATATTTATAGATAATGCTTTCTCTATAATAATTGATTTATCATATAATAGTATAACAATTGTTAAATGACCACTAATTTACTGATTCATTGAACTGATAGAGATTTAATACTGTATCATTGATTATCTAGTCGATTGATTGATTCTTAGTAATAAGTTGATTGATTTTTAGTAATAAGTAACCTTACTTTTGATTTGTTCTCAAACTTATCAATTAACATTTATGAATTACCAACATTCATTAAGTAACTGTCTACCTATCACATTAATTAGCTATTGTAATTGTTTAGTGCACTATTGTCACTGACCATGCCAGCCAGAAACTCCAAATCCTCCACTACCAAACAATAACAACAACAAAAAATCTCTACCAATGACTCCCAGACTCCTGTACATGCTTCAGATGTCTTAAACCATCAATGAAAGCGAAAATAACATCAAATGCTACCTCTGTCACAATCAAGCCCACCTTGCCTGCTTAAAATAAAACAAAGACATAGCTGATCTCCTAAAAGCATCAGATACATTCCCTTGTCTATGTCCATCATGTTTTCCTAAGATAAACAAACCAAGTAAACCAACTGACAGAGTTAATAACATAGAATCACTCATGCACTCAGTAGAAAAACGCTTAGCAACGTGTTTTGAAACAATTATACAAGAAAGCCTAATTTCTCTTGGAAAAAAAAATAGAGCACTGATAAGCAACTACTTATCAGCTCAAAATCAAATCCCAACCCAACAAACACTACCACAACTATTACCTCAGCTACAATCACAACTACAACCAAAAATAACCACCAAACCACAACCACAAATAATTATTATCCCATCAAATAATTCCACAAATGATATCTCCTTATTCATCAGAGACACCATAGAACGTGATCAGAAACATCCAAATGCCATCTTATTTGGTCTTGAAGACACCAATGAATCAGAGGTCATCACCAAAGTTCGTAATATCATAAGCAAGTCAAATACAACAAACATCTCTCCTGAAGATATCATTGAAATAACCAGAGATGGCCCTGGGTACAAATACAATGACGGCTCTGTGGCCCCAACATTTTGTAGAGTTGTTTCCAAAAATGAGTCCAGCAAACGCATATTCATTCATACAATAAACGCCATTGCAAAAACCAATCCCAAGCACAAAAAGCTTCGCTCAAGACCAGACTTATCCATACTGCAAAGAATCTGCTCCCATGAACTCCGCAATGACCTCAAAAGACGTCTAGACAATGGAGAGAAGGATCTCTACATTGACTACCACGCAGATTGTATCAGAAGTAAGTCACACAACCCACAACTCCACATCCAACCCTACCTCATCCAAGCCACCATCACTCAAAACTAGGCATGCACGCCCCTAACTACCTCAATTCCAACTACAACTGGCCTTAAATGCAAGCTACTCAATGCAAGAAGCCTTGTGAATAAAATACCTGAATTTCTAGCTAAATTTATAGCTAAATTTGACATCATATTTGTCTGTGAAACATGGCTCAATGCATCTCTCCCTGACTCCATTACCACAGTAAGAGACTATCATGTTTACCGATCGGATCATGAAATCCGTAGAGGAGGTGGTGTTGCTATCTTCTATAAAAAGACCTTACATCTAAAAAACATCCAAGTTACCCAAGAGCTTGCTCTTCCTGAGACCATCATCTGTGAACTCTCCTTAAATATCACATTTCAATTCTTACTATGTTACAGAGCCCTTGATTATGACATTGAACATGTAAACAAGCTAAATTCACTACTAACATGGGCAACATCCTGCCCACACTCTTTTATCTTTCTTGGTGACTTCAATCTACCTCATATTAACTGGACCCTAAACAAATGTAAAACTGAACCCATACATGCAACTTTCTACAATGCTGTAACAAACCTGGGACTGGAACAACTAGTAACCAATAATATTAGACTTAACAACTGCCTCAATCTCATCTTCTGCAATAGTTTGAATTCAATTTATGGAATACAAATTAAAGAACCCTTTTCTAACAGTGATCACAGCATGATTGACTTTTGTCTCAACATATGTCCACACAAAAATCAACACAATGATGTGATCCCCAATTATAACTTTAAAAAAGGCAACTATGATCTTATAGACAACGATCTCTCATTCCTTGATTGGCAATTTCTCCACTGAGCTGAAGGGAGAATCCAGAATGGGCGTAGTCTCTAGTCTCCTAGCTCTGCAGTCCGAGTTGAACAACTGAGGACACACACCCTGGTAACAGTCCTCAGTTCTTCACTCAGTCTCAGCATGTTCAGACCACCCTTTAAGAGCTCTGAATAGTTAGGATTGTAGAAGAATATTCACCTCCTGGATTAAGCTTTTTTCACAGAGAGACTTAGATCAGGTTTGACAGCCAGCTGGCTTGCCAGTTTAGTATTTTCATTTTTTTCGTGCCTTTTTTCCGGTTCGTGCTTTTTTGCTTGTTAGTTTAATTTTTTTAATTTCCTTGCTGGTGGACTGGTTATTTTTTTTTTTCTGTTTTGTGCGAAAACTTGAATGGAGGTGACCCTGAGAGCCCATGTGGCCTGGGCTGGGGTGAGAGTCGGTGACTTATTTAATTCGCCTTCTCCTGATCCACTTTTCCTTGCCTGGGACAAGCCGTAGTTTCCACTAAGCGCTTCTGTCCCTTTTCGGCAGCAGCGGCCATTTATTTCATTTGGGGACCACCTTGCAGTTCGTCTCCAGGATTGTCCCTTGTGGGGGCTTCTGGCCATCGGGATTAAATCATGACCCCCCCCCATCCAGTCCCCAGACCACTGTGGAAGCTGCGAGATGCTTCAGTCTGCCTGATAATTGCGGTGCAGCCAGCGCCAGGCTCGCAAGCCTCTGACCTGTCAGAGTTTGCTGCAATTCAAAGAGTAAGCCATTTTTTCAACTTTTTTTCCCTAACTCGGCCTTTGAATTGCGGAGCTGGGCTGAGCTCATCACTTTGGGTTGCAGTAGCCTCCTGAAGTGGTGGACAGCTACTGTGGCTGTAGCTGACAGCTTAGACTGAATATTTTTTCTTTTTTACTTCTTTCTCCCTTTCTCTACCCCTGTCAAGTGACAGTTATTTTTGGCGGGCTCAAAGATGGCCACCAAGGGAGCTGATCAAGAATGGTCAGTTCCTCAGCAGGGTAGAGAGAAGGCTGTAAAGGGATCTCCTAAGCCCAGGTCTGCTGGTCTGGAGGCAGCAGCTAGGATTAGAGCCAGGGCTCTGGCCCCTAAGAGACCCTCCAGGGCTGAGGATAGACAGGCCAGGTGTCAACAAAAAGCCATAGACAAACAGTTTGACAGGGCAGTGAGAAATTCCAGGAAGGCTGAAAACAGAGCCACCTCTCAAACTTTGCCTCCTCAAGATGACAGGCAGCCAGACCAACTGGCAGATAGGCAGTATATGACTGCCTGGTCTCCTGGGGGCTCAAGTACTCAGGATTTGCAGGGAAACCTCCAAATCAGGGCTGAGACCTCTCACAATTTTTCTGAGCTGCCTCAGGGGATCTTGATGGTGGCACCTGCAGACCAAGTCTCCAGCGGAGCCAGACCTATGCCTGCAGCCACCTTTACACCTACAGCAGCTGGCTTACAACCTGAGGAGACCCAGATGCAAGAAATGCCATCCTTCATGAGAGCCTGGATCTCCCAAACAATAAGACAGGAATTTCAGGCAGAGGTCAACCAGCTGCGCCAGCTGTCTTATTTGGACACTAACAGAGGAGTTCTGCAGGGGCAGGGGCAGGCTTCTGCAGAACAGCCGATCCACTTCAGAAAGCGCTCAGCCTCCCCTTCAGAAAGTAGCTAAATTTATGGCTCCGAGAAGGACCTCCTTCCAGAAAGGAATTTTTCAGATAAGGAGTCACAGATAGCAAGTCTCCCCTCCTTTAAGGGCCTTTTCCAGCTGGCTCTTTTAAAGACTCTGCTGGTTAAGGCCAAGAGCACGGCTCATCTCAAAAAGGACACAAGTCACTCAGGACCTTCCCACAGAGGGAGAGGATCAGGAGGATTTCCTGTTCACTGAGAAAGCCTCTGTGGTGAACACTGGACCTGTGCCCCAGATGTTTCTGAACCTGATCATAAAGCAGTGAGAGTCCCCTAGGATGTACACTCGCCCCAGTGGATCTGAGTCTACCTCATTTAATGTGGACAAGGACCTTTTGGATATTATGGAAGTGCCAAAGGTAAATGCCCAGTGGTAGTCCTAGCTTCCTCATCTGTCATTCCACCTGATGCGAAGGATGTTTTAAAGACAGAGGACCGGAAGGAGGTGATGGCACTCCGGAGAGCTCATCAAGTTGACTCCTGGGCCATGAGAGCATCAATGACCGCATCTTTTTTTACTTGGACCTCTTTGTGGTGGCTGAGGCAGCTACAGAGCAGAATCCAACTTGAGTATCTCAGGGTGGATCAGAACCTGAATAAGATTATAGCTGTGGCTCAATTGACTGCTGATGCCACCCTCATGTCAGCTAAATTTTCTTCCAGAGCCATGGCCTCTTCCATAACAGCACGTAGGCTTCTCTGGCTAAGAAATTGGCAGATGGACGTCAGAACCAAATGGAAGCTGGTGTCGGCTCCCTTTAAGGGAGAGAGGCTTTTTGGGGAGGCCCTGGATCCTTTTTTGATGGAAACCAGGGACAAGCGAAAGATCCTGCCCTCCCAGGGGAGGCACTTTGATTAAAGGTCTCATCCCTACTACAGGAAGCCCTCTTTTAAACAGGGAGAAGCTGGGGCGGGCTTTCCCTGTCAAAGTAGGCCCTTTTTCCAGAGATCCTCGTCTCAAGCCGATAGGCCTTTGCTGCCAGAGGCAAGAGGGCAGAAGGTCCCTTAGGGTTTTCCAACAGACCCTTCAGGAGCAACAAGTGACGCCTGAGCCTCATCTCCCATGGGGGTCCATCTGGAACTGTTCTGGCAGAAGTGGGAACAGACTACGACAGACACTTGGATCCTGTCAACCTTAGGGTCGTATCTCTCTCTAGAGTTTCTCACCTACCCCGCAAGAGCCTTTGTGTGTTGCCCCGTCTCCAGGGACTCCTCAAAGAGGGATCTCATGGAATCAGCGACCCACCATCTGCTGGACATTCGGGCCATCCAGCCGATTCTGGTAGACCAGGAGAGACAGGATTTCTATTCAGTGTTGTTTGTGATTCCAAAGGCCTTGGGAGGGGGGCAAGCAATTTCCACCTGAAAGGGCTCAACAGACATCTAATCTACCGAAGGTTCAAGATGCACTCCCTGCATTCCATTCTAGAGAGACTGCGGGAGGGAGATTTTTTGACCTTGGTAGACTTGACGGAGGCCTACCTCCATGTGCCCATACACCCCAATCACTGTCAGTTCCTAAGGTTTTGCTATGGTGGCCGCCATTTTCAATACAGGGCTCTTCTGTTCCACCTGTCATCAGCCCCTTGGACTTTCACCAAACTCTTGGCAGCAGTAGCGGCACACCTCAGAGCCTTACCCATAAGGATCCAATGCTATTTGGATGACATCCTGATAGAATCCTCTTCCAGACACCAGGCAGAGGAGGATCTGATGTTGACAATCAGGATTCCTCAAGAGCACGGGTTCTCGATAAACCTGGACAAATGCCACCTAGTACCATCAACTCGGCTCTTGCATTTGGGGGCTATTATAGACACCTTGGCCGGACAAGTTTTTCTCTCACAGGAGCATCGAGACAGTATCAGGGAAGTCACGTTGCTGATCCTGTCTTCCAGCGAGGTGCTTATCATCTTGCTGTCTCAACTTCTCGGCAAAATGATATCATGCATTGGGATTGTCCCGTGGGCACACTTCCACACCCGAACCCTTCAATGGTACCTGCTCCCTTACCGAGGGCGAGCAGGGGTGACTCTCCAAGGAGGGTTCTTTAGCCGCCCAATTCTGGATCTCTGCATCGCCAGAGAACACGCAGCTCCCGAGGTTCTTTGCTCGATTCCCTGCCCGGGGAGCAGAAGGGGTCAACAGTCTCCGGTGCACGTGGCCCCAGGAACTATTGTATGCCTTCCCTCCCGTCCACTGAATTTGGGGACAATCAGGAAAGTACTGATAGGGCGGAAGTTCTGTTGGTAGCCCCTTACTGGCCCAGGCATCCTTGGTTCGCTGACCTGGTGAGCATGTCAGTCACCAGACCCTGGAGAATTCCCCTTCACTGTTGTTTTTGTTGCCAAGGTATTAGAGTTTCTGCAGGACGGGTTGAATAGAGGTCTCACCCCCAATACTTTGAAGAGACAGGTGGCTGCCTTGGCCTCAGTGATTCTCCCTCAAGCCGCTCAGAGCATCCAGAGAGTGGGATGTGCTCCTGAGTCCTCTTCTTGCAGGCTGAGCTTTAGCTGAGGAAATGCTCCGCCCCCTCACGTGACTCCATGTAGCGTTCCCCCAGTCTTTTGCTCAGCCTCGAAGACTCAGGCTGCTGTGAAAAGAGCTCCTTGGCTAATTCAAACCACGTACTTTATTCTGGCTAATTTCTTTATTTCTCAGGTTTGGTATTTCCTTTCCTCCTCTTGAGCAGAAGATTGGGACTTAGGGGAAGTCTCCCCTCGCCCCTAGGGGCCAAGCGGGTAGGTTCGCAGCGCTTCACGCAACCCCCCTCCATTATTAGATCGTGTCACTGCCTCCGCGCTGCCTCGTGGCGGGCATTTTTGCTGGATTCCCCCCCACCCTAAACACTGACCGGGAAGGGCTAGTTGCTCCTTAAGAGCACCAGGCGTGCTGAGCTAACCGGTCAAGCCCTCCTTGCCGTCCCGAAGGCACCTGACATAGCTCAGCTCGCGGCCGCCATCTTGGCACCGCATCGTGGTCGGACGCCATTTTCATTTCTGATTCTTGCCGCTGCGGTGGATGCAAGCGTCCCAGACCTCTTGGGTCAAGAGTTTAGTTGTTGTTAGCGATCTTCCTGGCTCGCTTTCATTATTCTGTTGGCCTCCCACAGCCTTCATTGGGGCGAAGTTGCAGGCCCCCCCCTCCAGTTTGTTGTCTGGAGGCCTGATGCCAGAGGCCTCGCTCTCTAGGCCTCAGGCGTTTATTTGGTAAATCCGGCCTGTACTGTGATACTTTTCTAGTTCCTTCCTGTTATCGTTTATATAAGAAAAATTAAAAAAATAAAAACTAAAAAAAGAGAAAAATTTATATATACAATTATATGTATTTATATGTATATACATAGATACCCTTTCATGCAGACAGCATAAAAAAAAATCAGAAGATTATATACCTATACATATATTTTATATATATATATATATATATATATATATATATATGTCTGGCATTCAGCTTTGTTCGGGTATTTTCCCACGTGGTGCTTTTAAAGTTGTAGCAACGTGTATATATATATATATATATATATATATATATACACACACACACACCTACCTTACTACCTGTTATCATTGTACATATATATATATATATATATATATATATATATACATACACATACACACACACACACACACACCTACCTTACTACCTGTTATCATTGTACATATTAAATTCCAAAAGGGGGAGCGGGCCAGCTCAAACCTCACTCGGCCCTACTCAGGCCAACTCCAGGTGAGCCAACCGCCCTTTGCTATTATTACTATTATTATTATTATCATTATCATTATCAAAATGGCAGACGACAATCTCTTTAAACGACCTTCCTTGAAGACTAAGGCAAAGTCCCACTACTTGCGCAGGCAGGACAAGGAACCTTCCAAGGCTTCCCAACGAGACGCCTTGAGGTGCCATAAGGTGTTGGAAAAGGAGTTTGATAGGCGGTCAAAGGAGTCCCGCTCGGGGCCTCCAGCCTTTCCTCCTCCACTACTCAACCTCTTCCCCCTCCAGACCCATCTTCCCTATCTAGGAAGCAGTCCACTTCAGGGTCACTTGACCCCTGGACCACCGACCAGACAGACCCCTGAAGCCACCTTTACACCTACGGCCTCGGGTCTGCGCCAGGAAGAACCCTCTACATCCGAGGTTCAGCCCACATCAAGGCTTGGATGGAATCGACTATCTGCCAGGGCATTGCGGAGGGCCTGCAGCACATGTCCAGATCAGGCTTCTCGCCACGGGCTCCCGAGCACGACTCTTTATCCATCAGATCCCTTCCACAGCCGGATCCCCCGGTTGGTCAGGTACTCTCTCAGACGGACAGCCCTCCTCCAGTAGGGACCGAGGAGGAGGAGGAAGGGGACTTTGGTGACTTCAGGAAAGAGGATTCCTGGATGGGATCCTCCCGTTATAGTGAGCCCCTCTTAGAGGCGGACCTCATGGAGGGGGAGATGTCTGAGGACGAGGGGGCTTCTCCCGACCAACCCATATTCGAGGGGCTGTTCAAGCCACACTTGTTTAAATCCCTCCTCTTTAAAGCCAAGAACGTCTCTGGTCTTCTTCCCCAGTCTTCCTCTGACCTCCCCCTGCCTCAGAGGACTCCATTTCACACAACCAGTGGTGGAGGCTGACGTCATCCCGACCCCACCCATCTTCGTAGACCTAGTAGCGAAGCAACTTGCTTCCACGGGAGGCCCCCTACACCCTCTAGCCAAGACAAGAGACTTTTTAAATCGCGACTCGGCAATATCTAGCCTTCTAAACATCCCGGAGGTTGACGATCCCATTGTGGGCCTTACTTCCTCCTCTACCCCCAGTGAGGCCTTAGAGGCCTTGAAACCTGAGGACAAACGAACGGAACTGGCATTGCGCTGGGCCCATCTATCCGACGCTTGGGCCATTAGATCGGCTACGGCTGCTTCATTCTTCACAAGGTCCTCTATCCGCTGGCTCCAGCAGCTGACTCTATCCGCTGGCTCCCCACGTCCAATGTGAGGGTGCACCAAGACAGCGAAACTGGTGGCCGCAGCCGAGTTCTCAGCTGACACCACTTACCAGTTGGTAAAGTTCTCTTCCAGAGCCATAACATCCCATGTTACAGCTCGCCGCCTGCTGTGGCTCAAGCACTGGCAGGCGGATGTTAAAAATAAGGTCTAGCTGGCCACTGCTCCCGTCAAGGGAGACAAACTGTTCAGCCCGGCCTTGGAACCCCTGCTGGTCGAGGGCTGCAGCAAGAGGAAGTATCTGCCCTCCCTTTTTCGGAGGCCAGAGACAAGAGGCTCTCAGCCCTTTCAGACGGGTTTCCCCCGCCCCTTCTACCAACCCCCCTTCCTGCCCAGATACCCAAGACCCCCTTCCTTCCGGTCCCAGGATCGCTCGGACTCAGGTGACAGAAGCAGATGGGGTGGCAACTATAAGAGGCCCTTTAGGGCATTGGGGGGCAGGCCCTACTGCCGACCCAGATAGATCTTCTTCCTCCTTCCCCATCGGCGGCCGCCTCAGGCACTTCGCTGCCCAATGGGACAAAGCCACATCCGAAGCATGGGTTAGGGACACCATCAGGTTTCGTCTCGCCCTTGAGTTCCGGTCTGCCCCCGCTGATTTCTTCATGACATCCCCCACCTCAAGGGATCCCACCAAACGTGCAATAATGGATGCAGCCATCCAGCACCTGCTTGACATTCAGGCCATTCAACCCATTTCACTGGCCCAGAGGGGACGGGGATTCTATTCCCACTTTTTTGTGGTGCCCAAGCATTCTGGGGGATGCAGAGCTATATTAGATTTAAAACGGCTAAACCGCCACCTTATCCAGCGCAAATTCAAAATGCACACCTTGCAATCAATTCTCTTGGGTACTAGGCGGGGTGACTGGTTATCCTCCATAGATCTCTCGGAGGCATACCTACATATTCCAATCCGGCCCTCTCACCACAAATTCCTCAGGTTCTCTTATAATAACCTTCACTATCAATACGTGGCCCTCCCCTTTGGTCGGGCCTTGGCCCCCAGGACCTTCACCAAGGTCCTCACGGCCCTGGCGGCTCACCTCAGGAGCATTCCCGTCCGCCTCCACTGCTATTTGGACGATATCCTTATTCTCTCCCCGTCCACGACCCAGGCAGTCAGGGATACCAGAGCCACCCTCTCCGCCCTACTGGCACACAGGTTCCTCGTCAATTGGCAAAAGAATCAACTGACCCCATCCACCCGAATCACCCACTTGGGAGCCATAATTGATTCGGTTACAGAAAAGGTCTTCCTCTCTTCGGAGAGATTCCTCAGCATTCAAGCTCTGGTCAAGCAGATTAGGCGACCTTTCTAAATTATTGGGTAAGATGGTTTCATGTATCTCAATTATTCCCTGGGCCCGTTTACACAGCAGATCCCTTCAGTGGTTCCTGCTCCCATTCCAAAGATCCGGAAGAAGCAGCTCGAAGTCCAGGGTCAAGGTGCCTCCAAGGGTCCTCACATCTCTCCTCTGGTGGACCAACCCCGCCATCAACAGGGGCCACCTCTTCATGGAACCTCAGTGGCTAACTCTCACCACGGACGCCAGCCTATCCAGTTGGGGCACTCACGTCAACTCACTCTCGGCACAGGGCAAGTGGTTGCCGATCGAGCAAAGATGCAGCATCAACTGGCTGGAGCTTCACGCCGTCCACCTGGCCCTGCGCAGATTCCTCCCCCTGGTCCACGGACGTCACGTCCTTCTTCTCACGGACAACGTCACGGCCAAAGCCCATATCAACAGGCAGGGAGGCACCCAGTCTATTCAGTTGATGAAGGAGGCCGAGGGTCTCTGCTGTTGGGCAGAATCCAACCTCCTCTCACTAAAAGCCGAGCACATCTCTGGAATCTCCAACATCCAGGCGGATTGGCTGAGCAGGGCCACGGTGGACCAAGCATCCCTATTCAAGGAGGCATCCAGAATATTCGGCATCCCGAATCTCTTCGCCTCCCCGTCCAACACACAGCTTCCATGGTTTTTCTCCAGGCACCCGTCTCACGGGCTGGAGAACCACAATGCGCTACGCTGCCCTTGGCCCCCAGGGCTCCTATATGCCTTCCCTCCGCTGCCGCTAGTTCCCAGAGTCATACAAAAACTCATTCATGAGAAGGCAGACCTGCTCCTGGTGGCTCCTTATTGGCCCAGACAACCGTGGTTCGCAGACCTCCGCAATCTTTTGGTAGCGCCCCCAATTGAGGATCCCCCTGGACAGGGTCTCCCTCTCTCAGGGGCCCCTTCTGCATCCGGAGCCTCAATGGCTCCAGTTAGCCATCTGGAGGTTGAACGGATCCGTTTGACAAGAGAGAAATTCTCCAGTCAAGTAATCGCCACTATTTTGGCCACGAGGTGACCCTCCACCACACAAATTTATGATACCACTTGGAAGGGTTTTTGCAAGTGGTGTAGCGGGTCCCTAGTCGACCCCCTCTCTCCCTCTATTGCACAGGTCCTGGAATTCCTTCAAGAAGGCCTATGTAAAGGGCTTGCCCCTAACACCCTGAGGCGGCAGGTTGCTGCCCTCTCAACCGTTGTCTCCTCTGATAACTTCGGTTCCCTTTCTCATCACCCCCGGGTTAGGGCTTTCCTCAGGGGCGCCACCAACTTGTGCCCTCCGACTGTTCACAGGTTCCCCACATGGGACCTCAACAAGGTCCTCTTTTCGCTTACAAGAAACCTGTTTGAACCCCTGAGGGAGTCCTCCAATTTCTAACGTTTAAGGTAGTTTTTCTAGTGGCCATCACTTCTGCTCGTCGAGTTTCGGAAATAGCAGCATTGTCAATCAGAAACGATTTATGCGTGTTCCACACTGATCGGGTGGTCCTTTGCCTCGACCCCACCTTCTTACCCAAGGTTAACTCACCCTTCCACAGGTCACAGGAACTGGTCCTCCCAAACTTTTGCCCCAGACCCTCGAGGGACAAGAAAATCCTTTGGCACCCCCTGGATGTTAGAAGGGCCTTGCGCATATACATTAAGCACACACAACCCCTGAGAAGATCGGAATCCCTCTTCCTCTCCCTTCAGCCCAGGACACTGGGGCTCAAAGTCTCTCCCTCAACCATCAGTCGCTGGATCAGGGCGACTATCGCCAGGTGCTACCTATCACAATCTCTGCCTGCACCTGGTGGAATAACCGTTCATTCCACCAGGAGTGCGGCTACTTCGGCAGCTTGGGCTGCCGCCGTTGCTGACATTTGTCAGGCAGCCATCTGGGCCTCTCTGTCCCCATTCATCAGGCATTACAAAATAGACATATACGCCTCAGCGGAGGCCTCTTTTGGCCGACGAGTCCTACAGAGAGTCATCAGTGACCCGGAGGGGCTTACGGCCCAGACAGAGTCCACCCATAGGGCAGCCAAGCTTTGGTATGTCCCACTCTCTGGATGCTCCAAGCGGCTCGAGGGAGAATGGACGTTGGTTCTTACCTGATACGCCCCTTCTCGGCGAGCCGTGAGGAGCATCCAGCCCCACCCTAACTCCTCCGTCTGGTGGGCACTCTTGTTTCAGCCAAGGAGCCAATAGTTGATTAGAAGGACTTCATAACCTTTCTTCTCGTTATCGCAAAAAACTGGGGGAACGCTATGTGGAGTCACGTGAGGGGGCGGAGCGTTTCCTCAGCTAAAGCTCAGCCTGCAAGAAGAGGGCTCAGGAGCACATCCCACTCTCTGGATGCTCCTCGCGGCTCGCCGAGAAGGGGCGTATCATGTAAGAACCAACGCCCATTTCAGTCAAGGGCTCTACTCTTCTGGCCCAACACCCTAGGGTGAAAGCCTTCCTTAGGGGAGCCACGAATTTGAGAGCATCAGTGGTCCACCGCTACCCCACTTGGGATTTGTCTAAGGTCCTGCAGGCATTGACTTCTCCCCCATTTGAACCCTTATGTAAAGTCTGCCTTCGCCTTCTCACGTGCAAGGTGTCATTCTTGGTGGCCATTACCTCGGCCAGGTGTATTTCAGAGTTGGTGGCCTTATCCATCAGGAAGGATCTGTGCCTATTCCATGCAGGGTGGTTCTGCAGTTGGACCCTACCTTCCTGACAAAGGTGAACTCCTTATTCCATTGTTCACAGGAATTGATTTTGCCTAATTTCTGTCCTGAGCCTACCCATGCACTGGAGAGAAACTTGCCCACCTTGGACATTAGGAGGGCCCTCCGTATTTACATTAAAAGAACTTCTTCTCTTAGGAGGACAAAAGTCCTGTTTGTTTCCTTTCAGCCATCAACTTTTGGTCGCAGGGTGACATCTTCCACAGTAGGTCGCTGGCTCAGAGCCTGCATTGCAAAGGCCTATGAGTTACAGAGCCTTCCTGTACCCAGGAGGATCACAGAGCACTCAACCAGAAGTGCAGCAACCACCGCAGCCTGGGCAATGCAGGCATCGATTCTGGACATTTGTAGAGCTGCGACCTGGTCATCGGTGACCCCATTCATAAGACATTACAAAATGGACTACTTTGCCTCAACGGAGGCATCCTTTGAAAGATGCAGGGTGTGCATGTAGAGGTGGAGACCTCCAATCAATCCAGATCCCACCTGTAGGACAGCCATCAGCCAGCTTTGGTATGTCTCATCCTGGATTCTCCTTTCGGCTCAGTGGAGAAGTGGCATTGGTCCTACCTGAACGCTTGTTCTTGGGGAGCCGAAGGGAGAATCCAGTCCCACCCTGTATTCTGTCAGGTCAGAATAGGGAGGAAATTTCCCTTTTTTTCGTAGTATCAACTGAACTATCTGTATGAGGACAAGGAGCAGTTGAATTCACTTCAACGTCGTTTAGAACTGGGGACCGTTACCAGGGGGGGTGTCCTCAGTTTTTCAACTCGGTCTGCAGAGCTAGGAGACTAGAGACTACTCCCATCCTGGATTCTTCCTTCAGCTCCCCGAGAAGAAGCATTCAGTTAGGACCAACACCCCTTCTATTCACTGGATGCAATACTGTTGAAGACCATTACAACATATTTTTACTTGAAGTCAAAAGAGTCATCAAACTATATGTACCAATAACAACTCCAAAAACCAGAAAAAACAGATTACCCATAACAGTAAGGAACCTTCAATCCAAAAAGAGATCACTTTGGCAGAAAAATAAATCTAGTCACATTGCCAATTTCAAAAGCCGATACAAAACTTTATGCCACCAGATAAAGACTGAATGCACCAATTATCACATTAAACAAGAGGAAAACCTATGCACCAATTCCTCCCGCACTTTCTAAAATTTTGTAAACAACAAACTAAAAGACTCAAGGTCCATCCCACCCCTGAAAGGACATAATGGTAAAGACTGCAAAGATGACACCATTAAAGCCAACCTCTTTAACACATTCTTTTTGTAAACAGCAATGGATCATGTCCAGTATTTCCTAGTCGAACCACAGACAACTACAATGATCTAATACATATTGATTTTACAGAAGACAATGTTGAAAAAGCACGACGCAATCTAAAACCATCTCTATCTATTGGACCAGACGGAATATGTGCCTACTTCTTTAAAAAGCTATCCACTGCCATAGCCAAACCTCCAAGCATAATCTTTGAAAAATCTTCCAAGACCAGCTCCTTGCCAAAACTATGGTCACAAGCCACAGTCATCCCCATCTTCAAAAAGGGAGACCCCAGCCCAGTTGAAAATTACAGACCAATCTCCTTATGCTGCGTCACCTGTAAAGTCATGGAATCAATTATTAGCCAATCCATTATCCTCCACTTAGAGACAAACAACCTACTCTCTAATAAACAATTTGGTTTCAGAAAAAAACTATCCAGCAATCTGCAACTCTTACACTGCAAAAACATATGGACTACACAACTAGATCAGGGTAAAGCAATAGATTCAATCTACATAGACTTCTGTAAAGCCTTTGATTCAGTGGTACACGACAAACTACTCCTAAAACTAATATCTTATGGTATCTCTGGACACCTGCATAACTGGATATAAAGCATTCCTGTCAAACAGACAACAAATGGTCAAAATTGGGAGTGTCCTATCAAATTCTATATCTGTCAACAGTGGAGTCCCCCAAGGCAGTGTTCTAGGACCAACTCTCTTCATACTCTACATAAATGACTTCTGCAATCATATTAAGAGCAACTGCATTCTTTTCGCTGATGATGTAAAGCTATTCAATACCACAGACAATACTGCTACCCTTCAAAAAGACCTCAACTATGTATCAGAATGGTCAAACAAATGGCAACTTCAAGTCTCAATGAACAAATGCTCTGTCTTACATATTGGCAAAAAAATAATAATCAGAAAATAAAGGAAGGAAGGAAGGAAGTTTATTGGAGGCAGAAAATGCAGTATCTTCTGTAGCAAATACTTCTTTTTAAAAAATTGGTGTTTCGAGAACTTCAAAAGGGAATTGTGTGTTCTTTTCTGAGACTTGGTTTTGTGTTTTTTTCTGAGACTGTAAGATGCCTGTTTTGAATCTATTGAGAATTCCCATGAAAAAGCCATGGCATTTAGGTGAAAGATTTATGAGAATTACAAAATCTTTGCAACATTTGGAAGCATTACTTCATGTTGTAATAAAGCATTACTCAGGAGATTTTTGTTTCTATTTCTTTTTAAATATATGTATGTATGTATGCATGCATGTTTGTAAGTATGTATGTGTCTATGTATGTAGCATTGCTACTTTTTAAAATATACCCAAATAGTAGAAGTTCTACTTTGCCAGCAACTTTTATGAATTGACTTCACAAGATTGCAGCACGGTGAAGATTTCCTAAATTTTGTGGGGAGCCACTACAAAAGAAAAGTATGAAATTTCCTCTGTTACATTCCATTTTATGACTCTGCAGTTCCTTCTTATCAAATATTATAATAGAAAGTTGATCTAAATAAGCATTTATTTATTATCCCAGTTTAGAACATTTTTAATCTTAGAAACTTACAAAAACTTATTGATATATAATCCGCAAGAATGGTACAGAGCTCTCAAACTTTATAAATAGGTAGCCACAGATCCTGTATGCAACCTTTTCTGTAATTAGCATAAATTATTGTGGTTTTGATGGAACTAATTATGTATTTCCTTTGTATTTCAGCTCAGATTGGGTGGAAATTATTGAACCCCGTTCTAGGGAGCGAATGTACGTCAATTTGACAACTGGAGAGTGTGGTTGGGATCCTCCACCTAATCTCAGAGTTCGGCAGTCTGATGAAAATCAGTGGTGGGAACTCTTTGATCAAAACAACAATCGTTTCTATTATTACAATGCCATCACTCAGCAGACAGTGTGGCACAGGCCTCAGGGTTGTGACATTGTGCCACTAGCTCAGCTCCAAGTCATGAAACGTAATTCCCAGTCTGATTTCAGGACATCACAGCACAGGAACAGTACAAGTAGTGAGGGACGAAATACTCCTATCCAAATAGCTCTTCTACAGGACATGGAAAAGAGTAAAGACAACATCAATCTCGAGAAAAGGCCAGAAACTGAAAGGTAAATCATTTTCAAATTTCTCTGTTTTATTTTTCTCTTTTTTTAATAGCTATATAGGGAAGAGAGAAACACTTCCTTATTGTAGTGCATAAGGCAGAAGGCTACAAAATAGAAGATTCTAAATTCAAGCCCCATCTTAACCATGAATACCAGCTGAAGGACTTTGGGCCAATCAGTTTCTCCACTGAGTCAACAGAAGAATCCAAGTTGGGTAATCTCTAGCCTCATTGTTCTTCAGACTGAGTTGAATTCTGAGGACACGCCTCCTTGGTAATGGTCCCTAGTTTTCAACTCAGTTTCAGCTCATTCAGACATCCCTTAAGGGCTCTAAAGATCTTGAGTTTCAGAAAGAATTTTTACTACTCCCAGGATCTCTCATTGATATCAGAGTCGGTTGCAAGGTTTGACAGCTGTCCGACTTTGTCGGCACAGCCACTTGTTATTTTTCATGCCCTTTAATTTTTGCACCTTTTTCTGGATATTTTTATTTTACTGACCTTTTAGTTAAAACCTTTATTTTTGGATGCAGACCTAGAGGGCTTCAGGATTTCCCGTGTTGACTAGGCTGGGGCTGGAGTCATTGACCAATCCCTCGGTCAAACTCCAAAATGACTTTGAAGCCGCAGCAACAGCAACACGCTTAAGACTGACATTTTTTACAGTGACTGACTCAGGTCCTACAGGCAAGATCCTGGATGGTAACTAGGGAGTCTGCTCTGGAACTAACATCCAGAACAATGTGACAGTTCCCCAAATTGCCACGGCAGCTGTGAGTTGCTTAAGTCTGCCTGACAAACTTTGGGCCAATCAATGTCTCTCAGCCCATTGTATCAGGCTCAAGTACAAGCCAGTTAGTAACTCAGAAATATCAATGGAATGGATAATGAGTATCCAGTTTTTAAAAATTTGCCACCTGACAAAAATAATTTTACAGCAAATAACTTAATCTTAGTCCTTGATTAAACAGTGTTTCTAACTGAAATCATTCAGACTTCTCAGGGTTTGCTGCTTACCGTAAGATTGTAGGTACATAGGAACAAAGCCACAAGTCATATTCTCTTTTCCCAAAAAAAGAATGCTATAGAGACATTTACATGTCTCTGTTCCCAATCAGCAAAATTACAATAGAATTGTCATCTGAAACATTGGTAATTTCTTTTTTTAAAACTGTTTTTGGATTTTCTAATACTCAGCAGATATATTAAAAAGATCTAAAAGCATGTCAAGATCCCAGTAGCAGCTTTTGGACACATTGGAATAAACAAAAAGAGGAATTTGGCCTATTATGCTTTACAGAAAGAATTACTTTTTCACAAACAGAAACCAAAATAACATTTCTGATATGTCCTAATCCTAGCATCTCAATTTTTAACACATCTCATGTTAGTTTTTTAATACTGAATAGGTAAAACTGATGTCTCTATGTTGTGTTTTTCCAATATTGTACTATAGCTGCCTTGTCCAAATAATTATGAATTGAACAGTTATCTTGCCTCACTAAATAATGTCAGTAAATATATCTCAGAACCATAACTAAATTTTCCTATATCTATACTATTAATCACTGTAATCATTTTTGATCAAAATCTTTGACAACTTCACAGGACCACTGTATATGCATATCGGTGCCCTTTGCTTCAACACACTTCCAACATTTATTTGAGCCTTTCCCAGTAATTTTACTTATGCATAATACATAATACTGCCTCTTAATAATTTTCCAGGATAGTAATTTCTCCTGCTCCTCATTTATAATGCTAGGTTCTTCCAAAGTGTAGTCCACTGTGTGTCAGACATATCTTAAATCTGATTCCTCTATTTCTTTCAGAGTTATTATATGTTTTGAATATTAGATGTTTAGAGGACTTTGAAGGTTCTAACATAAGATTTTCAAAAACTTTTAAAGTTGTAATACTGTCAGCTTAAAAAAATCCAGTAAGTTTCTATAAACAATATTAAAGCCAGGAAAATAGAAATGACTTCATTGGCTAGCACCGAATGAAGATATAGTCCAACAAATTTGAAAGGCACTAGATAAAAGAAGCTTTCTTGAAATCTATTTTCCTGATACCATTAGACTACCTGCAAAATGCTCAAGAGATAATCACTTTTTCACCCATAGTTACCGTATATACTCGAGTATAAGCCGAGTTTTTCAGCCCATTTTTTGTGCTGAAAAAACCGCCCTCGGCTTATACTCGAGTCAGCAGCTATGGCACCATGCCTGGCATGCGCTGGCGTGGCTGCAACCAATCGCGCCTCCAGGGCAGCATCGCCGCCGCGGCTGTCTACCCACTGAGGGACACACAGGCGACCCCAAGCGGCCTCTTCTTCCCCATTAACGGGCGCCCGGGGCCCCCGCGAGCTCCTGTGTTGCGTGCTTCCAGCTTCGCAAAGAAACTGCCAAGCTCAGGCAGCCTCCCCCACCCCCAAGCCTAGCAGCAAAGAGCTGCTCCAGGAGCAGCGAGACAAAGTGCCTGGCTGCACCATGGCAGGAGCCCCCGGAGCAGCTCTTCGCTGCTAGGGGAGGGGGTGGGGGAGGCTGCCTGAGCCTGGCGACCCCAAGCGGCCTCTCCTTCCCCATTAACGGGCGCCCGGGGCCCCCGCGAGCTCCTGCGTTGCGCGCTTCCATCTTCACCAACAAACGGAGCTGCAAATCTGGTAATCGCTTGCGGAGCCTCGGCACGAACCCCCTTTCCCCGCACTCCCCCCCCGCACTCCTCTGGCGGCAGCAGGCGGAGAAAGCCCCACTTCCCCCTGGCTTTGATGGCACGCGTGAGTTGGCTTCCCACTCTTTTTTTTTTTAACTCTCTTCCTCCTCCTCCTCTCCTCTCCCCTTGTTGTCTTGTCTTCCCTAAGTAAACTCGAGGGCTCACACTTCCAGGTGTTTCTCCCTGTCAATGATCTTTTCTTCCCTTCCCTTCTCTCAGTCCCATCCTCCTTCACCTTTGTCACCACAATCCTGAACAGATGAAGTTTGTACTTCTCAAGAAAGGTTGGATGTTCCTTTTGAGGAGGGAACCTAATGTGACATCTGTATGTTGACCTACTACTGAGCCGTGGCATGTGTGCACATGCAATGGAGGCATGAGGGAGAGCTGTGAAAGAGATGGTGGCTCTCCAAAACAGGATGTACATGCAGCACATACACATGCTTTTTTCTTGCAAGGGAGAGAGTGACTCTGTTTGGACATACAGATGATGAGGAGGAATCCAGTTTTGAAGGATTTTAACTCTTGTGTTTTAGCTTGGTTGCTGATTGAGCTAAGGTTTTTGTACTTTTAAAGTTATTGTTGATACCATATTGGTTTTTTTGGCTCTCTTTTCCACTTACAGAGCTAGTTTACTGTTTTTCTTTGAAATATTCAAAAACATTTAACCTACTGATGCCTCAATTCATGTATTTTATTGGTATCTATTTTTATTTTTGAAATTTACCAGTAGCTGCTGCATTTCCCACCCTCGACTTATACTCGAGTCAATAAGTTTTCCCAGTTTTTTGTGGTAAAATTGGGTGCCTCGACTTATATTCGAGTCGACTTATACTCGAGTATATACGGTAATTTTTTTATTTGGTTATTTCAAGCATAGTTTAAAATCTACAATGTTCTTTCTAATAAATTTTTTAAAAAAAATTGTAAAAATTTTATTTGGATTTTCACAAAACATAATACAAATAAAATATCTTTTTTTGAGAACAGCATGGTCCTAGGTTATCACTTCTCCATACAGACACAAATTCAATTTCATATTCATCTTTGTGTTCTATTCCATATCTTACTATTTTAACATTTTCTCAATAATTTTTCCCTTTTCTTAGTTTTTTCAACCTTGCTTTTAATTATCTCATTCCTTTCTAAATTCAACTGAATTTAATAAATTAAAAATTCTTGAAGGCAGTCCCAATGAAGAAATTTGGTTTTTTTTAAGGCTGAACATTTAAAAGAGCTAAATGGCTACATTGCCAAGACCAAATATAATGTTTACTTACAATCAGCTTTTTTATTGCCATTCCCTTTATGTGATTATAGGACATACTGTATTCCTTAAAAGTAATTTATATTTTCCCATTTGGGAACTAGCCTTCCTTGAATGATGGGTAAATCATTTTCAGCAATAAAGTGCAGGAGCTAAATAACTATTACAGTTGTTACTGATTTTTTCGGCCAATATAGCATAGAACAGTTTTGCCAAGCATATATAATTACCATGCTGACTTGAAATACATGTGTTTTTTTTTTTTGAAAGAAAATTTTATTAATTTTCTACAAACAGACAAGACAAACAAAACATTAAAACATACACCTCTCATATTTACATGCAGTGTGTCAGTTGGTTCATCATTTTTGTGCATTCATTCTGTAGTCCCAGTTACAATTATGTTACATAACAACTCATATTATCAATCCAAACTTATATATCCTATAATCACTAAAAAAAAAAAAAATTTTTTTTGACTATACTTTTAATAATTCATGCTTTATGAGCTAACAATACTTTAACCAAATTATTCAACAAATCATATAAACATACCAGATCAATCCTAAAAAAAAACACCTTTATAAATATAATATCAAATAATAAAATAATAGCAAAATAACAAGATAAAGATATTTCTTACTATCTAAAATATTCTATTATCGTATTTTATCATCTAGCCATTGATAAAAAAGATCCCAAATTTCATAAAATTGTTTATCCTCTTGCTCTCTGATTTCAAATGTCAATCTGCTCATTTCAGCACATTCCAATATTTTCTTAATAATTTCTTCCTGTAATGGTATTTTCTCATTCTTCCAATTTTTAGCAAATACAATCCTGGCCGCTGTTAATACATTTACAATCAGGTATTTCAAATCTTTACTATATATATCAGGTAAAATTCCGAATAAGAAGATCTCTGGTTTCAAATCTGTATGTTTCTTTGTCATTTTTTCCAACCACATGCGAATTATAGTCCAATATTTTCTAGCATCCTCACAAGTCCACCACATATGGTAATACGAGCCGGGTATCTGATGACATTTCCAGCATTTTTCAGATTTGTTCTTAAACATTCTTGCTATTCTTGTCGGAGGAAAGTGCCACCTGTAAAACATCTTATACAAGTTTTCTTTATATGCTGTTGACATTGTCATTTTATAATTTTGAGACCACAATTTCTGCCATTTCTCTAAATCAATCCCATATCCAAAATTCTTCCCCCAAACAATCATAGTTTCTTTGACTTGTTCTTCCTCTAATTTCATTCCCAGTAAATAACCATATAATTTTTTAATCACTTTCTCATCAGTACCCATCAAGATCTTATCTAAATCAGTCTGCTTATCATAAAATCCCTCCGTTTTAGAATCTTCATCATACCTTGAATGTATTTGTGCATATGAAAACCAATTCATCCTTATACCTTGTTCCTCTAAGTTTTGGATCGATTTAAGTTCACCCTTTTCATCCAAAAGTTCCCCATATCTAACTGTTTGTTCCTTCTTGTAGATTATAGGATAGGAAAATGCTTCAATGGTCGATAACCAAACTGGAATTTTCAAATAACATTGTCTTTTTATCTTCTCCCAATTTAACCACAAAGACTCCCGTACATAATGTCTTCTAAAATAACCCTGTGTTTTAGTTCCCTTATACCATAAAAAAGCATGCCAGCCCAACAGCAAGTCATGCCCTTCTAATGTCAACAACCTATGTTTCCTTAATGTTATCCATTCTTTGACCCACATCAAACTTGCAGCTTGATAATACAATTCCCAATTAGGCAAGCCAAAACCTCCTCTAATTCTAGCATCTTGCAAAAGCTTTAGCTTTATTCTTGCTTTTTTACCTTGCCATATAAACTTCAACATGATTTTATTTAAATCTTCAAAATAGTCTTTTCCAAGCCTAATTGGTATTGTTTGAAACAAAAATAAAATTCTAGGTAAAATATTCATCTTAATTGTTGAAATTCTCCCTATTAATGACAATTGCAAGTTTTCCCACTTCTTCAAATCTGTAGTTATCTGTTGTTTAAGTTTAATATAATTATTCTCCTTTAACGTGCTACAACTTGTTGTCAAATATATCCCCAGATACTTAACCTTATTTGTAACTTGAATTTTCAAAAGATCTGCCAGTTCTTCTCTCTGTCTCAATAGCATATTCTTTGTCAAAATCTTTGTTTTATCTTTATTTATTTTCAAACCAGCCACCTCTCCATATGACTCTATCCTTTCCAGTAACTTTGGAGCTGTTTCTAGCGGGTCTTCCAGAATAAAAGCTAAATCATCAGCAAAAGCTTGTAGCTTAAATTCTTCCTTCTTAATTTTCATTCCTTTTATGCTTTTATCATCCCTAATATTTCTATTCAACACTTCCAAGGTCAACACAAATAGCAAAGGAGATGGGGGCATCCTTGTCTTGTACCTTTCCTTATATTAATAAAATCTGTAAGTTCCCCCTCCATCATTACCCTTGCTGTCTGTTTATTATATATGGCTTCTATTGCTTGAGTAAATTTTTTAGCAAAACCCATCTGCTCCAATAATAATAACATAAATCTCCAGTTCACGTTGTCAAATGCTTTTTGAGCTTCTAGGAATATCAAAGCCATTTGCTTTTTAGGATGAGCCTCATAGTATTCCAAAGTGTCCAAGATTACTCTCATATTGTCCCTAATTTGTCTCTTTGGCAGAAATCCATTTTGATCTGGGTGAATAAAATTATTTAGATATTTTTAAGTCTTTCTGCTAAGATTGAAGCAAAGATTTTATAATCTGCGTTCAATAAAGAAATAGGTCTATAATTCTTAATTTGCAGTGGGTCAGTCTCTTCCTTCGGTATAAGTGTAATGTAAGCCTCTGACCATGTTTTAGGTATCATCTTTTTTAACATAACTTCATTCATAACTTCTAACAATTGGATGCTCAATGATTCTTGAAATGTTTTATAGAATTCTGCCGGAAGCCCATCTGGACCCGGTGCTTTCCCATTATTTTGTCTCTTAAATGCTTCATTTAGTTCCATCATTGTTATATTGCTTTCTAGCATTTCTTCAGTCTCTTTAGGTATCTTTGGTAAATTAGCTTCCTGTAAATACTGTTTGACTTTTTCTTCATCAATATTCTCTTGTTTATATAATTGCCCATAAAAATCTCGAATAATTTCTTTTTTCTCCTTATTCCCATAACAAACTTGGCCTTGTTCATCTATTAACTTCAATATTTTTCTTGATTCCTTCTCTTTTCTCAATTTATATGCTAGCCATCTACCTGGTTTATTTGCATCTTCAAAATAATTCTGTTTAGAGTTTCTGATTTTCTGTGCCAGTTCTTCTTTCTCTATTAATTCCATTTTATGTTTAATTACATCCAGCTTCAATTTAATATCCTTTTTCTGTGGCATTTTCTGTAATTCTTTTTCAAGAATTTTATACTCATCTTCCAAGGCCTTAAAAGCTTGCCTTTTCCTAATATTCTTTTTTCTTGTATAATCTATTATCAAACCTCTGGCATATGCCTTCATTGTATCCCACACATTCTGCGTTGAAGTATCTTCTTTTTTATTTTCTCTGAAGAAAAAAGCCAATTCCTTCTCCATCCATTGTATAAAATCTTTCTCCTTTAAAATAGTATTGTTTAATGTCCATCTTGATCTTTTTTTTTGTCCCTTCCATTTAATTGTCATTGGGCTATGATCTGCCCAAGTACTTGTTTCAATATTTGTTTCTTTAATATTGGATATTAATTCTGTTGAGATCCAAATCATATCTAATCTGGACCATGATAAATGTCTATTTGAGTAAAAAGTATATTGTTTAGCTTTAACATTTCTTTCTCTCCAAATATCTTTTAAAGTTAATTCATCTGTCATTTTAAAAAAAGACCTTGGGAAAGCCTTTCTATTTTGCTTTGTTGTTGTTGCTATATAGTCCAATTTATTGTCCACAATTCCATTAAAATCTCCCATCATAATTATATTAACATAGTCCAGTCCAATTATTTTCATATGTAGCTTTTGATAAAACTCTTCTTGTTTATCATTCGGAGCATAAATTGCAATCAAGAGTATTTTTATATTATTGTCCATTATTTCTACCATTAATATTCTTCCATCTTCATCCGTGTAAATCAATTTTGCTGGGATAGCCTCTTTAATGTATAGAACCACTCCTCTTTTCTTACATTGAGTCAAAGAAGTAAATATTTTCCCCAATTTTGGCTGTACTAACAATTGTTCATGTTGTTTTTTAATATGAACTTCTTGTAGACAAATTATATCAAATTTTAATTTCATTAATTTATGAAAAGTTTTCCTTCTTTTAACAGCTGAATTAAGTCCATTTATATTCATTGTAATCAGTTTTCTTTCTTCCATGATTATGCTTTATATTTAGGTCTAACCGCTCTCATGGATCTCACTTCACGCTGTTCTTTACTGTCCACCTGTCCACCTACAGCTCCTTTCTCTTTTTCAGTCTCCAGTTGTTCCTCTTGAAACTCAATTAATGAGACCTCTTTCTCTGCCTCCTCTCTTCTTCTTCCAAAAAATTCTGCATGGAAAAGTTCTGCTTTCTCAATTGAATCAATTCTATGTCTCTGCTCTTGCCACGTAAACATTAATCCTTCTGGAATCAGCCATCTATAATTCACTTCGTTTTCCAGTAGCATTTTGGTCAGAAATCGATATTCTCTCCTCATCTCTCTCACTCTTCTGGGTATTTGTTTTAAAACCACAATCTCTTTACCTTTGTATTTCAATGTTTTCTCTCTTACCACTTGTAATATTTGTGTTTTAATGGATTTTTTGGTAAATCTAATATGGACTTCCTTGGGTAATTTATTTCTCATCGCATATCTTGTATAAACTCGATATATCTCATCTATTCCATCCATCATCTTTTCCTCTGTAATTTCCAAAGCATCTGCCAAAATTTCTATCATTAGCGCTGCCAAGTTTTCTCCTTTTTCCTCTTCTATATTTTGAAATCTGAGGTCAAATTCTGACCTTTCCATCTCCCACCTCAACATCCCACCTTTTTCTTGTTCAACCGCTGTTAATCTACTATCAATATTTCCTCTTTGTTTTCCTTCTTCCTCAATTTTTTGAAATCTCTCCTCATACTTAACCATCATTTGTTTAATGTTTTCCACTTTTTCATCAGTCTTCTCTATTCTTTGTTCAATATTTTCTGTTCTTTGTTCAATATTTCCTGTTCTTTGTTCAATGATGTCTGATTTTGTCTTGAGATCTTGGATTCCTTGCATAATCATCTGTAAAGTTACTCTTTCTTGTTCCTTATCTTGCTTCAACATTGTCTGGATTAAACTTGTCCTCCAGCTGGTGGGGAAGCAGAGGTAGAAGCAGAAATGCCAGTTGATATTGGTTTCCTGCTCATTTCAATGCTTCCAAGGCTTCAAATTCTTCTTGACTTTTAATCCAACTAGTAAAGCAGCCAATTATAATCCAAAATGGAAAACTCCAATAGTAAAAAACACGAAACCAAAGAAGAAACAGCAAAAAAGGAAGAAGAAAGATCTTCAGGTTCTTCTAGACCCTAATCCAATTACGAAATTGTCCACCATAAAAAAAGAAAAAAATAGAAAGGAGAAAAACAAATCCAAAAATAATAATATTGATTAAGAGCAAAAAAAAAAAAAAAATTCCCAGATTCTTCACACCTTAATCCAGTTGAAAAGTCTCAATAATAATAATAATAATAATAAAAAACAAAGTGGTCCAAAAACATAGATAGGAAAAGCAAAAAAGTCCCAATAAAAAAGAAAAGAAAAATAAAAAAAAAAACCCTGAGGCTTTCCCTTTAAAAAAATAAAAAACAAAAATAAAAATATTACTAGAATTGAAATTTAAAAAAAGGCTAGCGTGTGGGGTACATATAAAAAAAACCACTGCACTTTATTTATTTATCCAAGGCTCTTGTTATGACTCTCTTCTCCAGCAGCTTCAAAGCCAAACCTCAAGTGTTCTTGATAACAGTCCAGGAAAGCACCTGCAATAATATTTTGCTGTGCTCTCCCTCTATCTTATCACGTTAAAATGTTCTTGAGAAGAGGTCTTTTTGCAATTCTCTCCCATTCAAATAAAATACTTTCAAGCCTCTAGTTGGCAGTGTTACAAAGTTTCTTAATGCTCTTCCTCCCCCCCAGCCGGAAAAAAGGAATAATATATACAGAAAAAAAGAAAAGAAAAAATAGCCAAAGGGAGCCTCTATCCTAAAGAAAGTTAAAAAATCAAAGGGAGCATAAAAATATATATAAGAGAAAATTCAATCCGGTTACCTACAAAGTGACAGTAAAATCTCCCCCAAAAAATATAGAGAAAAGAAAAAAAAAACAAAACCCAAGCCTCAATTTGACATCACTTTAAAAAACGCCTCTCAGACAATTTCAGTCAAAAAAAAATAATCTCACAGCTTTCTTCTTTATTCCGGATGAACTTTCCAACCTCAGCGAATTTACAACACAAAAGAGTTTTTCTCACCCAGCCGACACACTTTCACTCCAATCACTTTCTTTCCGGAGCTGTCCCGACTTCAGCAGCTATGGAGGCTGCCTCTCCGCCGCCAGCGAAAGGGCTTCTTCCGGATCAAACCAGAGATTTTGCGATATCTCTGGGATCCTGGAACAGTGCCCTTCACAATCACCGTCTCTACGGGACGGTTTAGGTCCGTTAGGACCGACCAGGGGCGAAAATATCGGCTGCGATCTCAGAGCCCCGAGATCGCAGCTGTATCGCCGAAACGAAGCTCCGCCTTCTCCTCCTTGAAATACATAAGTTTATAGTTCTACTGCAAGGGTGTCAAACTGGATTTCTTCGAGGGCCAGTTCAGCATTGTACTTCTCTTCCATGGGCCAGCTGGCGGGGGGAGGCGGGAGACTGGATGGACGCCTTCTGCAGCACCTTGCTGGCCAAAATGGTATGTGGGGAGTTGCACACTGCCCCCCTGCATCTCGTTTTGGCCGGCAGAGTGCTACAGGAGGCCGTCGGAGCCGAAAATGGGGTGCAGGGGCTGTGCATGGCCTCCCCTGTGCCCATTTTGGCTGACAGAGGCACCACGGGCCAGTCCTTTGCTATTTCCAGGATGAACCCAGAGGCCAGATTTAAGCACCTCACAGGCCACGGGCCTTGAGTTTCTGTTCTACTGCACCTGGAAATAGATTAAAATAGAGATAAATAATAAAGTTAAAATAATTTATTTTAATTTATTTCCATGTTGGTATAGAGGAAGGATTGATTCTCTTCCCTTTGATAGTTCACAGAAAGAGATTTGTGATTTGATTAAAAACCAGCCAAAGACCAATCCTTGGTCCCAAAGTTGGGTTCTTAATCATTAAAAAGGTTGTTTTTAATAGTTTCCAAGGTAAAAGGCAATTTTTTTGGAATGCCAACATATCACATAAATGGCAGGAGTGGGATGCTACCGGTTCTGCCCAGCTCTATAGAACCGGTAGCTCTGAAGAGCAGCAAACACCAAACTGGTTCTGTGTTTGCTGCTATTTGGCCCACCCGCCCGGCCAGGCTCTGACTCGCCCTTTATTTCCTGCTTTTTCAACCTCAGCTGCTTTGTGCGGCACAGCTGAGGTTGAAAAAGCAGGAAAAGAGGCTTTTCAAACGCTGCACACACGTGCACAGCACTTTTCAGCTGTCCGGGTGGCACAGTTTAAGGCTTTTTACACACACACACTGCGCAAAACATAGTCACCGAACTGGTAGTAGCACCGGTTGAATCCCAACCCTGGTAAATGGGGAAAAAATCCTGGCCACTGGTATCTGCATAAAATTGTACAGGGGATGTAGTTACATTTTATCAAAACGCATTGTAGCATATACAGGTAGTTCTCGCCTTATGACAGATTATTTAGTGACTGTTTGAAGTTACAATGGACAACCTAAAAGCAACTTACAACCAGTTTCAAAGTTCCAGTGTCGCCTCCCCTCCATGATCAAGATGGTCGCATTTTGGGTGCTCAGCAACCAGCTCACATTTACTTCCGGTTTCTGGCAAAAACTGTCTGTTAGAAAACATTAGATTTGCTTAATGACCTCAGTTTGACTACCACATTCATTTAATAACTGCCTCAAAAAAGATTGCAAAATTGGGTGCAGCCACATGGTGACCTACTTTACAACCACTACAACTTATAATCGTAATTGTGGGGCTTAATTATGGTTGTAAATCAAGGACTACCTGTATGTTATGTGGCTATGTATATGCCCATCTTAAAATTACATAATGCTCAAATGTTACTTTTTATTTGGGCCTCCATCCTGAAAAAGCTAAGCATGGTGAGAGCTAATATTAGAACTCGGATGGGCGGCATCAAGAAATTCCAAAGCTACAGACTAGATTGGGAAGTTGAAATAACAGAAGAAAGCAGTGGCAAACTACTTCCATATTATTTCTAGGAAAACAGTAAAATATATCTATTGTCATTGCACTGATAATATTTGCAGCATATGGCAAGTATTCCAAATTGGATTTCCCAGTTATAATATTTAGCCTGGAATTGCCCTGTCTGTTGCTTAAAGGAAAATAAACAGAACCATATAGTAAGATATAGATAAAACACAACTGAGACAGAAGTACAAACAAAATACTAGAAAAACTTAATATGGAAGGTTCTTATAATTCATTTGAACAGCTGCCCATTACATTTTAATTTATCATCTGATAATGAACAAAGGCAGCTATTCAAAACTGATGGAGCACCTGTCTAATAATCATGCATAGCACAAGCTCTTTTGCAGTATATCTCGGGCTGGCACCTATGATACTATTTTTCTAACAAAAAACTGGCAAGACCTAACAGAACTACAGATGCAGGCTGCTCTACTTTTTCCTGTTAGTACTGGGATGCATCTGTTCAAACCTGTCAATTTGTTACATGAATAACTCTCCAATTACAAAACATGATAGGTTGAAAAAGCTAGTAGAGAGCAACTTTAATAGAGAAGGGAAAAAGTAGTGCTTAAAATAGAAAGATGGCAGGCTGACAATGTTGTGCAAGTAAAGTTTGAAAATTGCCTTTATTCCAATATTTTTGAGAGATGGAAACTCTAATACAGAAGCTCCCCTATATAAGGTAATCAATACACAGCCTGTGTAATTTATAATTTATTTGTATTTATTAAGAACATCTATCGGTCAGTTAAAGAATCAACATCATGAAATGGATTGTAGAGATTATAGTACAACTGCAAGCCAAAAATTACAAGAATTCGAGTGATAGTTTGTAGAAATGCTGCAGAATCCTTTTTACCTCAAAATGTTTTCCACCTACTTTTTATACTTACTTTTTCTCAGCACAAAACTTGCCAGTGGAGCTTTGTCTAAAATTCAAGAAGATATTTGTAACACATACCCAGTTTATAATGTAGCACAACAGTGCCATCTAAAGTATCCAGTAAATCATCTCATGCTGAAAAGCTCAAATAAAGGGAATTCATTTTTTATTTTTTCCCAAAGCCTCTCCCATACAATTCCTTCTAAAACTAGTCATGCTTGCCATTTACCCTTAGAATTGCTCAGCCACTAGATAATTTTAGGAAATGATGGCTAGTCTGATGAATCAGCGACAGAGCATTTTGCTTGATTGGACAAAGCAACAGTCATTCTCTAGAAAGAAGAAGGCTTGCAGTTATCCTTTACATTCTAATAGCACTGAACATATTACTTGGAGAAAGGAAAAAGCAGGACTTTCTTCTGAAATCCTTGATCTTAAGTATATACAGTGGAAAATTCAATTACTCCAATTGGATGGACTTTATTTGAATTTTGTGTGTGTGTGGTTATTAACTTCCTATCTTATTTCTATTTTTTTCCTTTCCTCAAATATACTTTTTTATAGCTTAAGATTTATCTTAAAGTGGTTTAAAGTTGTAATAATCTTATAATGCTTATCTGGTCAATGACATGCAAAAAGGGAATAAAAGATAACAAATACAATCAAGATCAACAGAAAAATGATTGTTAAAATTATAGTTAAAAAGATAAAAACTAATACAAACTAACCACAAACTAAAAGAAAAAAACAGTGCAGAAAAAAACAAATAGAAAGAAAAATACAAAATAAATAAAAATAAGAATATACTAAAGAAAAGGAAAAGAAATATAAAAAGAAATAACTTCTCTCTTCATCACAATAAGTATAAATAAGTTTGGTAACTTTAGAACCTTGATCAAAGAAACCAACTTCTCCATGACTTAGAACAGAGGTACTCCATGACTTAGAACAGTTCATTTAGTGACCATTTAAAGTTACAACAGCACTGAAAAAAAAAATTAAGACCATTACAGCATCTCTATGGTCATGTGATCAAAATTCAGATACTTGGTAACTGACTCATATTTATGACAATTGCAGTGTCCTGGGGTCATGTGATCACCTTTTGTGACCTTCTGACAAGGGGAAGCCAAATGTACTTAATGTTATTAATGTAACTGCACTGATTCACTTAACAACTGTGGCAAGAAAGATCGTAAAATGGGGGAAACTCACTTAACAAATGTCTCACTTAGCAACAGAGTTGTTGGCCTCAATTGTGGTCATAAGTGAAGGAATACCTGTATTCCTTTCTTTTATTTTTAAAATCTTGATCTTTAATTTCTTCATATAATATCCTAGATCTTGATTCCTTTTCATTTTTAATTTGTTCCTTCTCACAAAATTCTTCAAAGCTTTAAGAAGTCTCTTGTAAATCCAATATAGGAAAGTTATCCAGGTTTTTATTTTGTTTGATATTTGTATATCCCTTTTAATTATTAAAACTAGGCCGGTTTCTTTTGTATGTACAATATAGCATCTTTTCCCATGTCATTATTGCAGCCTGTCATTTTAAAATCTATTTTCAGATCAGTTTCAGACTTACTCCAGTAAAAATTGTTTCTCTTCCATAATACTTTTAAACACAGTCTCTCTAAAGAGGCAGGCATAGTGAAATTAACTTCTGAGTCCATTGTTTAAAAATATCCTTAAGTTGTGCACTGTTAAGATATTTTATCCCATGTTAGTAAATAAAATGTTTTGTAATTGTAATCTTTATGGGGGGGTTGGCTCCTTCTACTGTCAATCCTTCAGTCTCATTGTATCGTGTTTTTTAAAAGAGAATTCAAAACAAAAGCATTTTCCCATGGAAAGCATTCTTATAAATGAATTCCAAAATTTTATTTCAAATCCATCTGTAGTCTGCTTGTAACTTTCCAAAATTAAAATTCTAATCATCCTTTTGCTGTTTATTCCAAAATAATTTTTAAAACTGCTTAAACTTGTTTTTAAAGCTTCTTTTGCTAAAGATTGAATAAACTCACCAAATACTGTAATTTCATTTACCCAGAAAAGAAACATGCACCTGTAAAAATCTGGCCAATATAAAAAATTCTGAACAACTATTATTTCTCAAATTTCTCATATTTCTATGATAGCTGTGACAGAAAATAGAAAATATTTTTGCAATGTAATTAGTGAAATTCCCTGCCTTTCTCTCAAAATACACATAGCTTCAAACTTTGGGGCATTTTGTAGGCTGACAAAAGCAATATTTGTGTGTGTGTCTGTGTGTGTTTATTTTATTTTTTAACGTATTTTTTTCCCCTACAGAAATACCCTTACTAGTTGGCAGCCTTTGCCAGGGACTAAAGCAACCATGCTGGTCAAAGTTAATAGCCTAAGACAAGTAAATTCTTCCTCAAGCAATTCCTTTCAGATGCAAAACAATTCAGAAATCAGCAGCCAGGAATCAATGAATCCCAAAGCAGTTGTATATGCCCAGTCTCAGTCTATGGTCCCAAACTCATTAACTCCAAAACCTACAGTTCCAGTAGAGATGAAGCGTTCAATGAAAATTAAAAAGACAGAGAATGGAGGATTTTGTCTGGTACTAACTAATGGGCATACTCCTCAGCCTCCCTCAGGAAATCAGTTACAAAAATTGCCTGCATCTCCCAAATATGCTTCTCCACCTCCAATATATGATGAACCATCAATTGACTCCCCAATTTATGATGAGCCTCCTACAGATATGGACATTAGAATTACAAATATGAATGGGACAAATCCACAGTTGTCTCCAAGCAATAGCTTAAATAAGAAGATGCAACCAATTAAATTATTACAGCCTCCAAGTATACAGCAACACCAGGATGGAAAAAGGCATTTGAGAAACCCTTCTAGAACAGAATATAGTCCTGTGGGAAAAGAATACATAAAACACATGGTCAACATTGACCAGTCATCCAAAAAAACTCCTTTTACCACTGTGATAGTTGATGACATTGATAAATCTCAGTTGGGTCAGGTTAGCTCTAGGGAGAGCTTCAAGCAGTCATGGAAAGTCGTAGAAGCTAATGTTCTTAAAAATATGGAAGTCCATAATCGCCAGCAGAGCAGCCTTCAGATTCAAGAATATCCTACAGTGATAAGTCAGCAAGACTCTGGCTATTCGACAGGTCCTTCTCCAAGTTTAAGAAAGAGAAAAGGAAGACGACACGTTCCAGGCCTGGGCAGACCTTGTTCTGTAGGCAGCAACAGCGAACTTACTGTGCTAAATGACAAGCTTATTGCAGAGATGCGTGCAGTGGTAAATAGATCTGCTGCCTGCAGGGGGAGCAAAGGTAGTTTAGATGCAGAAATGCTAGACAACAGGAGTATGCCAGAGGGTAATAAAATTAAGTTTCAATTGGATTACTTTAAAAAGTGTAATAGCAGGAACTCAAGAGATGATCTTACATCTAGTAATAGGTCATTATATAGGCCTACAATGGAAGGTAAGGGAAGCCTCTCAAATGAACCAGCAATACAGCAAGATGTGGTGAGACAGAAGAGAACTTATGAAAAAATAGATTCTTTAGAAAAGAATGCGTCCAGCCTGATAAACCCATCGTCATCAGACACAGCACAATTATCAACACAGGTATTTATTAATATCAAACTATTTTAATCATAATCATGTTAAAGTATTTATTTATTGTCAGGAAGTCAGGCATTTTCTGGCCCTGAAGATTGTGAAATCATCACATATATACTTACAATTATAACTTTTAATTTAATTTATAATTAAAACATGTTTACATGCTTTATACTATGCTGGGAGTCCAAAATTATACCACTAAATGATAATAGAAGGTATATGGGTTTAATGCTATGGTTAAAAGATTGCTTCTTTTATTTAAAAGTTCACTATTAATGTGAAGTTTTACTAAAATTGCTAAGTTTTAATAATAATATTCCCAGATAAGATATAATATACATAAATAAATCAGTATAATTACAGTTTTCACTTGAAAATATAGATGGTACAAGGCAAAAATAAATAGTATTTTTATCTAGAAGAGAAAGAGAGATTGCAAGTCACTTAGAAGTGGGGGGCGCAAAAAGATTGTAAAATAAATGAAGCATATAAAACCTCAAAGTACCTGGACATGGGATTTTCCTTAGGATGTCATAATCTTCCCCAAGTAGCAATACATAGATGGTACAATGCAAAAATAGATAGTATTTTTAACTTAAGAAAGAGAGAGGGTGGGAAGAGAGAGAGAGAAAGATTTATTTTTGCAAAAATGGCAATTTTCTTATATTTTGCTGGCATAATGCATTAAATATTATTAAATAAATTAAATTAGACTTCTAACAATCACACTGAAAAATCTCCAGTACTCATAATTGGTACTGGTTGCATATACTGGGATTGTTCATACAGTAGTGCTGTCAGATATAGATCGTCCTTAACTTATGACTGCTTACTTAGCAAGCGTTTGAAGTTACACCAGAAACTCCCCCTCCCCCCAAAATGCTACTTACAACAGTAATACAGGAATTGAGTTACATTCTTAGAATGAATAAAATAGAATAATCTAATGTTAGCCTGCATAATCCAGTCTTCTAGAATCAGATACTAGAGGTGCCGGGTGAAGAAAATGACCAAAATGACCAAATGCAGCCATTTTTGTTCAAAGAAAATTATCAGCTCAGGCAGTTTTTCCATGATTTTTTGTCTATTATTTTTACAGTGTGGAACAATAGGGTCTCTTTCTCAAGAAGAGAATAACGTTCAATCTGGAACCAACGTTGGATATCAGTTTCCCTTCCATACCATACGAAAGCCCATCTCCCAAAGTAGCATGACTGACTGGGCTTCCAAAAATCTTAATATGCATACTCAGGGCATCTTTCGTCGGAGGCTCTCCATTGCCAACATGTTGTCTTGGAATGGTGGCTCCATCAAAAAGCCAATGCTTATCACCAGTAACTGCACCATCAAAAAAGAAGCCTGTGAAATATTTAAACTGATACAAATCTATATGGGTGACCGGCAAGCCAGAATGGACCGCAATAATGTGGCTTTGATAACCATCACCAAATGCTGGAGTATTCAAGGTTTACGGGATGAGCTGTACATTCAACTAATCAGACAAACAACAGACAATATGTGCTACCAAAGTCTGGCACGGGGCTGGGAACTTATGGCAATTAGTCTGGCCTTTTTCTCCCCATCACCCAAATTCCAATCTTATCTGGAAGGTTACATCTATCGTCACCTCAGCCAAATCGCAGATGACAATAGTAAGTGCTTTATTTAATAAAGTAAATTACAGTATTTAAACACCTGTAAATGAAATAAAGTAAATTATAATAGGGGTAAGTTACCATAATACAATGCAGTGCATTGTATTATATTTAATTGTATTAAAGTTGCTCAGGACCAAAGCTTGCTTTCTTTCCTTTTTGTGATTTACTGAAAGCAAATAATTAGTTAAGAATCCCTTTTATATCCCTGGATTCTAAAAGCATAAAGTTCATATTTCAGATAAAATAATAATTTGAGAAAGAATATTTTAAATTCCAAGCCTTCTTTATACTGTATACATTGTTCAAATAATTTGTGAAATATTTTTAGGCCTTAGACTCATGCAATTGATTGTGATGAGTGTAAATAAAATAGCAGATACACATGGGCAAAATACATTTCACAGGGAGATGCACTTTGGATTTGTTCAGTGAAGTCAATCTTATGCAGATGGAAGAGGACAGTTAATATTTGACTGTCTTGCCATCACTCAATTAAAAATACGTTGTATTTTTAGTTACCCAACGCATTAAGGAACTTCTGGATCTGAAAAACAAAAAGAACTCAAAATCCAGGAAAAAAAGAAAACAAAGCGCAGAGGATGAAGGTAAAACATATAAGAAAACAAAAATCAGCACATATTTTTATTTGGGTATCACAGATATTTGGCACCCATTATTATAGTTGTTTGTACTTTAATATAGGTAAGTTCAGTCTGGAGCCTATGCAAAAATCAGCAGTATGGAAATAGAAACAAATGCAAAGTGAAATTAGTAAAATCCAAGAATTTATTTTGTTATTTTATTCATTATTCTGTAAAATATTCTGTAAAATATTTTATATAGTAGTCTAATGTATTAACATTGTATCTGTAAACTCTCAGATTAACTATAAATAATACTGCCTCTATCTAGGGTCTCATTTATTTCAACAAAACTTGTAGCCAAATAAACACAGATTGGGTTACAACCTTATTTTCATAAAGTAGTTGGGATCCTTCCATCCAGATGGGATCAGTTATAATCCTTGGCTCCAAGCCTTGAAAAAGTCCAGCAAAAATGCTAATTTTGTCATACTACTCTTCTGTGCAGATGGTCTTCTTTTTCCATTTCTTTGTAGTCTTGGAACGTCAATTCAGTCCAATAGCTGATGCCTACTTTTAAAAATCCTAATAAGAATTAAGTGCAGGCAGCTTCTGCTATCAGTAAAGGAGAATGTAGCTCAGAGTTGAAATGAGTGGTCCTTGGTGCTCTATGAGCTTGCTTGTTTTCTTGCAGACATTTCATAATCCTAACTAGGTAACATCATCAATGCTAGTTTCTGCTCTGTCACTAAAATATTTTTTCCATTGAAAATCTCTCTCCCACTCTCCCCCCCCTCCCGCCAATCATACACACACACATATATTCTACCTAGATAATTTCCATTGTTATTTTAAAAAGTGTTTCACCTGATCTTAAGACTAGTCTATCTGTTAGTATGCTTTAATCTTTGAGCAGTTTCTAAATATTTTAATGTATTGTCTTGCATCATATGTAATATTAATCAGTACTGTGAGAATTAGGTTCAGCAGAGTGATGGCTCAATGGAAATGCAGTGCCTGATAATATCCTGAGGAGAGAAGTAGAAATAGTTTATGTCCAGGCTATGAGGGGGTCTATAAATATTTTTTCAGCCCTCCTTCTGACCCAGGCAATATTGACATAACTTCATATTATGTAAGATTAACGGCCTTTCTACCGCCATATTCCTCACATTAAATAATAAATACATAATTATTGGAAGCCGGGTCCCCACTATGATATCAAAAAACAGCAATTTGTTTGGGAAGAGGTCTCTGATGTTGGAGATACCATACAGCTGTGATAGCTTAAGTGTCATTGATACTTTTATCTTCATAAATCAGTTAAATCCCTTTTTTGAATTCTTTTGTATTAGTGATGTTCTCCAAATTTTATGCTACTTAATTTATGAAATTTCTTATTTGCTTTATTACAATGCTTTATTTTGTTTATCCTGAGTCTTCAATCTGTCAGATTCATTAGATAATTGAGATTTGTTGGATAATCCATAGATGGCTCATTTCCCACTATCTTATGTATGATGTTATAAATGTTTTAAATATTAAAACTAAAATTCTTTAAATTTTGGATTTTTTTCCAATTCTATACTAGTGTTTCCAATGTATGATATCCTTTATTAGATGCAGCAAACAAAAGTGCATGCAGCATTTCGAGTGTAGTTCTCAATATATTTGTGCAGTTGTATGCAAAAATTCAATTCTGCTCAAACTGTATGTTTTCAGGAGCCCCTAAGTTAATACAAACTAGTTAGAGATTCATTGAAACAATGGAGATTAGAGATTCACTGAAACATGTAATTTGACTAGAGCTACCTAAACAGCACAATTGCATTTTGATTTAGAGATATTTCTTTTTTACTACACTTGAATGCCAAATGCATGCTTTCATTTTGCTAGCATTTCCAGATCTATTTTCCAGCCAATTACTGCCAATCAGACCCCTTAATTCCTAACTAAATGTTCCTCAGTTGTTTCATACTCATTTTCTCTTAATTTACGTCTTTTTGTGTTATTGATTTTTTCTTATTTTTAAATGATTCTTTTACAAGAACTTTTACCTGTTTCAGATTTTTTTTTCTTCAAGTGCATGTCACTCAGTATTGTTGAAATCAACTGCAAGTCTTTGGAAAGGCAGTAAAAATCTGGCATTTTCCCTGAAAGTTAGTGGTTAGGATGATCAGCACTTCTGCCTAGAAAAGTGTAATAAATTTGAGTTCCACATCAGATTTTTTTAAAAAAATATTTGCTTTAAATTGGTATCTTTTATTTTATTTTCCGGAGGGGGGGGGGAGTTCATTTATCAATTATATGTTATCCAGAGTAGCATTGTTTGAATTGGGTGGTCATAGAAATGCTTTAAATAAAATAAACTATCTGCAATGCGAAAGTGGCATTTTTTCCTTCATTAATTGCTCTGTGTTAATTTTATCCAGGAAGTAAGCTTGAGCCTTGTGACTTAGGCAATAGCTTTAATTTAACAATAGGGTACCATCAAGTTTTCAGCATTAGAGGTCCCTTATCCAATATTGCACGCAGCAGCAGGCACATTACACCTGTTCCAGTTGAAACCAATAGTGCAAAGGTTTGTAACAGATCATCATTTCTTGGTATAGCACCTTATGAAACAATCCAAGCATTGTTTTAGGTGAGGCTAGAGTTCAAATCTTGGATTTGATGTAAGGAGGAGTGTTTGTTGGGTACTGGGATTTTTTGATAGTGGGTTTGTTTGTTTGATTGTTTATTTGTTTATTTATTGTGTGCTGCCCAGTTATGGTACATAAGGTGGAGAAAAGCCTTTTAAATAAATACATACATACATAAATGGCAGTTTGGGAACATGCTAGAACCATCAACGTTTCCTTAGACAACTTTATGTAATAATTTCAAGACAAACTTTCTAGACAATAGCAAAAGGAATTTGACATTAAAACTAGCCTGATAATGGCAGCTATCTCCTAAATAATGGCAGCTATCTCCTAAACACAAAGTGAAAAGACAGTTTTTATTTTGTTTTGTTTTAATGGGTAAAGTTGTTTTCTAGTGCAAAACCCAGGAAGATATATTCAGTTTTTTAGTTAAAGCAATGGAATTTGAATAAACAATGGAGAAAAGTTTGTCTTTATATGTTATGATTTTTGGATGAGTTAATAAATAATACAGATGTGGATAAAACAAACTTTGGAAATAACTTAGAATTGGGAGAATAAATGGTCCAATTATTACCACTGTAAATATATGGTATTTTTATAGCACTTTTTACCAAAGAATATACAATTTTCTCCCAGTTCTAACTGCCATAAATGAATTGAATACAGGGGAAAAATAATTTCAGAAAACAACAACTGCACAACTATTTTCTTGGAGAAAGCTGTCCAAATTAATTTCAACAACAATGTTTCTAAGAATATATGTAGAACTCTTATTATTTAATGATAGGGTAAGATTTAGGGATAGAGAAGATGTACAGATATTCATGCTCTGGGATCATTTTCTCTTTAAAGGAATTTTCTAGAGCCACTCTAATTTGTTCATTTTTATCTGCTAGGTCTACCAATCAGCACTTATGCCAGGTATTGTTACCGAAAGCTGCAAAAAGTAGCAATCACTGGAGGCAAAAAAGTGAGTAATTAGAAATATCATACTTTAATTTAAATGAATACTTTTTTCTTTCTCTTTTTTAATCACTACAACTATCGAGATTGCTTTTAGCAACAATAAGAATAGATAGACTCAAAAAGTGCACATGTACAGTCTTATTGTAGTATTAAGCAAATGAAAACAAAATTTGAATAATTCTGCTGGATCTTCTTTATGGAAAAAAAATATAGATGGAAAGAAAAGTAAGACTGAGAAGAACTATTAAATAAAATCAGGTTTGGTGTTGGTGTTGTTTTTTGAAGTATGTTGAATAATCATGCTAAAATACTTTAGCAGTCAAAATTAACTTTGTATAAAATTTTGTATTCCCGTGTAACTACTAGCAATTAGCATTGAAAGTAATGAGCCAGGGAGAGCAGTTTTTGAATCAGAAACAGTATGTTGCAGCTAATTCTATAGATGCTGCCATCATGCTGGGAGTTCATATAAATACATGCAAATTGCCACTGACAAAATCTGTAACTCTTATTTTCAGCATGTTTCAGTGTTTTGATGGAGTAATCGAATACATGATATTGTATGTTTAGAAATACAGTAAAGATAAACAATATGTCAGAAAAGAGCTCTTTGTGTTAATTTGTGAAGTTCAAAAGAGCAAAAAAGCAGTAGTTGAACAAAACACAATTAACAAAACATCTAATCACCTTTCAGCTTTTGAGAGGAGAAAAGGAAAGGGAATGCACAATCTCAGTCTTGATGTAACATGTGAACTTTGAAAGAGCATTTCCATGCTAGCTAAAGTTAAGTTCCTGGTTAGGGAGATAAAAGCAGCAATCTGTTGTGTTAAAAAGTAGACTTTAGGCTAGAGATCTGAACTTGAATATAATAAGATGCTTCACTAAAATTGGACTTTGCTTGAACTTGTGATATACTGACTAAGATATACCAAAATTGTTTATAGGTAATCCTCATCACTAGTCATTTAACAACTATCTTACAGTCCTCATTTATCTTTATTTATTCCTTTTTCTTGTTTACTTATACTTGTTATCTTGTCCGTTTGACAAACAAATACATAAACAAATAAAGTTTTCGAAGTTGCAAAGGATGTCAGAAAAGCTATTTATAGCTCAACTTTGAAATTATGATTGCCACACATCCCCTGCAGTCACCTGATCTCATTGCAGGCGCTTTGCAACTTGAGCATCCCATGGTCATGTAACCATGATTTGTGATGTTTGTTGCTGATTTCTAGCAACACCCCCACTCTGCCCATTCGGAAAAATGGATTCTTTCACTGACAATAAGATTTGCCTAATAACTGTAATGATTCACTTTAAAAGTATCATTAAAAACAGTCATAAAATTGAGTTCAGTCACGTGATGCCTCAATTTACAACCACAACTTACAACTGAAATTTTGGGTTCCATTGTGATTGTAAATCAAGGAATACCTACAGAATTAGACTTACTGTTGGCAGAGAATGCTATATGTGGCTAATAAAAGACTGCTAACCTAGTCTATACTTTTCTTACTGAAAAACATTAGCAACGTTAGATAGTAAAGATCAGTTTGTGTGGTCCCATCTGATGGTGATCATGGCGAGTGAAAGACTGACCTGGAATATAGGCATAATAGATGATAAAGAGTAAGAATTAATGATAACAAAAAAGACCAATGTGTATCTATGAAACTAAGGGAAACAGAAGATTTGTATGAAAATGCACTGATCTTCTTTGTTATGACAACTTATTTGCCACTTTATTTCCAGAGACTCTGACCAGTTTACAATATCCATTGAATAAAATTAAAATGCCCCCCCAAAAGAATCAGTACAGTAATACTCAATCAGTCCAATTCCCTACTATTTATGGGTAGCATAAACTTATTTCTTTACATTGTCCGAAAAGACAATAAAGTGCAATAAAGTGTTCTGTTGCAGAGTGGTGCATAACTGAAAGAGCTAAGCCTGGAATACCGTAAAATAGTATTCCTTTGGTAATGAAACCAGAGCAAAGTCTCTCCCCTGATATTATTAGACATTCAGTAATTAGGCCCTGAGCCACATAGAAATTTAAAAGTAACAGACAGCACCTTGAATTATGTTAGATGTTAATACAACTTCCAGAATATAGTGGTATGAAAAAATACAGTGAGACCATTTGCTCATTTTAAAAAAATGGATTAGGATTAAAGATGTGCACGAAGCAAAAGTAAATGGGTCAAAAAGGGGAAGACCAAGAAAGTTGTGACTGGGTAAAGTTAATAAGATATTTTATAAACAAAAGTCTAAAGACAAAATGTTATGTATGAAATATAGTATGGGTGTGGTGGCAGGCAATAGTCTTTACAAGGGTAGAAAGATATAGAAAAAGTGTAGTGATTTTTTGCATAAATTCCTTTTCAACATATTATTTCATTCCTTTAATTCTTTAACTTAAGCTTTTTTCTTTTTATTCTGCATAACATTGCATATTCCAAAGATAAATTTTGTGATGGTTATATGTATACGTATGCTTAAAAGTGATCAGATAATAACTATACTCCTTCAAAAGTTGTCAATTAGTAAATCCTAAAAAGAAAAATAATGGGTATATTCGGTATCCAATTTTGTATCTTTTTTTAAAAAAAAAAACAATTTTAAATACCCTTCCTTTTAAAATAAATCCCCATCTTTCTTCTTCTGATAGTATATTTCAAAGATTAGGAAAATGTTTTTCTCTTTGAGCATTCCACCCAAATGGAAGCTGAACTACAACATCCTTCCAACCTATTGCAAGTTTATTTGGTGGTGGGTTTTTTTGCTTTTTAAAAATTTTCTTGTTCTTACAGGGTCTTCGGAAGCCTACAGTTGAGGAGATAATACATGCCAAGAATGCTATTGTGACACCTTCATTGTTTGGCAGCTCACTGGAAGAAATCATGTCACGGCAGCAGGACATGTATCCAGATAACAAGTTGCCTTGGGTACAAACACAGTTATCTCAGCAAGTACTGCAACTCCGGGGAGAACAGACTGAGGGAATATTCAGGTGAATATCTAACTACAACTGTTTAATGATGCAGTAGTGATAGCTATCAAAACTAGATCATTCATCTATATTTGATCACATATCATTTCTTGAGAGTAAATATCTAAGATTTCATATATAGAATTTTAGAACAAAATATGCTTATCGAAAATGTAAGTATCTTACAGCCTTCTTTTGAACAAGTGCTTCTATGGTAGTGCTTGAGGGAGGGAGGGAGGAATTTCCAATGCTTCCTGTCAGATTTGTGAAAGGAAATCAATGGGGAAGCTGGCCAAATGTTGGAAATCACTCAGGATATATTTTCGACTGTTCTTACTCATTTTGTTTTTCTGTTTAGCTAAGGAAACATCTCTGAAACAATGACACAACAGGTCATTGGTTGCCTACTTACTATTAAATATTCATCTTTCTCTTAGAAATACTCCAGATAATGTTTATTATTTGTGATACTGATTGCACTTTCTTCTGGGTGTGTATGATTTTCTGCCTCTGATATTCAGCTTCATATATGTGTATGCTTTCAGAATTCCTGGCGATATTGATGAAGTCAATGCTTTAAAACTACAGGTGGATCAGTGGAAGATTCCTAACAACCTTAGTGATCCCAATATACCAGGTATGGAGAAATAAGAGAACAGCAAAACTATTGAAAATGTAGTTGGACACCTCAGCTTCTTAGTACCTTAGCACCTTAGCTTCAGCACCTTAGCTTCTTTTAAGTTGTAAATATATATTTCTTACATATCTCCTGTCTTTCAGTTTCTACAAAACTTTTAGTAATTGCTTCTGAAGAGAACAGTTGCTGCCCTAACTCTTTCTGTTCATGATTTGTATCTTGTGATTATCAAAAGCCTGAATCAGTAGAGCTCAATATATGGTGCTGTTTTTCATTTTAGAAAGGATAGAGTCAGTTATTTTATTTATCTAGGAAGAGGAGGAAAGTGTATTGCGATTACTTAGATATCCACTTTGGAACAGTAGGCACCACATATTTTTAAATATTTTATGTTTAAATCACAAAAATATAATAGCCACATTAGCAATTCCAAAATAGTATAAGCATAATACACAAACAGATATATAAAGTTGGTAAAACAGACAGTATGCTATAATTGTTGTAAATGTCTCTGGGTTGCTTCTTGTCCTTGAAGCTTCTTTGCTAAAACTGTGGTATCGGGAATTGGAAGAGCCTGTCATCCCACAACAATTCTACAAGGAATGTGTGAGCAACTATGAGAATCCTGATGCTGCAGTGGCTGTAGTTGAACTTCTGCCAGAGCTCAATAAATTGGTCTTGTGTTACCTCATCCACTTTTTACAGGTACATAGATAAAGAATGCCTGAGCAGGAATCATTTAAAAAAAAGCCTAAAGAATCTATATATGGTTGTTCTAATTGGGGGGAGGGGTGTCATTTTAGACTGCATTTGCAGATATTATAAAACACCAAACTAAATTTCTTCTATCATCATACACCAGAGGCAGCCTTCAGGGCAAGGCTGTCTAAAGTGTTTCCATTGTGTCTCTGAACATTTTCCTTTGAGGAGCTAGAGAAACTAAATCACCTTGCCTGTGACCAAACTTTGTTTTTCCCTCTTTATTTGAGTTGTGTTTTATTTGTTTTGCAGATTTTTGCCCAGCCAATCAATGTAGGCAAAACCAAGATGGATGTAAACAACCTGGCTATGGTGATGGCTCCAAACTGCCTGAGATGCCAGTCTGATGACCCCAGAATCATCTTTGAAAATACCCGGAAAGAGATGTCTTTCTTGCGCATGCTGATTGTGCACTTGGACACTAGTTTTATCAAAGGAATTATGTGAAGGATTGTTTTCTGGCAAGACTGTGCAAAAAGAGCAATTAGGTGGCTCCTGCATTTCCTTTTTGGAGTCTCACATTGTTTCTTCTAGAGTTTCCAAGATCCTACAGTTCTTTGTGATGCTTTTATTTACTTATCCTGATAGTAAGGTTGATGAATCTTCAATAATCCCCAATGGTGACCATTCTAGAAAGACCCAAAAGTGTTTTTTCAAGAGGCAACTGGATTTTTTTGGGTTTTTTTGAAGACTTTGCTTGTCAGTTTCAGAGGTAAAGAAGCTTCTTGGATGAGAAACAAAACATCTTAAAAGAAAAACCAGAAAGTCCAATTGCCTCTTGAAAAAGCACCTTTGGGAGAACCAAAAAGAAGTTTTGAAGCAGTAGATGAGCAATAGCTTGTGAGACAGGATGACTTTTGCTATGCCTGAGGGTACCTTACTATTAAAGTTCCAAGCATCAAAAATGAAAACTCTCTTGAATTTTGGTACAGAGCAAAACAGCAAGAAAGTGAAACTATATTTCCCTTTTTTGCTACAGTGATTTGGGAAGAGATTATTTAAATCTTAAGCCACTTTTAGCTTAAGTTTGCTCCTATATTGCTTGGATTGAAGATGATTCAGACTCAAGAAATTCTTGAATTTCTTTAATCCAAAATCACTGTAGTCTAAGTAACTTGTGATTGGGATTCCCCCAGAATGGAGATTTATCCTGCAATATTATGGCCTCTTTTTCCTTTTTTCAAAATAAACTAAAATCAGGTACTGAGGTGCCATAAAGCCTTTTAGAGCAAACATGAATATATAAAGGCTCCTGCCAATATAAAATTTTGTGTTTTATTTCCCATTCAGCTTATTCTAATCAGACAACATTATCTTTGTAAACATTGGATTAAAGTAGCTGTGAGGTACAGAGATTTAAGTGAATAGAAGATGCAGGATTGGAGAAAATTAACTGTATTTCTCTTTATCACTTTCTAAATGTCCTCAGTGTGCTGTTAAATGCAGAATGAAAGAGAGAAGGCCAAATTATATCTGTCTTGTTTTCTCCCTGACCAGTAGCAATTTCAGAAATATAATTTGAGTTGTGACTATACAGAGAGGAAAATGTTTCCCAGTTATCCAGTTAACATCAAATCCCTACTACCTCCCACAACTGCATGTTAGATAAAAAATATTGAGAGCTCCAAATACAAATTTGTCACATCATGCATTATAACTATAAAATGGTATAATGCTGTCATACTCTGGATTTCATTCTATTTTGCCTAAACATTCAGCCTTATTCAGAAAGACTTCTGTTCTCTTTGTCCTTTTAGTCACCAGAACACATGCTGAATAGGAGGAAGACTGGTGCTTCGGTTCTGCTTCTTTCTTTTGTTCTTATACTGCAAACATCCCTAAATCTAAAGCCTTCAGTGTTCCTTTATGTCATTTTGGAAGTGAGTGTAATTCTTTCGTCAAACTTCTGGATAGAATAACATGAATTTTGCTTGAATTTTGTGGAAAGAAAGTGTGCATGGTCAAGGAAATAATGTTATGGAAAAACAAATATCAACTTTGTTAATTCTTAGAAGTTAGTGCTAAGAGCTCTTCATTTGCCAGTAAGAAGAATGTGATTTGTCCTAGATGTATTGGTATTTCCAAGTTACTGGCTACTATGATCTAACTGGGTAAAGAAATATTTTTTCCTTCTATTGTCAGAAATGATACTTATTAGAAGATTCTCACACATCATTAATGGGATTAACATTTACTGTTTCCTTTTTGAGTCAGTTCTGCTGTAAAATTAGATCCTTTAAGATAAGATGATCTATGTTGTAATGCCAAAGTCTTTGTTCACTCTTTACCTCATAGTATTTTTTGAAATTTAGCTGTTTTTAAGGTAACGATTCAAGGTATCTGGAAATATTTTCTTCTATATTCCAAATAAGGCTATCTTCTGAGAGTGTTATAGTTATATATACATCTATACAGCAGCATATGAATTATCCTGGGGTAAAGGATATATTATTTGTGGGCTCTTACAGAAAAAGTAATGCAGCATTCTCACTCCAGGGATCTTCCAAATATATAGATTTTATTTCCCAGAATTCTCTAAATAGCATAACTGTGGCTAAAACTTCTGAGAGTTGAACTGTCATATTTCAGTTTGGGAGGAGTGGGGGAGGGCAGGGAGACTGGAATAAGGCAATATATCACATAACTATTTCAACTATGTTATCAGGCAGACACAAGTGATGCCCATGGATCTGTACATAATTGATACTTTAAACTTAACTAAGCCCAAAATCCAGGCATTGATTATGATCCATTTTCTTGTCTTTCTGAAAGTTTCATTTGATATAGTTGATTACCCTGAGATTTCTGAGGAGTTAAGTGCTATTCATATAGGCTTCTCTACCAGCATTTGGCCAGTACTCTTGATAAAATCCGAAATGGGATCTTAATTCTAATAAGGATTAGAATCCTATTAATTTGTATTTGGAAAAAGCCCCATTAAACGCAGTGGGATTGACTTCTGAGTAAACATGCATTTGATTGTTAAAATATTGGGTTATATCTAACATAATCCTTTTACCACTGTACACTACTGACAAATCAAATTCAGAATTGCTTTTGCAGGTTGTAGGTGTCCTCCAGATGTTCTATAGGACAAGATGAATAGAAGTGATTGCTGTTTGAGAAGAAGTACATTCACAAATAACAGATGTAGTCCATCATGCTTTTTATATTTCTTAGACTTGCCAAAACAAGAGTTTCTTCAGCCTATTTCTATTACTATGTAGGAGATTCCAGGATTTCCTTAGACTGGTTCTGTTTATGCTGTAAATTTTCTATTCTTCATCTTTGTACAATGGGAAATATTAACCAATATGCAAAATGTCATATATCTACTCTACTTTTTTAAATTTTGTATTTATTAATTTGTTTTAAGATGTTCTCTAACGCACATGTTTCCAGGTTTAAACACTGTTGTCAACTAAAATATAATGGGTAATTGTTACAATCAGATCCCCCCAGCATTTCACTATAATCCAATCATAAAGTGACTGCTTTATAATAATGTTTTGCCCCACCCCTTCTGGGCAGCAAAATAGATTAAAAAATTACACTGGATTTTTCCCAATATACTTGTAAATGTGAATCTGCAAAATATACTGTCTGTTGTTTTTAAAGAATAAACATTTTCGTCAATACACCTGGTACTTTGAAAACAGATTCATTTATTTGTAAATGTAGATCCATTGTCCCCAAATTGGTACTCTTTAGATATGTTGAACTACAACTCCTATTTCCAATGTGCCTTGGCCATAATAGTTTGGAAATCTATACACTATCATCCTACACTGCTGAAGGGCAAAAATCAGATAAAGTTGTTTTATGTTCACTTTACTATGACTAAACCAGTATTCATATTATTCTGGATTAATATACTTTTACCTGCAAGGTTGGATCCAAGTATATCAGATCAGTCATCTGAACATTTCACCATGATTATTAAGATTACTTTCAAGCTCTTTTTAGTGCTAGTATTGGTATTTGTTTGTTTCTACTCATAACAGGAGCTCATTTGTTGCCATATGCAAAGTAACCCTTATACAATATAAATATAAAGAAATGTTTTCTTGCTTTCAGTTTCATGTTTATAGTATTTACTTAAATGTATGAATATATCACTGAAGCTGACCCAGTAACTCTTCTGTAATCAACCAACAAAAATTGATCCAAATGACAGAATCTCTGGCGGAATCTCTTATAACCATTCATTTGGTTATCATTTCATGTACAATAGCACTGAAAAATGGACTTATGATCAATTTTTCAAACACAACCACTGCAGCATTCCCATGGTCGCATTGCAGCATCCCCATGATCAAAATTCAGATACTTGGCAACTGAGTCATATTTGTGATGGTTTCAGTGTCCTGGGGTATGTTATCATCTTTTGTCACTTTCTGACAGGCAAAGTCAAATTCATTTAACTGTGTTACTAACTTAACAAGTACAATTATTCATTAACAGTTGTGGCGAGAAAGATCATAAAATGGGGCAAAACTCACTTAACTCTCTCTCTTAGCAACAGAAATGTTAGGCTCAATTGTGGGTTGTAAGTCAAGGATACTGGTACAGGTTTGGATACTTCAATTTCATCTCTAGTGGAAGCAAAAGACAAGGCGATAATAAAATCAAATCTCGCAACTTGAAATTGCTTCCTTAAAGCAAGGACTATTGGGTCACTCATACTGAGGTAGTACATATTTCATAATGGAAATCATTCCTGAGAAGATCTGTTGCTTGGTCTATGCCTCACAAATCTTCAAGGAGTCAGACCTTCAACAGACACTATAAATGTCTGAACAGATGTTCTTTTGGAAAAGCATTGGCTGATCTAGCTCAGTCCTGCACGCTGAATGGCTTTAAAGGTAATGACTACAACTTTGTATTGGTCCTGGAAGCCTGCTGCCCTATCAGCAATTATGGCACTGCTTGCTGTACAAATTGAAGTTTCCAAGTCATCTCCGAAAGCACCCCCACTAGATCATTGAAAGAAGTGATTAACTTGCTAATACATCCTGATCAAAGTAGACGAGTGGTAACTAGTCAAAGTTGGACAGTCCCCTGGTTGCAGCTTCCTTCTGTTTTAATAGAAACTAACAATCCAAGAGATCCCAAGTCACAAACTAACTTTTGCAGTATTGTATGACCCATCAAAAAGTAAGTACAGTACAGGACTATGGTAAATACAGTACAGGACTTCTCTGATGTTTACTGACAAACAGTTCCAACTTGGAATGGTTTAATCTGAGCTGCTTTTGCCCCATCAGGATCCTTAGAGCCTCCAGGAACTGATTCAGAAGATCTTAGACTTCAGATTTTAATGCCAGCTTTGCTTAGTGCATGCTTGGGGATTTTTCTTGGTAGTGGGCTAAGTATATAAAATTGTATTCGTTAAAAATGTAAGGCAAATTTCAAAGAAGCACCTGCCTCAAAATTGTCATTTACTACCGTTTTTAAATTCCCGCAGGTTTCTGTGCAAGAATAAACGGTTATGTAGTAAGAGGACAACCTAATGCGAATAGTAATAACGTACAAGCAGCTTTGACAAGTGTCATTAATGCTATTAATTATAGTGGGAGGGGCAGCTGCCCCAAGTCTCACGCGTGAAGGAAAACAGCAGTATCTCCAATAAGTACGTTGATTCGTTCGTGATTTAGTGTTACATCGAACATGATTAGAGGATCAAATCCTCTCCCTCCCCTCCCCCCCCCCCCCCGTATTTCGGATTTCTAATTTGTGAGCTTTCGATTTTGATGAGATATACGGGACGTAAGATTTAACCCACCCACTCATTTCTTGACGATCTTTACTAAACGTGATCCCATGAAGCTACCATGCGTGGGGTTAATTCGCAGCCCAGCATTTCCTCCAATACTAAGACTAACGTCTCAGGGCGAAGCCATGCCGAACCTGGTTACCGAAGATTCTTTTATGCAGCTAAAAGATACCAAGAACTAAATCTGCACTCCGAACACGTGATTTTATATTACACCACGATATCCTTTTTTCTTTCTTTCTTTGCAGGCTTTCAAATGGCGCGTAATTTTTTTTTGGAAGAAAACGGTCCCTGCTCCGTCCGATAACGTAAATACTTTGTATACTAGACTCAAGAGCAGTGCGATGCTGTTGTATAGATGCTCGTGGATAAAGACAGCTAGACAGCCGAGCGTTTCAGTTTCTGAACATCTGCAACACACTCGGGATCCAGCGATAGCGAACGCGCGGGATCGGCGATCTCATTCGTCCACCGCAAAGGTTCCGAATGCGAGAGATTGTGAGCAAAGCCGCCTCGCAAGCTGCGCCTCTCCACGATCCCGCCCGACAGCAAAAGCCACGTCCCCGCCCGCTCCTCCCACCGAAGACCCTCCCTCTCCTCCCCCCCTCACGGCGATCGGACTAGCGGCACTGCAGCCGTGGCGGCCATTTTGTGGCACTGCTGCGTCGTCGGTGGTTGTTTGGTATCGGTAACAGGAGCTCGCGGGAAGAAACAGCTTCCACGCTCACGCCTTTTTTTTCCGCGCGAAGAACCCGGTAAGATACACGACGCTTCTTAGGCGATTCCCGGCAAAAAGCATCTGGAGGAAAGCCGGCAGGGGAACACCAAGGGCTCCCGCCACGGCCTCACAAAGGCGGAGAGGGGCGGGGACCGGCCGGGAGTCTGTGAGAGACTCCCGGGGTTCTGGTGGCTGATTTTTTGCTCAGCGCGGAGCCCGGCGACGCACCGTATAGGCGAAAGGTTCCTGGGCTGCCGGGTTCTCTGAAGCCTTTTTTAAGGGGGCTGGCCCTGGGGCCTGGCGTACCGGCCCCTCCGGCTCGTAGCGCCCGCGTGGGCTTGGCGAGCGGAGGCCTCGCGAGTTCTTGCCTGGAAGGCGGGAGGTGTTGCCGGCCGCGCCATGCTTTCCGCTTTGCCTCTCCGAGTCGGAGGATGATGCCCGGGCCCTTGTCCGAGGCAGAATGCCAAGACGTAAGCGCGCGCTCTCTTCCTGCCTAAAAGAAGTGCTGTTTTTTGTTTTCCCTGGGCTGCCGCTACTTTTGTGACCTTGATCACCGGGAGGTGCTGCATTCGCTTTTTCAATCTGAATGTCTGGTTTCAATTGGGCCGCAAAGCCGCATCGATGTTTAAACGGCATGAAAAGTTGTACTTTTTGTGTATGACAAGCCCTGGCGCGCGTGGTTGCCTTTTCATTCAGTCTCCTGATTTCAGGGACCGCCTCCAGATAACGTTTTTCAAAAATAGCCTTTTTTAGTTAGCGGTCTCAGTAATTGACATCGCTGTGCTGTGATATGTCTTTCAAAATTGCTTTTCCGAAATCAACTGTTAGGATAATGAATAATTGCTGACGAATCGCTGGGACTTGGGAGCGCTTATTATTAACTTGACAGACATGATGGGTGTTGCAGTTATATAACATTACTTTCTGCTAATTTGCTTATCCTCCGGGTTCTTATTATTGAAGAAGTCAGTCCTCCGAAGGGTTGTACCAATCAGACATTGCAAGGTTTTTTTTTAATTTACCGAATGTCTGCATGGTATTCTATGATTTTTTTTAAAAAAAAAATTACCTTTATGGGAGAACAACCTGGAATACATTTTTTTTCTGCTTTTACATAGGCATCTTGATAGCTTGATAGATTTATTTTTCACAGAATTGGGATTAATTGGTCTGACAAAGAAATCGATTAAACATTCTTTCTTAGGGGAATCAGAATAATTCGTTTTTGAAGTTAGTTAGAGATGTTGGTAGAACAAAAATAGTTCTACTATGTTTACTTTTCTGTCATTATTAAGGGTGATTCTTTATTACTAGATTTTTCATATTTCATGGAGTAATGGCATGGCAACAGTGGAGTCTGAAATACTTTAAATCAAAGGGATTTCTTTTGGGGTAATGCATATTAATGCAGTATTTTTTCAGAAATTTTGCCTTTAACATTTTAAAAAAAATAATAAATTCTTATTATGATGTTTTTTCATCACTATGTCTCATTCACCAGTAATGAAACTTTTGAAAATGTACCACACTTCTACTTCATTCCAAAGTATAATATTTTCGCTGCAGCGTATGCCACTTAGAAAAACAGTTCTCAAAGTGTGGCCAAGGTGATAATTGTGGCACAGTTTGCCATACAATCTTTTGCTGCCTTCCTGATGTGCTGTGTATCTACCGCTTATAACATGTGTCATAATTGTTTGCAGACTGACCTCTGTTAGTCCAAGCCAGAACTAACTCCACAGGCTACATTTGGTTTTGAAAACTAGTCCTGCCCACTTCCCAGTTCTTAATAACAATAGCACTTAGATTTATATACACTTCACAGTTTTTTATAGCCCTCTCTAAGTGGTTTACTTAGAATCAGCATATTGCCCTCCCCCTCTCCCCGATAATCTAGGTCTTCATTTTACCGATCTCAGAAGGATGGAAGACTGAGTAAACCTTGAGACTGGTGAGATTTGAACTCTCAAATTGCAGTCAGTCAGCAGAAGTAGCCTGCAGTACTTGCATTCTAACCACTGCGCCACCATGGCTCTGTATACAAGAGAAAGGCAAAATTATTAAACGTCATTGACTTTTGTTGTTCTTTTGTTTGTTCTGTTTTTTTCTTGACTGTGGTTTATGTGGGTGTATTGGTTTTATCATTGCATGATTTATGGTGTTTTTAACTGTTAATTTTCCAGCGTTATACATTTGAGATGTGCAGCCAAATAATAAAAAATAAAATATAAATGTAGTTTAGCTTTTGTCTTAGCCTCATTAACTTTTGGATTTCGTTTGGCATATCCTTATTTGAACTAAAATCTTTAAGTATAGCCTGTAAGGGAAACTTAATTTTTTGAAAGTACACATTTCTGGTTTGATTATGTTGAATCTGATAAATCAATCCGAACCCCCACATTCAAAAATACTGACTTTCTAGGTATATATTTTCCATCTTTTTAAAAATTAAACAACAGCAAGGCAAACATTTTAAAATATTGAATTAAAAACTAAAAGAAAAAATGTAAATAAACATGTATTAATACATTTAAAATCTTTGAATTTCATTGTACTTTCTCAATATTTTTATCAAGTACATTTGTCCAACCTGAAATAAACTGTAAGAACAATATTGTTACTATAGATAATCAAATTTAAATAAACCAATCTGTAATTGAAGAGTTTTTCAAAGCCTTCCTTTAATGTTTCAGCTAAAAGCAATTGCTGAAATTTTAAATACATTGCACCAAAGAAAGAGTACTTAAATATTCAAGTTTGTTGAGATAAGAAATTGAATATATTTCTTATGTTGTAACAATGTAAGTGCCTTAAGAAACATTGTCAATGGCAGGAGTCCTAGGAACATTTGTTGGGTAATTTGACCAAAAGGAATGGATAATCAGCATTTCTATCAGAACTGATTCTAAGTATTTTATAATTCTACCAACCCAATTCTGTGAGTTAAAATTTATGTAATGTGATTTTAGTGGTATGAGATGTTTTGCTGATCTTTGGATGATTTTCCAGATCAATATTTGATGATTTTATACATAAATTTTTTCTGAAATTCATTACATTCGGATCCCAAACAATCCTCCCAGAATTGATTTTTTTTAATATTAAGCACAATGGGATTCTTTAAATAGTTTTGTCTCACTTATTTTGGCCATGTCATGCAGGGAAATTCACTGGAGAAAACAATTTATGCTAGGAAGAGTTAGCAATAAAAGGAGACCAGCTCTGCAAAGAACACTAGATAGCTGAACGGTATCAAAGCTGACAGAGCATAGAAAACTCAAAGAAACAGTGCAAGATTAGAAGATGTAGAGAGAGCTGGCATTATGAAATTGCCAAGACTGACACAGCTGAACACATCATCCTCTTAATTAAAGAGTTTTATGTAATATTGAAATGATCTGTTGAATTTTAATAAGAAAAAATTATACCATTCCTTAAGTCAAGCCAATTTAAAGATTTGGGAACAGTTCTTACAAAGGATTGGTATGAGCTAAATAAATATGTTGATGATGAGCAGTATGTGATTAAACTAATGACTGTTGCCAGGACAAGACTTGTATTTAAAATAATTACTGTTCCAAAACTTCTGCTTCTACCGTTTCCTTGAAAATACCTATCCATAAAATAAGACATATCTCAACTCCATGTTACAAAATTTTGGAAGCTTGAAAAAAATGGAAACAACTTTCAGAAAAGTGTTGCCAGCATAAATGAGAAGTTAGGGGGAAAAGAATGAAAATAATTTTTTTAACTTAAGAAGTAGTACCTTTTTTGGTTGTACAGGATATTAGTAAAGATCGAGTGTGACATGGCATTGTTTAGCCATGTTTCTTTCCTGGAAATGTGTTTTTAGTACAATATAAAAGTCATCCAGTTGCAAAGATCAAAAGTATCAGACATTCATTGCTGCTTTTTGGATTAACCAATCAAATCAAATGACCACTGCCATTCAGAATTGCAGGGGATGAACTGGATGAGCTTATAATTGTTCTTGATGGTATGGCATGTTTTACTATTCCTACTATACTAGTAGTAGGAATTGAAGAGCTACCACTGTGTGTGTGTTAGTCTTTTTCCTGAAAAGCTGATTTGGAAACATTCATTGTCTGCTAGGATGAATTTCAAGAGAGCATTGAGGCATATGCAGTACCAGTCTAAATTTAAAAAGATTCCTGTAATGACTACAAGTAGTCCTTAACTTAACAACATTTTCATTAATAATGGCCTCAGAAAGGGTGGTTTATGGCTTGTAAATACTTTGTAAAGTTTATAACATTTCTAATCATCATAAAATGTTTCCTATCCCAGCTTGTGATCTCAATCTGGGTGCTTAGTAACCTGTTTATACTTATTGTTTATACTGGTTGCCAGGCACCCCACTATCATGTGTCAATCATTTGCTGTCTTCTCTGCCAGCTTCCTCAGAAATTCAACAGGGAAGGTTGCAAGCTATGAGGGCTGGTTGAAAGAGCACCCTGTTGAAGGGTTTCAGTCCCATGCTTGAAATGCTTTGGCAGAAGCTCTTTCATCCAGCCCCTAGAGATGAGAGGGAGCTAAAACCCAAGCAGGATTTTGCAGAAAGACAGCACACTAATGTATGGAACACTGGGAGCCTCAAAGCCCAGAACAAATTGTGTGAGAAGCCCAGAACAAATTGTGTGAGAAGGTCTCCCCACTCAGGGGCTGAAAATATTGCTTGGATTTTGAGCCGAGCCTCCCAGGGTCTTCCCCAACGCCCTGAGGCACCCTGAACTCTTTACCTGGGACTTCACTTAATGACCTGTGTAATCACTTAACATCTGCAACCAAGAATACCAAGAGTCTGGTCATTGAATGAAGCAGTCACATGATGTCTCACTTAATAACTTCACTTAATGACCAAGATTCTGGCCCAATTGTGATAATAGAGGATTGGCTTCAGTGATTGAAATTCACACTTCTTGCCTCTGATACAATAAAGAAAATAAGATATTCTTGACTATTAAAAACTTTTTCAATATTATAAAAAATGTATTGGGTAGAGATTTTTAGAGGAAAGATTGAATACTCACAGCACCTTTTGAGCTATATAAGTACAGCATATTTCAGTGGTGGTTAATAGTTTTTAAGATATGTTTGGTAGAGGAGAGTGTGGTAAATTACGATTTAATTCGTAGCATGCATATTATTAGAACTATATGAACTGAATATGTAGTTTTCTCTTTTCAGTGTACTTACTAAATTATTTTCTCACTCATCTGAGAAAAATCACTTTTGTGACAATATCAGGGAGGATAATTTTATTTATCAAATTTTTATAGCTGCCCATCTCCCCAAAAACAATTCTTGGCAGTACAGACTTTAAAAGTTAATTTTTTAGCATATTCTATACATGCTATCTACAGTAAACACTGTCCCATGTATTTGCTTGTCCTTTATTTATAACAGTTTGTACAGATGTTCTTTCGTGTTTTTTCATCCATTCAGTTTGAATGCTTATATGGGCCTATGGTCTGTTACATTCCTCTGGTGAGGTGACATTGTCTCCCTGGCAGCTATTTCTGCAGTGGCACTCAGAGCCATGGCTGAGGTAAGTGAGCTTACTGCAAGCCATGGTACCAGTTTATGATTAAGTTAAGAGCGATTTAACACTAATTTCAGCCTGATTGGGTTGAAGAGCATGTTGAACTTAACCTTGGTGTAGGCTTAGCATTTGATGGGAACAAAACCATTTGGAAAAAGAAAAGTTTATTGAAACCAAACTCTATTTGTACAATTGTTTAGAAATAGAAGGAAATTTTCTTATGGAGATAGCAAGGATTACTTCAAAATGAATTTTAGCTTTTAATCCCCTAGGTAAATCTGTTTTCTAGATCTATAAAGAAGAGTAAGAAGAGTAATATGTACAGTGTGCTCAAAAAAGGAGATAATTACATTGCTCTACTTTCATTAGACGGTCTGTACTAGAAGGGATAATTTTAATCTATATAGTGCAAGACTTACCTAATAAACATAAACATAATAACAAGGCCTCTGGATTCTCAGAATCTCAGAAGGGCATAAAACATTGTTTTAAAGAAAATCTTTATCCTACAACTTCAACTTTCAGAATAGAGAATAGAACATAAAATAACTGAGTTGGAAGGGACCTTGGAGATCTTCTAGTCCACAGGTGTCAAACTTGCAGCATCACGTTGCCATCATGTGATGTTTCATGACATTTTTCCCATTCGTGGAGCTGGGGTAGGCATGGCCTGTGCATGACGCTCTGCCCATGGGCTGCCAGTTTGACATTCCTGCTCTAGTCCAAACCCCTGCTCATACAGGAGACCCTATAGGCTTTAACCTTAGCTACCGATCTATAGCAGTAAAAGAAATATTATGCTGTTTATAAAACTGCAGGTTTTAATCAAGTCATGCAATTTATCTGTGGTTATATTAAAACCATCAGTACTGTACAATATACCAAAAATTATGCCAGTTAAAGCTGTTGTGTAATATTCTCATGAAAGATATTGTACTGATGTGGTTTCGATTTGTAATTTTATTCAAATTAGAAATGATCAAATTCTGATCAGGAGCTTAGTTTATGATATTTAAAATAGCATTTTAAAGCTATTTTATAATTTGAGTTGTACATAAAACTAAGAACTTGATGAAACTGTAGGGACAATTGTATATTCCTTGAGAGAAACTTGCAAACTTTTAAATAAGTAAGTTCCATTATATGAAATATAATGCAATGGGTTACAGTGTTTTCAATCTTACATTTTGTAAACCATTTCATGCCCCAAATTAACAATATGACTATCCTAAATATTTAGAAGTTTGACCAAAATTGAAAGTTGGAATCTGTTGCTTAGACAGTTTGTTGACCATTAGATGACTTAAATACAGTAGATTTATGAAACTAGTGGCAAAAGCACATTGATTGTTGATTATGTGTCATCAAGTCAGTGTTGATCATAAAGATATCCTGCAGATCTTATCATCACTGTAATTTTAAATGCAAACACATACCAATGTTACATGTAATGAATACTTCCTAGCTCCTTAAAACTCAGTATTAAGCTTTAGGGTATTAAGTTTTCTCCTAGAACATCACAGAATATTGAGAAGTTATGCTGTACTTTGTAAATTATAATTCTCTATATCATGTATAATTGCAAATTATAGCAATACCATATGCAACTACTGAATGGAAGCTACTTGAAATAGTTATTACCTATAATAGCTATTCCATGTGGCACATATTATTTGTCAGTGCTATTTAATTATACTTAATCCCTGCAGCTATACAGACATAAAACATTCAGAAAAGTAATAGATGGAGCAAGTAAAGATACATAGAATGGATCAATTTGTATTAACACTATGCTAAATTATCTTCCCAGACATGAAATGCTTATACATTGCTCAAAAAAATAAAGGGAACACAAAAATAAGACATCCTAGATCTGAATGAATGAAATATTCTCATTAAATACTTTGTTCATTACAGAGTTTGAATGTGCTGACAACAAAATCCCACAAAAATTATCAATGGAGTTCAAATTTAGCAACCCATGGAGGTCTGGATTTGGAGTTACACTCAAAATTAAAGTGGGAAAAAAACACTACAGGCTGATCTTCTCTACAGCGTCTCCAGACCCTATCACATCTGTCACATGTACTCAGTGTGAACCTGCTTTCATTTGTGAAGAGCACAGGACGCCAGTGGCGAATTTGCCAGTCTTGGTGTTCTCTGGCAAATGCCAAACATCCTGCACGGTGTTGGCGTGTAAGCACAACCCCCACCTGTGGACATCGGGCCCTCATACCACCCTCATGGAGTCTGTTTCTGACCATTGGAGCAGCCACATGCACATTTGTGGCCCGTTGGAGGTCATTTTGCAGGGCTCTGGCAGTGCTCCTCCTGTTCCTCCTTGCACAAAGGCGGAGGTAGCGGTCCTGATGCTGGGTTGTTGCCCTCCTACAGCCTCCTCCATGTCTCCTGATGTACTGACCTGTTTCCTGGTAGCGCTTCCATACGCTGACAGACACAGCAAACTTTGCCACAGCTCGCTTTGATGTGCCATCCTGGATGAGCTGCACTACCTGAGCCACTTGTGCAGGTTGTAGACTCTGTCTCATGCTACCACTAGAGTGAAAGCACCGCCAGCATTCAAAAGTGACCAAACCATCAGCCAGAAAGCATAGGAACTGAGAAGTGGCCTGTGGTCACCACCTGCAGAACCACTCCTTTATTGGGGATGTCTTGCTAACTGCCTATGCTTTCCACCTGTTGTCTGTTCCATTTGCACAACAGCATGTGAAATTGATTGTCAATCAGTGTTGCTACCTAAGTGGACAGTTTGATTTCACAGAAGTGTGATTGACTTGGAGTTACATTGTGTTGTTTAAGTGTTCCCTTTATTTTTTTGAGCATTGTAATAAATAATGGCCTAAGAATTACTTGCAGAAGATCAAGATAATTTAATTCCAAGCAGTCTGTATTTTAACCTGATTCATACACACAGAAGACACAAGTCTTGAGATGGATCTTCTTGTATAATAAGTTTGACATGGGCTGTCACAGTTCAGTTTTAATAAGGTTTGAGATGAAGACTATACAAATACGGTCTTCACTTGAGAAGACTATATAACATGTGCTCTTAACGTAATGCTACAGATTGTTTTTATTTGAAACATGGATTGTGAATTATTTTAATTAGATAGTTTATCAAAAAGAGCATAACTCTAGTTCTGGTGATTGATGTTTAATTGCATTTTTCAGGGGAATAAAAGCAACGGCTTATAACAAAATGAAAAAACATCCACCAAACAGAAGAGGTATCAACTTTGAAGTGGGAGCCCAGTTGGAAGCCCGAGACCGTTTGAAAAACTGGTATTTCTTATTTCATGATCAAACTTGGATGCATTTTTTGTAATGCTGTCATACTGTGTTGTAAACAAGGAATCAAACCAACAAGTGTTCCAGTTCAGATCCATTTGTGATTCAGCTCTTTATGTATTTAGCTTGTTTGGCTTTATTCCAATAACATGCAAGGATATAATTTACCTGAATGTGCTATCTGTATTCATGTGGAAAAACCTTTAAATTATTAAGCTTTGATTTAATAACTAATATAATGCCATGGTGACATTTGTCCAAGCTTTAATATACTGAACAAAAAAGAATTCTACATTTCTATTGGTATTTACAACAAATTATATAAAGAGAATTTTTTAAAAAAAATTGGTTTGCTTTAGATGTAATGATGGCTTGGAGTGAAAATTAGTAGGGGGCTTCAATATGCACTACTTCCCTTCTCTTCCATGGCACACCTAGTTTAAGAGGCTTTTGGGATTTAATAAAACGTGGATTTCAGGATATCTAAATTAAAGAGAAACTGATTTAAGCACTACATATATCAGGATTATTAATTAGAATCCTGGATTTGGACATTACACTAATCATGGATGGTTGGTTCTGAGAATTGCCCCAAGATGCTCCTATAGGATTAAATTTATGAAATAGTTTGTTGATTTTCATTGAAATACAAGAAATAGGTATAGTAAACTATAATATTTAATACATCACTCTTCAGTTATACCATCATCTTTCCAGCTTTGGTTTGCAATCAGATAATTATGAGCATAGTTCTCAACTGCTGAAAACTTGCACATCTTTGCTTCAAACTATTTTAGTGCAAGGTAGTGCAACTTTTTTCTCAGATGACATTTGCCTTTTGAATAGCAAGTTGGAAACCATATTTTAAAATGGACTGAACCAAAGTTAAAAAATAAGCATATTTTGAATTAAATATAAATTAATTGAATGGAATTAATATTATTCCTTTCCATATATTTAATAATATTACCTTTTTGTAATATTAAAATATTTGAAAGGGATTTAATATAGTTTAATCAAGGATTGAAGGGCTGCATGTCATAGGTTGTGCACATATAAGGAGTTGTAAGTGAATATTAACTAACCCTTAGACCAGTGTTCCCCAACCTTTCTGACTTTGTGAACCAGCGGGGGGGGGGGGAGAACGGTATGGTTCTGTGAGAGCGACCAGTATGCCTTCCTGCTATTTGTGCGAATGGAGCTTTGTACATGAGCGGAAGTATATGCCACTCATATGGAGGGAGCTGTACACATGCGCTCGCCCAGTTCCAAACTGGTTGCGGTCCGATAGTGGGACGCAGCCCTGGGGTTGGGGACCCCTGCTATAGACTCATCTGCTTTATTTTTTTTCTTTTTTTCCATATGACTCCGAGGATTGGTTAACCTCTATTTTTATCAGTTAATGGATTTTCTGTAGCTTTAATTAATCTGAGTTCTATTCATTCAATTTCTATAGCCACTCATCTCCATCAGTGACACTCTGTTTATATACAGTAGCTTGTCCTGTCAGTATTGGTGGGAGTGTTGTTTTCTCCTTGGTAGTTTCTTGATTAGATCCTTGTTTACTGCTTGAGGAATTATCAGGGAGAAAGCAACACACCCATCAATACTGACAGGGCAAGCTATTGTATATAAACAGAGCAAACCCCATTCCCTTCTAATACTCAAGATGTTATCTAGTCAGGTAATGAAATGTTTGCGAACAACCAACTAAACTAAGCTCAGAAAGCACCAAAGGGATTATAGTTAACCTTGAGATGTATATATTCTCTTCTAATGGTTTGTAAATACATTGAACAGTATGTGGATGTGTATAATATATATATTCTAATATATGTATTAGAAGCTATTAAATAAACAATTCAAGTAACATGTACAAGTAAATATGAATTATTAGAAGGAAAATGTCAATGTCAGTGTTTGTTAGGCAAACCATAATTTACATAACCCAATCATTTCCAGCATTGTGCCTTTCTAGACACAATTCTATTCAGCGATTATTTGATTGGGGTAGACTTTTACAAGTATCAGCTTACACAGATTCTGGACTTTTTCTGATTCATATATAAGTTGAATACTTTACAATTAAAGCAAAATAGTTTGCAAGAAAAGTAAGTAGTCTTTGACTATTGACACATTTGAGCCTGGAATCTTACGTGATTGAGCAAAGCAGTTGTTAAGCGAGGTGATCACTTACTCAATGACTGCAATTGTGGCTGTTCCAGTTGCATGCATTAAATGATTATGTGGGTCATTAAGTGGAGGATGGGTCGCTCAGGGGATATTGGAAGCCCACAGACTACAGTGCCCATTGGCACGTTGAAAGCTGTTACAGTCCAGGAGGCCCCATTGGCTACCACTGCATGCAGTAAGCTGCCAGAAAGCCTGGCCTGGGAACCAGACAGCCCAATGGCATATGGAAATCTGCTAGGCTGGCTACAGGGCCCAGCAGCGTGTATAAATTGCTTCATTTACCTTTGCATTTTGCTCCCAGACAATGTGAGGCTACAATGTGAGGCTACAGAGGCTGCCTCGCACCATTCTGCAAACAGGTAGCACTCTTGCAATTGTTCAGAGGGCTCCTTTTCCAAATTGTGCAATTTAGAGAAGGAGTGTTCCAAATGATCGCAATAGTGGTACCAGCTTTTCATGGTGTAGTATCAGTCCTAAGCCTCCCAGACCATGGCTTATTCTCCATAGAGCTTCTGCGAGCATCCAGAGTGGGAGGTGCTTCAGTCTTCACTCTAACAGGCTGAGCTATAATTGAGGAACGCTCCTCCTCCTCCACGTGACTCCTCCATGCGTTCCCCAGTTTTAGCTCAGCCTCCCTAGAGACAGGCAGCTTGTTCGTTTACTCCTTGGCCGATCCAGGGTTTTCTCTCTTCATCCACCTCGGATGCCTGGGTTAGGGACACTGTAAGGTTTGGCCTCTCTCTTCAGTTTCAGTCTGCTCCTCCAGAGCACTTCATGGTTTCTCCCCTTTCCAGAGACCCGACTAAGCGGGCTCTCATGGCAGCCGCTATCAAACATCTTTCTGATATCAAGGCCATCCAGCCCATGCCACCTTCATAGCGGGGAGGTTCAATTCCCTCCTCTTCTTGGTCCCTAAGCATTCCGGGGGTTGAAGGCTCATGAGGGAGGCCGAGCGGCTTTGTTGATGGGCAGAGGGTCATCTCTTATCCATCAGGGCGGAACACAGTTCAGGGGTTTCGAATGTTCAGGCAGATTGGCTGAGCAGGGCCACGCTGGACCAGTCAGAATGGCGCCTACATCCCTCTTTGTTCAGGGAGACAGCAGCAATATTCGCTCAGCCCTTGGTGGACCTGTTCGCATCGCCACTCAATGCCCAGACACCGAGATTTTTTTCACGTTACCCCGCCAACGGGGCAGAGAACCACGATGCCCTGCGCTGCTCCTGCCCCACCGGGCTTCTGTACGCCTTTCCCCCCTTCCGTTGATCCCCAAGGTGATTCAGAAAGTGATCCTCGAAAGAGCGGAGGTCCTGCTGGTAGCCCCATATTGGCCCAGGAGACCGTGGTTTGCGGATCTTCGCAATCTGTCAGTGGCCCCTCCATGGAGGATCCCCCTAGACAGGATCTCTCTGTCCCAGGGACCTCTTCAACATCCAGACCCACAGTGGCTTCAGTTAGCCATGTGGTGGTTGAGCGGGAAAGGCTAAAATATGAGGGCCTGTCGATCTAGGTCATCAATACCATCCTGGCAGCAAGGCGGCCTTCAACTACCCGCATTTATAACGCAACCTGGAACATCTTTTGTAAGTGGTGTCATAAGTTGTCCGTTGATCCGCTCTCACCCTCAATGGCACAAATCCTGGCCTTCCTACAAGACGGGCTAGATAGGGGCCTCTCCCTCAATACCCTGAGGAGACAGGTCGCAGCTCTATCAACGGTGGTCGCTGGCAGCTCTTCTGGCTCCCTTTCCCACCACCCTCGCATAAGGGCTTTCCTTAGGGGGGCTTCCAATCTGCACCCCCCAGTGATTCACAGATACCCTACTTGGGATCTTAATAAGGTTCTTATGGCATTAACCAAACCTCCCTTCGAGCCTCTCAGGGAGGCGCCACTTCAGTTTCTCACATTCAAAGTGGTGTTCCTGGTGGCGATAACATTGGCAAGAAGGATATCTGAAATTGCAGCTCTATCCGTGAGAAAGGACTTATGTGTTTTTCACACTGATCGGGTGGTTCTGAGACCAGACCCTGCCTTTATGCCTAAAATCAATTCGGCATTTCACAGAGCTCAGGAATTGGTCCTGCCTAATTTTTGTCCCAAGCCTTCTCGAGAAAGGGAAAGGCAGTGGCACAATCTCAATGTGCGAAGGGCACTTCATATATATATCTATCGTACACAGTCTATCAGGAAGTCAGAGTCGTTATTCCTGTCTTTTCAGCCAAAGACGCTGGGCTGCAAGGTATCCCCATCTACCGTTGGCCACTGGATTGGAGCTACCATATCCAAGGCCTATTTGGCTCAGGCTCTTCCTGTCCCTAGTGGAATTACCACTCACTCTACAAGGAGTGCAGCCACATCGGCAGCCTGGGCTACTCAGGCGTTGATTCAGGATATTTGTTGAGCAGCCACCTGGGTGTCTCCGTCTCCTTTTATAAGACACTATAAAATCAATGTTTATGCCTCAGCTGAGGCATCCTTTGGCAGGCGAGTCCTTCAACAGGTGGCAAGAGACCCAGAGATGATTCCGGACCAGACGAAGTCCCTCCCGTAGGACAGGCCATGCTTTGGTATGTCCCACTCTGGATGCTCGCAGCAGCTCTATGGAGAATGGGCATTGGTACTTACCTGATACGCCCTTTCTCATCGAGCTGCGTAGAGCATCCAGCCCCACTCTAATTGGTCCGTCTGGTGGGGAATCCTGTTTCGGCCAATGATGTATATAGTTTATAGTTGAGACTTGTATAATAGTTGACATGAGAGGATAGTTGCTGTCTTCTCATCTTCGTAAAAATGGGGAACGCGTGGAGGAGTCACATGGAGGAGGAGGAGCGTTCCTCAATTTTAGCTCAGCCTGTTAGAGTGAAGATTGGAGCACCTCCCACTCTGGATGCTCTACGCAGCTCAATGAGAAAGGGTGTATCAGGTAAGTACCAACGCCCATTTCCATAGCCAATGGGCGTTATAGTAGTCAATCTGGGTCTCCTGCCCATAACAGACTTCCGGACACTGATGGACCATATAGTGGCCAGTTTGGGCTTCCCAAGTGTGGTGGGATGGGGACTAGATATGTTTTCCCACCCCTGCTAGGATTTGAACTGGAAAATGAAAAACATTTATTTCTTCAGAATAATGTGAAGAAATTGTCATGAATAAGATAAAATTTTTTTTCACAGATTGATAATCCTTTTAGGGTTAATAAGATATTGCAGGTCCCATTGGGTAGGAAGCTTAACTTGGTGGGTCCTAACTAACAGACCTTTTTTGTTGAAGCTACCACATATATGTGAGATGAGCGGTCATATAAAAATGTTTGAATAAATGTGTAAGGATATACTGTTTAATGTGTATTTTCAGTTTTACTCAAATTATTTGGCAAAAAATACTTTACATTAACTTTGTTTATATAGGTATCCAGCTCACATTGAAGAAATTGATTATGAAGAAGGAAAGGTGCTTATTCATTTTAAACGTTGGAATCACCGCTATGATGAATGGTTTTGCTGGGACAGTCCTTATTTACGTCCTTTAGAAAAAATACAATTAAGGAAAGAAGGATTGCATGGGGAAGAAGGATCTTCAGTAAGTAAAAATATTGGTCTAGTAGCAGAATTACATGTCCACATAAATTATATAATTTAGAAATTAGAGGAACTTAACACAATTGCCAGTTTTGCTTTTTTTTTATTGAACAAATAAGATAAAAATGTACAGATAGTCCTCGGCTTATGGTGACAGTGGAATCAGAATTTTTGTTGCTTAGCAATATGGGCTGCATCACTTAGTATTGATAATTCTGCAGTACTAGTTACTGTTGTTAACTGAATTTGTTGCAGTTGCTGGATGAGGCAGCTTCCTACCAGCTTCCCACAATCAAAACAAATGGAGAAGCCAGCAGGAAGTTGCAAGTCTCAGACCAGCAGGCAGGTAAGTGGCTGTTGCTGTGAGAGATGGGATTTAAGGGGTGTGGGAGTATGGTAAAGATGTGAGGAGATGTATGAGAGATATCATGCATGTTGGAGAGGATGCATGAGGTTGCAGTGTGGATCAGGAAGGGGACCATTTGAGTTAAAGAGGATGCACAGGGGAGAGGTGTAGGTTGGGAAGGACTTGTGGGGGTGCCTGAGGAGAGCCATATGCATTGGGAAAAAGATGAAGGGGTGCTATGTGGGTCAGGGAGGATGCATTAGAAGTGCTACATCAGTTGGGGAGGCTAGATGGTGTGTGTGAAAGATAATGATTAGGGAAGGTGCAGAAATGTGTGTGAAAAGAGCCGCAGGGGGAAGGGTTGTACAAAAGATGGGCATGAGCTCAGAGAGACTTCCTCACTATGGAAAACTTCACGCATCCACCTGCAACCTTCCCTGCCGGCTTTCCCATTGACATTTTGGGGAAGCCAGCCGGGAAAATTTCAAATGACAATAGCATAATTGCTGTGGGCTTAGTAAACAGTCTTAAGTGCAAATGGGTTCCCGGGTTCCCAGATTGCAATCATGTGACTGTGGGGATGTTGCAGCTGCATAACTTTGGAGACCTGTCATAAGTCCCTTTGTTCAGCACAGTTCTAATTGAACAGTCACTGAACAAATGGTTATAAATCGAGGACTACCTGCAAAGGAAAATAAACCAGGAAGAAATGAGAAGCTTTAAACTTAAACACAGATTTATTTTGCTTAATTATAACTATAAATAGTATCATAAAGAATGATGACTTTGTTTCTATTAATAAGGCTAGTTTCTAATGAAAAGCTAATGAATAAAATGTATTGACTTTCATTTAGGGCTTCCATCATAACATTTTGCTGCTGAAAGTCAATTTTTCATAAAACCATATAGATAGTTACTCTGATGAATTTAATTTAGGTTAGCTTCTGATTAACTTAAAACAGAGTAGCAGTGTTCAGTTTTCAAATATTTGTGCCATTTCATAGCAATTTGTTAATTTTGATTATTTTAATTAGATCAAGCACAATCTTTGTTATGAGATGCTATGATTATTTTCTTAATAAGCTGCATAACATGTTTATAATGCAATAGAAAATAATTATATTCTGCTGTTGACATTAGTTTGTAACAATAGACTTATTTTAAAATTACAATGCAATAGCATATTTATTTTATATATCTTAGAATGATAAATGCTTCCTGTTTTTCTAGGAATTTCACATAAATGATCAGGTGTTAGCTTGCTGGTCTGATTGTCGTTTTTATCCAGCAAAGGTTACCTCTGTTAACAAGGATGGTAAGGCATAATATATAACTTTTTAATATCTGGAAATCTGTAGAGATTCTCAGTCATCCAGGTCATGGTTGTCCCAAAGGTGTTTTTCGGGAGGCAACTGGACTTTCTTCTTTTTTCTTTGAAGACGTTTCACTTCTCATCCAAGAAGCTTCTTCAGCTCTGACAGGATAGCAGTGGATTGAAGGATTTATATCCCTTGCAGACAGCTGGCAGTTTGCATCTTTTTAGAGGGTCATTGAAGCAATATCTGGAAGTATTCTCCATTACAGCATTTAGGAATACCACAGAAAACAGTATCATTCTTTTCATACTGTTCCTGATTTTTATGAACATAAAATATTTGTTGTAGTATTGTTTCTTCAAGATATATATATCATTTATCTCAGTGAGGATTTTAGGCAGATTAACTTCTTAAGTTACTGGTATAGGGTCTAAGAAAACTCTGACCCAGGTATGGGTCATTTTTGGAGATCACCTTCAACCCTTTAAAATTTGTCTTTTCTGAATCAGAGCAGAAAATCATAGGCATCAGTGGGGATGGCAAAAAGAAGGGCAGGTAGAGAAGTGTGTGTGATAATTGTGCAAATCCAATAGTTTACATGGTTGTGTTGGACATTTGGCACAAAGATGTAATATAGGTAGTCCTTGACTTACAACCATTCATTTATTGACCAATCAAAGCTACAATGGCACTGAAAAAAGTGACTTATGACTGTTTTTCACACAACTGTTGCAGCATCTGCAGGCTCACATGATCAAAATTAGGCACTTGACAACTGACATTTATAACAGTTGCACTGTCCCAGAATCATGTTATCCCCATTTATAACCTTTCCAGCTGCCTTCCAACAACTAAAGTCAATGGCGGAAGCTGGATTCACATAATGACCATATGATTTATTTAACAACTACAGTGATTTGCAGTTGTGACAAAGAATAAAGAAAGGCCTGCCTGTGGATTTTACTCCACTAGTTGTTGCCAACTGTAAGGGCAGTGCTCATCTCCGTTTCAAGGGCCATTGAGCCAGCAGATGTTTCCATGGTCATGTGGCCAGCATGATGTCATGGAACACTAACTTCCCACTGAAGTTTATCTATTTGCATTTGCATGCTTTCAAACTACTAGGTTCATAGGAGCTAAGGTGTAGACAGGAGCTCACTCCATTGCTCAACGCTTGGATCTTGAATCTGGACCACCAGCTTTCCAGCCACCAAGCCCAGTGAGCCATCGCAACTGTAGCAAAATATATAGTGAAATGGGAGAAAACTGACTTAATAACTGCTTTGCTTAACAATGGGCTCAATTATATAATTACATTTCCTTGATTACATTGTAACATATGGCTTCATTGTTATCATTATGCTTCATTACAAGCATTACTTGTGAAAACTATAAGGTGATGGAAAAAAGAATTTTAAAATATAATAGAAACTGAGATTTTTCCTGCATTAGAACAATTGTACTTTAAAAAAAAATTAAGTGCAAAACTCAATTGCAGAATTTTTCATATTTACTAAATAACCACAACAAAACAAGTGTTTCAGTATTTGCTTTTAATTTGCTAGCCATTCCTTACAGAACAGGCATAATATTTACAGTTGGAGGTGTCAAGCTCTCCTCTTTCTGTTTCAAGGTCATAGCCATCTAAACTGCAGAGTGACTGAATTTTTTTCTTTCTTTCCTGAACATTATTATGTAACATGTATTTTCCTGATAAAACTATTGATTTTCCACTTATCTTTGACCACCATCAGTGACATTTGCATTTGCTAGATAGATCCTGAGCTGCTTCTTCCTCTTCTGTCTTTGGCAGTTAATATCCAGGGTTGCACTCTTCTGCTTTGTGGACTTGAGCCACACTTGACAGACCTTCAGCTCAATCCAAGTCAGTTTGCCACCTACCTTATTCTTTATTAAAACCATCGATTTTCATCAGCCAGAGCTGCCTAAGTCCATCTTATTTCCCAGCCATTATCTCCATTCTCACTATTCTTCCTAGAATTCCTCTCATAATTTTAGATTACCTCCAAGGACAGCACAGTATCTACGGCCTCTTCTTCCCCTTTGGGAAGATGCCCTAAGAGAAAGTAAAATGTTTCATACTCCCAGGTTCTTAACATACACATCAGTTCAAATCATTTGTTTATTTGGGTTTTTGCATGTACATGAGAGCAACCAGTGGGAAGCTATGACTAAAAGCAGGCTGTCACACTAATTTTTTTTCTTTTAAATTTCAGGAACTTATATTGTGAAATTTTATGATGGTGTGATTCAGACAGTCAAAAATATACATGTCAAACCTTTTTCCAAAGATCAGGTAGGAGACATACTTTGAAATTTTATGTATGTCATATTGATCTTATTGGTCAATTTGATCAAGTTAAGATTGATTTGCAGTTTAAGGTATGGGCCACACTTGCATGTCATGCAACATCATTGTGAATATGAAATAGCATATCTAGCAATTCTAGGTTTATGCATTAATTACTTACTTGCATAATGGAAAGAATCTTTTGCTTCTATTTAATCAGGGTTCAGCATATAAGAAAAATTCCTTTTTAAAATAAAAAGCACACCTTGAAATAAATCTGTTTTTAATAACATGAAGCTGAGATTGTTTGAATCAGTTTGCTACAATGTACTGGTCACACATCACTAACCATACATATATTCTTGTCAACATGAGAAACTTGATAAAGGAAAAAGTTTCCAAAAGTATCTAGGACACGATGAATTTTAATTATTTCCATATTTGTCTATTGCATTTGAAACATAGTTTAGCATGATGTGCAAACATAGTCACAGAATCCAAGTTTTCTATCAATCTTAATTCTGATTCATATATTTCTAGTGTATGACATGCAACATTTTAAAAAGAGGCTATTTGCTTTTTTAAAAAACTTGATAATCCTCTGTTTCTTTTGTCAGATATATTTTATAGAATTTAACAGTTTCATTATTGATCATTGTTGCTCTTATATGAAATGATTTTGTTTTTCTAGCTTTTTCCTTAAATTGTATATCTGATCTCCCTCTTCCATCCTGTAAATTAATTAATTAACTTGAAATAAAAATTAATCACCAACTTCTTTATTTTTAGTCTATTGTGAATAATTCAAAACCTAAGGAGAGATGTAATGAAATTCCTTCATCTCCTGAAAGATGGGAAAAATTTAAAGAGCAAAGGAAAGCATCTGAAAACAAGAAAGACAAGGATGAAAAGCCATTAAAGATTGAACGAAGATCTAAAACTGATAAAGAAGGAAAACTGATTGGTTCTTCAGAGAAAAATAAAGTTTCTGAAAAAGCCCTATCTAAAGATGGGAAAGAAGACAAGGAGAATATATCTGAAAATGATAGAGAATTCTCAATAGATACCCAAATTGAAAAAAAACCAGAAAACGATAATGTGAAGGCCCCATCAGAAAACATCAAAGAAACTAAGCGAAGACGTGGTAGACCACCTGTGGTGCCTCCAGCAGGTTAGTCAAAACTAAGTGTTGGGACAATGGTATACAACCTAAGGTCCCAGGATCATATGCAACTGTTAGATTTGGCTCCAAATGCTCTTTTTAAAATGTCTAAGAACTATATTTTTAATATGCTAGAAAGAGAAAATTGTTAAATATATGGGAAATAATCATATTCCCTATGCGCACTGGCATGAACTAGCTTTTATTGAAATGAAATAACATTTACATTTGATTCTAGGCTTCTAATTTTGTTATCCTTGAACCCACCTACTTCTGGGAATGCAGCTCATAGTACATCAGTTAGTCTGAAACTAATACTCAGTGCTCCACATTTGCACATAAACATTATAGAAACTGTTTTTCTTTGTTAGAAATGTTTAAGGCATTACAGACTGAGTTCTATCTATGATTATGCCATTTGTTTTAAATCACACATAATGTGTTTGAGTAGGACTTGTTTGTTGGAATCAGCAACATAATAGCAATCTTGTTTTTAAAAAATTGCATAGTTAAGAAACTGAAGACAGTGACAACATGGAGATTTCCTTCTGACTTATTATAATTGCAGAATATAATGAATAATTTAAACTAAAAACTACAGGATTCAGATTCTAAATCCTGCAAATGCCTTATATAAAATTACTTTCTCCTACAAGAATGAACTCTTTCATATGTATTGAAATATTTTTATTCTATTTATATACTTAGAACAAGGTTCTCAAACATTGCAGCCAATAACTTTAGAACTGAGAAGACGAAAAATTCCTAAAGGAGGAGAGGTCCCTTCAAAACGCCCCCGGCTCCAGAAGAATATGTGTGAGTCAAGCTCTGTTTATTTAAATAGAATAGAAAATGTTAGAAAAAAACAAATATCGTATAACTAAATTTCAAATGAACTAAATTTCAAATTTAGGAATTTAGTGGGGGGATATTTTTAAATAAGTGTGTATACATAAATGTCACGGTAGGTGCCAGTATTATCCAATCTTGGTTCACTACTCTAAACAGGATAGATGTGAAACTGCCAGGAAATAACTAAAACTGAAGAGTAATTTGGAACATTACATATACAAACAGTACATATACAAACAGTACTGCCACAGAACAATAAGAAATCACTTCCATGTAGTTATGAGAAATTTATACAGAGATGTCTGTATAGACACCAGATGTCATGCTTGACTCAGGAGAAGTATCAGATAACTGTTTTTTATTTTATTTTGTGTATATGATATTAATGTACCAATTGTTATTTGTTCAACAAATTTTTTTTAGCACAAGAGAAGTTGAAAAGTGCTCCAGACAATGAAAAAGATTCCATAAAGAGACAATCAAGGCATTCTACTACCAGTAGCCATGACACTTTAGACAACAGCATTACCACACCACTTCTGGATGAAATTGGGCCTTTTGAAGAAACTACTCCAAAACAAATTAGTGAAGGTAAAAAGCTTATTTTACATGTGTTGTCAGTAACTTTTTAAATTAAATCCCAGTTCTGGAGTTGAGGAATTGTGTCAGATTGCCCAAAACCATTTTTTATCTTTTAAAAAAGATCTTAAGAGGTGTTTTGCTCCTTCTTATAGATTCTAACTATCACCTAGGGATTGTGTCCACTAACCTAAAAATAATTTTACATTATTTTTCATGGAGTGGAAAGGAAGGATTCAAGATAGTTGCCAAAAGCACTTAATGTCAAGAAAATAGTTTTTGTTTTTTTTTAATGAAGCTTAGGACAATATTAACATCAGTCTTCTAAGGAGCTTTTTCACTTGCAGCTGCTAAGTGGAATGGTGGTTAAGGTATTGGATTTGAGTTGGGAGACAGAGATTCAAGTAACTTCTTGACTACATAGCCTTGTAAATTTATTTCACCAAGTAATTCTGGGTGGCAAACACAGTTAAAATATCAATAAAATAACATAACCAACATGAAAGCAAATAGAATTACAATCAAGGAAAACATCCATTATAAATTAATAATACTTTGCAAAGTTAACTCACCTCCTGATCACCCTGCCTGAGAGAATAGCCTGCTTTATAGGGCTTTCTGAAATAGTAGCAAGATCATGGTCAGTCTAACTCTTGCTGTGATCCTAAATCCTGTAAATTACATTCTTTAGTAAATGGAATCTGGAATATGCTCCTGCTGGATCTAATAGGGCAGGTAGGAAAAGTTGGAGAGAGATAATCCTTCAAATACCACAGCCCATACCATGAAGGGGTTTATAGGAGATGTGAATTGCATCTGGAAGCCTATCTGGATCAAGTGCAGTTTTCAGATGTTCTTCGAGTATAGCACCATATAGAGCATATTGAGGTAATATAGATGTCAGGCCTGCATAGCTATAGTTATTGAATCTTTAAATTTAAATATGCTTCCTCTTCCTCACATTGCCTTCATGTGGCTAGGAATGGGCTTGTTTACTCAAATTATTTTCTTTCAATGGGATAGAACTGCACTTGTCTGATTATTGCTGTTTATTATATTTACTCAAGATTACATTTCATAGATGTTTAATAAAAATAATTTATATTACTGATAGAACTATTTGTAAAACTGTTTAAAACATTTAAATGTTTAAAGTGTTTTGAACAGCTTTTAAATTATACTTTATGGGACAAGTAGAAACTCAGAAATTAAACATGTTTTTTTTAAATGTATCAGTATTAATAGTTTTTTAATGCAGATTGTAGCACTGAAAAGTTAATAGGGCAACGGGGAGGGAGAATTTAAAAGTTTGAGGACTTCCGGTTTGAAGGGCTTCGGTGACAGAAATCCGTGATCGTGCGCGGTTTCTGTCTGGGCTCGCCGCTGGAGCGCCCTGAGCCGGCTGGTTTCAGAGCTAAGCCACCCTGTAGAGGTGGTGAAGAGGGGGGAGACCTCCAGCAGGGTTGAGGAGAGCCGCATCTCTCCTCCTCAGCTGGCCATTACTCCCTTTCCCGAAGGCGGTTGCAGCGGTGGTCAGAAATGGCCACCACAAAGAAGAATTCGACCGGAAAAGAATGTGCAGGAGGAAGATAAGTGAAAGTTTTGGCTGACCGGGTTAAATTATAAAAGCAACAACTAAGGTACCCTGGAATTTAAACTTACAAAAAATAACATCGCTCCCAAAGAAGAGTCGGAAGCAGCAAAGGAAAGTGAAAAGGGAAAGGTTTGGCTTTTTTTTCCTTCTCTCTCCTTCCCTATACTGACAACCAAGAGACTTAAATAAGAAATCGGAAAAATCCTTTTTGACATCAATAGGCAATTAAGCTGAAAATAAAACAAAATGCCAAAGGGATAATAAAGATTTCTGGACATTAAAATTTTTCTTTTTCATAAGCAAGAATGGAGAGAAAAAGAATAAGGGCAGGATCTGGAAAAGGGAGGAGACTGCCTGGAATTAAAAAGAATCTACAATAAAACTTCAACAAGACTTCTAAAAGATACATTTTAACTGAAACTTTGCAACTAAATAGTAACCCCAGGAAGAGAAAGTGAAAAAAAGAGCAAAAAAGAAATAACTTGCATGTATTTGGATTATTTGGTGATCTTTGGATTCTTGGTTATTATATTTGAATGACTAAAATCAATCAGGTGGTTGTTTAAAAATTTATACAATGGCACCACTTCTGGATGAATTGAAAATAGAACTTAAAAAGTACAAAGAAGATGCACAAGAAGGGAAGGGTTTTTTTGGCTTCATTTTTCAATTCTCAGAAATGGAGATTTGGAACTATGAGAAACAACAAGAAAAGACTGCAAAACAAGAAGACTGGGACAAAGAAGAAGCCATCTTTAATGAACAAGCAATTTTATGCGGCGAAGAAAAAGGAAAGGGGGAAAAGAGAATGGAGAATTTAAGACTTAAAAAAACAACCAAAGAAAAAATAATTCAAAAAATAAGTGTAATATTGGAAACTAACAGAAAAGGGGAATACAGAAGAGAGAAATAGAGGTAGAGAGACAAGGGTGTAAGGGGAGAGAGAAGAAGAGAGGGAAGAAGGAAAGGAAAAGTTACAAAGGACTGGAGCAAGATATAGAGAAACAGGACCTATTTAGAGATAATGGGTGAAAATCTAACTGAAAAAAGGGATTCTGTAAAGGTACATAAGATTGTATTATGTTAATAATAGAAATAACTTTAGAAAATTGGAAACAACGTATGATTAAAATGAGGGATAAAATAGTGTAATTTAATGAAATGTTTGTGAATAAAATAAGTGAAAAAAATAAATGAGAAAATTGAATTAGAAAGGAATGGAAACATTTTAATAAGTTAATGTCTTATAAAATATAAGTGAAGGGGGGGAATTAACTATGGAAAGCTTATAATTATTCCCATAGAAGTATGATATTTAATTGAAAAGTAATGTTAAAGATGTTAAGACTTTACTGAATATTAATATTAATGATAGAATTGAATTGGAATGGAATGTTGTTTTAATTATATAAATTTATATTTTTTTCTTTTTTTAAGAATACAATGTGTATTTTAAGAATGTACCAAGCAGAATCCGAATGGAAGTTATGTATTATATTGAATGTTACAACTTTAGGGAAAAGATATAAAGGCGTCATACACCAATCAGTAACTACAGGAGAAATTTTGTTTAATGAGAAAAGATAATAGATAATTGAAACAGGACAGACAAAAAATATAAATACAATGATTCGAATTGAGATGAGATAATTAAAATAAAATTGAGAAATTAAGAGGGGAGAAGCTATGCAGAAGATGTAAAATAGTAATGATATGGAATAAAATATAAAAATGAGCATGAACCTGAATTTGTGTCTGTACGAAGAAATGTAACCCAGGATTACGCTACTTTCAAAAATGATGTTTTATTTATTTTTTTTTCTCTTTGTGAAAACTCAAATAAAATTTACAAAAAAAAAAAAAGTTTGAGGAAAACTTTTTGAAATTAAAGCACTTGGAGGATAAAAATTCTCTTCATGCTAACTTGGATTTTATTGTTTCTTAGTTTGAAACAACTCTACTTCTGAGATTCTAATTTTAAAATTGCACACTAAGCAAGCTTGCAATTAAGTTTTTTTTTATAGTTGCTCAAAAATTCCTTCTATAATATTGTGCAGTCCTCTATAGATTAAGCTTATTCTCCTGTTTTATCTTTTAGATCTCTTGGAGGCTTGTGCTAAATCTGACCAAAAGATTACTGAAGAATCTGCTCCACCTTCAGAATTATCTCAGGCCTCAGTAAATAATAGCAGATTAAAGGAAGAGAACAAAGCTGAGTCTTCCTCCACACCCCATTTGCAAGAGACTTCTGTCACATCTGTTACAGGTTAATTTGAGGGGGTGGTCTTTGAGGAGAAAGTGCACCTTGAATTTTGATGGGTGGTTCCTTATCCTGTATGATTTTAATATTTTTGCATCTTATAATTAAATGTAGAATTTTAAAACAATTAATATATGTTGTTTTTATAGTAAGCAGTTCTTCTAAGAGAATTGGTGGTTTTACTGCTTCCAAAGCTGCAATTGAACACGAACCTAAATTTCGATGCAAGTTTTTAGACTGTTCCAAATGCTTTCGAAAAGCTAAACTGTTGCATTATCATATGAAGTATTTCCATGGAATTGAGAAATCACCAGAACCACAACAAAATCCTGCAACAAGAAATATTCAAACAAGAGGTTCCTTGGCTTCTGAAAAGGCTAGTCAGGAAGGTTGTAACAGAAGGCGGACCACATCTGGTTGCTTATGTAAGTGGTATTTTTTCTTTAAAAAATATATTTAATTACTTAGAATCAGATCTCTTGGGTTGGCTTAAAGGCCAGCATTTTTAAAGTTTTTCCTGCTTTTCTTCAATTTTAGTACTTAAACAATGATTAACGTTAATTATGCAGAAATATTAACATATATGAAATGAAGATGATCACTATTTTTGAAATCGTTTGATCTTTATTGGCTTTATAGATACAATTGTAAATTCTGAAAATGAGTGTAAATTTAGAGAGTTGAATAGAGGAAGTCAGTTTGGGGAAAACAGTAAGACATAAAAAGAGAGATGGCAAATAATGTTGAAATAGTGAATAAACATTATATTTGAACAGCATATTAATCAGGGTTCACTTTCATCATATCTAAAGTATACCTAATGCTTCTAAACCAGTGGTCCCAACCTTTGCAGCTTGTCAGCCTGCCTGGGGCGGGGGAAGAGAACCGGGCTGTGTGAGCGGCAGGCCAGCATGTGCATGCGCAGCTCCACTCAAGAGAAGAGAAGCTTTTGGAGCACGGTCTTGACTCCTTCAGGCTTGTCCATGCCAAAAGCTTTTTTTTAATAAAAGGTTTTTCTTTATTAAAAAAAACAAACAAACACAAACATAAACAAAAATATATTAAAAATGTTGAACTTGGTACAGTCTTCCTAACATTGATCTTTGTCATTACTTTGCTAAGTCCAATAATAATAATACACAATTTCATTCCACAAACATTAAATATACATATAATTATTCCTTATTCTCTTGAATCTTCCTCTTCTCCAGCCAACCATAAAATTTGTCCCATATTTTATAAAAATCCGAATCCTCATTTTTTAATTCCTTTGTTAGTTTATCCATTTCTGCACACATCATAATTTTCCTAAGTATTTCAAATTCATTTGGAGTATCTTTATTTTTCCATTTCTTTCTGTACGCTAATCTTGCTGCAGTAATTATATGGATTATTAAATATATGTTTCCTTGTCATATTTCCTCATATTAATCCCTAACAGAAAGAACTCCAGTCTATGTTCTATTTTCATCTCACATATTTCTTGTAGCTACTTATGTAATTTTTGCCAATATTTTTGGACCCCTTTGCAACTTCATCACAAATGATGATAGTAAGTTCCTTTTCCTTTATTACATTTCCAGCATGTGGGGAAAAGTTTTGAATACATTATTGCCAGTCTTGATGGAGGTATGTGCCATCTATAAAATAATTTATGCAAATTTTGATAGATTTTTTTATCATCATCTCCTCGGTTCTAATAAAATGTCATCTAATTTTGTTTTAGTTCTACTAATTCCCCACTCTGTCCTTTAAATATTTCGATTGGAGTTGCAAATAGGCCCACCATTCCACGGATCAATTCCTTGATTCTTCAAATCTTGTCTAGATTGTAATTCCCCTTTATCATTTAATATATCTTCGTAGGAGATGATTTTTCCTTGTCTCAATAAATGTGGGTGCATCAATGCTTCCAAAGTTGATAGCCAAATAGGTGTTTCTACACACATTTGTCTTTTTATTTTATTCCATGTATTTTAAGAGAGTCTGTCTAACTTTATGTGTTTGCACATAGTTATAGCCCTTTAAATTATGCTGCCAAAGGAAGGTATGCATCCCGACTGCAAATTGTAACCTTCTAATGTTAATATTCTTTTATTTCTATGGTTTATCCAATTTTTCACCCAGGTTAAAATTGTAGCTCTATAATTCCTAGTCGGGTAGGCCAAATCCTCCTCTTTCTGTAGAATCTTGCAGCAACTTCAATTTAACTCTTGGTTTTTTCTTTCATGCCAAAAGCTTTTGCAAAGCAGTGCAAGATCACTCCCCAAAGCCTTTCATCCATTTGCAAAAGCTTTTGGCATGGAAAAGAAAATACTTTGGGGGCACGGTCTTCTGCTCCTTCAGGGTGTCCTGCGCAGCCAGCCACAGTAAGTCATCGAAGCTGAGCAGGATGTGCTTGTCCCATTCAGCCTCTGCTCTCACTGCTCCACTTTTGAAGCATGGGGAGCAGGCAGCTTGGCTGGGAAGGAGGAAGGAAACTGGGCTGGCGCATGTGCACCTTCAGTCACACAAGAGAGAACCTTTGTGGCCCGTTGCAAATAGGCCATGGCCCATAGGTTGGGGACCTCTGTTCTAAACTATAAAGGATAAGATATAATAATGTATCTATTTGTTTAAAGCTGCTAAAGAAAAAGATAAAAACAAAGAAAAGAAACCCAGAAACTTTGGAAGATCAAAATCAAAGAAAAAGAAAAAGAGAAAAAAGAAAATAAAAACAGGTAATATTTTAATGGTAAAATTTTTATGGAAAATTGCTATGGGGGAATGCCCTTTACTTTTCTTAAGCAATTTGTATCATTTGAGAGAGAATATATCTAAAACCTAACATGTTGAAATCTAATAGACATGCCTACATGAGTTATCTTTCCATCAAAAAAACTTCTTATGAGCCACAGAAACAATTATGGAAAATAATCAAAAGATGTCTCCTGGTTTACCTGGTGGTCAGATTTTTATTCTGTGAGAGGAGCTTGCCTCTTAATGCAGGAGTGGGCAATTAACAGCCTTCATGTGTTTTTGATTTTGAAAGCATAATTCCCACTCTACCTCTCAAATGGGTTCAAGCGGGATACCTCTGGGAAGATTAGGCATAGTTATTATGATCCATTTCCATACCTGTGGTAACTGAAGGAGATTATTATTATTAATAATACTGAAAGTAGAACAAAAATGTGGACAAGTATAAAGCTTTTAAAAACAGTTATTTACAGTAGTCATCACCTACTCATTAGAGATATAACTATGAAACATTAGATCAGGACTGTTAAACTCCTGGCCCGCAGGCCGGATGCATCATGTGTCTTGATGCGTCACGTAACACTGCCGTGACGACGTGAATTTGACACCCCTGCACTAATATAGCCTGCCTATTTTATGCTGTTTCTGGCAGTACGTAGATCATGTATTATGTGGTTAATGGACTGAGATAAAACTCCACTTCTCTGTCATGTGCATCTTGTTTCCTTCCTTGCCATGTTTCTTAATTTTAAATAAAATTTAATGTTAATATTTATTTTAATATTTTATCTTGTTACTTTTATTTGGTTATAAAATGGTTACTTTTACTCTAGGCAAGATGGGCAGCATATAAATTTAATAAATAAAATGTTTTGTTTAAATCAATAAATCATAATATTAGAGTTTATGTGCATTCATTTTCTGTAATATTCAGTTCTGAATAATAATACTTAATTAAACTTTCCAGAACATTCAGGGAGTGAAGAAAATGTTGACTTTTCCCAAGATCTTTCTCCTCCAAGGTCTGCCATAACAACAAGATATAATTCAACAAATCGATCTTGTATGCATTTGAGTACGCAAATACACAGCTCTGATTCTGGGCATCATAAACAGAAATTAAAAATCAATGGTAAGACTGCTTTTGCATTTTCTCTGATGTTTTAACTAAAAATAAATAAATATTCTGAATATTAAGGATAATTGGGAATTATTTTCACAGGCTTGCTGTTTATGATTGAGTATTGATAGCTTTTAAATTATGACATTTGTATTGCAGATTAATATATCTCAGATATCTAACAAAGATATACCTTTTTTGTAGTTATTTATTCTTTTTTGTAATTTTGAATTATTTAAATCAGGGATATATGTAAATTTCTTAAACTTGAAGTCTGCACTTAAGGAAAAAGGTATGTAGAATGACATGGCATTTCCAGGACCAAATTTTGGGGGTAATATTTTCAGGATTTGAAAGTGAGTTTGGGCATCATAGTTGGTCCTTTAGTTTCAAGAAGTTTATACTTCTTGGCCCTTCACCTCATTTTAGAAGGAATTTTAAATCTTTCTGACCAAACATCTCTACAAATTCAGGCTGCAAATTTAGATTCTATTATTCAGCAAGAGGCATTGCTTGCAAAACTTAAGAATGTAAGAATAGCCCTGCTGTCTCAGGCTAACATCCATCATAGCCCAACAAGTTGTTTCTTACAATGGCTAATTGATGCTTTTTTTTTTTTGCTGTTCACAAACAGGAGATGGAGACATGCCCTTGCCACCATTGTTCTCTTGCAGTTCATGTTTGGAGGGTTGATGCCTTTAACCCAATGTAAACTGGGTTTTCATGACATAAAAATTAAGTTCTGCCTGCCTAATTTGCACAGGGAGCATTGTAAGAACATTTTGTTGACAATCATAGACTTTAGTTTGGTACCTAGTAGCCTAAATTTGACACCCAGGACCACCTAGCTATATTTCTCAACATTACTGGAGCCAGCCTGGATCATGACTACTGTTTTTCCCCAGCAATTAATTTAGATGGTCCATGCCTTCACACCTGGCAGGTGTATCACCACTTTGTACCCCCAACACAAACTCACCTCATATAATTCCAATGAGTCAATAACCTATAATCAAAAACCCTGTATGCTTCCTAAGAGAAATACTAGTACAAAAAAGGGGAGTTGAGTCCTCCTTACAAGAGTACATCCTTCATGAAATAATATCCTCCAAATATCATAGATCCCCTGAGAGCAAGGGATGTATCATTGAAATGGGATGAAAGACTTAGGCTTAGAATAACTTTATTATCATTTTGAATGTACATTAATTGGCATACATTAAAATGACATTTCGTTGCATATAGCTCTCAAAGGGTCACCACCTCCAACATGCACAACTTAAACATGACCAAAAAAATTAAATAAATACAAAAGTATGTATATACCCATATACATTATATGACACAGAGACAACACAGTCTTGCTCCAGATGTATACATGTAAATGGCAAGAAAAAGTTTACCAGACAGATAGCATAGGGAACAAAGCTGTTACAGAATCTGGTAGAAAAACTTTCAAACCTCCTCCCAGAGGAGAGCAAGTGGGTTTGTGGGGTCTCTAACAATGCTTTGAACTCCAAGCACATGGCACTTACAAGCAATATCCTGAATAACAGGAAGCGAGCTTCCTATAACCTTCTCTCCTGTCCATACCGCTCTCTGTATGGACTTTCTATCTGAGACAATGCTGCCACCAAACCAAACAGTGATGCAGTTTGTTAAAACACTCTCAATGGTGCCTCTGTAAAAAGTGGCCAGGATAGAAGGAGAAAGATGTGCTCTCCTCATCCAATGCAGGAAGTACAGATGCTGTTTGCACACTTCACCAAGGATGACGTGTGGAGAGACCAGTTCATGATGTTAGTTATTTGCACCCCCAGATACTTAATACTGTCGATTGCCTCTATAACTGCATCCTTGATACTGAGTAGAGTATGACTATGCCGGCTCTTTCTAAAATCTACAACTTATCACATTCTGGAAGATGTCACCTATACACCTCACTGACATCCTGACTCAGCAATTTGTTTTCAAAGGAACTGGTAAACTTTGAGAGCTAGGAGTTCATTGTACTGAGAATAAACCCATATTATGCCCCCAAAGAAGCTGGTACTTTGTTTTAGCTAAACTCATTTTATACAAAAAAGCACTGGAATAAGCTGAACATTTTTCTCTCCCGTGCTATCTTTGTATTCCAATCTAGTTATGAACTCTAATTTCTATTAATGAAATACACGGGCTGCATAAGATCCCTAAATCTACTGCGGTGCATGGGGATTAATGGGACTCCGATTAAAATGTACCATGATAATGTCAGCAGATTCAGGTTTTACCTAATGTAAATATCTAATGCAAAATATCTAATGTAACAAAACTACTTCATGAAGCAGTTTACACTTTTGTGTAAAACTACTCAGTAAAAGTAGGGTTTCTCCTAATATTTGTCTCTTCCAAACATGACTATGCCCTAGTGACCTCTAGATTGGATTGCTGCAATGTCCTATACTTTAGGGCTGGCCTTGAAGATAATTTGGAAGCCGTAGCTGGTGCAGAATTGCAGGCAGCTAGCGGTGTCTATTTTTAGGGACCTGTGACAACTGCATTGCAAACTGCATCAGCTGCCAGTGTGCTGCTGGGTTCAAGCAGCCGTGGCAGTGCAGTGGTTAGAATGCAGTTTTGCAGGTTAACTCTGTCCACAGTCAGAAGTTTGATCCTGACTACCAGCTCAAGGATGATTCAGCCTTCCACCCTTCCAAAGTTAGTAAAATGAGGATCTAGATTGTTGGGGACAATATGCTGACATTTGTAAACTGCTCGGAGAGTCCTGTAAAGCACTAGGGAATAGTATATAAATCTAAATGCTGTTGCTAATTCAAACTGTCGATAGCCACTCCTTTACAGCTTAAGGCCAAGTTATTTAGAGACTGCCTATCACCAGTTGTCAACTGGCAGGCCCAGGAGACCCTTTTCTATCATGGGGCCTATCCACCTCTGGAATATAATGGCTCCCGACAATTAGATTTATAATTGTTGGCTGGGTGTGGAGAGCTCTTTTCTCAGGCTTTTGGCTAAGATCAAGTATAGTATTTATGCTGTGGATTTTACATTTTTGTATATGTTTTGATTATTTTTATACTGTTAGCCATTCAGAATCACATATGTGAGAGGAATAGCCATATAAATCCACTAAATAAATAAATAAATGTCTATATTGGATTCCTTTGCTGAAATGAATGGTTCTTTATCTGTGATTGTGTTGCACCAATGTCTTTCTGTTGTTAATTATCAATTCATCAGCTCTCCACATGTATGCAAATCAAAATGTATGAAAATATTGCTAATACCTATTGAGTAGCAGGCAATAATTTATAAACCATCCACAATCTGTTGGATTCATTCAAATTCAATGTTTGCACACAGAGGATGATACGCTGAGTGAATCATCTACAGAAAGTTTGTTTTGGAGTGATGATGACTGCAGTAGAGATATTGATGTAACAACCAATCCTGATGAAGATGTTGAAGATGATGATAATGACTTTGAAATCGTTCGCTGCATTTGTGAAGTAGAGGAAGAAAATGACTTTATGATTCAGGTACAATGTAGAAGATGAGAGTATAACAAAAGAAATTGCCAGTCCCCAAAGAAGTGCAAACAGGAATCATAAGATTATTTCAACTCTGTCCTGGATAACTAATTTGGAAGACTTCTTGATAAGTACAGTTTTGTAATGGCCAAACAGAATGACCTTGAGAGACAAGAAAAAAAAAGCTGTCATGACTCCAATTGAGCCCAAATTTTTTCTTGCTAAGTGAGACAGTTGTTAAATGAATTGTTTGCCCAGTTAAGTGAATCACGGCAGTAGTTAAGTTAGTAACATCATTGTTATGTGGATCTGGCTTGCCTATTGACTTAGTTTGTCAGAAAGTGGCAAAAGGTGATCGCGTGATCCCAGGACACTGCAACTGTCACAACTAAGCCAGTTGCCAAGTGTCTGAACTTTGACCATTTGACCATAGGGATGCTGCAACAGTCGTGTGAAAAATGGTCATAAGTTGTTTTTTTTTCAGTGCCATTATAACTTTGACTGGTCAAATGGACTGTTGTAAATCAAGGACCACCTGTACTAAAGCAGTGGTGAGATAAGGGAATCTGTCGAAATTGTAACCTGAGAAAATGTTCTAGGCAGGATCCTTTCAAGTTCTCAAAAAGATAAAGGGAAACAAGGGGAAAATGCATCCAGACTTGTAGTAACTTCTAATAAAAATAGTTTTGGCCTTCATACTTTTGGGTTCCTACTCTGAAGAGCTGACAGTTTTTCTCAACTTATTTTTGTTTTACTTGTTCTAGGTATTTACTTTAGTAAATATAGACCAATGCTTAAAAAGTTCAGATCAACTTCTTTGTATTATTTCTGTCCCCTTGCGTTTCTTATGTTTTCATTTATGAATAATGATTGTACTACTTTCCTACAAAAAACAGAAAAGAACTTGTTACCCTGCAAGTTGAAGAAATAATCAAAATTATCATAATTTTAAAACAGTAATGATTTACAAGCCTTAAATTTGTTCTCCAATTCAGATTTTCCCGAGTTGAAGAAGCAGTCAGGCTTTACTATCTATAACCTAAATGTATCTGTTTGTTGTTGCTTCAGAAATGGTAACAATAAGATGGAGCATGGTCAAGAAAAAAACCAGAATGACCTTATCTTGACTTGCCACGATGTTATAGAGAGAGTTTGAAGTAGTCTAAATCTCTTGTTTAGCTTACGAAACAGCAAATTGTGCTCACCTGTTTGATCTAATTTTCTCTAATATTTAACAGTGTGAAGAATGTCTCTGTTGGCAGCATGGAGTTTGTATGGGTTTACTAGAAGAAAATGTACCTGAGAAATATACGTGTTATGTTTGTCAAGATCCTCCAGGTACAAAGATTTCTAAGGTTGCACAGTCTTCTAATAGTATGTAACAATTATATTATTTATGTATTATTGTACTGCTTTTTGATAATTTGTCAGCATACCTTAATTTTTCATGTATTTGATAGCAAATTGTTTAACTTACCCTAATAGGCAATATAGGGAATATGCTACACTGGTAATATATTTAATAATTAGTGAAATTTACATACTATTAATATTGTTCTTTAAATTGAAAGCATGAATTTATCTTGTTTAATTAGTAAAAATTGAATTTATCCAGCTGCTTGAGTCTCCCACTATAGTCCTAGCAAGGAGGAAGCTGCTACCACCAACATAGGCCTATCCTTGTTGAACGTTTAATATTTCTGCATAAAAGTTATCTAAAATGTGATCTGTTCTCCATACATTTTTTCAATAAATAAATAAATAAGTGTAATTTTTTTACTCATTGATGTAGTTAGATTCTCTTTATAGTTTTGGACTTGTATGCAAAAATATTGAAAATTCAAAAGTCTTCACAAATTTTTATGCAACATTATATAGAAAAATAAAAAACCCTCCATTTTAAAGGATTTGTATATTATTCCTAATGTTTTCCTGTTTGTGTCTGAAACTTGATTAAAAGTACCTTTGGGACTCTAAAAGATGACAGAATTAGGAATCAAGATCTGAGTGAGAGGGAATAATACAATTGATATTATTGTGCTTTCTTTAATTAAAATAGTTTTAAACTCACAGTTTTACTATTTTTTATTAATTTATTCAAAAGATTATAATTAAAATTAGCTTATTGTAGCTTTTATTATTATTGAAAGTTTCAGATTTGGAGGTTAAATTTATATGTCAAATCAATAGGAAAGTTTTTGCTGTTTATTTTAAAAGTGAACATATGGTCAGATTACAATATGGCTAATAATGAGCATATACTTACTTTTATTTTTAATTTATTTCTCTATTGTTGCTTTTTAGGCAAGCGATCCAGTTTGAAGTATTGGTATGAAAAGGAATGGTTATGCAATGGCCACATGCATGGTTTAGCATTTTTGGGAGAAAACTATTCGCATCAAAATGCTAAGAAAATCGTAGCTACACACCAGCTTCTTGGCGATGTACAAAAAGTGATAGAAGTGCTACATGGACTTCAGTTGAAGATGAGCATTTTGCAGTAAGCTATATTTGGATGTATTTGCTTAAATTATAATGATACAATTCAAAGAATTAAATACAATTGAATTTCATAAAGTTATTGTATAACCTCACATATAGATATTGGCATACACATCAATTAGTCCAGGATAATATTAAACCACTTTTACAGCACTTCTCCTCTTATGGTCCAACTTGTGGACACCTTTTGTTTTTCTATCAGTAGAAAAATACACCATATACACCCAAACCCAAACTAGTTGGAAGAAGCTAGTTTCAGGCTGTGAGTGGAATCATAGCAATTGTTCTGATAAATCAAACTTTAAATGGTTAATAATTTGTTTTTATAAGATACCAAATTGTTTTTATAGGATACCAAATAATATTGATAAGAAATAGCAAGCTAGTAAGGTTCCCTGCATTTTAATATGTCTACTCCCCCCATCTACTGCTCCTCTTTACCAGTGCCAAATGAAACTTGATTTGCAACATTTGTATGTGATTATATTTATGAGAAGTAACTGAGGTAGGAGTCACTAATCATTAAAAGATTGTTTGAAATAATAATTCAAGTGGTAACTTTTCTTCTTACCATTTATAGGGGCCTTTGAGAAATATTATATGGCACATAATTTGGAAATAACTTGAACACATGCTTGAACTTGTACATCACACATTCTTTGAAGCCATTATGAAGATTTGTCTTCCATTTTACAGTGTTCTAAATACTTATTGTATGATTTTTAAGAATCTTCTTTTATTGAACATATCATATCAACTGATGAACTATGTTTTAAGTGTTAACATTAAATTCAGATAGGTCCATTTATGTTAGATTATGTTTTTACTTATTTTGCTTATTCAGTTTAAGATAATAGGGCTGATAAATAGTAAGAGATCTCTAATATGCACATGCCAAGCACTAACACTATCCTGACTTCTCTGAAATCTGATAGAAGGTTCACGTTGGCTCGTTTCCAGCTATTTTCAGATGAGTTTAGAAGATAAAAGGTATAAGCTGAGTTCTAGTAAAAGTTTTCAGTGTTAATTTCCATGTATTGATCTTCTTAACAGAAGCAAGGAGCATCCTGACTTGAAACTTTGGTGTCAGCCTTGGAAGAATGTCAGAATAGAAGAAAAATCTCATACCGCTAGACTCGTTCACATTGAAGAAAACAGTTGCAAAGAAGAGACCACAAGTTATAGAACTTTTAATGGAACAGTTGAGAAACCTCCTACTAATACCTTTGTAGAGGAATCTTATATCACTAGTGAGCATTGTTACCAAAAACCTCGAGCTTACTATCCTGCTATAGAACAGAGACTTGTTGTAGAAACCAGAAATTCGGACATTGATGATGATGTTAATAGGATAAGAGAAAATGGAGATGATGCCGTAGTGGAGAGATTAGGATGGGAACTAGATAGAGAAATATGCAAGCTGGAAAATGAATCAAAACATAACTACTCTAAGGTATGTTTTACTGAATTCTTCATCGTTTTTAACATTACAGATGGAAAGTTGGAATTCCTATGCTGTTGTAGTGATGATTACATTAGTTGGGTTCATGTAGCTAAGGAATATTGTGGAGAGAGGAGGGAGAGAGCCGGGGGAGAAGTGAAAATGAAAAATATATTGCTAGTCAGCCCTAGCTAGCAAGTCAAATAAAATGATGCAAGAAAAAATCCTTTGTATCAGTTTTACAGGAACTGAACTTTATAAATTCATTGTTAGGGAAGCTAAAGAATTAGCATAACATACATATGTTAATTTATTCCATCATTCATTTATTCTATTTGTACTGTATAACCCACACATCTCAATGCATGATTCCAGGCAACAAACAAAAACAACTTCAATCACAAATACAAACAATAAAATACACAGTAGGTAACTAGCTATTCTTTGCAACATACTTGCTGATTATCAGAGGATGTCTTGTGTCTACACTAAATACATGATTGCATGTGTATGTACTATACATGTTTATAACTTACAATATTAATTTGTACTTCATTCAGACAGCCATTATCATTCAATCTTTTGAACCAAAATATTAGGAATTAAACATATATAGCAATGCCACTTAAACTTATATACTGCTGCACAGGGCTTTAAAGCCCTCTCTGAGCAGTTTTACAGAGTCAGCATATTGGCCCCAACAATCTGGATCCTCATTTTACCAATCTTGGAAGGATGAGTCAACCCTGAGACAGTCAGGATCAAATCCCTGGTTGTGGGCAGAGTTAGCCTGCATTCTAACCACTGTGCCACAACAGCTCCCTATATATAATTTCTTGAACTGTTTTTCTTTAAAATTGTTCACAGTTTATAGGGAATGTTAACTTACACATTTTTTTAGGTAAGAGAAAAAATCACATCAGAAGAAGATACTGAAGTTAAATTGCTTGAAAAAGACAAGGATGGAATTATGAATTCCCAGCTGCAGTGGCAGCTTAATCTTTTAACCCACATTGAGTCCTTGCAAGATGAAGTTACCCACAGAATGGATTTAATTGAAAAGGAACTAGATGGTAATGCTTTTTTTTCTGCTACAAATTTTAACAGTTCAGTTAAGGTCTGTTCAATTGTTTTTTCTTGTGTTCTATTTCTTACATTAAATCTGTTTAATCTAGGTTTTTCCCTTGTATATATCTATCCAGAGTTCATTATTAGTTTTTGTGTCTTCAAAGCTGTGTGAAATTTTAAAGTTACTCATTGCATATCACAGGATGTCTTTCAAATATTACAATAGGTTGGATGAAATTATTAGCATGCAGGTTGATGCAAGGTAGACTTCTATCATGTATAATATTCCCTTAAATTTAACTGCCGTTTTCCATACCAAAATAGCTTTCTAGCTTTTGTAGCTAAAAGAGGCATACTCATTCATCATATTTATATAGCCAGCCTTCTAACAATCAAGTGAATTAATATTGCTGATATAAAAAAAAGATAAAGCAAAAAGGAGTTGTTAATTAGCCAGGAACCGTCCCACTGTTTTGCCAGTCCTGAGGCTTGCTGATAAACAGGACTGCCTGAAAACTAAAACAGATAAGGCCAGCCTCTGTATGGGGGAGGGAGGTTTTCCATAAAGTGGAGGTAACAGCAGAAAAGGCAAATTGCCTATGAGCTGCCAAATACAGTAAAATTGTTGATAGGTACTGAAGAAAGAAAGTTGCTTATGTTTAATAGCAACTAAACTTCTCTGAAATACAGTTATTTATTATGATGATGTAAATCAAATGTGTAGTGCTTCAAATAAAATGTAAGCCTTAAGTTTAATAGGAACTATTCAGATTGCAGAACTGCTGAAATCATTACAGGTAGTTCTCAACTTACAACCTTTCACTTAGTGACTGTTCAAAAGTACAAAGCACTGAAAAAAGTGACATGACCATTTTTCACAGGTACCAGTGTTGCAGCATCCCCATGGTCATGTGATCAAAATTCAGACTTTGGCAACTGACTCATATTTATGATGGTTGCAGGGTCCTGGGATAATGCCATCATCACCCTTTGCGACCTTCTGACTAGAAAAGTCAGTGGAGAAGTCAGATTCACTTAACAATTGGACTGATTCACCTAACTGGCATGAAAAGCTGTAAAATGGGGCAAAATTAACAACTGCCTCATTTAGCAACAGAAATTTTGAATTCAATTGTGGTGATTGAAGACTATCTGTAACTGAAGCTTATATTTTCAGATGTGGTTTGCCTTTTCCTAAGTCTGAAATAAAGTAATTGGCCCAAAGCCACCCAAATAGCTTCATTCTTAAGTCAGACAGCATCAGTTTCCTAATTTCAAGATTGCTATCTTAAAACACTACAGTGTCTCAGATACATCACAAAGATATGTGGCAGTGACCTGACTTGGATTTTATAGTAGTTTTTTATGGATATTTTATATACGTATATTTATGTTGACAGAACTTTCTTTGTTCTGTCAACACCCTCCACTCAGCCACCATATATCTTTCCTCCCTCTTCCATCCCAGTACTGTGCATAGATCAATCCCTCCTCATTTGTTTTGTGCTCAGATTAAAACATTCCAAACAAAAGTTTTGATCTAGGCACACATTATAACAATTCACTACTCTATGTCTATATTTGGGGTGCTATTTTAAATTGCTTGATAGTTAATATATTTTATTTAAAAGTATCTGAAAAAATTGATTCCTTTAAAGGAAAGATTACACTATCCTACTGAAACTCTTTATAGCTAATACAAATCTACTTAAATGTAACCATCAGTAACTTAGACCTTTGTGATTATTGTATACCTTCTCTTCTCTTACAGTTTTAGAGAGTTGGTTGGATTATACTGGAGAGCTGGAGCCACCAGAACCATTAGCAAGACTTCCTCAACTGAAGCATTGTATAAAACAACTTCTCACAGACTTGGGCAAAGTACAACAAATAGCACTTTGCTGTTCAACATGATACAAAATTTCTGCTGGATGGCTGGAACCTGTCATATGATGAGCACTCTCTATTTTAATGGAATAGCATGCTTGTTGCATGTGATGCAGAATTGACTTCAGGGAATTATTTAGGGGCAAGGGTTACTCTTCATAAAAGAAAAGAGATTGCCCTTATCTTTTGTTCAGTTGGCCTTTGCTAGGCATTTTTAACATTATGGAAAGGGATTTATTCTTGTCTTCAAAATGTAGGAGCAGGTTGGCAAAGGATTTTTTTCATTCCTTGTATCAAGTTGAAATAACCATTAATGTTCTTTGCATACATACACTGACAAAATTGTGCCACTGGAGAAAAAAAGTTCTAAGAGCCAAAAAATAATTAGTGATCCAAGGCTGTAGACCCATTCTGCCTAGTTTATTTAAGTGACTTAATGTGTCAGAAAGACTCATACTTTATCCTAATAGTTTATGCATAACTACAGTATTTAATCAATAGAAGATATTATTTTCAAGCCTAGCAAGTATGAATGTCTAATTTTATAAGTAAACTGTTACAAGAGGATTGCATATATGATCTGAAACTAATCTACTATTTTAAATAGATGTAGTAGAAGGTCCCAATTTGGTTGCACTTCTTTTCCTAGTAAATTATCATTTTCCATATTTATCATGACATTGTAGCATGATTCTCATGGTACTGGGACACCCATTTATGTTGAGCTTCTGTGCATTCTTGAATTTCTAAATCTGGCCATGCTGTGCCTCCCATGTACTGATGATATATCCTGAATGCAGGGTATAAAAGTTTCTACACAAGGAAGGGTGTATTACAGATTCCGGTCTAGCCATAGCCAGTGATGGTCATGGTATTGTTTTCTTCCCTACTGTTAATAATTGCCATTCCGGTTATAGTTTGAAACAATCCTGTTCAATATTATAAATGTTTTCGTTGTAGATATTTGTAAAGTGTGGTTTTGGGAATCAGTTAATTTTATATTTGTGTATAACAAAGAGTCTCGAGGTCTATGCATGAGGTACTGTTCCCAAAGGCAATGGGACATTATGTTAAACAATGTTTTTGAACCCCCTTTTTGTACTTTTATTTTTAGTTTCCTTACTAGCATTATTTGTGAGATCAAAGTGAAGAAATGCTGCTTATATTGAAGCTACGTTATATAGTAGCTTTTCAAACGTTGGTGTATTGTAACTATTTTATATGTTTAAGAATATCATTTGCCTGCAGATCATATTTCCATCACTACTTCCTTTTTGTTAGATAACATCTGGGACAAGAAATTACTTTGAGGTGGACAGAATAGGGTATTTTTGCATTGGATGTTCTGAATGTTGGATTTTTCCTACCTTGATATTGGAGTTGTTTTTGACACCACCAAAGTTTAAATTAAAGCACATTTGTGTGTTGAAGACCTGTTTAGTGTACAAATTGGTAATTATGAATAAAAATCCGTAATGTTTATATGCTGCAGAATTATGTAGGTTTCAGTTATCTAGTGTTTGTCATAGAAGTAACATTTTTCTGACCATCTTATCTCATTCAAAAAGTCTGCTTTTTTTGCAGTCTGACAGAGACTTTATGCCAAGACTAATTTCAGGGAATTATTTGTCTCCAATTATTTGGCTCTTATAGATTATTAGTATAGCAGCTGTACAGCAGATAAAATTATTTTGCTGTAATAAATTGGAATAAAGTTTGTGATTGTTAAAAGACATCCAGTTGTCTCACAATAACATTATGGAGAGTTTTCTAGATAACAAAATATCACTGAAAGAAATACTTCTCTATCGTTTATCTGTAAACAAGAAAGAGCTTTTTGTTAAGGCTTGAATAACTTATATTTCCAACTATATCCCTTTAACACTGAAGATAATCCTAAAACTATAGAGCATGGCTTAAACATATGTAACTTTCAACTTGTTACATATTGTAACTGGTAGAAATTCTAATTAGCATAGCCAGTGCTTAGGGACACTGAATTATCATTTAACAACATCTGAGAGATCGGCACTTCCATATTCCCGAAGTCTGCTTTGTATGAAACTGAGAGCCAAGCAAGTTCAATGCTAAAAGTAACTACTCTATTTTTGTGGGCCTTGGACTGGTTTCCTGATTGTTCAGGCTATAATGTAGTTGCAGTATAAGAGAATATATGTAACTCAGGATTGAAATACAGATTTCTTGGTGCTCTCTGAACTTGGTTGCTTGCTTGTAAACATTTCATTACCCAACTAAGGTCAATGCTAATCAGATTATGAAACATTTGCAAGCAAACAACCAAACTCAGACATCTCAATGACTCCACTATAATTTATTTTTTATTTGTATTCCTCCTTTATTATTTTTACAAATAATTCAAGGTGGTGAACTTGTGTGCTTTGTTTAATTTTAACATGAAACCAATGTATTATGGCTTTAGTAAGCAAACCATGCAGCTTATGAATACGGCCAGAAGCTGCCATAGGTTTTGTGTGCCTTTTATATGCCATTTGTGGATACTATATATAGAACCACTTACATTTCCGTTCTACTTTTGGTGGCTCCATTCCTATCATTCTTCCTATCAGACCAGAGAAAACATTTTTCCTTGCTTTCCTTTGTTTCTTGAACTCTTGACATGAATGTTCCAATGCTCCATTACAGCCTGGTGAAACAATTATTTGGTTTATTGTGGATACTTCAGTTTTTCCATTACTAATCAATTATGAATTACCAAGTGCAAAACCTATAGGGAAAATACATAAATAAACACACACACAGAGAGAGAAAAAGATGAAAAGTATAACTATGATAACACTGATTTATGGATAACCACTTTGAATCAACTTGATAAAAATACCACAAATTCAACAGATCTTGTGTTCAAGCTTGATATTCCAGAAATACTTCCAATATTTGCTTTATGTATCTTTGGTTTGCCTTCCTTTTCTGTTTGGTGTGCACTGCAATGACAGGTCATCGGTCATAAACAGGTAAGTAGTAACTGCTTCACGCATGCCAAGACTGATGGGTGAGTCTTCTGTTAGCTGTTCTTCTGACAACAAGTCCGAGCTAGACAGAAGAAAACATTTCTGAGCAGCTAAAAAATGACTGGTTTTTTTTTTTTATTTTTTTTATTTTGTTTCTAGTAATGCAGGCAAACAACTATTAAATATTTGGCTTCAGTACACCGGAAAGTTTGCTTTTGGCATGGATTTTTTCCTTGTAGCAACAAATGCAATACTTCCTTGTTTGTTACAGCTAAGGATTCTGGAGTTTCAAAGAAACAACTAGTCTCATGGATTGTTTTTAAAATGATAATAAAACCAGTGTAGAGTGGTGGCCCCCAACCTTTTTGGGCACCAGGGACCGGTTCTGCTGAGAGAGGTTTTCCATGGACCAGAGGGGCCATCATTTCACGTGCTGCCTGCATCCTGCAGATGGGGTTTCACTTGTTTGCGCAGACCGGTTGCTGACATGCTGCAGACCAGTGCTGATCTACAGACCCGGGGGGGGGGGGGGGGTTGGGGAGCCCTGGTGTAGAGTACTGGTTAAATGGTTGAATTAGAACTCAGGAGACTTCAAAGTCACCTTCAGCTGCAGAAACTCCTTGAGGGATTGAGTCAATCATAGTTTCTCAGTTTGCCAGTTCCACAATCTTGGGAATAACTGAAGGAGTGCTAGAACATAAAATGATGCCCTTGCAGCTGCTGAGGTAAATCAAGGTCATTAAGGAATTGGGATCTGAAAATGACAGTTGCTTCCAGGAAGCATGGGAAGCAGTCCTGAGCACTCCAGGTCCTGCTGGGGGCAGGAAAGGGGGCACCACAGTATTCCCATGGTCTGTCATAAGGGTGAATGATTAGTGGCACTGCCACTGAATGGTTTTAACTTGGATAAATGATCTCATTTCCCAAGGGCTGCCTGTACTCATGTCTTGGTACTTGTCTGGATTATTGCAATGCACACTTGACCATTGGACACTAACTAGTCCAGAACTAGCAATTTTGTGTTTCAGATTATTTGTCTATGTAACACCTGTCAGTTTTTCATAAAACTTGATACGTTTTCTTCCATGGGCTGGAGAGACTAAATTGTGCAAACATGATTTTGCAAAACATAAATTTGTTACCAAAATTTGAACAGTCCAGCCAGCCATATTGAGTTCTTCATAAAGGTCGAGCATAGGTTGAATATAAAATATAAAATAACCTCTTAATCTGTTGCCAATTGAGAGATTTTTTTACTTCTACAGGTTTGGGAAGATTATGAAACAAGCTGGAACTAGCTCCTTGGATGAAACACGGTGTCTTCAAACAGCAACATAAGCCATCGCTACTTTCTATTAAAGAGAATAAACATAGATTTTCATATATAGGGTTTTCTCAACCTACTGTATTTCAGTAAAAAAAATCCAGCTGCAAGAGTCATGTTGCTTTTTCAGCTTTTTGGTAAAAATGCATTTTATTTTCTTGGTGAAAATATCCAACTTTAAAAATAATTGTTACAGCATGATCACATAGCAGACTTAGACTTTTCACCACATTCTTACAAATCTTGTTTATTAAATTTCTATAGCTGTCTCAGCCAAATGACTGGGTGGCTTAAAATTCTAAAACCATAAAACAATCAAAAACATTTCAAAAAAATACATACAACAGCCAATAAAGTTAACCAACTAACAATATAGCCAAGAAATGGCCCATAATTCTGAGCCTCAGGCTGGACACAAATAACAAATGGTAGAACTGAATAATCTTATTACGCAAAGGTCAAATTATTAAAGAGACCACATGAAGAGCTGAAAAATAACCGTGAACTTCCAAATTCCCTCCTTTGACAGGTTTCTAAAAAGTTGGTATAAATATACCGATTTTCCCAAATGGTCACCATTTTTTATCCAGACTCCATATTTTAAATTATAATAAAATAAATGGCAATTAGAATTCTAGAAAATTGTACTCTCAGAATCAAGAGTATGGTGTACAAAAGTTATTTTTCACTGAGAAAAAGCCAGGAATGTGGAATCTTTGTAACGCAGATCTTTGGCCACTTCCACCTTACCTCCAAAAGTTTTTTAAAAATTTGCCTAATGGCCTAACATGCTATAAAGCAATTCTGTCTCTTTTTCTAACATGCACATATACAGAAGAGTGCCAAAACCAGAAGCTGAAAAGAATATATAATTTTCTTTATAATTAATTAAAAAATAATTACCAGAATAGTAGTCCACCAGTTCATGCAAGCTTGGGAAGGTAAGGCTGGGGGAGATATAAAGCCAGCTGTTTTCCAAACAGTTAATGCGGTAGTGTTTTATACAATTCCAGGATTCATGATTTGTACATCTGATTGATAAAGAGTAGCAACCTGTTTTATCAGAATAAAACAATCTGTAACATATTTAGACAGAAAACAAGTCCATCCAATCCTACTGCTAACAGAGATTAATTAAATGTATGTGTTTCATTAAATACTCTTGAAAGCAATGAGATTTTTTCTCTGATGTTTAGAGTTGTGCTAGTATCCTTAAAACTTGCATTGTCTTAGTTGAAGAAGAAACCTTAATTATTAAATTCAAATCCATGGTAGACCATTCAAAGCTCACACACTTGATGTACCTTATATTTCCTCACACCTATAGAACTGGGAAATTCCTTTGGACATTGTCTAGAATCCATACCTTTCTTCACTTGTCTCTTTCTTATGATGAAAGAACCTTCCTGGTTTCCAGGCAACAGCAACAACTGCTCAGCTTTGGCTCGATCAATGCCATCATAGAGCCACCTGAAGTCAAAAATACTGCAAGGGTCAGTTACCTATGTAAAATATGTGTAAGTTAAGGGGAAAATTACTTTCCTTGAGGGTTGAGGATCTCTTGGAACACAGAAACCCCCCCTCCCCCCCAATATTCTGTGATGTTACTTCAGATAGAGAAAAACCACAATGCTTACCTATGTGAAATTTTAGCTATGTTGTTGCTAGGTACACAGCATTCTTTGCCAGTTGCTACTGACTTGACTTGACACCATTCACTGTCTCTACGGGAGAAGAAATGTAACTTAAAGCCATGATCTCAAGGAAAACTCTGCTGTACTTCTTGAAAAAGTTCCATTTTTTTCCTTCTAAAATTCTGGTCAAGGAGCAAGCTTTGTCAACAGAAAGATGTTCCACAATTATCCCTTTCTTGAGACTAGATTGGCACCCAAAGAATCCAGACTAAGCATGAAGGAGGGAGGGTAATTTAACCTAGGTGTGTTAGGTTTACAATCCCCAGGCTGACCACCTACATGGCAACTGGAAATTTTGGGAATTCTCATATTAATGAAAATGAAGATCAAGTTGAGAAAGGCTGAATTAGCCCTTCTAACTACTCAGAGGAGACCTCAAATAATTTAGGCCAGCAGCTCCATAAGTACTACTAGTTTATTATTTTTTATTAATTTACATATTTTGTATATGCTATTTTAAATTTTAAATAACAGTAACATTAAACAAATGCAATATTGTAACATGTAAAGAGGAAAAATGGAGAATCAGCAACTAATAAACTAATTTGGACAGCTAATACTGAGTAGATATGAAAAACTAAGGTTTGACCATGGATGTTTTCAAAATTGGATTTCCCCACAGTGGGGATCTCCCTAATCTCTCCAGGATATATCCCTCTTGATGACTACCATAATATTAACTGCTCTGCTTGATGCATACCTCAGGTGTTTTGTCCCTTGTCTGTTAATACTCACTCAGATAGCAAACTCAGCTGTTCTCCCATCCTTAGTACTGGTTCTGTGTCTCTAGAAGGAAAATCACTGACTGCAACAATCATGGGGAAATTGGCAACTGCAGATTAAAAGAAAAAATAAACACCAATTAGATTAATCTGTGATTTTAATCCCTCAATATTTGAAGTATTCTTGCAAAGTGCTTGACATACTATAATGTCTCATTTTAAGATTATCTCACAGCTTCCTCTGGACTAGAATGTAGAAACTGATGTTGATAGAAGATCGTTCCCAACAAAATTGAACCATTTTATTACAACACCAAATTGTTTCCCGTTCATTTGTGGTCAACACAGAACATTTCATTATAGCACTACATAATTCGAATCCAGGATTCTACAAAGCCATATTTTTTATACAAACGTACTCGGATTAAGATATTTCCCTTCGTGCCCGCCCCCCCACCCCAGGCTGAAGCACTCAAGTGAGAATGCCAGACAGCACTCTCTATAGTCAGGCGCTACGGATAGAATTCCCTTGTCTTCACTTCATCTTGTCTACTTCAACTTTTCATTTTCAGCTGCTTACCTGTTAGTTAAAATATTTTAAAACTAGGTCACCTGTTTTTTGCATCTATTTTACCACAACTGATTATGAATACTGATCCTAATGGCTATAACTACAGTAATTAATATTTTTGCTACTTATTTTATCATTTAATTCTCTAACAATGATACTAGAACTGCCTCTTTTGTTTTTAAAAGTCACTACCACTGCCTTTTTTTTTCCTGCTAAACCAGTCTCTCTTGTAAAGTACAAAGATTAATTAGAAACTTCCTGTGATCTTGACACTATACCTCGTGATGAAGCAAAAACCTGCAGTCTTAGTGGCTCATATTTAGTCTGTAATCTACCAGATTCTTCTCACAGTTACTATCAAGTCTCTAGGCAAGTCTCGTACTCATGTATCTAGTTTTTCCTAGCTAAGTGTACAATCTTCCATTTCTCACATTTGGTTGTACTCCATCTGACTCTTGAACTTGTTTTCTGGATTGTTAGCAATTTCCTCCCCCGACAGTTTTGTGTCATCTGCAAATTTAAGAACATCCCTCATATTTCCTCTTTTATAAAGATGTTGAAGAGTCCTTAGGTCAGGACAGAAACCTGAGATACCTTCTTCCATGTGGATATAGACCCATCAAAGAATCCAAATTGGCCAACTGCAAATCCATCTGGTAGTGGGATAATCTGTCCCACATTGTTCCTCACTGCCACATTGTGGGGCAGACTAAATCATTATAGTTGCTATATTAATGAGTTTCATGTTCAATCAAGGATTTAGAATTTCTCAACTAAAATTAATAAAAGCTGCTAGATAACTACCATGGAAGTGCTAAAGACTTCCATTTCCAAGTGCACACATAACCAGATCATAGTACACGACATACAATTTCACAAACAGTACGTATGTATATTTGTATGCAAATCATGTGACTGTAATCTTTCAGGTAATAAATCACATGGCTTGTTATGTATGAAAATAAATCATTGCATATAAAAATTAGGTGTCCAGAAGCCTATAAATATTTCCCTCTATTTTTCTGCATGGTCTTTTCTTTTTTCTCTGTCCTGCAAAATCAATATGATGAAGCATTGACTAAGGAGATAAGGATTAAATCTCTCCTTTGCTGTTGTAGACAGCCACGTTGGTATACTGCTTAAGTCAGTAGACTAGAATCTGGGAGACTATGAATGTAGTCTGGTATAGGCACAAAATCTGTGGGTATTTGTATGGATTGTTGTTTTAAGACTCAGATGGTAGCACAGCATGATCCCTACCTGGCAGGTTTACGCTATAGCTCTGGCTGTGCCTTGTGTTCAGTTGTGGGCTTGTCTGGTTAGCAATCTGTTTCCTCTTACTGGGCAAGCTTCCCATCACAATTTGTTGCTAACAGCAATCTTCCAGAATACCACTCAGAGATGCCTATCAACAAAAGGCAGAAAAGAAACAAAAAAATTCACATTATTGTTCTTGAAAACTGTTAGGAAAATGCAGGAGAAACCAAATGCCATTACAATTAAGCAGCTGCCATTTTCTAGTTTCTTCTAGGGTAGATGTTTTATTAGTGTTGAAAATATTAAATCATACCACAAACAAGAAACAATAACCTCTGACAGCAGGGGGAGAGAGAGTAAGATGGTATGATTTAATTCTCCAGCATGGATGGATGAATATTGTTCAGGAATACAGTTATCTGTCTTACATCAGTAATGTAATTAAAAAGTCCTGAATTTAGGGCATAATTAAGATGGCTTCCATCTCAAAGGCTTTTTTTCCTAAGAATTTGCCTTTTTAAAAAAGCTTCTTGCCCTGTAACATGGAAGGCATGAATTTAATAACTGATACTGAAATGTTCATGTTATGGTAGTAAAAAAATTTTTTTTTCATTTATCTGCTACTAGCATAATCCTATGAATAAGTTCAGAAACATCTCCAGTGCTGAAAGCATCTTTTTCTATTGGAGTTTGTTAAAAGTTGATGGCTCTTTCCGGAACAAATTTATCACACAGTGGAACAAAAGTATGAGGTTTTATGCTCTTCTTCTTCATCCTACTTCTCTGGCTTCCATTGCACTACTCCTAGCAATCATCTTTACATTTTACTACACAATAAAAACCTATACCAGTCCATGAGTTTTTGTATGATAATGCAGTTGTTTTTAACTTTCTCCATTTAAAAAGTATTGTAGTTAGAGTACAATATCTCATATTTTTGTTTAACTCAAAATGGTTGTACTCACCTGTCATTATACCATAGCCAGGTCTTCCAATAGGTAATGCAGGGAATTCTTTCAATGTAGCAGCTCTGGAAATCGATGACAACCACCAGTTCTAACCAGAACACAATTCATATGGTGCTCCGGAGAAACCCCAGCCTTTTTCTTCAGTGGAAATCTCTCAGAATACAAATGTCATTGAATTGCCTGCAAACTATTTTTCTATTGGTTTGGATCTTTTGCTGCAGTCTTTCAGGCAACCGTTGTCATGCAGTATACAGGGCCAAATTAATATCACAATTGTTATCTTGATCCTTCTTCATGCCAAGTAAACCCAAGCATGATACACGGCATGTTAGTAAAGCTTTTTATAGCTTTGAGTGCATGTTATTAAGAAGTGTTAAATTCTAAGAACTCACAGAGTTTAATTTCCTTTGACGTAATGGAAAGGTGGTTGATGGCTGTTTCATTTTTCTCCACAGAAAACCACTGTGTGATAAATTATATCCCTAAGACATTGCTATTAGTGTGCAGCATTCTCAAAACAGTGCACAATGGTAGAAAGTGCACTCTATGCTTCAGTCAAATTGTTTTAAAATTATTTTAAGGAATTAAAATGATAACGTGAGCATTGCAAAGGAAATCTCCAAAACTATCTATTTCTAAGAAGGCTGTTAGGATTACATAACCACCCAGCTATGAAAACAACTTCTTGGTCAGTGCTGTCTTGCAAATCTTCCCCTCAGAACATAAAAGGTGGAAGGAATAATCAGTTTTACAGGGGTAAAATCTGTGGTAAAAGGATGGTTTGTAGCTCATCTATCATCGCATCTATTTGGCAAATTCACTGTTTACTCTCAATAATTTCAAAAGTGTCTTCAGATTCCAAAGTGTGGGGATTAGTGCATGTTAGTGAAAAACAAATTCTTACACAGGAAAAAAATGGAAGTTCCCTTGAAGGCAATTCACACTTAGATTTAATTTATTCTTAAAGTGGACTTGAACTTACTGCAAATGAAGCATACTCAAGTTTAAATATCTGTCACCATCATGCCAGCTTAAAACTGGCAGAATAATGTTAATATGCCATTAGAGGCTTTGGTGTTATTTAGTCCTTGCTGGTCACTTATGAAGTCTTATCAGTCTCAGTACCCTAAATTATCATTAGCTCTAGCTGAACCCTAACCCTGTACATTTCTGTGTGCACAAACACTAACCACATCACCAAGCTTCTGACAAACCAGAGCAACAATGATTGGAAGGAAAGGTGGAGCCAGAGATGAGTGACATTAACATATTTCTGTTCTTGCTTGGTCGGCTTTCTTAGATCTTGTATGTTTTGCTAACATTTAAAGCCAATTAAGTTTGTGAGAGTAATAGTCTCTTGCCCAATTATTTTCAGATAAGTTGTTTTCTCTGCAATGCTGTTCCAAAAAAGAATATGGCTTCATAATTTTAACCAAATCATACCAAACCAAATTCTTTGAACACACAGGCTACAAACACACTTTTTTAAACATATAGGATTCCAAATGAAGCACTTTGAACCATGGACAGTTAGAGTGCCTCAGACCTCCAACACCAGAACTTTAACCTTACCCCCACCCCCCATTAAACGAAAAGGAGCTGTCTGACAGCATAATTAATCATAGCTAGAATTTATGCAAAGGAGAACTCACAAGTCATGTTTGGAACAATCTTGGCTTTTAATTTGCATATTGCACAATGAAAGGTAATGCGAGAGAAGGCTGGTGGGGAATCAGGAAAATATGTGCACACTAGATATTAATACAAAATTAGAGGTTGATTCATACATGGTAAAAAAAGATACCAGAAAATTGTCTCTGATTTCTTAGATCCTGTTATTGCATATATTATTTCTGTTGAAAGTTTTATTAAAATTTGGTTTTTTAAAATTTAAAATGTGCTATTGTTCTTTTTTTTTTTTTTAAAGAATGTTTATTTCTTAAGAGGAAAGAAAAATATACATTTCTAGTTTGTTTTTGGCTAGTCTTTTTCAGTCTTTTCAGCTTTTAAATCTGAGTTCCATCTGAGGGGAGAAACATATTTTTCTGAAGAGAAGGAATAAATGCCTCTGTCCTCTCAGTTTTTTAATTTGCTGCCTCCTTTCCTTTCGCCTTCCCTCATTACATTTTTTAAAATTTGCTTCTTTATTTGACTTCCAGGATTTGGCTCTATTCAGCCTTTTTTTTCATAAGACCTGTGGTGGCTGAGCTCCCAGGCAGCCCTCTTGCTTTCCCTCTTTTTGCTTCCTATCCAACATTTCTATTTGATTGGCAATTGGCTCATCAGAAAAAGGAGGAAAGCTGCTAAATTTTTGTGCTATTTTTAACCTCAGGAAACTAATTTAATCATTTTGAAATTCAACTGATTGTATATCAATATTATTCAATGATATATTAGTGTGCTCTTTAAAAGACAAGTCAAAAGGGAGGAAAAAAGGACACAGAGACACCTTAACAATTAAAATTGATTATATTTTATTTAACTGGTTTGAATCCCACCCAACCCCCGGCAAAATCTTCCAGTCTCCCCTTCTACCTGAAACAGAATTGAATCTGGCATTTCCTGAAGATTTTGGCCTTATAAACAATACATAACAGTAAAAAGTAAATAATCTGCCATAGTTCCATGAAAAATGCAGCTACATTTCTCTTCCCAATAGCAGCAATCTCACTCTCTAACTCTAACAGATCATAGATTTTTTTCTCTCCCAGCTAAAATCAGAAAGCACAAAATTATTGTGAATTAAAGAAAATAATATGATTTAGGAACTTTCTAATTCTCATGGTAAAAATTTCCCATATCTACCAGAAGCAAAGAATTAAATTTAATAGCATTGCATGGAATGAGTGTATGTGTGCATGGGTGCATGCACACACGCAAACAGAGATACCCTATATAAATACATATGTAATTTACAGGCTATAAGCAGAGCACACTTTTACAATATAAAGTACATCAAAGCATTCCTTTAACTAGTATTTAAATGAAACCATAGTTTTATGCAACTCAAGAACAACAAATATTTCAGTTTAGATATTTCCCTTTTGTATTTTTAGTAATGCATCTGCTTGAGAGAAAGGCTACAAAACTAGCTATGGGTTCAGAAATCCTGAGTTAATTCTATTCTATAGTCTTTTTAGAATTATATTCTGAAATCCCAGTGAAGCAGATTTTATTTCCAAAACTGCCTGATTCTTAGTGCATTTAATTTTAATCTATTTCCATCAGAATATAAATTATATATATTTATGTGTGTGTGTGTTTGTAGGAAAATACATATTATTTTCCTTGTAAGTTAACAGAAAAAATTTCAGTAATAGTCCATAGTAAAATATTTGTCTAATGAAAATAGCGGAGGGAAATTTACCTAAAGAACCAAACGGTCTTTCACAGATACAGAATTATTATAATTAAAACATGTTCAGCTAGTCTTTGAAGTACAGAATGAATAATTTTCCATTTTATATATATTCATTCAAGATTAGTCTTCAGTCCCCACATACACTTACTTTATAGCATTGTCTTCTTACTCACTCAAACTATTCAAAACCAGAATTTAGAATTAAGTTGTTCAATTCAATATAATTTACCTTAATTGAATAAGTATAAATATATCTCTGAACTAGTACATTTAATTCCCTTTAAAAATTAAAGGTGCATAATTTATTGTCAAAGTTACTGATCACTTGTGAAAATTAAGATATTTGGCTTAGTATTCTTTTTCAACTTCAGAATTTTTTTTTCCAGCTTTAGGAACTTATTGTATAGGGTGTGAATTATACTAAATATTATCTGGTTCCATTTCTAAATCTTGTATATTGTAACTTTGCCTATTTTATAGTGTGTAAATCTCTTACACACAGTTGAATAATATGCCCTCTTTGTTGGAAATTAAGCTGGCTAAATACCTCATTCTTCTTATAACCTAATGGTCCTAGTGAGAAATGCTTCTGAATAAAGCAACAGGAAAGAGCTTCCTTTCTCCTGCTCAGTTATGAAAGATAGAACTCTCTTATAACTCATACATTATGTTATGATCTCAAGAGTTGGAACAGAAATAGATCCAAGCTTGGAGTTCTGAATCAAAGATGTCCTCTCTAATCAGAACTCCAAAGACACTGTTAGGATCACAGTCAAAAGCCTTAAAGTCTTTCAGCAGAAGCATACTAGAAAGCAATTCTAAGTGGAAAAAAAAACCCACAAAAATTATCATCTGAATTTCCAGAAGACTAGAGAGAAACATTTTCCCCAGATGATCGGATAGCACAGGCCAGGAGAAATAAAGATATCTTCATCTTGCCTAGCACCAATGAAAGTTAGTAGTTAATGGATGCATACAGATGTATACAATGTCAGGGGCAAGCCCACTGTGGAAGCGCATTTACCACACTTATGACAGACACATTATTTATTCATATTTAACTGAGAACAAGCTAAATTTGGATTTATACAGCATTAATTAGCAAGCCCTTGCATCACCTATGAAAGTATTTCTTTCCCTTGCATGTTACAGAGCAAGGTTCTGCACATAGAATTAACTGGCTGAACCAAACTGCCATTTTTAAGAAATCAAAACCACCATCACCACATCACATCTTTTAAAGAGCACCAAGTATTTTAAGCAGATAAACATGAAGGTGTGATGGAGAGGTGGAAGAAATTAAAAGAAAATGAGCGATTTCCTTGGGGGGAAGGGAGAAAGGCAAAGGAGAGACCCAGGTTTTGATCTTGAGCCTGCAAAAAATATATCAGAGCTCCTGTACCTTCCAGCAGCTATTGTTCGGTATATCTGTAGGCAGCTGAAGTTTCTGTACAAATATAACTAAATAAAACATCAAAGAGACAGGTGAAAAGTTAGCAGGCATAATGTGAGGGGAAAAACTGTTAATGCCACTTGTTGGATGGGTGCAGAAAAGAGAGAAAAGGAATGGTCTGGATTCACATGCTTGCTTAACAGGATACTTCCATAGTCTGAGGATTGCCATGGATTTCAGTAGTTTCAGGTATTCCCATGTTGGCTTGAAACCGTGCTTGAGTGCTTTCTCCTGAACCGACGCTTGAAGATGATTGGGTCCTGGAACGGATCAACCTGGTCATGCTTGCAGATGGCACTGTAAGGAGACAGGAAAGTGAATGCCAGAAATAATAAATGTTTTTTTTTAATTGCCTCAAACGTCTTATCATAGAGGAGGCACAAAGAAAAAGAGAGCTGCTGTTGAAAAACAAATCAGGCATCACTCTGTTCACAGTTCATTAGTCTGTACTTGCTGTGGTAAAATGCAGGAACATTTGTACGTAGAAAACAGCTTAAACCCTTTCTCATCTTCAGATCTTGCTTGCAAATAAACTTCCTTTTCATTCCTCCTTCCAGTTGAGCTTAATGTTCACTTTTACTTCTACTTGTACCTGCTTTCTTAGACATAGCCTCCAACTACCTCTCTGTTTTGCTGAAGAAGAGTTAGGAATAGTGTTTCTCCTACATATCATTCCACTTTCAGGGAACACTCTGATACAGTCAATCAGCAAAAACATTCTGTGCAAGGTAGTCATACCCTCTTCCCTCCACACATACGCCCATGAAGCTTTTTCAGAAAGCTGGAATTCATATATTTGATTCCTGCACCACCAGCTAGCTGCAAACCATGCAATAGTCAAACCAAGCCAAATTAAACCACTAAAAAGGATTGTAGCACAAAAAGTGTACAATGAGGTGGCCTAGAGTGCGAAAGATCACCAGGCCATGCTGTAAGCGGCATAATGCATAAGAAAAATGGAACTCAGCCAAACCAGACATGTAGATACCTGGCTCAGTGTTCAGGTGACTGAGCTGCATGTAAGGGACTGGAAGCAGAGATAAGAGAGGGAATGGGAAACAAAGTTAAGGAAGTTATAACAAACTTGAGACAATGTAAGCATTGCCTGACTGCAAGTTTTCCATATTTTGAATTTTATAACTTTAAAAGTTGCTAAGTAAAACAATAAAGAATATTTTGGGCAGTTTATAATACAGTTTCAATTGTTTGACTTTCACTGAACCTGATATTAATTTCCACATTGGAATAAATGCTCATATATATTACTGTACAGATAAACATTTTAAAAATAGCCTACGTATTACCTCTGCCACTAAAGTTATTGGTAAGAAAAACTATAATAGTAACCTTTTAAGCACAGGTTAGATATTTGTCTCTCCAAAACAGCCTTTACGAAACTAGAAAGATCCATATCTATTCAATAGAGAACAAATCACTAAAAGGTAGAACTGTCATTCAAGGACTGATGATTAATGCTCCTTTAGAAATATCCTTTACAAGTACTGTGGTAGATAAAACTAGCTTACAACTATCTTACAATACAATAATGTGTATGAATTGGTCAAAGTGCAGAATAGGATCTATGATTGAGAAATAAATAATCTCAGTCATTTAGTAGGCTCTAAATTGAAATTAATACAAAGACAATATATCATCACTTACTGTAACCCATTCCTTGAACGAAGTATTTGAAAGCTTCAGTTAGCTTCCCAGGCTAGAAAATAAAAATAATAATCAAAAAGCATAAGCGAGTATTGCTATATACAATTTGAGGCACGTTAATATATAACTGAATGGATATGATATATATTTGGGTGATTTATATATATATTTGTTGGTTTTCAGGATATTTTCCAGTCTAATTTTCTATTTTTTTCCTTTTGTTGTTCATTTTGGTATTTTGTAATTAATTTGTTAGATATTACAAATACTTTTAGTATTTAAAAAAATCTGCAATTAAAAATCAGAATAAATGATAAGATGGTTATCTTTTAGATGCATTAAGTATGACAATTCCTAGAATAAGAGCTTACCTGGACAACTTGGGGCAATCCCCCACAATCTGCCATCTGAAAGAGAAAAATGGATGGTCAAATAAAAATAATAATAATTGAGTTATAAATCCATTAAGTGGTTCCATCATAGCACTATAGAAAGAGAGGCAAAAACTTCTATTTCCAAGCACATAACATTTTAAAATTGAACTTCTCTGGTTTACTGAAAATGGGAAACAATAAAACATAACACTGGCAAAAAAGGAAGATAAAATAGATCTATGAAATCTGTCATAAATGCACTCATACCCACTCTTATGCATACTTACTAGGATGGAATACATAACATGCCAGGACAAAGTGATTTGTGAACCATGTTGGCTGAAAATTTATAAAATTAATTCTGGAGGGCTGTAAACATATATAAATCCCTAGATATCACTACAGAAATTCTTGCTTTACAACAATTGGGACTGAAATTTTGCTCACTAAGGGATACAGTTGTAAAGTGAGACATCATGGGACTATATCACTTAGCAACTGCCAGAAACCAGCCTGGCAATCCCTATTGCCATTGTTATTGACTTATACCAACAGTTGTTAGATGAGAACCCATCCCAATCCAAGCTATTCTGGGTTTGGTCTCACCCAGCCGCAAGCTTCAGTAAGGTTTCCAATGCCCCCCACCACCCCCATCTCTTCCACTCTCTCTGCCCTTTCAGCTGCCCAGCTGCAGGGCAGCAAGTGGCTCCAAATCCGTCCTGTTCCAGGAAGCTGCAGGCACCCCAGTCCAGGCCCAATTGCCCTTGCTAAACTGCCATCCAGGCTCACCTTTGGTGACGTTTTCTTGCTACTGGCCCTTTGTTCCTTTTGCACAATGCAAAACCATCCCCAAATAGTCCAGGAGCAGGGCAAAAAAGTGGTATCTTGGCATGTTCTAGCTCTAGGAGAGATGCCTTCCCCCCCTTTTTCATCATGCAAAGCCAGCTCATATGGCTCACAGCTAGATCAGGGATGCTTTATCAGCAGCGGGGACAAGGAGGAGATGGGGGTAACCACGTGCACTACAGTGCAGGGTGGTAGGAGACCAAAAGGGCACAGATGTGGAGGGGGAGAGGGAAATAGATGGGTGGGAGAACTGTAGCACCCCTGTGGCTGTAAGTATGAGCAGACTGCCAAGCACCCTAATTTTTATCACATGACCATGGGGGCATTGCAGTGGCTATAACTTTGGGCCTGGGTGATAAGTCATTTTGTTCAGTGCCATCGCAACTTCTAATGTAATTTTAAACAGCTGCTGAATGAATAGTTGTAAGAAACCAATCCCCTTCTATAGGCTTCATATAAAGCCCACAGTAGGGGATCACTTGTCATCAGAAAAGTCTTTAATTTTTGGTTACCTTCAGGAGTGTTGTATTTGTTGGATCTAGGCGTGAATTGCATTCAACCTACGAAACACAAAATAATGCATATATATGTAGTTATAGCTATAACTATAATTCAAAGCCCTCCCTGAGCAGCCAATGCCTCAACAGCAACAGTATCTATATATTAGAAGCAAAACTTAAAACTAAAATACTATACTTATAGTCACTAATTTTAAATATTCCTGTCTTTCCTGTAATAAGTGTTTCATTTCAGCATCTGACTGCTAGAACAAACCTGATCCCATCACCATTATCTCAGCAACTATAGTGGTGAATTGCATGTTGGACTCAGATCTATGTTCCGGTGGTGGGTTTCAAAGTAGTTTACCATGGCTTGGTGGGTGTCCTTTGTGCACACACTTTACGCTTTGCACACGCGCCAAACATGTGCTTTGCACACGCATCAAACACATGCTTTGCACACGCACAGAGGCTTTCCTACTCACCTCCTGCAATCCTGCATGCTCCCTAGGTCTCTCACAGGTGACACGTGGCGCTCTGCTGTGCTGCGCAAAGCAGCTGCACTTCAAAAGCAGGACATATGGGACCCCCCCCCGGGCGGGTGGGTGGGCCCAATAGCCAATTGTCTGAGAGAACTAATTCAGTCCAGCTGATCTTCAGTGCTACCAGCTCGCCAGAACCAGGTCGAACTGATAGCATCCCACCTCTGCTATGTTCCATACCCACCCAGTCCAAAAATTCACTGGGCATGTCTCTCTTTCACAAACTAATTTTTTGCACAATTGTTACCAAGACTGTTATCAAGAAAAAGAAAAATCCCAGCTACTCTGCAACATGAAGAGCCTAATGTGGATGAGAGTAAGAATCCTTAAACCTTTAGGAAGTGACAAATCCAATTCATATGGCCAACTTCTTAAGAGATGCTTTTGGCATTGGCTTTGTCTATATATACAACATGTAGACTAAACCAACTCAGAGAAGTACAGGAAAGCATGCAATTTAGATCGTCTCCATTGAAATCACAAAGTGCTATGTGGTTCTGAAGATAGAAATATTCTATTATTACCATTTTGAAAGGGAGATTCAAACTTCTTTAGATACTTATATTAATACGTAACTGTTGTGATTCCCCCACTTAGGAACCTTTGCTTGTATCTTATATTTTAAAATACAGAAGACAGCCTATATTAAACAATTATATTATTAAAATGCAGATAAATTATTTGCACACTTCAAATAAAGCAAATTCCAAAATTAGAAAATTTAACTTCCTCCAGTAAAGGAAAATTTGAAAAAGTCTAGATGAAATTACAGCACGAGAGAGTCGAGGAAATGTCTAAGTAATGATAAGGTTACTTACCACAGCCTCAACTGCAGGAGAGCTGTCTCCAACTACTAATAAGGCAGGGCACCTGTAAAGAAAAACAGCTTAACGTTATAATCTATACAGTCATCAGCTGAGTTTTCTGCAGGTTCCAAAGCCTTCTCAAAATGCTGGAATTAACTGTGCTATACACAGTTGATAGCAGAACTGTGTGCTATAAGCCTTGGTGGTGCAGTGGTTAGAATGCAGTACTGCAAGCTACTTCTGCTGATGTCGGGTTGCCTGGAATTTGGCAGTTTGAATTTCACTAGATGACTCAGCCTTCCATCTTTCCAAGGCTAGTAAAATGAGGACTCAGATTGTTGGGGGCAATATGCTGATTCTGTAAACTGCTTAGAGGGCTGTAAAGCACCATGAAGCAATATATAAGTCTAAGTGCTATTGCTATCACAATGCAAATTCCATTCCTTTTATGTGTACAAAATGATTATGCACAAAATAATGTATGTGCTGCAATGGGGGATGTGCTGCAATGCTTTCATCATTTGCCATTCTGTGATGTTCCTCACAGATATACCTGATTAGCATTAACACCATCTTCTGTTGTCAAAATCCTGCTTTTTAATCTACTGATCATGCTCACATCTGGATCATGTTTCATTAAACAACATTAAACCAGAACATATAGGGCACGGGTGTCAAAGTTGATTGCATCACGGGCCAGATCGTGACATATCACATTGTTTTCCTTTGCAGAGCTGGGGTGGACATGGCCTGCATGCGATGCATCTGGTCCACAGGCCAGCAGTTTGACAGGGCATCAAAATATGTTCATATGCCATTCATTTCAGTGGGGACAGAGCCTTATGAAACAAGTCTTCCCAGTCTTGCTCAGCCTTTTTTTTACAATACATAAATTAATATATATTGGCCATAAAGTTCTGAAATACTTTGACATATATCAGAGCATCAGTTCTAGCTCTCAAGATGTTATTTACATAAATAGTTGGAAGGGTAGTGGCAGCCCTGAAGATGCTCCAATATGGCTTCAGGGAGTTTTGATTGTATTGGGTGTGTTACTTGGTAGCAGCATTGGGTGTAGTGAAGGGAAAACATGAGCCTCCCTATATGTAAGTCATTGTACCACAGTCTGAATGCCTGACACCTCAGTGCATGTTAAACATAAAGGCTGCTCTGAATAAAAGGCAGGTGTGGAGGTTGGGAAAAGATGCTGAGGAAGATACCAAAAGACAACAAAGAGGAAGTCTATGGAGAAAACACCTGCTGGATTATCTCATCAGGCAAACAAACTCCCACGCACACACACACACACACTTCTATACTGCCTGGCTGGGATTCAGCTCATTTCCCTGGCAGAGAAAAGAGCAGGTTCCTCATGCTGGAAAGTCTTACTCAGAGTAAAGGAAAGGGCCCTACTCGTTAGGAGTTGTTTATAGGCTTACAGCTGAAATTGGAAAACCTACTCAGACGACTGGTGTGAAAACAGAACAAGCTTCAAACCGCTGTTGCCACCAGATCCATTTACTTTCCTGCTTAGGTATCGTGTTTTGAGCATTAGTCTGAGTTCTAAATTTGGACTGATGACTCCCCAAAGAGTCTGTTTTGTTTTCGGTCCCTTTTTTCTGAATCTTCAAGGTACTAGAAATAATAAACTTCAGTAGGTTCTTGGAGAGCTCAATGTTTCTATTGCTTCCAAATCAGTTCTCCACCTTTCTGTTATAAGAGTCTCTGTCATGCTGGGGAAACATACTTGGCATGATGGATTCATACAGACGTTCCTCCAGGGCAAAAATCAACTCTGCAATACACCATTAAGCAGAAGGCTTATGAAAACTAAAATCTCAGCCCTCACAAACTGTTTTTAAATATCTTGTATGTGTCTGTAGTGCCTACCTATGTGTATGTAATATATGTAATTTTATATCCAACATATAGTATATATAAAAAAGGCATGAATTCTGATATAATACAAATGGGAAAGAAAAGTTGAATACAAGATTATTTGGCTTGCTATGTCTATCAAAAGCATCAATAAAAGTGAGGGAAGGGAAGTAATTTTTCCAACCAAGGGAAATATAAACAAAATAAAAATAAATCCACCCAGTTTCAAGCAATATGGTTGAAGGACAGCCAAAAGCATCTTACTTGAGTGTTTTTGCTGCTTCTTCATTCATACCCAAGATTGGTCTTTCAATATCCAGATCTCTACGACTTGAAAGACAGACAGACCTGCTTAGTCTATTGTGATTCAAGTGATATAGAAGCTTTACAAATAATAAATAAGCAAGCAAGCAAACAATTGTAGTCTGGGAAGTATTGGCTAAGACAGAAATCTTGTATCATTAGATTATGACTACTAAAGCCATCTAATCTTAGTATTAGTTTTTTTCAGTACTGGTAGTTAAATGGATCCCATACTATGACTATTTGAAGAATTTTGATTATATGGACTGATATAAGCTTATTACGCTTGTTAAATAACATATATTGTGGGCTACACAGAGATGTCCCAATAGTTTCTAATTTTTTTAGGCTAGTTCTTAAAAACCACTGGACTACATATGTTAAAATATCAGAAATAACACACACATTTTTCAAATGAAGAGAAGCTATTGAGAGAAGAGATCCTAGATCTGTCACATTACATCTGATTTGGAACTCATGTCTAGCTTGGTAAAGGAACCCTTCCTAAACATTCTGTTTCTAAAGGGATACTCATGTGATGCTTCTTTATTAAACAAAAAAATAGAAAAATATTAAGAAATAATTAGAAGAGGTTTTGTTGCGGGGAAAAATCTACATTACTGACTATAATGGAAATAAAACTGGAAATTGAAGATAAAAAAATAAGATCCCCCCCTTTAAACTATCTTGCAAGCCTTTACAGTTGAAATCAAGGTCAAATATTTGTCAATGTGCTTTATCTGCTGCTTAAAGCATTATTTATATTTTCAAAACTCAAGTGGAGAAAATAAAAGTTTTCAGTGTAGATCCAAAATTGACACATTACCTGTTATAGGAGGTAACGAAGAGCTGAAGGTTTTCCTGATTGATGTCTTGTGCAATGTGAAGTCTGTATGTTTGAATTAGCTCCAGATTAGCCTGCAGTTCTTCCTGAGGAATGACAAATATTATAGCTATTTGTCTGGTTAACTGTACTATAAAAAAGTGAGCACACTTCAGCTATCTTGTAAAAATTAAGAAGGTAACGTATACTGCAGACCACAAGCAGGTGAAAACCAGCTTCCATACCAGCAAAAGTTTTCAATTCCAGATTATACTTACTATCTATCATAGTCTTCTGTCACACCTATCTCAGGAATGAAAGTTAAAATTATGAAATCATAACCATTCTTATAAACAATTCCTGTGCTAGGAACAAGAATAGTTCATTAATATATGTGAGGTTGATTTTATAGATATTAGTATTTTCAATATTAAAACTTGTAATTAACTTACATGGCCAAAATGGTGAGCTAAAACAATATCCACAAGGTTAGTTGTCCATCCAGAAAACTGAAAAAATAAATAAAACAAAACAAAATTACATATTGGCATTCCTCAGTTTTATATAAACATGTCCTGCTTTTTCACATTCTTGTTTCATCTGTGTGTAATTTTAGTATTAGAAATAATGCAGATATTCTCTCTAAATCATGCACTGTTTGACCCAAGGCCAGATTTATGGCTGAGAGAAACTCTATAATACAGCTACATAAAATGTATTCAAATACATTTCAGTATGTCAAATCAATAAAGCCACTTCTGTATGCTTTCATCTTCCTTTGGGTTTAGAAAAGAAAAAAAAGTGATAGTCCAAAACAAATACTTATTCAGTGTTTTTTGAATTTCTAGTCATGTAGGACAATATTATATCACCTTGGTTACAAAACTGAGAGTTCCATCCTACCTTGGATGCTGCCCAATCTATCCAACCTTTTGCACATGGATCAACATTAATTAGCACTAAGCCTTCTACCAAGTCTGGATGATTCAACTAAAAACAGAATGGAAAATGTTAAAGTTTTACTCTTCTGACTATTTGTGCTGCACTCTAGTTTACTTTTATTATAATAAATATCTATATCAAATAAATACATATAGAAAATAAACACATTTATTGTGGGAAGCATTATGTATGCCACCTTCAGTTGTACAAAATAATCCAATAACAAATTATAAATTATGAGTTAAAAGGAATAAAACATAATTTTAAGGTGGCCACCAAAAGCCCATGACGTTGGAGAATATAACTCAGAACACAAGGAAATGCTGGCAAATTTATAGTGGTTTTCAAAAGTAAAAGCACTCTGGTTTATGAGATGATAATACACTAATTGTTTTTTTATAATGGCATGATAATCATAATCTTGAATTAACTGCATCAAATTTACTCAATTTTTATGGCATTTATACCTCTATAAAGAATGAGACTGTTTTTGCCACTATTGACAAAACCTGCTCACTACTACATGTATCACTCCTATGTTTGGATTCTACCTGGACATCTAAGGCCTAAGCAGACTTAATTTGATGAAACAAATTAGCACAAAGAAATGCTATTTACCGCAAACTTGCTGAGAATGTAGGCACCAGCTCCAACTCCTATTCCAATTACACTTTTTAGGCTGAAAAAAGTTGAAAATGAAGAGAATCCCTTAGTATCCTTTCTATTAGCAGGACCCATCACATTTATGTAACCTTAATATCATATCACTTATACAATTTTCGTTTGTAAGAGTTATGGTAAGAAATCAAAAAGATTCTACAAAAGACATTTGAATAAACTTTACAACCACTGGCTTTGTTGCAATATAATAACAGCTGTTCTTTTTCCTCTGGATAAACATCAAAGAAAGGCTATTTAGCATCTGTGATTGTTAATAAAGGAAAGTCAGAGTTACTCTGTATACTTGCCTCAGGTGCATAAGAATAGCAGGAAGCATTTCAGCGAGTTCATCAGTAGTAGGGTACTGATATCTGAAATCGGAAAAGATGGAGTTGATGTAAAAGGACTTTATTCCAAGGCTAACTCATCAAATATATGCCTATTTGCAAGGAGATTTCAACAGTTCCATAGTAATAGATTCTAGGACATGGTTAATCAGAGTATGTAATGATCAAAAAGGCTTTAAAGTCAGAGGCCTAAGGGTCTCACAAAAGACTTATCTCACCAGTAACGTATCTACATACATTTACCCGCAACATCATTCGTATTTGTATTTCTATACTTCCCAAATCAGTGCTGTATCTCTTTACATAGATTAAAGTCAATATTGGAAATCTGTTCCCCTATCTTTTAAACATTGTGGATCAAATAATATTACTACACTTACCCAGAAGGGAAAGGAGGAGCCCCCTCTTGTTGTCCAGGTGCATCAACATGGCAGACAGCAAAGTGTTGTGTGATTTCCTGCATGTCTTCAAAATTGAAGAAAGTATTGAAGCAGGACTTATCTGTGAGACAAAACCCACAAAATGACCATTAGAGCACCACTTCAATTCCTGATTTTTACTTTGATAAATACAAGTTACCACTGGCAATGTTCATGTTTGTTTTCTAGTTATGGTAAATTAAAAGAAATGCTTCTGCATCAAACACTTCTATTCTGAACATATGAATACAACAGTCAATGTGCCAACATATGAAAATACCATGCAAAAAAGGACTCACGGTTGAGGCCAATATCATGATACGTTAGGATGACGGGTCGATTGCCTTTTGAAGTGCCCCGCATAGTGACATGGACAACTCCATAAGCTGTCTCTATATCATGCTCCTACAGAATGAAATGTCAATTTTGAGATTAAAGAGGAACAATCTCTGCACAGACAGCATGACATGGTCCCCAGTAAATAGCTCAAAAACTGAGAACACCAGGGAATAAAAAAGATGTTATTTAATCTGCAGGAAAAGCCTCCTGATTAAAAGAAACAATGATTCTATGAATCTTCTTTTTATAAAGTTCTCAACAAATAGTGAATTTTAAATTTCAAGAACTGCTTAAAGAAAATAACTTTATATAGAGGATATTAAAACAGGAAAGGTCCCCTTTTGTATTCATTTAGTTTTCATTAAAGAAATGTGGAAAGAATAGTACATACCGTATATACTCGAGTATAAGCCGAGTTTTTCAGCACATTTTTTGTGCTGAAAAAAAACCCCTCGGCTTATACTCGAGTCAGATTCCCCTCTGAAAAAAAAAATGGTGTGGAGCTCCGGAGCTGGGCAGGCGCTTCCCTGCTTCCGTGTTTCCTTTGCAACTTTTAAGCATGGGGGTAATCGGAAGCAGAAAAGTTCTTGCATGAGGATATATTTTTTCTTTTTTTAACTGTTTCTTTTGGGGGGGAAAGACCCACCGTCATGTGAGAATGCTCAGACACAAAATCTATCCACCCAAAAATAAGTATGTGTGTGTGTGGGGGGATTTTAACAGAGGGAAGATGTAGGGAGACGGCAAAAGCGACGGAAGATCCTTCAGGGGAAACTGAGGGGGAGACTCACCCTTGGTCCAGATGAGCCCCCTTCCCCGCCCCTAAGGAAGCAGAGGCAGCCAGCAAGGGCAGGCAAGCCCCACTTCAAAGACTCTGTCCGTCCTCGCTCTCACCCACCCACCCAAAGCCACGAAGTCCCCCAATCGTGCAGCCCAGAATCACCCTCCCCTCAGGGGGCAACAATGATGCACGGTGTTTCCCAAGACAAGAAGCTCCGCTGTGCAATGAAAGCGTCCTGGCTCTAGGCTCACGGGGTCAGAAAACAACGCGAGCCGAGGTGGCTTTGGCTCCGCTCGGCTTCGTTTCCTCAGCCCCAGCTGCTTTCAGTGTGCTCGGGAGGAGGAGGAGGAGGTGGTGGCGGTGGCTCGCGTTGTTTTCTTTTTTAAAAAAAACAAACTTTATTAATTTTTAAAGACATACAACACACAAACACACAGAAACACAAAACATAAAAACATAAAAAACCTCTTTTCTGAAAGTTGCTTAGTCCCGGGTTAAAACTCTTGGTGCAGACACAAATTCAAATTCATATTCATTTTGTATACCATTCCATATCTTATTAACATTTTCAATTTTCTATACAGCTTCTCCTCTCTTTTAAATTTTCTTGATTTTATTTTATTTATCTCATCTTGATTCAAATCATAATATTTATTATTCTTTGTCTGTTCTATTTCCAGCTATCCATTTTATCTTTCTTCTTTTAAAAAAAGAAGTACATTAGTCCCGGGTTAAAACTCTTGGTAGAGACACAAATTCAAATTCATATTCATTTTGCATACCATTCTATATCTTATTAACATTTTCAATTTTCTATAAAGCTTCTCTTCTCTTTTAAATTTTCTTGATTTTATTTTATTTATCTATTAATTGGAGTATGATGCCTTTATCTCTTCCCCCTATATTTATAATACTTAATATAGAATGCATAACTTACATTGGGATTCTGTCTGGTACATTCTAAAATTATACAGTATTATCAATATCAATACAAATCTATTCATTAAAATTAATATTCATCTATATCTTAAACATTTAGCACATTACTTTTCAATTAAATCACATACTTTTATGGAAGCAGCTATTTCCCGTAATTATTCCCCCCCACATCACTTATTGTAAATAATTATTTCATTAAAATGTTCCCACTCTCCTACTTCAAGTCTCTCATTTCAGAAAAATTTCACTAGGATAACATAATCTAATCATTAATATTAACAATCATTTATATCTTAAGCATTTTACCCATTTCAATTAAATATCATGCCTTTATGGGAACACTTCAGCTTTCCAAAGTTATTTCCCCCCCCCACCCCATATCACATATCTTAAATCATTGTTTCATTGGAGTGCTCCCCTTTTCTTAACAAAAATTTCACTAAATTATACTAAATATTTTATCACATTTAAAATTGCATATTATTTCCAGTTTTCTAAAGTTATTTCTAAGTACAAATGTAAAAATACAATCTTATGTACCTTTCAAGAATCTCCTTTTCAATAAAATTTACCCATTATCTCTAAAAAGCTTTTGTTTCTTTGCCTCTTGCTCCCCACTGTTAAGATTTCTCATCCCTTCCTTTCTCCCTTGCTTATTCTTCTCCTCATCCTCTTTAACCCTTTGTCTCTCCACCTCCCTTTTATTCTGCTTTCTTCCTTTCTGTTGTTTTCTAACATAATATCTCCTTTTCAGCTTATTCTTCCCTTTTTTGATTATTTTTCCAAATCTTAAAGTCTTCTTTTCCTTTTTCTCTTCTTCCTTTCCTTCCACGACCAAAGTCACTTGTTCATCAAAAATGGCTTCTTCTTTGTCCCAGTCATCCTGCTGCTCATTCAGCTTTACATAAGTGCAAACCGCCATTTCTAAAAATTGAAAAAGAGTGCCAAAAACGTCCTTCCCTTCTTGCTTTTCTTTTTCATATTTTTGATATACAAGTTTCAATCCATCCACAAGTGATGCCCTTGTGTAGAGAAAGAGTTTTTCCAAACAACACCCAAGTGTTTTTAATCAGAAATAGTTCTCAGAAGTTCCAAAATCACCAAACAATCCAAACAAGCTATTTCTTTTAGATACCTTCTTCTTCACTTTCTCTTTCTGGGGTTAAAGTTTAGTCACAAAGTTCCCTTTAAAATATATCTTTTGAAGGTCTTATTGATGTTTAGTAACTCTTTAAAATTCTAGGCAATCTTCTCCTTATTTTCAAATTTTGCTCCAATTTTTTTTTCCTCTCCCTTCCCACTCACAGCCAAAAAGATTTTTTTCATCCGCTGTCAAGGAAGGAGAGTGAAACAACAATAAAAAAAAACTTTCCCTTTTAGAATATTCGCAGCTTGTAAGACTCACTGGAAACAATGTATCTTCAGCAGCCTTCAAGATTCCAGGGCACTTTCTCTTGCCTTGTCCCGGTTGAAAACAACTTTCATATTTCTTCCAACTTTCTCCCTCCTGCACCTGCTTGTCCGGCTGCAGATTTCTTCGTGGCGGCCATTGCTGACCGCCGCTCCTCTGCCTTGGGAAAAGGGGGTTCTGCTGGCTGTGGAGAGGGTCTGCGACACCCCCAAGCCCCTGTCCGGATCCCCCCTGTTTTCAGCTGCCCCTACAGGGCAGCTATATCCCCCAGATCCCAACGGATCAGGGGAACCTTGGCAGCGAACGCAGCAGGGATCGCACAGTATCGCGAATCCCTGCTGCCGTTGAAACCTTGCAAACCGGAAAACAACGCGAGCCGCCACCACCTCCTCCTCCTCCTCCCAAGTGGACTGAAAGCAGCTTGGGCTGATGCCACCTCGGCTCGCGTTGTTTTCTGAGCCCATGAGCCTAGAGCTCAGAAAACAATGCGAGCCGCCACCACCAACTCCTCCCCCTCCTCCCGAGCGGACTGAAAGCAGCTGGGGCTGAGGAAACGAAGCCAAGCGGAGCCAAAGCCACCTCGGCTCGCGTTGTTTTCTCAGCCTGTGAGCCTAGAGCCAGGGCGCTTTCATTGCACGGTGGAGCTTCTTGTCTCGGGAAATGGGCGTTGGTTCTTACCTGACACGTCATTTCTCTTGAGTTGAGAGGATCATCCAGAGAGTGAGAGTGGGTGGAGCTTCAGTCTCTGCTGTTGTAGGCTGAGCTTGATTTCTGAGGAACGCTCCACGTTCCATCATGTGGCTTGCCATCGCATTCCCCAGTTTATGCGAAGACGAGAGGAAAACAGGCATTTGTGCCCACCTCTTAGGAGACTTAAGATGCATTGGCCGAAACAAGACCCCACCAGACGGTGAAAGGAAAAGTGAGGGGCTGGACGATCCTCTCAGCTCAAGAGAAAGGTGTCAGGTAAGAACCAACGCCCATTCTCCTAAGAGCTGTTCGGATCGTCCAGAGAGTGGGACATACCAAAGCTGGGGCCTGTCCTACAGGAGGGACACCGTCTGGTCTGACAACTCCTTGGAATACCTGAGTACCCTCTGGAGGACCCTTCTACCGAAAGAAGCCTCCGCAGCGGCATACCTATCGATTTTGTAGTGCCTAATGAAAGGCGACGAGGAGGCCCACGTTGCTGCCCGGCAAATGTCGAGTATAGGAGCCTGGGTAGCCCAAGCAGCTGGTGTTGCCGCACTCCTGGTGGAGTGAGCCGTGATACCCCTGGGCACTTGGAGGGCCTGGGCCTGGGCCTGGTATGCCCTTGAAATGACCGCCCTTATCCAACAGCCTATGGTGGTTGAGGGTACCTTGAGCCCCTGTGACTTTGGTTGAAAGGAAATAAACAGGGCCTCGGATTTACGGAAAGTCTGTGTACGCTTAATGTAGATCCGCAAGGCCCGTCTGATGTCTAAGGTGTGCCAACTCTTTCATGAGTTGGCCTGGGGCAAAAATTGGGGAGGACAAGTTCTTGAGCCCTGTGGAAAACCCAGTTAACTTTAGGTAGAAATGAAGGGTCAAGTCGGAGGAACACCTGGTCGGAATGGAAGACGCACAGGTCTTTCCTGACTGACAGAGCAGCGATCTCTGAAATCCTCCGGGCTGATGTGATCACCACCAGGAACTCTACTTTGTAGGATAGGAACTGGAGAGAGACTTCTCTTAGGGGTTCAAAGGGTGGCTTAGTGAGAGAAGACAGGACTCTGTTGAGGTCCCATGTTGGGTACCGGTGAAGGGACGGTGGTCGTAAGTTTGAGGCCCCTTTCAGAAATACTCTGATGCGGGGATGGTGAGAGAGGGAACTAACACCCTCGCAGGAAATTACGGTGGATAGGGCTGCTACCTGACGCCTTAGTGTGTTGGAGGACAGTCCCTTACTGAGACCCTCCTGGAGAAAGTCGAGGATTTGGGCCACAGATGGGTTCGTTGGGTTAATGAGGAGATTGGCGCACAATTTGCGGAAATTGACCCAGGTGGCGTCGTAAATCCTTCTGGTGGAGGAACGCCTGGCTGCTAAAATGGTATTGATGACTTCAGTGGAGAAATTCTCTCTCTTCAGATGTTCCCGCTCAAACTCCAGACAGCTAGTTGCAGCCATTGGGGGTCCGGGTGAAGAAGGGGGCCTTGAGACAGAGAAATCCTGTCTGCTGGGATCCTCTGGGGGGGGGGGGGCTATGGATAGGCTGCAGAGGTCCGTGAACCAGGAGCGACGGGGCCAATAAGGAGCTACTAGAAGCACTTCCGCCCTCTCGTGGAGTACCTTTTGTAGTACTCTGGGCACCAGTGCCAGAGGGGGAAAGGCGTAAAGGAGGCCCGAGGGCCACGGGCATCGAAGGGCGTTGTGGTTCTCCACCCCTAGGGACGGGAATCTGGAGATGAACCGTGGAAGTTGGGTATTGAAGGGGGAGGCAAACAGGTCTACCACTGGCAGGCCGAATATTGCTGTCGCCTCCCTGAACAGGGCTGGGTGGAGGCGCCACTCCGCCTGGTCTATGGTGGCCCTGCTCAACCAATCTGCTCGAGTGTTGTCGATGCCTGAAATGTGGTCTGCTCTGAGTGAGAGGAGGTGAGATTCTGCCCACCGACAGAGGTGCTCGGTCTCCCTCATTAGGCTTGAGGACTGAGTGCCCCCCTGCCTGTTGACACGAGCCTTTGCTGTTATGTTGTCGATGAGAATGAGGACATGGTGGCCCTGAAGCTGAGGGAGGAAGCTGCGGAGGGCCAGGTGGATGGCGCGAAGCTCTAACCAGTTTATATTGCACAGCCTCTCTATCGCTGACCATCTGCCCTGAGCTGTAAGGGAAAGAAGGTGGGCGCCCCATCCGGACAGACTGGCGTCTGTGGTGATGGTGAGTCTTGGAGGCTCCTTGAGGGGGCAGCCCTTGTTGATCGACGCCTTGCTCCACCAGAGGAGGGAGGTGAGAACTCTTGGCGAGACCATGACCTTGCGCCTTGAGTTGCTTGACCCGGCTCTTTGGTACGGAAGCAGGAACCACTGGAGGAATCTAGAGTGGAAACGGGCCCAGGGAATAACGGAAATACAAGAGATCATCTTACCTAACAACTTGGTTAATTCGAGGAGAGAGACCTTCCTAAGTCGTCTGATGAGCTTGACTGATTGTTGGATGCTGAGTATTCTTTCCGGAGAGATGAACATCCTCCCTTTGACTGTGTCTATTATAGTCCCCAGGTGGGGTAGCCTGGTGGAAGGGGCCAGTTGGCTTTTCTTCCAATTTATGAGGAACCCGTGTTCCTGGAGGGAGGTGAGGGTAGTTTGGGTGTCTCTGATGGCCTGTTCCCTGGAAGGGGAGAGGATGAGAACATCATCCAAGTAACAGTGGAGCCGCACTGGGATGGTTCTGAGGTGGGCAGCCAGGACGGCCAGGACCTTGGTAAAGGTCCTGGGGGCCGAGGCCAACCCGAATGGGAGGGCCACATATTGGAAGTGTAGGTTATCATAGCTGAAACGCAGAAACTTGGAGTGGGAGGGTCGAATCGGGATGTGTAAATATGCCTCGGAGAGGTCGATGGATGACAACCAGTCTCCCTGTCGAACTCCCAAGAGGATGGATTGCAGTGTGTTCATTTTGGATCTGCGGTATACCAGGTGGCGGTTTAACCGCTTTAAGTCCAAAATAGCCCTCCATCCCCCCGAGTGTTTGGGCACCACGAATAAGTGTGAGTTGAAGCCCTGTCCCCTCTGGGATGGAGGAACTGGCTGGATGGCCTGAATGTCCAGTAGGTGCTGAATTGCCGAATCCATGAGGTTACGTTTGGTGTGGTTCTTGGAGAGGGGACATGTAATGTAGAAGTCGGGGGGGGGGGGTAGAGAGGAACTCGAGGGCAAGGCCAAACCTGACGGTATCCCTGACCCAAGCGTCTGAAGTGGATGAGTCCCACTGGCTGGTGAAGGCTTTGAGCCGCCCACCAATGGGGATGAGGTCAGGTGGCCTATCTGGAGCACCGGAAGGGCCTGCTGCCGGAGCCACAAAAGGGCCTCTTGAAGTTTCCGCCTCTCCTGTGTCTATCGAAGGGGTTGGACCTGTCCTGGGGCTATCCTGAGCTGAAGGAGGGTGGCCTTTGGTACCTGGGAGGGAAGGGGGGTTGGGGATAGGGAGGAAAGGGAGCCCTCCGAAAGGGTTGCAGAGATCTGGGTCCTGACTTATGGGTGAGGGAAGGGAGGAATTTCTTTTTATTCCTTCCCTCAACAAGGAGAGGATCCAGGGAAGGTCCGAACAGTTTATTACCTGCGAGGGGGGCGGAAGCTAGTTTCACCTTATTCTTGAGATCCGCCTGCCAGTGTAAAGTAGGCAAAGTAGGCAGCGGGCCGAGACGTGGGAAGAAATGGCGCAGGAGGAGAATTTTACTGAGTGAAAAGTGGCGTCTGCTGAGAACTCTGCTGCGGCCGTAATCTTGGCGATGTGCTGATGGGCGCAGATATTGGAAGTCGGGACATGTTGCTTAAGCTGGCAAAGCCAGCGAATGGATGATCTGATGAAGAAGGAAGCGGCCATGGCCACCCTGATCGCCCATGCGTCCGAATGGTGAGCTCGCCACAATGCCAGCTCCGACCGCTTCTCCTCTGGCCTGAGAGCCTCTAAAGAGTCGCTGAGGGCGAAGGAAGAGGCCAGGCCTACGACGGGCTCATCAACCTCCGGGGTGCTCAGCAGGTTGGAGAGCTCCGGGTCAAGGTTAAAGAACCTTTTATCATGGGCCGAAGGGGCCGGGGGGGGCAACTGAGGAGGCCAGTTGCTTGGACACCAGGTCCAGGAATATGGGGGGAGGTTGGGATGACCTCGGCTTCCATCACCGGCTGCCTAAACATGGAGTCCTCTGGCCCTTCCGGAACCAAGGGGGTGGGATCAGAGAGGCTCTGGGTAGTTAGGTCCGAGATGTTCCTGGCTTTGTAGAGGAGGGATTTGAATAGCTGGGGCTTGAAGAGCCCTACGAAAGCGGGTTGGTCAGGGGTGAGCCCTTCATCCTTGGACATTTCTACCTCTGATGGATCTGAGTCCGGAAGGGGTTTGTTGTATTGTAAGGATCCCAGGTCAAATTGTTCCTCCTCCTCCTCCCTGCACAAATCTAGGTCCCCTTCCACCTCCTCCTCGTCCTCCCTGACTGAAGGGGAAACCTCCCCCTGGAGGAGCACCTGATCATGAAACGGTTGCGGCATGAGAGGGAATGATCTTACAGATTCGGTGGCCTGCGGAGGCAACCCCGGTCTAGCCATCTGCTGCATTCCTTCTGCAATTCCCTGTCGGATAGCCATCTCCATCCAGGCTCTGAACTGCTCTGGAACCGCCTGAATGAGAGGTTCCTCCTGGCGCAGGCCGGCAGCCGTGGGCGTGAAGGTAGCCTCTGGAGTTCGCCTGGCTGGTGTTCCCGGGGCCTGTTGCCCTTGAGAGGGCAAGCTGTGCCTGGATAGGGAGGAAAAGGCTGCAGGAGGGGGGGGGAAGAGCAGAGATGGAAGGAGTGGCTGGTGCTGGAGGCACTGGGCCTGTCTGTCTGGTGCGTTTGTCTATTTCTTTTTCTAGCGCCTTGTGTGGTCTTAAGGCATCCCTTTGTGAGGCTTTGGTGGGCTCCTTAGCCTGACTACGCAGGTGGTGGGTTTTTGCTTTGGCCTTTAAGGAAGGACCTTTTGAAGGATTGGTTTCTGCCATTTTAGATAGTTGAGGAAGGTAAAGGATCAAATATGAGGCAGTTGGCGCGCCTAGGGGTCGACCTACAACGAAAATTCTGGGAAAATTCTTTTACAAACCCCCCCCCCCCGTTTATTACTCACTTATAATAAATCTGTTTGTCTTACTTGTTATTCTCTGAATTTTTGCTCCGTAAATAAATGATTTCCTCCTTTTCTTTCTTTTTTCTTTTTGTAAGCTTAGGCCTACTCGAGCCTCTTAATTTTTCTGATTTAATAACTTTTGAAGATCTCTCTCTCTTATTATTTCTTATTATTATTATAATAAGAAATATTATCTCTTATTATCTCTTATTATCTCTTATTAACTCTTATTATTTCTTATTATTATTATTATTATTATTATTATTATTATTATTGTTATTATTATTTTGGAAGGGCTGATCGAAGTGATCAGAGGACAACAGATGCCTTAAGGGTGAAGCCGGGCCTGAACCAGACTGCCGTCCCAGGTGGAACCGGGCGGAAGTGGTAGGAATAAACTGCGGCCGCTACGGCTGGCTGCGGGGTAAGCCAACAAAAGGAGGTGGGAACAGAAGCCTCAAACTAGAACCACACAATTTTATTTCCTCAGCAGGCCTGCTGGTCCTGCTGTTTAAATAGGCACGCTGCAGAGATCGGAGCGATAAGGGTGAAACAAAATGGCGCCCGGCCACGAGGTGACACCCAAAATGGCGGCCGCCACTACTTGGGCTTGCAGGGGCCCTTCTGCAGCGACTAGAAGAATCCCCAGGGGCAATCCAAGGACCCCAGGGGGAGGACAAACAGAAAGAGGCTAGTAACGTTCAAACAATATAAAAAAGCGGACTTCGGTGGGGGGGGAAATGGAACGAAACGGAGCATTTTAAATTAACAGAACTAAAGCGGCAGAAAAGCAATAGGGGAGGGTGGGGGGGGCAGCTTGTAATTTTGCTGTCCTACCCACTGGCACCCCCTGGGGGGAGGACCTCCCAGGGAACTTTACCAAATAGGGAGGACCAACTGCGCAGGGCTAAGGGAAAAAACACAATGAAGGGATTATATACAACCTGAAATGAAGCAAAAACGATTCAAAATAGAATTCTCCTGAAACGGCCAAGAGCACATACAAACACTGCCTACTCTGCACGAGGGCTGAGCATAAACTGGGGAATGCGATGGCAAGCCACGTGATGGAAGGTGGAGCGTTCCTCAGAAATTAAGCTCAGCCTATAACAGCAGAGACTGAAGCTCCACCCACTCTCACTCTCTGGACGATCCGAACAGCTCTAAGGAGAACACCGGGCGTCGTTGCTGCCCCCTGAGGGGAGGGCGATTCTGGGCTGCGCGATTGGGGGACTTCGTGGCTTTGGGTGGGTGGGTGGGTGGGAGCGAGGACATTGACTTTAAGCGCTGCCGACTGAGTGTTTCACAAATACCAGTGGGACCTCCTTCCACCACCACCCCTCCCTCTTTTGCCTCCTTCCTTCTGATCAATCAGGTTTTCCCAGTATTTGCTCACAGCTGCGTTTTCTCTTCTGCCGTGCTAGGCATTGAACGCGGGGATTTCTGATTCCCCTTACACGCGCGTGGATATGCCGCGGGGCGTTTTCTTCCAAACGCCCCATGGGCAGAGAACACTGACTTTCATGATAGTGAGATCATTTCCCAAATTAATTGATTCACTAACCCAAAAGAAGAAGATGTTGATGACAGTGGGAGGCAGGAGTCACTCTCTCCCTTGCAAGAAAAAAGGAAGAGCTGTTCTTATGATCTTTCTCTCTCTCTTCTCCCCCCCCCCCCGGAATACAGTCAAGCCCTTTCCAGCACGCACGATCTGCCCCCGCTGCTTTGCACCCTGCAAATGCAAAAACCCCAGGATTTTGCATTTGCAAGGTGCAAAGCGGCAGCAGCGGATCGCGCGTGCTGGAAAGGGCTTGACTGTATTACGGGGAAAGAGAGAGGTCATAAGAACGGCTCTTGCTTTTTTCTTGCAAGGGAGAGAGTGACTCCTGCCTACCACTGTCATCATCATCATCTTTTGGGTTAGTGAATCAATTAAACCTTTCATGATAGTGAGATCGTTTCCCAAATTTCCCTTAAGTCAGGGAAGAAATCAGAAACAAACCTTTGGACTGAGAATAAGCTTGTTCCAATGATGCCATTTTCGTTCACTGCAGTGTGAAAAGTGTGAAAACACACACTTCTTTTTCTTCATCTTCTTATTCCCTATTTACTGGTCTCTTTCAAAGAGGAAATTGTGAACATCAAACTTATTCTCAACTGTCCTAGTTTTATTGGTATCTATTTTTATTTTTGAAATTTACCAGTAGCTGCTGCATTTCCTACCCTAGGCTTATATTCGAGTCAATAAGTTTTCCCAGTTTTTTGTGGTAAAATTAGGTGCCTCGGCTCATATTCAGGTCGACTTATACTCGAGTATATACGGTATGTACTTTTCTAATATATTTAAGTGTGATATATAGACCCAGCAGGATTCAGAGAGTTTTTTTCTATAGATTTAATTCTTTCATGGGATCCATTTATTGATTGAGACATGGAAAGTACTAAGACATCTTACATGAGATGCATTGGTTTTAAGTTTGGACTTTCATATAAGAGTTATATTTTTGTGGGGGGGAAACCAGCTATACATTGAAGTTTTTAGCTTGAATCCAAGTGTAATTAAAAATCTGAAAAGCTGAAACAGGGCAGTAACAACTGAAATTCAAAATTCTTTCAAATGTTTTAGGGCTCACTCTAAACACTAAACTGTGAAAAAAAGTAAAAACGGAAAAGAAAGTAACAATTCTGTAATGGGCATGCTTAGATACTCTCTTTAGAGTATGCTACAACTCTAACAGAAGTTAAAGAACCGTCTCAAAGAGTTTGTGCCTATATTATAAAAAATAGATTATGCCAAACAAACTGATTTTACTCAATCTCATTAAGTCTGTTTTGTCCAACTTAGATTCAACCTATATGCTACAGCCACAAGAAATCCTTCTGTGTAATTCCTTATTGGGCCAATATATTGGAATACTTTTGAAATATTTTCAAACTACAATGCTTCCATACAATGGACACTTTTTTTGCTGCATATGATCACTAACTTTCTAAATGCTTTCTGTCTGAACAGAGCAACAACCACATAGAAGTCCTTCTCACCTATAATGTTGTTAAGATTTGAAAAATCCTGACAAACAGGAACAAGATTCCATCTAACATGTAGCTTTACTCTTTTACTTAGATTCTGAATAAACAGTCCAAATCCAAAACTATGTTGTGAAGTAAAAAATCATACTAAGCTAGTTGTTCAGATATAAACTAGCACAGTAAATTAAATTATTCAAACTCACACAGAGCAAAATTATTAATAGAACAGCAACAGTCTATGCAAGCAATACTAGTTACTATGGTATTCTGTATAAATAGATGAAAATGTAAATCTAAAATGATTACTTTGTAAAATGTAAGCCAATTATGTACACAATGACTCCAACAACTCAAAATATGCCAGAGTAGAGTCGAATCAGGATTTTTGTCTGAACATATTCTAGCATGCGAGTACATCATGTTGTTCAACCAACTGAATAACTTTTCCATATTTTTACATGCATTTTTAGATGATTACTAGACAACCCATGACTATAGGTCATAATTTCAGAGATATTTCCTTACCTAATACTTGCACATCAAAATTGGGAGTGTCCTATCAAATCCTGTACCAATAAACAGTGGTGTCCTCCAAGGCAGCGTTCTAGAATCAACTCTCTTCATACTCTACATAAATGACCTCTGCATTCATATTAAGAGCAACTGCGTTCTTTTCGCTGCTGATGTAAAGCTATTCAACACCACCGATAATACTGCTACCCTTCAAAAAGACCTTGACTATGTGTCAGAATGGTCAAACAAATGGCAACTTCAAATCTCAACAAATAAATGCTCTGTATTACATATTGGCAAAAAAAATCAGAAAATAAAATACAAGCTAAATAGTCAAGACCTTGTTGATGACCCAAACTTTATCAAGGACCTTAGTGTACTCATCTCAAATGATCTAAATGCTAGAGCCCATTGTAACTACTATATAGCCAAAAAGGCATTAAGAGTTATAAACTTAATCCTGCATAGCTTTTTCTCTGGTAATATCACCCTACTAACTAGAGCAGACTAAACATTTGCTAGACCAATACTTGAATACAGCTCATCAGTCTGGAACCCAGATTATATATCTGATATTAATACAATTGAGAAAGTCCAGAAATATTTCACAAGAAGAGTTCTCCACTCCTCTACTCGTAGCAGAATACCTTATGCCACCAGACTTGAAATTTTAGACCTAGACAACCTAGAATTACGCCACCTTCAGTTCGATCTAAGTATAGTACATAAAATTATACATTGCAATGTCCTACCTATCAGTGAATACTTCAGCTTCCACCACAACAATACAAGAGCACACAATAGATACAAACTCAAGCACACAATAGATACAAACCGGATCAAACTTGATTGCAGGAAATACAACTTCAGCAACAGAGTGGTCAATGTCTGGAATATTCTACCTGACTATGGTTTCTTCCCCAAACCCCAAAAACTTTAACCTTAGACAGTCTACAATTGAACTCACCCCTTTCCTAAGAGGTCTATAGGGGGCATGCATAAATGCACAAACGTGCCTACCGTCCCTGTCCTATTGGTTTTTTTTTCTTGTTTGTATCCTTTTCATGTATTCATACCATATTTATACTTATACCTGTTATCTTATAATTGTTTGACAAAATTAATAAATAAATCCCTGTGTACCCTTCCTGGTCTTCGACATACTTCCCTTATAGCCAACAAAGTGATAAACCCAGTTAATTTTGTGGTTTTCTCTTTTTTATACAGTATATTTCTAACCTGTTTTATACCATTGGGTTTCATTATACCATTGGGTCTTTGACTGCAATAAAGATTTTTCTTTCTGATTGAAGAAGGGGAAAACATCTTAATGCTCATTCACCTTGACAAGATCTATTAGACAATCTCTATTCTACAGCTTCAAAAAAATTACTAGGTGTATTAGCAGAACAGAAGATGTCAGAGCATAACAAGCCCTTGGATTCCAAAACAACAGCTAGTAAATATTCTGAAACTTAAAATGGGCATTGGTACCTACCTGACACGCCCTTTCTCATCGAGCTGCGTAGAGCATCCAGAGAGTGGGAGGTGCTCCAGTCTTCACTCTTACAGGCTGAGCTATAATTGAGGAACGCTCCACCTCCTCCACATGACTCCTTCCTCGCGTTCTCCGGTTTTACAAAGACGAGAAGGCAAAAGCAACAACCCTCTCCTCCTAACTATTATACAGTTGTCAACTATAAACTGATCAATTCATTGGCCGAAACAGGATTCCCCCCACCAGACGGACCAACAAGGGTGGGGCTGGATGCTCTACGCAGCTCGACGAGAAAGGGCATGTCAGGTAGGTACCAACGCCCATTCTCCGTAGAGCTGCTGCGAGCATCCAGAGAGTGGGACATACCAAAGCATGGCCTGTCCTACAGGAGGGACTCCGTCTGGTCTGGAATCTCCTCTGGATCTCTCACCACTTGTTGAAGGACTCGCCTGCCAAAGGACACTTCTGCTGAAGCGTAAACATCAATCTTATAATGGCGTATAAAGGGAGATGGAAACGCCCAAGTGGCCGCTTGACAGATGTTGAGAATCGATGCCTGAGTAGCCCAGGCTGCCGAAGTAGCTGCGCTTCTTGTAGAGTGTGCAGTCAACCCTTTAGGAACAGGGAGAGACTGAGATAAATAGACCTTGGATATAGTAGCTCTGATCCAACGGCCAATAGTAGACGGGGATACTTTGCAACCCATCGTTTTTGATTGAAATGCCAGGAACAGTGACTCTGACTTCCTGATGGAATGAGTACGATGGATGTAAATACACAGTGCCCACCGGACATCGAGAGAATGCCACTGCCTTTCCCTTTCCCAAGAAGGTCCGGGACAAAAATTAGGAAGGACCAGTTCCTGTGATCTGTGAAAAGCCAAGTTGATTTTAGGCAGGAATGACGGGTCTGGTCGTAAAACCACTCGATCAGTGTGGAAAACACATAAATCCCTTCTAACGGACAGAGCTGCTATTTCAGATATCCGTCGAGCAGACGTGATTGCAACCAGAAACATCACTTTAAACGTGAGAAACTGAAGTGATGCCTCCCTGAGCGGTTCAAAGGGAGGCCTAGTCAACGCCACAATAGAGGTGAAACCATGAAATGATCTGGAGGGGAAAAACAAAACTGAAGGGAAAGGCCAAATTTGACAGCGTCCCTAACCCATGAATCGGATGTGGATGATGCCCATTGGTCAGCAAAATATTTTAGCCGACCACCGACGGCGTAAATGACTGAAGGCCTATCTGGGGAGCTGAGAGGCCTTGCTCCCTGCTCCCCAGAAGGGCCTCCTGTAGCCGGCCCCCGTTCTGTTTCTGTCCCCTGAGTCGCCCCTGTCCTGATAGACAGGCCGAAATGGCGGGGACCTCTGGAATCTGGGGGTAAAGGGTGTCTGAAAGGAGGTCCGAAAGGATCCCCTGTGAAAAGGCTGAGAGGACCTGGACTCTTGCCTACGAAAAAGAGATGGGAGGAATTTCCTTTCGTTTCAACTCTCCATTAGCAAAGGTTCCAGGGCTGGACTGAACAATTTTCCTCCTGATATAGGGGCAGAGCTTAGCTTTGTTCTTGATGTCGGCCTGCCAATGTTTTAGCCAAAGGAGGCGTCAGGCTGTCACATGCGAAGAGATGCTCGAGAGGAAAATTTTACAGAATGAAAAGTGACATCGGCCGCAAATTCCGCTGCGGCCGTTAACTTGGCAATGTCCTGATGGGCCCTAGTATTAGAAGGGGGGACATGTTGCTTCAACTGCCGAAGCCATCGGATGAATGATCGGATGAAAAAAGATGCCGCCGTGGCCGATCGAATGGCCCAGGCATCAGCTTGGTGCGCCTGTCTTAGGACCAGCTCAGCCCGCTTGTCCTCTGGCTTCAGTGCCTCCAGGGCATCAGTGGGGTTAGAAGATGATGTGAGGCGTACTATGGGGTCATCTACCTCGGGCGTGTCTAGCGAGGCAACGAATTCTGGGTCGAGGTTAAAAAACCTCTTGTCTTGGCTGGAAGGGGTGGGAGGGGGCCCTGATGAGGCCAACTGTCTTGCAACTAAGTCGGAGAAAATCGGTGGTGTGGGAATGACCTCGGTCTCAATGACTGGCTGCCTGAAAATAGAATCCTCCGGATCCCCAGAGGCTACTGGAGGAGGATCAGAGTGTGGCTGAGAGGCCAGGCCCGATATATTCTTTGCTTTAAATAGCAAAGACTTGAACATGAGGCTTAAACAGACCTACAAAGGTGGGTTGGTCAGGAGAAATGCCCTCGTCCTCGGACATCTCTCCTTCCATTGGGACTACCTCGAAGGGCGCTTCAGAGTAATGAAGAGGCTCTCCCTCCAGTCCTTCCTCATCCCTGAAGGGTTCGAAGCCCACCTCATCTTCCTCCTCCTCTTCCTCCCCTTCTGGATAGGGAAGCTCCCTTGGAGACGGTACCTGCCCGTGGTGCGGTTCGGGCCTGGGGAGGGATCTTCCGGAGATGGAACCAACTTCAGATGTCCTTGTTTGCAAACCTGGTCTGGAAAAGTGTTGGATACCTTCGACAATCCCCTGACGGATAGCCAGTTGCATCCATTCTCTGACACTGTCTGGAATGATGTCTGAAGACAGTCCCTCTGTACGTAAACCCGCAGCGGTTGGCGTGAATGTCGCTTCTGGCTGGGTGGCTGGGGTGCTCCAGGCGGGTGAACTGCGCCTAGAAACAGAAGGTTGTTCTGGCAAAGGAAGAGGATGAGTAGAAGTGGAGGGGGTGGGGGGGCTGGTGGTACCTGAGAGTCCCTAGAGCGTTTATCAAACTCCCTCTCCAAAGCCTTGTGTCGCCTTAGGGCATCCCTTTGAGAGGCTTTGGAGGATTCCTCGGTCCGCTTGCGCAGGTGGTGCGTCTTTGACTTAGCCTTCAATGAAGGACCTCTGGGATTATCTTCTGCCATCATAAAGCCTGAACAAGGCAATATCGTATAAAAAGGCGGTTGGCACGCCTAGGAGTTCGGCCTAACTGTGGGCCGGATACCCTAACGTTGGGGCGTGTCCCCCTTTTGGTAAAAAATTTTCTTTAATTTTTAATTTTTCAATTTTTTTTATTATTTATATTTTATTTTATTTTATCTTTATTTTATTTTTAAAAAAACAGAAAAAGAGCCAAAAAAGGGCCTAAGTAAACTACAGAGTGATCAAGAGAGAAAGGAATCTGCAAAAAAACCCCAATAGATCAAATTAACGCTGAGGCCAGAAAGAAAACAACGATGCAAAGAGAAAAAATTATATTAATATCTATAAAAATATAAATAAGTAATGGCCTCCTGAGACAGCCTCTCAACACAACTGGGAAGTAGGTGCCTCTCCTTCGCCTACTGAGCAGCTGCAGTAACCAACCAACTAGCCAGAGAAACGGAGCCACAGGGCACAGAACCACAGGGTCCCTTTAACAGCAAAATAATGCCAAACAGGCCTGCCGGTCCTGTTCCAAGCCTCCCAGAATCATCGCAGCAAAATCGAAAGTGAAAAACAAATTGGCGGCTGGCCACGAGGTGCACCCAAAATGGCTGCCGGGACCAGCGCGAGGCTCAGAAGGAAGGAAAGCCCCTCGATCACAACAAAATACTGCCAAAAAAACAAAGGCAGAACGAGGGGCTTGAGAGGAGATCTCGCCCTCTCTCTAGCGTTCGTGGGGGGAAAGCACAATGAGAGCGCTAACCAACGCGCTAGCATAAGCCACTGCTATAATCAGACGGCTTAAAAAGTGGCAGGCACCAGAGTGGGGGGATGGGGGGGCGGAAAGGCTCTAAACCCCCCAATCTCCCCCCTGAGGGGCGAAATAAACGTCCCCTTCCTATCCAAGACAAGCCAAATGCACAGGGACCGGAGGAAATAATAAGGAAATAAAAAGGACAGATCAAACCTGGAGATAAATCAATAGGAATCCCAATTCGGCCAAGAAGCAAACTGTTAGAGCTGCCTGTCTCTGCGAGGCTGAGCTAAAACTGGGGAACGCGAGGAAGGAGTCATGTGGAGGAGGTGGAGTGTTCCTCAATTATAGCTCAGCCTGTAAGAGTGAAGACTGGAGCACCTCCCACTCTCTGAATGCTTGCAGCAGCTCTATGGAGAATAACTGAGCTCTGTGGCAATTAAGATATAGACATATTTCTTTGTACATCTTTCTATAATTAGAGTTGTCATATTATCCTTTAATATCACAGAATTTTGTAAATAAATTAGAACATTGTTAATGCATTTCATAAAGTAATCAGCCCATATAAGTGTAACAGATATTGCAGATTCCAGACAGAAGTTCAGTTTATCAATGTCAGGCAAACAATATTAAGATCCATAATTAATTTAATAGCTATAAGTTTGCCTAAAGAAGCAATACCAGGATTACAAAATAAGATGAAGAAGAAATTGTTCCCAACTACTGTAAACTATTTTGTATTCCTTAATAAGGTCATCAAACCTGAACAAATTTATGCATTATAATCATATGCATTTTAATGTGCCTTTTTTACCATGTCGTTATGAAAATTCACTCTTTAGTAATATTTGACATTATGCAGAGAAATACAGTTCTCTATTCTGTATAGAGAATAAAGACCTTTGTCAAAAACTATCATATCATTACCTTTTGAGGTAAGCAGTTGTATAAAATAGAGAAAGAGAATACAAAAAAATATCCAAAAAGTAAACAAAAACATACTTTGGAATAATCATAACCTAAACATCTAAAAAGACAATTCTTTAAGATCTAAATCAACAATATTTATTTGTTGTGTCCAAAATCAATAAAAGTGTTAAATGTAACCTTCCTAGGGGGATTCTAAAAATTAAGTCAAATGGAAAGTCACTGGACCAATGCAAAATGGTCATAACGTTGGGTACAACTCACTTAAAAACCATATTGCTTAGCAACAGAAGTTCTGGTCCCAACTGTAAGTCAATGACTACTGCATAAGTAAGTGTCCTTTCTTCCTTTCTAAAGCATAACACTATCATAATCTAAATTGGTAACAGATATTGTAATCAAAAAGAATGGTTCTTCAACCTTTATAAAAGATAGTTTTTAAGCTTTTTTAAAACCTTATAAAATCAGACTCCAAATGTGATCTGAGGAAGTTGATTTCAAAGATTCAGAGTTAGATAGGAAAAGAATCCAAAATATGATATGGCCATATTGAGGTGTGAGAAAACAGCCTTAAGAGAAATGTATATTTTCATCTGAGAAATATTTTACACAACTGTAGCAATGTAACCCTCATTTTGGTTCATAAGTTTATGGGAAACAATCATCTCCAAACCAGACTAAGTTGTAGCTTAGTGGCAGACAGACGCATTTTTCCCCAACATGCAGATAACCAAAAATGAATACAGTATATGGGAAGCAATGGCTTACTGTTTTCTCAATTTCATCTCAAAAATTTATCATAAAAATAGAAAAGACTGACAAAGCAGAAACACTCCAGTATGAGTACTTACTTGACAGTCAAAGTCCTGGAAGTTTCGCGTTGAATTCTGTCAATATAAGAATGGCCATTGATCAACAAACCATAAATTCTGCTTTACACCTGTTTGAAAAGCTTATTCCAACACCTCAGTTACAACTAAAGTATAGTACTGAGCTGAAGCTTCCTGTATTAAATTGCAATAAACAAGTGCAAAATAGTAACAATTCTCCTACTCCCACCCCACCAGCCTTCTATCCTAGAAATCAATCTATTCCATATCATGATGGAAATGCCAGGATTTCTAACATCAAAATGGATATTCTCAAGGAACAAATGCTTCCAAATTTTAAGATAAAGTTATTGGCCATAAACTCAAGTTGTTATCTTCAATTGTATTTTGAAAGACATCAATATTATATAGGCTAAAAGTATGCATACATTACAACAGTGGGACTACTGCTGAATGATGGTTGCTTTGCATATAAAATGTTTCCAAGAATTATCATTGGAATGTTACCTTTTAACGTAGAGGTCCCCAAATCACAATCCATGAACCAGTACAGGTTCGCAGCTCATTGAGAGTAGGCCATGCAAGTGGCAAGCAAGTGTGTGAAAGACCATTTGCGTATGTGCGGAATTAAGTTGTACGCACAAAACCATCCCCTCCCTTTTGACTGTTACACTACATTTCCCTACATATTTTTTTAAAAAATATTATTCATACACATAAAATTTATATACATGGACATACCCCTTGAAAGTGTACTGATTTTCATTTTTTAGCTAAAGAAACTTCATCATAAAGATAAAACAGTACCTTCTAATTTGTTTACTTAGGTAACATTCCTTCTATGCTCTCTATAAAGAGCAGTTAATCTAATAAATGGCATAAAATAAAAACAAAATAAAAGCCTTTATTTTGGGATATCCATGTATCTGAAACTCTGCATAATGCAAAATAGAAATCATTATTTTATATAAATATATTCCAAGATCATTGCACAATATATTCTGTTTATGCTACCAACTGAAAGGTCATGAGAAACAGTTTGGTCTAGTGGTTAGAACACTGGCCTAGAATGGGCGTTGGTTCTTACCTGATACGCCCCTTCTCGGCGAGCCGTGAGGAGCATCCAGAGAGTGGGATGTGCTTCCGAGTCCTTCTTGCAGGCTGAGCTTTAGCTGAGGAAACGCTCCGCCCCCTCACGTGACTCCAAGTGGCGTTCCCCCAGTTTTTTGCGATAACGAGAAGAAAGGTTAAGAAATCCTTCTAATCAACTATTGGCTCCTTGGCTGAAACTAACCAGACGGAGGAGTTAGGGTGGGGCTGGAGGCTCCTCGCGGCTCGCCGAGAAGGGGCGTATCAGGTAAGAACCAACGCCCATTCTCCCTCGAGCCGCTCAGAGCATCCAGAGAGTGGGACATACCAAAGCTTGGCTGTCCTACGGGTGGGACTCCGTCTGGGCTGGTAGTCCCTCCGGGTCACTGATGACCCTCTGTAGGACTCGTCGGCCGAAAGAGGCCTCTGCTGAGGCGTATAAGTCTATTTTGTAATGTCTGATGAATGGGGACGGAGAGGCCCAAGTGGCTGCCCGACAAATGTCAGCAATTGGGGCTTGTGTGGCCCAAGCCGTCGAAGTAGCTGCACTCCTGGTGGAATGAGCGGTTATTCCCCCAGGAGCGGGCAGAGATTGTGATAGGTAGCACCTGGCAATAGTCGCCCCAATCCAGCGACTGATGGTTGAGGGAGAGACTTTGAACCCCAATGTCCTGGGCTGAAAGAAGAGGAAGAGGGATTCTGATCTTCTCAGGGGTTGTGTGCCCTTAATATATATGTGCAAGGCCCTTCTAACATCCAGGGAGTGCCAAAGGGTTTCCCTGTCCCTCGAGGGTCTGGGGCAAAAGTTTGAGAGGACCAGTTCCTGAGACCTGTGGAAGGGTGAGTTAACCTTGGGTAAGAAGGTGGGGTCGGGGTGAAGGACCACCCGATCAGCATGGAACACGCATAAATTGTTTCTGATTGACAATACTGCTATTTCCAAGACTCTACGAGCAGAAGTAATGGCCACTAGAAAACTACTTTAAACGTTAGAAATTGAAGGGAGGACTCCCTCAGAGGTTCAAACGGGTGCCTTGTAAGTGAAATGAGGATCTTGTTGAGGTCCCATGTGGGGAACCTGTGAACAGTCGGAGGGCACAAGTTCGTGGCGCCCCTGAGGAAAGCTCTAACCCGGGGGTGATGAGAGAGAGAACTGAAGTTATCAGAAGAAACAACGGTTGAGAGGGCAGCGACCTGCCGTCTCAGGGTGTTGGGGGCAAGCCCTTTACGTAGGCCTTCTTGAAGGAATTCCAAGACCTGCGCAATAGGGGGAGAGAGGGGGTCAACTTGGAACCCGCTACACCACTTGGAAAAGCCCTTCCAAGTGGCATCATAAATTCGTGTGGTGGAGGGTCGCCTAGCGGCCAAAATAGTGTCGATTACTTGACTGGAGAATTTTTCTCTTGTCAAACGGATCCATTCAACCTCCAGACAGCTAAGTGGAGCCATTGGGGCTCCGGATGCAGAAGGGGCCCCTGAGAGAGGGAGATCCTGTCCGGGGGGATCCTCCATGGGAGCGCTACCGAAAGATTGCGAAGGACCGCGAACCATGGTCTCCTGGGCCAATAGGGAGCCACCAGGAGCAGGTCTGCCTTCTCGTGAATGAGTTTGTTTATGACTCTGGGAGCTAGCGGCAGCGGAGGGAAGGCATATAGGAGCCCTGGGGGCCATGGGCAGCTTAGCGTTTTGTGGTTCTCTGACCCATGAGATGGGTACCTGGAGAAAAACCGTGGAAGCTGTGCGTTGGACGGGGAGGCGAAGAGATTCGGGAGGCCGAATATTCTGGATGCCTCCTTGAATAGGGATGGATGGAGGTGCCAATCTGCTTGGTCCACCGTGGCCCTGCTCAGCCAATCCGCCTGGATGTTGGAGATTCCGGAGATGTGTTCGGCTTTTAGTGCGAGGAGGTTGGATTTTGCCCAACGGCAGAGGCGCTCGGCCTCCCTCATCAACTGAATAGACTGGGTGCCTCCTTGCCTGTTGATATGGGCTTTAGCCGTGGTGTCGTCCATGAGAATAAGGACGTGACGCCCGCGTACCAAGGGGAGGAATCTGAGCAGAGCCAGGTGGACGGCGTGAAGCTCCAGCCAGTTGATGCTGCATCTTAGCTCCATCGGCGACCACTTGCCCTATGCCGAGAGCGAGTTGACGTGAGCGCCCCAACCTGATAGGCTGGCGTCCGCGATGAGGGTTAGCTGCTGAGGTTTTGAGAAGAGGTGGCCCCTGTTGATGGCGGGGTTGGTCCATCAGAGGAGGGACGTGAGGACCCTCGGAGGCACCTTGACTCTGGACTTCGAATTGCTTCTTCCGGATCTTTGGGATGGGAGCAGGAACCACTGGAGGGATCTGCTGTGTAAACGAGCCCAGGGAATAATTGAGATGCATGAAACCATCTTACCCAATAATTTAGAAAGGTCAAGTAACGCCACCCTCCTTGATCGCCTAATCTGTTTGACCAGAACTTGAATGCTGAAGAGCCTCTCAGAGGAGAGGAAGACCTCTTCTGTAACTGAATCAATTATGGCTCCCAAGTGGATGATTCGGGTGGATGGGACCAGTTGACTCTTTTGCCAATTGAAGAGGAACCCGTGTGCCAGGAGAGCGGAGAGGGTGGCTCTGGTGTCCCTGACTGCCTGGGTCTTAGACGGGGAGAGAATAAGGATATCGTCCAAATAGCAGTGACGGCGGACGGGAACGCTCCTGAGGTGAGCCTCCAGGGCTGCGAGGACCTTGGTGAAGGTCCTGGGAGCCGAGGCCAGACCAAAGGGGAGGGCCACGTATTGATATTGAAGGTTGTTATAACAGAACCTAAGGAAGTTGTGGTGAGAGGGCCAGATTGGAATGTGTAGGTATGCCTCCGAGGGATCTATGGAGGATAACCAGTCACTCCGCCTGGTACCCAAGAGAATTGATTGCAAGGTATGCATTTTGAATTTGCGCTGGATAAGGTGGTGGTTTAGCCGTTTTAAATCTAATATAGCTCTGCATCCCCCCAAATGCTTGGGCACCACAAAGAGGTGGGAGTAGAATCCTTGTCCCCTCTGGACCAGTGGAATGGGTTGAATGGCCTGAATGTCAAGCAGGTGTTGGATGGTTGCATCCATTAGTGCACGTTTGGCGGGATCTCTTGAGGTGGGGGATGTCATGAAGAAATCAGTGGGGGGCGGACTGGAACTCAAGGGCAAGACCAAACCTGACGGTGTCCCTAACCTGTGCATGGGAGTGGATTGTCCCATTGAGCGGCGAAGTGTCTAAGGCGGCCGCCGATGGGGAGAGAGGAAGAAATTCTATCTGGGTCGGCGGTAGGGCCTCCCCCCTGATCCCCTAAAGGGCCTCTTATGGTTGCCGCCCCATTTGTTTCTGTCGCCTGAGTCCGAGCAGTCCTGAGACTGGAAGGAAGGGGGTCTTGGGTATCTGGGTGGGAAGGGGAGTTGGTAGAAGGGGCGGGGGAAGCCCCTCCGAAAGGGCTGAGGGCCTTCTGTCTCTGGCCTCCGAAAAAGGGAGGGCCGGTACTTCCTCTTGCTGCGGCCCTCGACCAGCAGGGGTTCCAAGGCCAGGCCGAACAGTTTGTCTCCCTGACGGGAGCAGTGGCCAGCTTGACTTTATTTTTACATCCGCCTGCCAGTGCTTGAGCCGCAGTAGGCGGCGAGCCGTGACATGTGATGTTATCGCTCTGGAAGAGAATTTTACCGATTGGTAAGTGGCGTCAGCTGAAAACTCGGCTGCGGCCACCAGTTTCGCTATGTCTTGGTGCGCCCTCACATTGATGCGGGGACGTTCTCTCAGCTGCCGGAGCCAGCGGATAGAGGACCTTGTGAAGAATGAAGTGGCCCTAGCCGATTTAATGGCCCAAGCGTCAGATAGATGGGCCCGGCGCAATGCCAGTTCCGTCCGCTTTTGCTCAGGTTTCAAGGCCTCTAACGCCTCACTGGGGATAGAGGAGGAGGCAAGGCCCACAATGGGGTCGTCAACCTCCGGGATGTTTAGAAGAGTAGACAATGCCGAATTGAGATTAAAGAATCTCTTGTCTTGGATAGAGAGTGTAGGGGAGGGCTCCCGTGGAAGCAAGTTGATTCGGTTGGGATGACCTCAGCTTCCACCACTGGTTGTGTGAAAATGGAGTCCTCTGGTCTCTCTGAGGCGGGGGAGAAGTCAGAGAGAGACTGGGGAAGAAGACCAGAGACATTCTTGACTTTAAAGAGGAGGGATTTGAACAAGCATGGCTTGAACAGCCCCCCGAATATGGGTTGGTCGGGAGAAGCCCCCTCGTCCTCCAACATCTCCCCCTCCATGAGGTTCGCCTCTAAGGGGGGCTCACTATAACGGAAGGATCCCATCCGGGAATCCTCTTCCTCTTCCCTGAAGTCACCAAAGTCCCCTTCCTCCTCCTCCTCCTGGGCCCCTACGGGAGGAGGGCTGTCCCTCTGAGAGAGTACCTGACCAACCGGGGGATCCGGCTGTGGAAGGGATCTGATGGATAAAGAGTCGTGGTCAGGAGCCCATGGAGAGAAGCCTGATGTGGACATGTGCTGCAGGCCTTCCGCAATGCCCTGGCGGATAGTCGATTCCATCCAAGCCTTGATGTGGGCTGGAACCTCAGATGTAGAGGGTTCTTCCTGATGCAGACAGCGGCCGTAGGTGTAAAGGTGGCTTCAGGGGTCTGTCTGGTTGGTGGTCCCGGGGTCAAGTGACCCTGAAGTGGGCTGCGCCTAGATAGGGAGAAGGAAGGGCTGGAGGCCCCAAGCGGGACTCCCTTGATCGCCTATCAAACTCCTTTTCCAACGCCTCATGGCGCCTTCAAGCGTCTCGTTGGGAGGCCTTGGAAGGCTCCTTGTCCTGCCTGCGCAAGGAGTGGGACTTTGCCTTAGCCTTCAAGAAAGGCCGTTTAGAGAGATTGCCGTCTGCCATTTTGATAATTATAATAACATAAGGTTCCTTGTCCTGGTGATAATAATAGTAATAATAGTAAAGGGCGGTTGGCTCGCCTGGAATTGGCCTGAGTGGGGCCGAATGAGGTTTGAGCTGGCCTGCTCCCCCTTTTGGAATTTAATATGTACAGTGGTAACCAGTAGTAAGGAATAAATATATATATATATAATACGTACAGATGAGTAATCCTCTGATATTTTATTTTATTTTATTTTATTTTATTTTATTTTATTTTATTTTATTTTATTTTATTTTATTTTATTTTATTTTATTTTATTTATTTTATTTTATTTTATTTTATTTTATTTTATTTTATTTTATTTTATTTTATTTTATTTATTTTATTTTATTTTATTTTATTTTATTTTTATATGCTATCTGCATGTAAAGGTTATCTATGTATATACGTATAAAAACGTATAATTTTGTTTGTAAATTTTTCTCTCTTTCATTTCTTTTCTCTCTCTTTTTTTTTTTTTTACAACAGCAGGAAAGGAACCAAAGAGGTACCACAGTACAGGCCGGATTTATCAAATAAACGCCTGAGGCCTAGAAGGAGAGAGGCCTCTGGCAGCAAGCCTCCAGCAACAAGCCGGGGGTGGTGGTGCTGCAACCTTGCCCCGATAGAGGCTGCGGGAGGCCAACAGAGACAATGAAAGCGAGCCCGAAGGAACGCTAATAGCAACTAACTCTTGATCCAGGGGGTCTTGGACTTTTACTTCCACCGCAGCAGCAAGGATCAGAAATAACAATGGCGCCCAACCACGATGCGGCCCCAAGATGGCGGCCGCGAGCTGAACTATGTCGGGCGCCTTCGGGACGGCAAGGAGGGCTTGTCCGGTTAGCTCAGCACGCCTGGTACTCTTAAGGAGTGACTAGCCCTCCCGGTCGGCGTTTAGGGTGGGGGGGAATCCAGCGAAAGTTGCGCACCACAAGGCAGCGCAGAGGCAGCGACGTGATCTAATAATGGGGGGGTCACGCAAAGCGCTGCGAACCCGCCCGCTTGGCCCCTAGGGGCGAGGGGAGACTTCCCCTAAGTCCCAACCCTTTGCGCAGGAGGAAGGAAAGGAAATATCAGACCTGAAGGTGAGGAAATTAGCCAGAATAATATACGTAGTATAAATCAGCCAAGGAGCTCCTTCCAACAACAGCCTGACTCTTCGAGGCTGAGCAAAAGACTGGGGAAACGCCACTTGGAGTCACATGAGGGGGCGGAGCGTTTCCTCAGCTAAAGCTCAGCCTGCAAGAAGAGGACTCAGAAGCACATCCCACTCTCTGGATGCTCCGAGCGGCTCGAGGGAGAATGCAAGAGACTGCAAGTTCAAGAGCCCTTCTAGGCATTAAAAAAAAAATCATCAGGCTCACTTTGAGGCAGTCATTCTCTCTAAATTCAACCCACCTCACAGGATTGTTTGTTGTGGGAAAACAGGAGGAGGAAAGATGTGTTGGATATATTCACTGCCTTGAGATATTTGTAAAATAATAAAGATGCACTATGTGGACAATAAAGCCCTACAGCCTCCTGTCCACTGTAGTCCCCCCCCCCACCTTTGAAAATTTCACTAAAAATATCTCTGAACATTTATAAACATTTTTATAGCAATGATTATGCCTTTGATGTTTTCAAGTAGATTTCAATCAACAAAAGCTTAACTATAATACATCTGTTTGCTTTGAAAGGCCACAAGACTAATTGAAATCAATATATATGGCACTTCAGTGAGCAAAGCAAAGATGAAGAGTTTGTTCCATGAAATCCGAAACCTAGAATTTGTTTCAGGGGAACAAGAATTGTCCTTCTTCATTAAAAATGGGATATTTCAAGTCTTTTCAATGGACCTACTCAAGTGAATTAAATTCTACATCCACAGGAGAAAACTATAATATATATTCCTCCTACACATAGTTGGCATATAAGTACAAAATTGTTAAAGAGTTTTTCTCATTCTCAAACGCAACTTTCTTTACCTTATTATTTAAGAGAGGTTTAATTTCTGTTAACTGGACATCTTGCAATTCTTCCATGTTTGCTGAAATCGATGGGATTCACTGCTGAACAGCAAAGTACTCCTCCTAAAAGCAAAACAAACAAACCGAAGATTTACAATGCAGGAAATTATCCCAAATTAAAATAGAATATTTTAAGCTATAGACTATGATTCTTAAATAGTTAGAGGCTATGCTGAAGCCTCTAGAAATAGTAACTTCTTCCTCTTTTCGCAGAGATGAATGTATGTCTGGCTGAATCATAAACATAAGATGATATTTCTGGAAGAAGATGCTATATATTTAAATCAGACAACTACTTAGATACCCCCTGCCTCATATTTTCTGTAAGTCTGCATTACACAAAAATAGCAATAGTGTAATGCAATTTAACTTTCTTAATATTCAAGGTTAAGTGTTATATGTTTAGTAACAGCTAAGGGAAATGAAAAGAGTAATTATATGAAACAAACAAAATGTTATCTTTACACTCCCCAAGGTACGTTACAACCTTTAAGAACCCTTAATGTTTGGAAATTGAAAGTTGAAAAATTTGACATGCCTTATAAAATTTCACTTATTTTATTGTTGTGAAAATGTTTACAAGTTGATTTAAGATCAACAGAGCTAAGAAATTAACAATTTTGCCTTGCTTAGTTTTTCCTCTATTTCATCCTTTGAACTACTTCTAGTTTGTATAAATTTAGGATTACAGCAGGAACATAAAGTAAAAGTCCAGAAAGCATCTTCAATATATTTTAATAAAGTTAATTTATTATTGACAAATTAAATTCACATTATTTTTATAATTATTCTTCAGTTTTAAAACTATAGTAGTAAAATTAGTTAGTAAATCTGATTAGTAAATCAGATTTTGCTAGATACAAACAAGTTATTGACTCTTTTAGAAATTTTTAAATCAGAAATAGGCAACAGCTTAATGGCCAGAGCTAAATATTGGGGGCAATGGGACAATAGTGATGGGAACTAGATTGTGCAAAAGGAAGAGAGCCAAGGTACAGAACCAAAAATTGTTTTCTTTAGTATCCTGTGAGAATTTTGAGAAAGAAATATTGTTGTTTATGCAGCTGGAAAAATAAGTTCAAGGACCTTCTGAGACATTGGAGTTTCTAGTTCTCTTTCCCTGCGTTAAGTGATGGTACTTTGCAAAAACCATCCCATGAATTCATTAATGAAAATTTCTGTAATGGTAGCTTTGTAAGCAGTTATACTCAAGTTATCCACGACTTAGTAGTATTAATTGCCTTCAATCTTGTTTGCAAAGTGTTTATTTTGGGACAACTGGCAATCAACTCTCTGTTACTGCTTTCATGATTTATCTTTTGCTCCATTTCAGTTTTTGTTCCATCAAATAGGAAACAAAGCAATGTAGGCTCTAACATTATACAAGCTTGATGCAGATTTAAACTAGTTGATTTTTTTTTTTTACTGGAAGACTATGAAACATCCACATGTTGATTCCATTACATTTTAAAGCTGTATTTCATTGTACTTAACCATTCAAAATCTATATCTACATCTGCTCATAGGTGGCAAACGTAATCAGGTCTTCAATCCATTGGGTGAATTACATGTTTCCAGCTTTGTAAAAATATCCCCCCACCCCAAATGCAGCAAAAGGGTGATTATAGTGTTATTTTGGGAAAGTCTTGAAAGTTTTGGATGAAATTGATTTAAAGAACTTTGAAGTTAATTAAAAAGATAATCCCACATGGGAAATAGTATTTGCATTTCAAACTGATAACAAGTCTTTAAAGGTTGCTCATTAGAAGACACCCAATGGCTACTTTAAAGGAAACAGACCTGTGAATTCAAGAAATGCTTGAGCATTTTAACTCTATATTGGAACCAACTGTTATTATAAAAGAGGAACAAATCCCTCTGAAGATAAAAATGAACTTTAAGGCGGATTAACAACCTAGAGGAAAGAGATGGAAATATTGGATTTTAAAATGGAATAGGATGACCATTTAAAAAATATAAAAGACATACAAATAATATATCAAAAGATCCATGTGGATTATCCTTTTAAATCAGAATATAGGAGAGATACTGAATTATACTGAAGAGAGATACTGAATTTCTACATGGAAATTACAAATAGATTTGAATAAAGATGACAAGAATTTTGAGAAGAGATAAAAACAGTAGAAGAAAATAGGAGATAGAACTTAAACAATCGCTGTAAGGAAAAAGAAAAAAATACATTTTTTTATTGTGGTTAAATAAGTTGCTTTCTCTGATGATGCTTAATGGTTATCTTGATTGGATAAGTATTTTTGTCAACTGGGTTGATTTTTATTTATCAATTTTTGTCCACTTTTATTATTTTTACAAACACGCAACACACCTTCCTCCTATTTTCCCCACAACAATCTTGAGGTGCGTTGGATTGAGAGAGAGTGACTATTCAAGATCACTGCCCGAAGGTCACTCAGCTGGTTTTTAATGGGGACTAAAACCCAAGAGTTTCTTGGTTTTAGCCTGGTGTCTTAATCACTATACCAAACTGCCTCTGTTTTGGTCTGCAATATCTACATATTTATGATATGTTAATAAGGTGCTATTATTTCTGGTAATGTTTTAGTTTTAAATTTTTATAATATTTGTTAATGGTATTAATTTTGATTATTAAAGAGAGGCCTGAGGGAGATTTAGATTAAATGGAAAGGGGGATTATATACGTACATTGTTAGGTATTTTTGTTGTTTTTATAAACTTTTGCTGATTAAAAAGGAAAGCTAAACATTTAGAGATGAGATTATGAAATGGGGCATTGGTCTTACACTCTGATACACTCCTTCTCAGTGTACTGAGAGAGAATCTAAGGAATGGGTTATGTTCTGTCTTTAACTTAACTTTCTGGTTGAATATAAAGACAGTTAGATAAACTCTACAAAGGCTTCCATACAAAGTTTCTTTATTGGATTGTAATAGACATCCTTAAGGTAAACTCACAGTTATGTTGAGATTCATCTAATGTCCAATCTTTGCATAGTCATCTTCATAGTGTGAAAAGATAGTTATCTTCATCCCATAATGATGGAGCAAAGGAAAAGACACCAGCACAAAGCTGGGGTCCAAGCAAGAATAAAGGAAACTCCCCCGACCCAACCAAGGGTCAATTCAGTGATCAATCAGGATTACAGATGTGATCACATGACATGAACTACATTTCCCATGAGGCATTAACTACATTTACCACGAGGCATTCTCTTAAGGGGAGAGCTCCCAATTCCCAATTAACCATATACTGTCTGACCAGCACAGATTAATTCTGGTTGTCTTCTGCAAGGAGAAGAGCAGAGTTAACCCACTCCTTGGATTCTCTGCTCAGCACACTGGAGAATGGAGTGAGATATGGAATGAAGATGTATTTGTTTACATTTTAAGAGAGAGTGATAAATTGTTAAAGTTGGAATATACTTTTTGGGGTTGAGGGGGGAAACATCTGTTGCTTACATCTTCTTTTTCTTTTTGCAGGGGATTTGTTTCTACACTTTTTAATATTTATTTTTCCTTTTTAAAAATCTATATTTTTGTATTAGGTTCTTGTATTAGTTTTATCTGTTTAATATAATTCTTAACTAGCAGGTGAAATTAAAAATATTGTACAGTAGTTTGTGTTAGGGATAACATTGTTTTACCCTAACTGGTTTAGGTAAATAATAATATGTAATCATAGTTTGTATGTTAAAGTGTCTGCAACTTTAACTGTGGGATAGTAATTAAGGGAGTGGTTGTGAAAGTACTTTAAAAGAAGCAAGGCTGCAGCTTGCTCACTCTCTGGCTTTGATGATCCCTGATTACTGCAAGGACACAAGACTGCATTGCTCGAACGGGAGAGAAAACAAAGGACTGACTTGTAAGTGAATTGACATAGGATATTTCTACACGGACTTTGCTAACTGAATATCCCTGAATGGACTGACTAAATGATACATGACTATTGGACTGTTATTTTGACTATGCTATGAACTCATAATGGAATAAACTATATTTTTGATAGCACAAGCGTATCTGTTATTTTTACTGTATGTTAATAAACATACAAGCTTAGCTCACTCATTTATCTGTGTGCCTATCTGACTAACGCTGCACATTCTGTTTAGCTTGTCTCCCTAACCCTGGTTGGGGAAACCAGGCTTAACAGTTTGCATACTTTGTTAAGTCTCTTATTTTTTGATAATGGAATGTACAGTAGACTTTCAAATCTGTTGGCCACAGTGATGTTCTCTACGTTTCCTGGCACAGCTTGGTCGATTCTTCTGATATTTGCCACAAAGGAATTTCTTCTAGGGTATATGTTTCCTATCTCTGCTTCCCATGTAGTTGTTTGCTTGCTTGCTTTAGCTGGGCAGCTGGTTTGACCTCTATGAGTAATGTAGCTGAAAATGTATATACCTGACTTCTTTGCTCATCCCTCCTAGGAACACTGTTCCCCCACCACCATAATGCAGTACAGCAGGAATTGGGGCAGTATCCAGCTTTGCTCATTAAAACACATTAGTGCCTGGTTGCTCTAAAGAATTATCTATCATTACTGATGAGGGCGCTTTTGACAGCTCTGTCTCTGATAATAAATACCCAGGACACTCCTCTGTCAGAAATGAACCCATCCATATGTACTTTTCCCCTCCCCATCCTTTTTCTAAAAGCTTGTGTTAATTAAATTCCCTTGTCTCTAATTCATTTTTATGGGTTTAATATCACAAATCTAACAGCTGGGATAATCCAAGAAATAAGTTAGCCATATGATGCTAAAAAGAGCAGTATCCAGAGAGCTTCAAGCTTTGTTCACCATAATTGATAAATATAGTTGATTGTTGTTTCCAAGCAACTGTGTGTGCTCTCTTTGCAAATACACAAGAAGCCCAGTATCAGGATAACTAATGAGGTCTCTTGCCCAACTCTTCCTTTTTCTAGGACTGATATTTGGCATCTTAAATCTCCAATACTGAGCAAGCAAATAAAAAGTATTAAAAATAAAATGAGACTGGAGGAAGTTTTTAGTGTGGGGCTTTCATTTTAGATTTTACCCATCTAGCTCAGTAAGTCTGGATTTTAGTATTTTTTCTGGACTGATGAATTTATCTGAAATATGAATTAAGAGTTGTAGGCATTCTCAGAAAACAGTTACTTTACCATGTGGGGAGTTTGCTTTTTCATAAAATGGCTGCCAAAATGAGCTATTAAAAAGCCACATTATTTTTAGGAGGCGAATTGGTGAAGCTATTGCATTCTATCCAAATTGCTTTCTAAAAGGTTATTATGCCTTGCTCCTGAAGTCAAGATGACACTAAATAGTTGCAAAGAGATTCAATATAGCTTATTGCTGCTATTTATTGAACATCTGGTGTCAGAATTCCTGCAGTTTTGCAACTCCAACATAGAAGTCTTATTTGCCTGCCATTCCACTTTACCTTTGTTCCTTTTCCCCCCTAACAGAACGGTATTGTTTTGCAGCATGTCAGTTTCCTCAATCAATCACTATATTTAATTAATTCTTCTGTGCTGGGAAGGATGAAGAAACAAATTTTAACAGGCACCTAAAAGTGTTTCCCAAAGTGCAGGAGAACGCATTCCAAAATATGAGTGCTGCTAAAGGTAGAAGCCACTTGCAAGCAGTCACCTGCATTCACAGCAGCATTTAGTACATATTGCAGCACCTCACTTGATGATCTCAATTAAGTAATCAGATCAATAATACAAAGACAGTTATCCTGGTTTTTAAATGTTCAGGGCTTCATACAACATCCAAAATTCTGAATCTGGTTTTGCAACAAATGGATATCCAGTGCAGTTCCTTCAACAAATGGCTAACATGACTGAGTGGCTCACTCAATAACCTGGTTTCTACATTCTGTATCACCTTGCATTTTCAAGAGCATCCACAAGCAGAATATATTACAGTAATCTCAATATGAAGTTACTGTACCAGCAAATCGGCTCCTGTTGTCAGGCCCAACCCAAAGATGACAAAGCAAAATCCAATTGAGTCCAAGCCTTTTTTGCTTATATCTAGTGGATAAAATCTTAAACTAAAGCCATTCTCACCTACCAAATACAGAATATCTTGAGAGATTCTACAGTGTGGCTACCCTGAACTCATTCCCCTCTCCAATTTAGTCAGTCTCTTAATCTGCCTCTCTATGAAACCCTGTGTTGCCAAAACTTGTATCCTCTGATTCTCCAGGTACACATTCCATCACAACTGTAAATAAGCTGTGTACCTACCAGTTGAAACAGGCAACAGTAAATCCTAGCTTCAGGGATCACTTGGGACTCCAATGAAATGATTCTAGAAGCACCTCTAACAAATTGATTTGTTCTTTCTGAGACAGTGCAGCCCACTTAGAGCAGAGACATTCTCCAGTTCCCAAACCTGGGAACTCATCCACAGTGTTTTGTTGAAATTTAGTCTTACTTCACAGTACTGGCCCTAATCCACCTATTGTGGTAGGTAGTGTTCTGGATCAGAACATATACAGCTTATCCTGATTAAGTTGTTCTGGAGAAGCAGAGCCAAGTGTCATGTTGATGAAACCTACCCTCAAAAGTCCTGGTGATGCCTCTGGCAATTTTCTACAGATGTTAAATATCACTAGACCTAAAATAATGCAGTATGGCACCTCACAGAATAGCTGCCAGAGTTCAGAGTCAATAGTACTATTCTTTGAGGTTGCCAGCTGAGAGACCAAATGGGATCGATAATCACATTGCTTCTATCTCATTCCTGCAAGAGGTCAATTTGGCTGTGGCCGATTCTTTTTTCAAATCAAGTCTGAACTCTGACTGAAAGGGACAAGATAATCAATGCTTTCCATTAATGTTAGCAGCCTCAGAGTTGCCACCTTCTCAAACACCCCATATATAAAAGGAGTGTTTGTAATTAGATAATAGTTGATAAAATTCTCTGGATTCAAGAGGTTTTCAGGAGCTGATAGGCCAACTTCCTTCAAGCATCACCCTGATGCTAAAGCTCACTATTTCCTGGAACTGCCAATCATCATCCTCCAGAACTGATTTATATGAAGCAAGTTGAGCAGGGTTTAAATGAACAAAAGTAGGGCTAGATAGGGCAGGCAGCATGGATTGCACCAGGTGCTCCTGGTACACCTTTGCAAAATTATGTAATGTCTATGATTCATAGTTTCTGTTGTTATAAAATATTATAATCAATATTCTTACTTTTGCTAATGAGAGGTTTTGTTTCTTACACTATACTAACATCCAACAAGCCAATGAAATCATTGAACAAAACTTTGAAGTTGTAGCTTGGGTGGTTTGTATTTAAAACAAAGGTAATTGTGAACTAGATTTGTCATCCTTTTCCATGAAGTACGTAACATAGCACATACATAGCAATTAAGATTAGCACAACTTGAATCTAACATATTCAAAATATTACTTTATTCGTTCATGGTGTCACAACTGTCACTCTTAGCCTTCTCCCATTTAAATAAGTACTGGAATTTTGGAAATGTTAATACCACATGATTAATAGATTTATTTCTGTTTTCCATTTCACATTTTTAAGAAAATGTAGTCTGACAATTTAAAATAAAAACAAATATGAATTTAAGGATGGAGAAGTAATAATTTGATCTGTCTTTAATGATATGAATTAAGATCTTTATTCTCTCTCTCAATTAAACTAGAATGATGGCCTCATCACTTAAGTTTTTGGATAAAGAAATATAGGATGTGTAGAAAGAATAAAGCATTTTAAACCTTTAATTAGCAAACTGGAGACATATTTACATTTCAGCACAGACTACATCATAACATTGAACCCAAACAGAACACTTCAGAGGTTAAGTTTATGAGAAATTTCACAAAGAAAGTAAACAGATGGAACTGAATAAAAAATAGAACCAAATTACAAGTTAGTCATATGAGAAAACTACTTCTAGATGAAACTAAATAGCTCTTTCCTTTATGAAAAGTAAAATTGCATGCTTAAAATGGTTTCTTAAATCTTTCCACAGTAGTAATGGGCCATATTACTTGTAACATGCTTTTATTAGTTAGAATATAAGCATGTTAAAAATCTACCATGGCATAAGTGAAATAGACACGTACAGATGAAACTCGAAAAATTAGAATATCACAGACTTCCGGTTTGAACCTCTTTGGCGACAGACCCAAATCCACAATCGTGCATGGCTTCGATCTGTGCTCGCCGCTGGAGTGCCCCGAACCGGCTGGTTTTGGGGCTAAGCCACCCCGTAGAGGTGGTGAAGAGGTGGAAAACTGCCAGCAGGGTCGAGGAAAGCCGCATCTCTCCTCCCCAGCTGGCCATTACTCCCTTTTCTGAAGGCGGTTGCAGTGGTGGTCAGAAATGGCCACCTCAAAGAAGAACTCGACTGGAAGAGAACGTGCAGGAGGAAGATAAGAAGAGAAAGTTTTGGCTGACCGGGTCGAACTGAAAAAGCAACAACATAAGGTACCCTGGAATTTGAACTATAAAGAATAACATTGCTCTCAAAGAAGATTTTGAAGCGGCGAATGAGAGAGGGAAAGGAAAGGATTTGTATTTTTTTTCTTTCCTTCCCCATATTGACAATTAAGAGATTTAAGTAAGAAACTGACAAAAATCCATGTTGACATTAACAGGCATTTAAGCTGAAAATAAAATGTCAAAGGGATAATAAAGACTTCTGGATTTTCAAAAAAAATTAAAAGAAGGAAAGGAGAGAAAAGGAAAAAATAAAAGGGTGGGATCTGGAAAAATGGAGGAAACCACCTGGAAATAAAAGGAATTAACAGTGAAACTTTAACAAGAGTCCTAAAGATACATTCCAACTGAAACTTTGTAATAAGATAATAGAACCCCAGGAAGAGAAAGTGGAAAAAAGAAGCAAGAAGAAACAGCTTTGGATTATTTGGAGATTCTTGGATTTTTGGTTATTGGAACTAAAGGACTAAAATCAATCGGGTGGTTGTTTAAAAGTTTTTAAAATAGTATCACTCTTGGAAGAATTGAAAATGGAACTTAAAAAACAGAAAGAAGATGCACAAGAAGGAAGAGGGTTTTTTGGCTTCGTATTTCAATTTTTAGAAATGGAAATCCTGAACTATGAGAAACAACAAGAAATGTCTTTGGGACCCTACAGGACATCCTGCTCCAAGAGGCTGTGCTGGAGCGACAATTCTCACAAAGACTCATTTCTGGCGGACTTTGTGGGAGAGAAAGAAAGACTTCTGCTGCTTTCTTTGCACAAAGCCAAAAGTCTCTCTCTCTCCCCCTGAGAACGGGGCTAGAGATGGTATCCTGCAATTCCAAATAAAGAATGATTGATCGGTAGGAAAATGGGGTGGAGAATTTTTCTGAAGACTTTTTTTTATTTCCCCAGGGTTTCTGGTCCACGGGATTTAAAATTATGAGTTTGGTGGTCCCTGAGGTCCAAAAGGTTGGCGACCCTTGTTATAAAGGACAGAAACAGGATATAGAGAAACAGGGAAAACGTACAAGGATTAAAGGTATAAGCCTATTTAGAAGACATAGAGATAATGGGTGAAAATTTAATTGAAAGGGGGATTCTGCAAAGGGTACATAAGATAGTATTGTTATATTAGAAATAGAAATGAACTTAGAAAATATGAAACAAGTGTGATTAAAATGGTTGATAAAATACTCATTGTAATGTAATGGAATGTTTAATAAATAAATGAAATAAAGAGAATGAGAGAATGAAATTAGGAAAGGATGGGAACATTTTAATTATATTAATGAATTATATTATATTAATGAATTATAATTATAATTATATTAATTATAAAATTATAAAATTTAAGTGAAGAATATGAAGAAATATGAAAAAATTATGGAAATATTATAAGTATGATAGGAAGTATGATATCTCATTGAAAAGAAATGTTAAAGATGTTAAAGATTATAACTAACATTAATGATAGAGCTGAATTGGAATAGAATAAGTATTTTATTTATTATTGTTGTATATATATACACTGCTCAAAAAAATAAAGCGAACACAAAAATAAGATATCCTAGATCTGAATGAATGAAATTCTGATTAAATACTTTGTTCATTACATAGTTGAACGTGCTGACAACAAAATCACACAAAAATTATTAATGGAAATCAAATTTAGCAACCCATGGAGGTCTGGATTTGGAGTTACACTCAAAATTAAAGTGGAAAAAAACACTACAGGCTTTGATGTAATGTCCTTAAAACAAGGCAAAATGAGGCTCAGTAGTGTGTGTGGTCTCCACGTGCCTGTATGACCTCCCTACAATGCCTGGGCATGCTCCTGATGAGGTGGCGGGTGGTCTCCTGAGGGATCTCCTCCCACACCTGGACTAAAGCATCCCCCAATTCCTGGACAGTCTGTGGTGTAACGTGACATTGGTGGATGGAGCGAGACATGATGTCCCAGATGTGCTCAACTGGATTCAGGTCTGGGAACAGGCGGGCCAGTCCATAGCATCAATGCCTTCGTCTTGCAGGAACTGCTGACACACTATAGCCGCATGAGGTCTAGCATTGTCTTGCATTCAGAGGAACCCAGGGCCAACCACACCAGCATATGGTCTCACAAGGGGTCTGAGGATCTCATCTCGGTACCTAATGGCACTCAGGCTACCTCTGGCGAGCACATGGAGGGCTGTGCGGCCACTATAGAAATGCCATCCCACACCATTACTGACCCACTGCCAAACCGGTCATGCTGGAGGATGTTGCAGGCAGCAGAACGTTCTCCACGGTGTCTCCAGACCCTGTCATGTCTGTCACATGTGCTCAATGTGAACCTGCTTTCATCTGTGAAGAGCACAGGGCGCCAATGCCAAATTTGCCAATCTTGGTATTCTCTGGCAAATGCCAAACATCCTGCACGGTGTTGGGGTGTAAGCACAACCCCCACCTGTGGACGTTGGGCCATCATACCATCCTCATGTAGTCTGTTTCTGACCATTTGAGCAGCTACATGCACATTTGTGACCTGCTGGAGGTCATTTTGCAGGGCTCTGGCAGTGCTCCTCCTGTCCCTCCTTGCACAAAGGCGGAGGTAGCGGTCCTGATGCTGGGTTGTTGCCCTCCTATGGCCTCCTCCACATCTCCTGATGTACTGGCCTGTCTCCTGGTAGCACCTCCATGCTCTGGAAACTACGCTGACAGACACAGCAAACCTTCTTCCCACAGCTCACATTGATGTGCCATCCTGGATGAGCTGCACTACCTGAGCCACTTGTGTGGGTTGTAGACTCCATCTCATGCTACCACTAGAGTGAAAGCACTGCCAGCATTCAAAAGTGACCAAACCATCAGCCAGAAAGCATAGGAACTGAGATGTGGTCCGTGATCACCACCTGCAGAACCACTCCTTTATCGGGGATGTCTTGCTAACTGCCTATGCTTTCCACCTGTTGTCTATTCCATTTGCATAACAGCATGTGAAATTGATTGTCAATCAGTGTTGCTACCTAAGTGGACAGTTTGAGTTCACAGAAGTGTGATTGACTTGGAGTTACATTGTGTTGTTTAAGTGTTCCCTTTATTTTTTTGAGCAGTGTACTTTTGTCTTTAAGAACTTAGTGTGTATTTTAAGAATGTACCAAGCAGAATTTGACTGGAAGTTATGTGTTATATTGAATGTAATAATTGTGAAGGCATAAATTGAAGTTTAAATCAGAGTTGAATGGACAAAAATTAAAAGATACAAAAGTGTTATACTCCAATCAGTAACTACAGGGGAAAATTTTAATGAGAAAAGAAAATATGAAATTGAAACAGGACAGACAAAAGTATAAAATAATGATTAGAAAGATATTGAAACTTAGAAAAAGATATATATTTAATTGAACTTAGAAAGGAATGAGATAATTAAAAGCAAGGTTGAGAAAATTAAGGGAAGGGAAAAATTATTGAGAAAATGTTAAAATCGTAATAAGATGTGGAATAGAACACAAAGATGAATATGAAATTGAGTTCGTGTCTGCATGGAGAAATGATAACCCGGACCATGCTATTCTCAAAAAAAGATATTTTATTTGTGTTATGTTCTGTGAAAACCCAAATAAAACTTTTACAAAAGAAAAAGAAAAATTAGAATATCGTGCAAAAGTTCATTGATTTCAGTAATGCAACTTAAAAGGTGAAACTAATATACGAGATAGTCTCATTACATGCAAAGCAAGGTAGTTCAAGCCATGATTTGTCATAATTGAGATGACTATGGCTTACAGCTCATGAAAACCCCAAATCCACAATCTCAGAAAACTAGAATATTGTGAAAAGGTTTAATATTCTAGGCTCAGCTTGATGATGTCATCAGAAGTCATACCCATCCTGGGCTCTCACAGTAGCATGGAGGAGAATGAGCTGTTACTACTATTATGTCAAATGTTTTATTTACTTTATAAATCTCATTAAACATTTTAATCTTATTTACAGAAATATATGACATAATAATGAAATTCACATATTTCTACAATTAAAAACCTGCTATTTCTAAAGATCGTTTTGTTATTATTTCATTTCTCTTACCTCTGTAAGCTCAAGACAGTATACTAGTGTAGCCCCTTATTTTAACTTTATAATAATTATTACTCTGAGGCATGTTAGAGTGAGATACCGTGTTTCCCTGAAAATAAGACCCAGTCTTATATTTTGGGGGGCTCCAAAATAGGCAGTATGACTTATTTTGGGAAAGAGTTTCAGGATGATCAGCCCAGATGGGTGACCTACCCCCTGGCGCACTCACAAGAAGCAGAAGGCGTGTGGGGACTGACAGTATCCAGCAGCAGCTGCAGCCACCGATGAATTGATTCCCTGTCCAAGCAGCAGACAAAGGCAAGGTGGGGAGGCTGGTAATCCAGCCATGGAAAAGCCGAGAGTTGGTAGGTTGGAGTAGGTGGCTGGCCACAGGAGGCTCGCCTTCGCATGTCGACATCAGCAGCAGATGGAGGCAGAGGTGCAGGGTGGAAGGCATGCAATCTTGATGCGCCACATTGGCCATAGGCAAGCCGAAAGACACAAAGACGAGCCTCCTGCCTGCTTCAGTCCACAAATTTTTGGCTTTTCCACAGCTGCGTGCTTCCCTCCGCCTCTGCCTCCCCTTGCTGTTTGGACAGGTAATTCACTGGACACCTCACATGCTCACTGTCTCCTGTGCTACCCACATCCGCCCACCCCTTCAATAGGGTTTATTTTTGGAGTAGGCTTAAAATCGGGGTATGTCTTATTTTGGGGGTAGGTCAGTGTTTGATGTACAACTATGTTTTTAAAACTTAGCAACCTTAATGTGTGTAGCCAATATCCTTCTCCTTATTTTTTCAGTTTAATATCAGACTGCACAAATTGGTTAATCAATCAGTGGAACAACTTGCCTTCAGAAGTTGTGGGTGTTTCATCACTGGAGGTCTTTAAGAAAAAACTGGGCAGCCACTCATCTGTAATGGTATACGGTCACCTGCTTGAAGAGGGGGTTGGACTAGAAGATCTCTAAGGTCCCTTCCAGCTCTATTCTGATTGGAATACACCCAGTAGTCAAAATTTAAGTATTTATTGTGGAGAGAACAGCCCATCCAATGGATTCTGAACATTCAGACAGAATAAACTGCTAGACAGAAGTCGCTTTTAAATCCTGCTCACGTCAGTTCCTATCAATCTCTTCCACACTAGCCCTCCAGAACAATTTTATTTATGTATGTGGGAAATGATAGAATCAATTAAAAATCCATTATGTTAATGAACATCTATTGGCAGGCTTATGTCATTGGATCCAAGTCTTAGGTAATCAAAATTGAATCTATTTTTTTTCATTTTTGATTTGTGGCTGATTAAATACACGTAAAAATGTTTTCCTACTTCAACACTGTTTCCTTCCCATTTGAAATACATAATTTTAATTTAAAAATTCTTTGTATAAATATAACTTACATTTTAGGCTAAAAGGCATTTTTTTGAAAGTCATTAAACTCCCTTTTTATGATCCCTTAATGTGGGATAAAGTCAGGACAACTGGATGAAACTGAGTGTTTACTGGCCAGATGCCAAAAGTCATTCAATTCCATTTATGGGTTTTCTCCAATTCCTAGGTTTAGGAAAAAGAACAATATGTTGAGACATAATGCCCAATATGCTATTCTCAGCCACCACAGTGGATGTTACATGGTTGAAGTTAGAATACAATACATCTGAAGATATATGAGTTATGAAGTTGGTTGAATTTCTCAGTATTAAAAAGCCAATCAAAAAAGGCAGAGGCCTTAAAAGCACATGCTTATAGAAAATATTTAATAAGTGGTCCTGTGAATATTGACTGAAAGGGATACATTCATCTTAAGTTGTTTTAAGAGTACATAAGGTATTTGGTGATTTGGCATACACTCCTTTAGGCGGTTTGCTTCCCACCATTTCCAAATCACCATATCTGGTGTCAGGACTTCGAGACAGAGCCAAAAAAAAAAAAATACAGGAGTAATTTACTTCTAAAATTCCACTATCCTTACATAAAGTGGAGGGAAAACTATCTGAGTTCACAGCTTATTTGGCAACTGAAGAAAGAAGGCAATGAATTGAAAAAAATAAGGTCATGCTTGCTCAAATATCTTATTTGCTAAATGCCTAGATTATATTTGTGACAAATCTTTTAATAGCAGCCAACAGGAGCAGATCCCCTACATCTGCTCTATATATCTAATGGAATGTGTGGCTGACTTGTGGGATGAAGGAAAGAGATAACTAAGAAATAATCAGACAAAAGAGGCAGGAACCCTAATTGATTAACATCAGATCAAAACAATTTAGGAAGAACCTGTCCTAATTGTTCAGTCAGTTATAAGTGACAGTGGGAAGTTTGTACCTTCAGACTGAAAGATTCGATTAATGTAGCCTTACAATAAAATCACACATCTAATTCCTTACTGGTTAACCCAGGAGAGCTAATATCATAGTTGAGATTCTCTCAAGGAAATTTGGGAGCATATAGAGGAATGCAGGATGGGACAGAATAAGGCAATTACCATTGCATGAACAGAAGTTGGCTTGTAGTCATAATGGCATAATGTAAGCCGTTACGCATAAATAAGAAATTACCTAATACAGTACCAGTTGTAATCAGATAAGCCTATTGGGAAGATTACAGGATTTCTTAAGGTAATGATCTTCCTTTAGCCAGAAATAGTCCAATGATAAGCATTTGTTGGAGTTGTAATTCAAAATACTTGGAAGGTACAAGCTGCCAAACGGACTGAGTTGAAGAAGCTGCTGAAGCCATCTGGAATGGCTCATCTTCAACTGTATTAAGGCTACAGTTATGATCATTAATCCATATATTCTTATCAATATCATGAGGGTTGGGCTCCTGGATGCTAGAGTAGCCCTTACAGATCCTTGAAACTGGAGGGATAGAATCCCAAGATACTTTTTTTTTAACCATACCAACCAGTATCTCCCAGATGCAGCAGCAGCATCAATTTTGAAAGTGTGAGCATTATTTTAATAAGTGTGACATTATTGTGCTCTTGAGATTCTGAAGCATCAAGCTGAGGCCCCTCATTTCTTTCTCCAGAGAGGGAGTTCTAATAAGATAAGCAGAACATATAAGAAACATAAATGTGGACACACTGGGACCCAAAGCATTCCACAATATATGTCAATTTTTTAAACTTTCGATTTCCAAACATTAGAGGTGCTGAAAAGTTGTGACGTGCCTTGGGGGTTGTAAAGATATTTCGGTTATTTTAATATAATTTAGATGTGCTTGGTAAGTAACTATATAAATATCATAACTTTTCTGTTTGTTTCATAAGGACTGTCATTACTTTGATGAATTTTCTAGTTGTTGAGGCCAATCTAAAGACAGTGCTTTGAACTGGAACTCCCTATATGAAATCTGAGGCCTATGATTAGTCCACTCAAAATAACTAACAGCACAAAGAAAAAAAATCTGTTATGTACCAGTTATATATTAAATATCAGTTAAATATTTAAAAGGCTTGTAAAAAGAAAAGCTTGCATTTCTTCCCTAAAAGTAGAAAATATGGGAGCTGAGTGCAACTGCAGAGGGGTGGAGTAACACAGAAAAATACATCCCCTTCCCCATGTGCCACAGGAAAAAAACCCTCAAAAAGTGGAAGCAACTTGAGGATGGTCTTTAATGACTAGGCATGTTTATAGCAAAATATATCTCAGACAGCCAGACTCCAAGCTATTTAGGATTTTGCAGTAAAAACAATCCCTTAAATTATGCCCAGAAAATAACTGACTATCTGTGCAAGACTTTTAATATCACCTAGCATTGTGCAATGTGTAGAAGCTTGGCCACTGATTTTTGGATTGAAATTCAAGACACTCATTATGGGCAGCTCCATGAAGACCATATTGCAGTTGTCATGGTGGAATCTGTTTGTGACTTGAAAAAGAGACTTTCTTTAAAAGCTAAATTATTTTGGCCTGTGAATTACCCAGAAATAAGGGTGCACTTGTGTAATGGCAGAAAGTGAATGACATTTTATAAATATACATATTTCATGCTTCTTTTCAATATCAGATGGTAGGCTCTAGTAATCATATCTTTTTATTTGAGTAGCTACAGAAGCTATTTCCGATCCATGTATGCCACTGAGCTTTTAGGAACATGTCCAATAGAGTCTCACAAATATCCATATTTTTGCAAATATCAAACTAAAGAGTGATGCTTATTAATATATGATTGTGATCTAATCTGAAATTCTATTTATAAAAAATATTACAGTGGAATTTGTACCTGTGCCTCAGATTACAGTCTCATGACAGCATAATAAAACAGAGCAAGCGTATTTGTTTAGGTCAATTATAGTATTTGTAATACACATGTTAACAATGAATAAACATCAAAAATAGAAAATATATTGGAGATAATCACTCGTCAATTGAAAAATCTGCAGGGTATAAGGGCAACCTCCTCAATTGTTCAAGTCTTTGCTGAAATGGAAGCAATCATCTTCCAAAATAGTTCAGCTGTAAAAATCTGGGAGAAGGGGGAATGCAAGCAGCATCTTTACCTCCAAACGCTAAGCATAGCATCTGTGTGATCTACACTTACTAAACTTGAACTTAAATATAAAGGAACCCAGGGCTAACAGTTGCATAGAAGAAGTCATTGTTCCAAAACTTTCCTTTACCTTCTTAAGTACCAGGACTACATTCAGGTTTCACTCTCTGTTAGCCTCCTGGAGATACAATAATCCAATAAGGAGTTTCCTTGGGAGGTAGAGGTAGTTTGCAAGAAGCAAAATTCAAACTGACCAATCAATGATATGGATACCATGAGTTTGGGTGATTTCTATACCACTTGTCTAGAATAAGGTTGATGGAGGAAAATTATATTTGGTTGTAGATTCACAATATTTTTTGTCCAAAGTCGCCATGCGGTGAGATGGCAGCAAACACATTGAATAAATAGTCTTCGATTGCAATCATAATCTAAAAAGTGGGCAGGATTGTCTGCATCCCTTCCAAAAGCTCTTTCAGAAATTTCTAATATTTAGCTGAAATCTGGAAGCTTAGAATTTCAATGCAGTGCTTTTAATCCTATCATTCCATGCCCCATATTGACAAATCTCAGGCCATTTCTGCATCAGAGTTTTACATGTAGATACATTTTTTCATTTGATCTTCACCAAACATAACACATATACTCTTTCAACAGATATATGAATCGCTTTTCAAAACTGTTATAATCATAAGTACTTTTATCTGGATGTTGCCCCAGTTCATCATCCACAATTAGTGATACAGTATAAGGGTACCTTATAATGTTACATCCATTATTGGACACAGCACTCTAAAGGTGTCCTAATCAGCACAATGTAAAACAACTTTTAATCTTGTGATTTAAATATTATTCATTTACCAAACTACCTATAAGAGTGTTAATTGGTGCAATATCATAGATGTAAACTGTGCATTTAATTTTAATCTTCTAGCAATTTCTTGTATAAAAAAAGGTCTTCAGTAAACAATTTCAAATATATTGATAAATACCATGAAAATATACCACACTCAATGTTCCTGGTTAACAGATTATGAGGAAAGGTATGGGCCTTCTATAAACACTGACAAGAATCCCCTTCCACATTTTAGAAAAAAACAGTATGTCCGTCCCTTTATTAAAACACATAAGAAAAAAAAAAAGAAACTAACATAAAAAGCAAAGAAGGCAAATGCCACTAACATTGGGGGAGGGAGAGCAAGGAGGAATTATTCAGATGACAACTCCATTGTAAAATATTAACCTGTAACAGAACTTCCAATCACAAACAATAGGTCTGAAACAAATCAGGTAAATCCAGGTCAAATAAGAGATGTAACTAAATTTGAGCTGTAAATCACTTGAGTCTAAGAACTGACTCCCAAGAGAAAAGTCTAATTTGGCTATTCATTAACTCCCCCACCATTGCCTGCAAACACAATAATTATTTTTGTTAGTAGCTTTAGCTACATTTCTTTCTCCTCAACAAAGGCATGCACATAAACATTAGAAAAGATGAAGGGGGGGAGATCTTTAGCACAAACAATATTTTGTTACAATAATATCATGAATAGCATGATATAGCAGAATTTGAAATCCACCCTAATATAAATTTACAGATATCCCACCAGTTTTAGTAGTTTGTATGGTGCTTGTTAAAATTACAGCCTTGAAAAGATTTACTACCTACCCTCAGTCATTGCCTCCACTGCAAGAGGACAGCAGGCATTGGTTTATGGTGACAATACAAAAAAACAGAAAATAGCACTTTTCCCCACTAGCACATTTTATTAAGAGGCACAAGCTCTTGTAAACTGCAACACGCTTCATTAGATGCTGCACAGCTGGACTCTTTAGGGAGGTGAGGGGGGGGTTGAACAAAGGAAGACAGGATGCAGGTAGGTCGTGAGAAAGATTATAAAATATAATATCCATTAAGAATTGTACAGCTTCAAAAACAAAACAAAACCCTATAGCTTATTGAGACCTTCTGAGACTGTCTGAAACCTTTTGATGCAAGTTCAACAATTTCTCTCTCTCAATGTTAAAATCCCAATGCTTGTCCAAAACAGTCTTCAGTCGGACTCCCTTTTATATGCACAAAGCAGAAGAGGGTCTCCTCTACTCTTTTCTTTCCAAATCTTTTACAAGGCGTTTGCCCTGGGCTTCATTCAATGACCAGAGATCGACAATCGCTAGGTGTCCTTTCCACTTTCCTTCTGCATTGAATCCCTACCCCCTTCTCGAAGGAGCTCCATCACACCCCGAAGGGCAGAGGAAGCATGTAACCGACAGAAGAGACGGTCTTTATCTGATCGGGTAACGAAGCATCTGCAAACCACCAAGCCCAGAGAGCCCAAGGACTCCAGAGGAACATGTACGTGCAAGGCATTTCCCTCTTAGGGGGCCTGGGAATACCTAACTGCGCTGTCGTGGGAGAAGTGGAAACATCCAGGCCACGCGAAGGGACGTCAGTTGCCTCCCCAAGCGTGGGGTCTTCCAGATGGCCGCCCTGATTATTACGGATTAAGGGCTTGACTGGGGAGAGCTGTGTACTGGAATATTCCCGCGGAAGTCCCCCATGGCGAGAAGAAGGGGTGTTTTTGTTTTTTGTTTTTTTACCTCTTGTCTTCCCCGAATGAGTTCAAACACAAGGCACGCAGGGCGAGGAAGGACGGACGGGTCAGCCTTGAAGAAACGGAACAAGCGTTTCCCACAACGCAACCTGGAACGTACCTTACGGGGAGACACCGCGAAGGTGATGTTCAGCCAGCAACATCAGCATGTATAGAGACAGAGAGAACTGCGCAGGCGCACTGCGCCCCAATGTGCTGGCGCGCAACCGCAGTTCTTGGTCAGCCTTTACAGACGAAAGGGCAGGCTTGAAAGGGGAAGCGGTCCTCAGGGCGAGACGAGGGTGGGTTGATGGGAAGCTGAGAAAGTCTGGCTTCGCGCTGAACGGCGATATAGACTAGTATAGACTACACGACGGCTCACGTGTTGTTTTAGGGATGAGGCGACCCGGCTTCACAAACTCGTTCTCGCTGGGTGATTTTAGGCTAGTTCTTTATTTTCTGCACAAGTTACTTCTTAGGAGGGGATTTGTAAAGAGCAAGATAGAGATAATCGAGAGGTGGGAGAGATAAGATCTTGAGCTGTTTAAGGAAAAATACATATAAGTAAAATTACTACGTTAATGGAGGTGGGGAGCTAGGTTACTGTTGTAGTTATTATAACATCCCAAATGGGCTTCCACGACCTTCCAGAATATGCCTCAAATTCTTCAGAGCAAATAAGAAATCAAAAATATAGGTTTCCAGACTACTGGAAGATTGTTATGCAAGAGCAAGTGGAATTTTTTTTTATAGACACCCTCCAAATTAAGGCTTTTGTTTTTATTTTATGCTGTTCAAATAGTAATGAAACAAACTGGCCCTTCCCAGGTCTAAATACTTTATATTAATTAACCTAATAAATTAACTACAGTGTAGTGTAAAGGAGTTTTTATTTAATTCATTAAATATATTAACTTATCCACATACTGTTCAAAATGAAGCTTCTGACTACATTTGCTTGCAATAATTGACAAGGATAGGAATGCCTATTAAAAAGTCAAATAGATAAAAATAGAAGGTAAATATATACTGAGTAAATATACTGGTTTTGAATTTAGTTGTGGTTTCAGTTGACTAATATAGTTAACTTGGTAAGAAATGCATTGCACTATTATTAAGAGATCAAGTACACTATATATTTTAACAAATGTTTAAAATTGTCTTCTGAAATTATAAATTTATTTTTAAATGATATTAATATGTAGATCTGTAGACTAAAAACAGTAATTTAATTTAAAGGAGAACACTGATTGATAATACAGGCCATTTTCAGTTATAGTCTACTTTTTTACAATCATAATAGATCTGCCTGCTAACCAGTAGTTAACTCTTTTTTTTTTTTTTTGAAACAAATTTTTATTAATTTTAAAGATAAAACAACACATCATTAACCATTAAATACATAAACACATAAAACCTCTTAACATTGTAAATCCTTACAAGTCAAACAAAACATTATTTTTATACAGCATAATTCCAATTTATCCCATCTCCATATGGACACACAAATATCTTTCAGCAAATTTCTCATTATTTCTCTTTACTCCTATTCAATTTCATTTCTCTTCCATATTTATCCATTTTATAGTCATCATATTCTTTTCTTTCTGGCTTGTTTAAATTATTCTCATCTAACATTCCTCCAAGGTTTTATTGATTCTTTTTTCCTTTTTTTTATAAAAAACAAATTTTGTTAGTTTTACCATAAACACAATACACAAACATACAAACACAAAACATAAACAAAACTAAAAGATCTTTTCTGAAGGTTGTCTGTTCCCGGGTTAAAACTCTTCACACAGACACAAATTCAAACATCATATTCAACCCATATCTCCTTCCATATCTTATTATCATTTTCTTTTATATATATATATATAAAAACCATTTTTATCAGTTTTATAAAAACAATGCACAAAGAATCAAGGCATAGCAGCTTATAAATTCTTTTCTAAGAAAAAATAATAATAAAAGATCAATAAGGCATAACATTTCCAGATTATAATATCAATATTTCATATAATATTAACTTCATATCTTGTCCCTACTTCTCCTTTCCATCCAAATTATTTATTAATTAAAATTTTATTGCCTTTTATCAATATACAAAATCCAAAAAAAAAGCATATATATCCTTCCATATCTTATTACCATTTTCAACAACATTCTTTGTCTGTTCTATTTCCAATTATCCATTCATCTTTTTTTTCTTTTACTATACTTCTCCTGTACACCAATTGGAGTAACATCTATAACTCATTACCCTAACTTAGAAATACTACATATAGCAATCTTTCTTGGGATTCTGTTTAAAAGATTCTAAAATTACATAATAAATTTTATATTCTAAATATACATATAAAAACACACTCTTATATACCCTCCAGAATCCCTCTTTTAATCTAAATTAAATTCACCCATTGTCTCTAAATAAACTTTTTTTCTTTAGGTCTTGCTTCCCCCCATTAAGGCTTCTCCTCCCCCCCTTTCTCTCTTGCTTATTCTTCTCCTTGCCCTTTCTACCCCTTTGCTTTTTCCCTTCGCTTTTCTTACTCCTTTTCCTTTGCTTTCTAACCTTGCCTCCATCTTTTCGCTCATTTTTCTCTCTTTTGGTTGTTTTTATAATTCTTAAAATCCCCTTTTTCTTATCCTTTTTCTCCTCCTCTCCGGAAGGGACCCATTGTTCATCAAAGATGGCTTCTTCTTCCTCTTCTTCCTTGCCCCAGTCCTTCTGCTGCGTAATCAACTTTTCAACAGAACATAACGCCATTTCTAAGAATTGAAACAAAGCGCCCAAAGTATCTTTTTTATATTTTTGATATTCAATCTCTAGTTCATCCACAAACGATGCCATTATAAAAAGGGAAACTTTTTCCAAAACAACCACAAGTATTTTTAATCAAAGACAATCAAAAGCAATTAAAAAAAAAATTCCAAAAGTTAATACTTTTCTTCCTTCTTCTCTTTCTCTTTCTGGATTAATTTTTATTCAAAGAGGTCCAATTACCATATATCTTCCTTTGGGATCCACAAAGACGTTCTAGACAATCTCCTCCTTTTTCAGCTTCTGCTCCAATTTTTTTTCTCCCTTCCCACTTGCAATGACAATTTTAAATAATCAGAAATCCATACCTCCAGCAAAGATTTTCCAATTTCTTAAATTTTTCAATGTCCAAAAATCCCTTTGTCTCTTAGCTTCAACTTTCAAAGCAATCCACTTTCAATGTCTAATATATCCAAATATTTCTGCTATTTCTGTGGGATGGGAGAGTAAAAAAAAAAAAGTTCCCTTTAACAGCTTCTCCGCCGCTTTTCGCTCTTCTTAGGGATACAATGTATCCTCCAGCAATTCAAGCAGCTCAATTCCAGGCAATTTAAAAGGTGTTACTTGACCCGGCTCAGACAGAACTTTCACTCTTCACACTTCCTCCAGCACAGTTCTTACCCGGTTGCTGGCTTCTTCGTGGCGGCCATTGCTGACCGCCGCTCCACCGCCTTGGGAAAAAGGGGTTTTCCCGGAGAAGGGGGGGGTCTGCGACACCCCCACCTCCCTATCCGACTCCCCTCTCTCTTCAGCTGTCCCTACAGGGCAGCCATATCCCCCTGACCCATCTGGATCGGGGGTACCTCGATGGCTAGCACAGCAGGAATCGCGAGCTGTCGCGAATTCCTGCTGCCCCGAAGCCACGCGAAACCGGAAGTCAACCAGTAGTTAACTCTTGTGTGGCAATTTATTTAAATGCATTTTAAATACATGGTCTGAGAGCTGAGGGTATGTCAAATTGTAGGATGCTTTATGTCTTCAAAGTAATAGAAGAAAGATCAGACATTTATTTTTTTAGCATATGGCTTACAATGTTAGGAAAATATACAAATACTAGACATAATGCAGTCCTGACAGCCTTCATTGTTAGCTCATTTTGTTCAGCACTTGTATGCCTATCCTTGGTGCACTAAAGGGAGCAAACTAGCTTACACCAACTGACTAGCAGAGGTCATGGTTGTTGGCTCTTCCAGGCTCCTCCATCAGTCTTGCCTTGCCTCATGTTATGTTGCCTTGGGTCCAGCCAGATCCACTGCCAGTTTCTGCTTTCTGCACACACCCGAATGCAGCAAATTTTTCCCATCAAAGTGGTATCCATTTTTTTATTTGCAGTATTGCTTGCTTTCAAACTGCTGGGCAGGCAGGAGCTAGGGTACAGGTGACAGGAGCTCACCCTGTCTCATGGAGCTGGCTTCAAGCTGCTAGAGTGCAGACCATTTCTAGTCAGCAGTTTTAGCATCATTTAGTCACTGCACCACCACATCCCCAGATCAGATATATTCCCTATACAGACTTTATATTAGCATCTATCAGAATATAAATAAATATAAATAATATAAAATATATAAAATAATATAAAGGATATAAAGAAAATAAGATTAGAATTGAATCAAGTTTTATAATTGGTTTATTTTCTATACAGTTAAACTAAATTTAAACAACTATGAATTTTTTAGTATCAATTTCAGCCTTCCTGAAAACAAGCTTTCTCAAATATGGCCAATGTGAAGAGTACTTCTATGTATATTATTGTAACCCAGTTGGTAATCCAACGTGATGAATCTAATTGCCTATTGGAAAAGAGAAATATAATGTGTAGCTAATGTATTGCCTATTGGAAAAGAGAAATATAATGTATAGCTAATAGCTAATGGGAAACAATTATAAAAACTATTCATATTACCCACGTGTATGTTATGGATTGCTACTAAAACTGGCAAAATTAATTAATAAAATATCACTTGTAAAGAGCTATATATAATTTAGTTCAAATAAATAAGGAATATTTATACTTGCTGTTCTTTTTAATTTTAATTTTTACGCTGATCAACTGGGCAGGTCTTTCAGATTACAATCTGGGAAACTGTTAGAGTTAGGCCCTTCCTGGGTGGTTAAAACTGCTTGGGAGGTGACTTGCAGTAGGATCCATTAGCTTCTTTGAGAAATGGGTGGTCCCTGTGACTCTGAAGGACACAACAGCATGTTCCTTCTTTAAGAAGCTATCATTCTGAACAATTGTCCAGTTTATGATCTTTGTTTTTAGGGAAATTGTGATGCAACAATTCCAGAGTATCCTGAAGGAAAGAGATGATCTGGAGCAATTCTTGTTGGGTTCAGGCCAGGACACAGTACAGAGCTGGCATTGATCATGCTTTTTTGATCAGCATAAATGCAGCTGCTTCTTGTACATGGTTCCTACCTGACATAATATTCCCCAAAGATCCATATAGTCTGTTTTGTATGGTTTTTCCGGATGCACATCATCTGTTCTTTTATTTTTCTGGCTTTGTTTTGTAAAAAGGTCCAGAATTGGGTGTTCTTTAAATCTATGTATATATGTATAAATCTATGTGAATTAATAAATTTACTTTAAAATTATTTACAGTATTGCACCTGGCTCTCCTTGGATGATTCCAAAATGATATTAAATTTATTAGGGTTCAATTAAAAATAGCCCCGGATATCTATAACTTTAGTTTAAATGATAAACTAATTTGCTATATACATCTGCTGTTAGCATATAAGGAACTCATTTTGTATAAATCTTTCAATATTGAATATCAATAATGTAATTCATATGTTCCTGTGAAATGCCAAGCTTGACAGCAGTTTCTCTTTAAGTGATCTGTCACTTAATCTGTTCATCAACCTTTCCCATGTAAAATTTGTTAGTTACTGTCACAGGTAACATTCTTGATCATACAAACAAGCCCTTCCAGGTCCACCATGTTTCCATTTATTGTCCTAGCAATGCACAATACTTAACATCTACATAGACATTAGATAAACTACATGATTCAGCAGAAAATTTCAATTTGAGGGATTCTTTTGGCAGCCAAAATTCAGTCATGGTACAATGCTTAAATAAGCACATTGCTCAATACTTACTGCAGACTTCCATTTCACAAATAATACAACCTTTTTTCACAATAGTTTCTTCTCAACTAAAGTAAAAGAAAGATTCTCCACTGAGCTGAAGGGAGAATCCAGGATAAGATGGATAGTCTCTAGTCTCTTAGCTCTGCAGACTGAGTTGAAAAACTGAGGACACACCCCCTGGTAACGGTCCCTAGTTCTTCACTTGGTTTCAGCATGTTCAGACCACCCTTCAAGGGCTCTGAATAGTTAAGATTGTAGAAGAATCTTCACCCCTGGATTGAGCTTTTTTCCTTGAGGCTTAGATCAGGTTTGACAGCTAGCCGGCTTGCCAGTTTTGCACTTTCATTTTTTCACGCCTTTTCTCCGGTTCACATTTTTTTGCTTATTTTTTTTAAACTTTATTTGCTGGTGGACTGGTTTTTTTCTGTTTTTTGTTGGAATTTGGGTGAAGGTGTCCCTGTGAGCCCGTGTGGCCTGGGCTGGGGGCAGGAATCGGCGACTTATTCAACTTGCTTCTCCCAATCCACTTTCCCTTGATTTGGGCTAGCCGCAACTGCCGCTAAGTACTTCTGTCCTTTTTCGGCGTTGGCAGCCATTTCTCTCATTTTGGGGACAATCTTGCAGTTCATCTCCAGGAATGTCCCTTGGAGGGGGGTTCTGGTCATTGGGATTTAATCCTGACCCTAACCAGTCCCCAGAGCACTGTGGCAACTACAAGATGCTTGAGTCTGCCAGATAATTACAGTGCAACCAGTGCTAGGCTCGCAAGCTTCTGTCCTGCCAGAACTTGCTGCAATTCAAAGAATCAGCTGTTTTTTTTCACCTTTTTTTTCTCTGACTCGGATTTTGAATTGCGGAGCTGGCCTGAGCTGGGCTAGTGCCATTTTGGGTGAAACGGTGGACAGCTACTGTGTCTGAAGCAGACAGCATTAGGCTAAATAATTTTTCTTTACTTATTTTTCCCTTTCTCCCTGTCAGTGACTGTTAATTTTGGGGGCTCAAAATGGCTGCCATGTTCTAATTCAGTTATGGATTATATCCTACATCTCTATGTAAATTTAGTTAATTCAAACTAATTACTTTATACAAATTAAGAACAATTCATCTTACTTTCTCAGTGTATATTTTGATTAAAAGACATACCAATCCCAGTTTGTTTATTCTGTTGACTGCATATTATTTCTATTTTTGATATGCATTGGAGTATGTAATACAAAAAATGAATTATTTGAAAAATCTCTATTAAAACCATTGTCCCAGTTTGACTTCTGGAACTAGTCAGATTTATTTCTTTAGACTTGCTGTGTTTGCAAATAAAAGCTAAACTTCCCTAAAGGATTCAAGTAGTAATAAGTGGGAGTCACAATATGGAAAGGAGAGATATAAGTAAAACAAGTGGTTCATGGATACATCTACCCAGCCAACCTCTTTTCCCCTTTCCACCTATTTTCCCTATTCTTGTGCAGGATTAAAATATCTTCCAATAACATCTACTGCTAGATTAGAGGATAAAATTAGAACATTCCCTAATTCTAATTAATCAGTAAAAAAGAAAAATATTTCTGCTATTGCTTTACAGGAAAGGGGGACAAAGTATTTCCTCTCTTCTTCTTACAGGTAGTCAGCTGGAGGAAGGGGGTAAGCATATTATCTTCCCTAGGTCAGGGTTTTCAGATTATATAAATTTCAGGAAACTGGAGTTCTGCAAGAAAGCAATGAGGTTCTGTAAAATACTAACAGGGAGAAAAGTTTAATCGAAAGTAGGATGGTAGTGTCCATAGCAATTTTTCTAAGATACAGCAGAAATAATGGGTTTTGTCAGTTGACATCCAAAATGCCAAGGGCATTTTGCTCATGATATGTCATCACTCTGTGTCTAAGAAGTAGGCACACAGATTTTTTTTAAGTAACAGTTTGAGTGATTTGAAAAAGTTTGAAAAATCCTGCCCAAGTATTATTTTTACTTCAAAGGCTTTTGATGACTGACATCAGTACCAATTACTTGTGGGCTCAAATGTCAGCTGGAAATAAATAGTTTGTGTGGTTTTATTGTGGCTAATGACAGAGTAGATTTCACACACAGCCTGTTTTGGAAATTAATGGTCTTTGACACCATTAGTGCTAAGTGTTCGCTTGTTTTCTCACACATAAGATTTGTAGGTAGATTTGTAAATAAACGAATGCTATGTGGGGAAAAGTGAATTTCCAGTATAAATTTCCCTCAAAAAGATACTGATTCAGAAAAAAGCTAAAATAGTCTAGCACCTGAGAAAGAATGGAGAGGGTGGTAATTTGAAATACCATAATTTTTCTTTTGCAAAATTAACGTTATACATTTATTACAAATTCAGCACTTCTATTATATTGTTCTACTTTTATATTTTAAGCAAATTTCCATGCAGTCATCAAGTTGGACCAACTTCTGGTATCTAAACAGAGAAATGCTTTCATTAACTATTTCCCAAGAGAATTTTCAATTCTTTAAAGGATAATCTAGTAATCTCTCTGACTTTTCCTATGCTTTAACTGTTCTTTTACTTCTTTCAAATTTACCAATCTTTTTCTAGGCCAATGTTTTGCTAGTCATTGACCAAATACATAAATACTACTACTATTACTTTCCAGACTTGCCTTCTTTGATTATATATCCAAATGTCTGCTTAGTATGCATATCAAGGAAGCAATCAATTTTAATTTCCTCCAAGCAAATTATTTTTCTAGTCCATGGTATTTTTAGTATCTGTCTCTAAATTTGAAAGGGTTTCCCTTCATTCTATAGTTGTTCCTCAATAGCTAGCTTGTATTTTCAAGCACTACCACTTAAAAGTCTATTGCTCAGCTATTCTGAGCATTTTTGTCACAGAAATATCCTTATCCTTTCATTATCTTGTTTAAATTTATCATTACTTTTTCCCATTTTTTTAAAAAAACTTGGAATCTAGCATAATTCTTTGATAAGTACCCAGTGCCATCTAGTGCCTGAAACTGTTCTAACATACAGCTGTAACCTTCCCAAATTTGAATACAGTAATTTTTCCATAAAAGTTTGATAGATTTTAGATTGTACAGGATTCTACAGAGATTTTTTAATGAAGAAAATCTACATGGTTGTTAGGAGTCAAAAACTTGATGGCATATAATCACAGCTTTTGTTTTTTCAGACCTTAGTATTCTTAATTATTAATTAATCCATTTCTGAACTAAATAGAATGATGCAAAAGTGTACATCAGAAGTCACTAGGTATAATCAAGTCCCACAGTTATAAAATACGTTTCTTTCTTTATACAGGTAGTCCTAGACTTATGACCACAATTGAGCCCAAAATTTCTGTTGCTAAGACATTTGTTAAAGTGAATTTTGTCCCATTTTACGACCTTTTGTACCACAGTTGTTATGTGAATCATTGCAGTTGTTAATTTAGTAACATGGTTAAGTGAATCTGGCTTCATTGTTTATTGCTTGTCAGAAGATCGCAAAAGGTGTAGCCTTGGGTGCTGAAGCTAACATGCAGGAGAGAATCCTGGAGAGATTTCCTTTTTTTTTTTTTGAATTTTTTTTATATTAATTTTCTACAAACAAACAAGACAAACAAAACATTAAAACATCAACTCTCATATGTACGTCCAGTGTGTCGGTTGGTTCATCAGTTTTGTGCATTCATTTTGTAGTCTCAATTACAATTATGTTACATAACAACTCATATTGTCAATCCAAACTTATATATCCTAATATCACTAAAAAAAGGTAATTTTTGACTATACTTTTAATCATTCATGCTTTATGTGATAACAATACTTTAAACAGTTTATTCTGCAACAAATCATATAATCATACCAAATCAATCCTAAAAACCCTTTATAGATATAGTGTCAAATAACAAAGGCAAGTAAAACAAAATAAAGATATTCCTTACTGTCTAACATTCTAAATATTCTATTATCGTATTTTATCATCTAGCCATTGATAAAAAAGATCCCAAATTTCATAAAATTGTTTATCCTCTTGCTCTCTAATTTTAAATGTCAATCTACTCATCTCAGCACATTCCAATATTTTCTTAATAATTTCTTCCTGTAATGGTATTTTCTCATTTTTCCAATTTTTAGCAAATACAATCCTAGCCGCTGTTAATACATTTACAATCAGGTATTTCAAATCTTTACTATATGTATCAGGTAAAATTCCCAATAAGAAGATCTTTGGTTTCAAGTCTATGTGTTTCTTTGTCATTTTTTCCAACCACATGCGAATTTTAGTCCAATATTTTCTAGCATCCTCACAAGTCCACCACATATGGTAATACGAGCCAGGTATCTGATGACATTTCCAGCATTTTTCAGATTTGTTCTTAAACATTCTTGCTATTCTTGTCGGGGGAAAGTGCCACCTGTCATCTTATACAAGTTTTCTTTATATGTTGTTGACATTGTCATTTTATAATTTTGAGACCACAATTTTTGCCATTTCTCTAAATCAATCCCATATCCAAAATTCTTCCCCCAAACAATCATAGTTTCTTTAACTTGTTCTTCCTCTAATTTAATTCCTAATAAATAACCATATAATTTTTTAATCACCTTCTCATCAGTACCCATCAAGATCTTATCTAAATCAGTCTGTTTATCATAGAATCCCTCTGTTTTAAAATCTTCATCATACCTTGAATGTATTTGCGCATATGAAAACCAATTAATCCTTATACCTTGTTCCTCTAAGTTTTGGATCGATTTAAGTTCACCCTTTTCATCCAATAGTTCCCCATATCTAACTGTTTGTTCCTTCTTATAAATTTTAGGATAGGAAAATGCTTCAATAGTCGATAACCAAACTGGAATTTTCAAATAACATTGTCTTTTTATCTTCTCCCAGTTTAACCACAAAGACTCTCCTATATAATGTCTTCTAAAATAACCCTGTGTTTTAGTTCCCTTATACCATAAAAAAGCATGCCAGCCCAACAGCAAATCATGCCCTTCTAATGTCAACAATCTATGCTTTCTTAATGTTATCCATTCTTTGACCCACATCAAACTTGCAGCTTGATAATACAATTCCCAATTAGGCAGGCCAAAACCTCCTCTAATTCTAGCGTCTTGCAAAAGCTTTAGCTTTATTCTCGCTTTTTTACCTTGCCATATAAACTTCAACATGATTTTATTTAAATCTTCAAAATAGTCTTTTCCAAGCCTAATTGGTATTGTTTGGAACAGAAATAGAATTCTGGGTAAAATATTCATCTTGATTGTTGAAATTCTCCCTATTAATGACAATTGCAAGTTTTCCCACTTCTTCAAATCTGTAGCTATCTGTTGTTTGAATTTAATATAATTATTCTCTTTTAATGTGCTACATCTTGTTGTCAAATATATCCCCAGATACTTAACCTTATTTGTAACTTGGATTTTCAAAAGGTCTGCCAGTTCTTCTCTCTGTCTCAATAGCATGTTCTTTATCAAAATCTTTGTTTTATCTTTATTTATTTTCAAACCAGCCATCTCACCATATGTCTCTATCTTTTCCAATAACCTTGGAGCTGTTTCTAACGGGTCTTCCAGAATAAAAGCTAAATCATCAGCAAAAGCTTGTAGTTAAAATTCTTCCTTCTTAATTTTCATTCCTTTTATGCTTTTATCATCCCTAATATTTCTATTCAACACTTCCAAAGTCAACACAAATAGCAAAGGAGATAGGGGACACCCTTGTCTTGTGCCTTTTCTTATATTAATAAAATCTGTAAGTTCCCCCTCCATCATTAACTTTGCTGTCTGTTTATTGTATATGGCTTCTATTGCTTGAATAAATTTTTTGGCAAAACCCATCTGTTCCAATAGTAATAACATAAATCTCCAGTTCATGTTGTCAAATGCCTTTTGAGCATCTAGGAATATCAAAGCCATTTGCTTTTCAGGATGAGCCTCATAGTATTCCAAAGTATCCAAGATTACTCTCATATTGTCTCTAATTTGTCTCTTTGGCAGAAATCCATTTTGATCTGGGTGAATAAAATTATTTAAATATTTTTTAAGTCTTTCTGCTAAAATTGAAGCAAAGATTTTATAGTCTGCATTCAATAAGGAAATAGGTCTATAGTTCTTAATTTGCAGTGGGTCAGCCTCTTCTTTTGGAATAAGTGTGATATAAGCCTCTGACCATGTTTTGGGTATCATCTTCTTTGACATAACTTCATTCATAACTTCTAACAGTGGGATGCTCAATGATTCTTGAAATGTTTTATAGAATTCTGCCGGAAGGCCATCTGGACCTGGTGCTTTCCCATTATTTTGTTTCTTAAATGCTTCATTTAATTCCATCATTGTTATATTGCTTTCTAGCATATCTTCAGTCTCTTTAGGTATCTTCGGTAAATTAGCATTCTGTAGATACTGTTTGACTTTTTCCTCATCAATATTCTCTTGTTTATATAGTTGCCCATAAAAATCTCGAATAATTTCCTTTTTCTCCTTATTACCATAACAAACTTGGCCTTGATCATCTATTAGCTTCAATATTTTTCTTGATTCCTTCTCCTTTCTCAATTTATATGCTAGCCATCTACCTGGTTTATTTGCATCTTCAAAGTAATTCTGTTTAGAATTTCTAATTTTCTGTGCCAATTCTTCTTTCTCTATTAATTCCATTTTATGTTTAATTACATCCAGCTTCAATTTAATATCTTTTTTCTGTGGCATTTTCTGTAATTCTTTTTCAAGTCTTTTATACTCGTCTTCCAAGGCCTTAGAAGCTTGCCTTTTCCTAATATTCTTTTTTCTTGTATAATCTATTATCAAACCTCTAGCATATGCCTTCATTATATCCCAAACATTCTGCGTTGAAGTATCTTCTTTTTATTTTCTCTAAAGAAAAAAGCCAGTTCCTTCTCCATCTGTTGTATAAAATCTTTCTCCTTTAAGATAGTATTATTTAATGTCCATCTCGATCTTTTTTTTTGTCCCTTCCATTTAATTGTCATTGGGCTATGATCTGCCCAAGTACTTGTTTCAATATTTGTTTTTTGAATATTGGATATTAATTCTGTTGAGATCCAAATCATATCTAATCTGGACCATGATAAATGTCTATTTGAATAAAAAGTATATTGTTTAGCTTTAACATTTCTTTCTCTCCAAATATCTTTTAAAGTTAGTTCGTCTGTCATTTTAAAAAAAGATTTGGGGAGAGCCTTTCTATTTTGCTTTGTTGTTGTTGCTATATAGTCCAATTTATTGTCCACAATTCCATTAAAGTCTCCCATCATAATTATATTAACATAGTCCAGTCCAATTATTTTCATGTGTAGCTTTTTATAAAACTCTTCTTTTTATCATTCAGAGCATAAATTGCAATCAAGAGTATTTTTATATTATTGTCCATTATTTCCACCATTAATACTCTTCTGTCTTCATCCGTGTAGATCAGTTTTGCTGGGATAGCCTCTTTAATGTATAGAACCACTCCTCTTTTCTTACATTGAGTCAAAGAAGTAAATATTTTCCCCAATTTTGGCTGTACTAACAATTGTTCATGTTGTTTTTTAATATGAACTTCTTGTAGACAAATTATATCGAATTTTAATTTCTCTAATTTATGAAAAGTTTTCTTTCTTTTAACAGCTGAATTGAGTCCATTTATATTCATTGTAATCAGTTTTTTTTTCTTCCATGATTATGCTTTATATTTAGGTCTAACAGCTCTCGTGGATCTCACTTCACGCCGTTCTTTACTATCCACCTGTCCACCTACAGCTCCTTTCTCTTTTTCAGTCTCCAGTTGTTCCTCTTGAAACTCAATTAATGAGATCTCTTTCTCTGCCTCCTCTTCTCTTCTTCCAAAAAATTCTGCATGGAAAAGTTCTGCTTTCTCAATTGAATCAATTCTATGTCTCTGCTCTTGCCACGTAAACATTAATCCTTCTGGAATCAACCATCTATAATTCACTTTGTTTTCCAGTAGCATTTTGGTCAGAAATCGATATTCTCTTCTCATCTCTCTCACTCTTCTGGGTATTTGTTTTAAAACCACAATCTCTTTGCCTTTGTATTTCAATGTTTTCTCCCTTACCACTTGTAATATTTATGTTTTAATGGATTTTTTGGTAAATCTAATATGGACTTCCTTTGGTAATTTATTTCTCATCGCATATCTTGTATAAACTCGATATACCTCATCTACTCCATCCATCATCTTTTCCTCTGTAATTTCCAAAGCATCTGCCAAAATTTCTATCATTATCGCAGCCAAATTTTCTCCTTTTTCCTCTTCTATATTTTGAAATCTGAGATAAAATTCTGACCTTTCCATCTCCCACCTCAACATCCCACTTTTTTCTTGTTCAACCACTGTTAATCTACTGTCAATATTTCCAATCTTCTCCTCTCTTTGTTTCCCTTCTTCCTCAATTTTTTGGAATCTCTCCTCATACTTCCCCATCATTTGTTTAATATTTTCCTCTTTTTCATCAGTCTTCTCTATTCTTTGTTCAATGGTGTCTGATTTTATCTTGAGATCTTGGATTCCTTGCATAATCATCTGTAAAGTTACTTTTTCTTGTTCTTTATCTTGCTTCAACATTGTCTGAATTAAACGTTGTCCTCCAGCTGGTGGGGAGGCAGAGGTAGAAGTAGAAACGCCAGATGATATTGGTTTCCTGATCATTTTAATGCTTCCAAATCTTCAAATTCTTTTTAACTTTTAATCCAACTGGTAGAATAGCCAATTATAATCCAAAGTGGAAAAATCCAATAGTAAAAGGCCCAAAACCAAAGAAGAAAAAGGAAAAAAGGAAGAAGAAAGATCTTCAGGTTCTTCTAGACCCTAATCCAATTACGAAGTAGTCCACCATAAAAAAGGAAAAATAGAAAGGAAAAAAAAACCCCAAAAATAATAATATTGATTAAGAGCAAAAAAGAACAAAAAGAAAAGAAGAGATTCCTTCAGGTTCTTCACACCTTAATCCAGTTGAGAAGTCTCAATAATCAAAAAAGAAAAACAGAGTGGTCCAAAAACATGGATAGAAAGAGCAAAGAAATCCCAATAAAAATAAGGAGAAAAAAAGAAAGATAAAGAAAAAACTCTGAGGCTTTCCCTTTGAAATAAAAAGCAAAAATAAGAATATTACTAGAATTGAAATTTACAAAAAGGTTGATGAGTAGGGATATCACAAGTAAATATATATATATATATATATATGAGCACACTGCACTTTATTTATTTATCCAAGGCTCTTATTATGACTCTCTTCTCCAACAGCTTCAAAGCCAAGCCTCAAGTGTTGAAATATTGTTAAGAGTCCAGGAAAACACCTGTAATAATATTTTGCTGTGCTCTCCCTCTATCTTATCACATTGAAATGTCCTTGAGAAGGAGTCTTCTTACAGTTCTCTCCAATTCAAATAAAATATTTTCAAGCCTCTAGTTGGCAGTGTTGCAAAGTTTCTTAATGCTCTTCCCCCCCCAGCCAGAAAAAAGGGATAATTTATACAAAAAAAAAAATAGCCAAAGGGAGCCTCTATCTTAAAAAAAAATTAAAAAATCAAAAGGAGCATTAAAAAAAATATATAAGAGAAAATTCAATCCAGTTACCTACAAAGTCACACTAAAGTCACCCCCCCCAAAAAAAGTAAGAAAAAAAAAATCCAAGCCTCAATTTGACATCACTTTAAAAAACACCACTCAAACAGTTTTTGTCAAAAAAAAATCTCACAGGTTTCTTCTCCATTCAGGATGCCCTTTCAAATCTCAGCGAATTTACAACACAAAAGAAGTTTCTCACCCAGCCGACACACTTTCTTTCCAGCCACTTTCTTTCCGGAGCTGTCCCGACTTCAGCAGCTATGGAGGCTGCCTCTCCGCTGCCAGCAAAAGGGCTTCTCCCGGATCAAACCAGAGATTTTGCGATATCTCTGGGATCCTGGGACAGTGCTCTTCACAATCCCCATCTCTACGGGACGGTTTAGGTCCGTTGGGACCAACCAGGGGCGAAAATATCGGCTGCGATCTCAGAGCCCCGAGATCGCAGCTGTATCGCTGAAACGAAGCTCTGCCTTCCCCGAGAGATTCCCTTTTTTATGGAGCTTCCCTAGGACGTTTATTATTATTTATTTATTAAATTTGTTGGCTGCACATCTTACCAAAGGGTAACATTGGATGGCTATCAGTCTCACATAGCTCAGCAAAACTGTAGTGCAAGCATAGGTGCTTTTTTTGACAGTGCTATCTGCACTGCCTTCATGTACAGTATTATGGTACACCACAGCATGATGTCATGATGCTGTAACACATAAGGACAATGCAATCCAAAGGGCAGATCATCTGAGCTCTATAACCAGAATTGGTGGGTGGATGGAAAGTACCTTCAGAGATTATTCCTCCAGTGCCATTGGATCCTGGCTGCAAGGAGGTTTTTCATTGTTGCGCTGTGAATTTTTACTTGAATAAAAGAAAAGAAATATAAAAAGAATGAAGAAAATTCAGGAAACAATAAAGGAAAAGAAGCAAGCAAAGATAATTAAAGGAGTGATTTCTGACTTCATTACAGCAGTTACAATCAAAATTATTGTTCTTCCTCTCTTAAACATAACAATAATCCATTCATCCCCTTATTCAATACTATTTCAATTGTGCAGTCTAAAAAACATTATCTTAGCTCTTTCCATTTTCAGCAAAAAGTCCATAAAGTGTTCAATATTCCACAAAAGTACTTGTTATTTTATCTTCTATTGTGGGTACTTCAGTATAGTTCCATTTTTTACAAATAAAATTATATTTCTGTACAAAGAAAAAACACCATACTAAGAAGAACAGTGAACAACATTTCATAGAATTTTGTGTCAAATTTTTCACATTTCCCCAAGGAAATCCAATTCATTGGTGTAGCCCTGGAATACTATCTAGCCTAATATTTTACTTTGTAATCACAGATGCAATGTTTCTCAACCTCAACAACTTTAACATGTGCGGACTTCCAAAATTCCCCTGCCAGCATGGGGAAATTTAACCTGGGAATTCAAGTCCACATATCTTAAAGTTGCTGAGGCTGAGAAAAACTGTCCTGGTGGAAAAGAGGACTCAACGAAGGCAGCCAAGCTGTTACTAAAATTTAACGTCTTCATGTCCATCTGATATATGAGTTTGAAGGCTAATTTACTGATTTCAAAAAAATAGTTTCAATACTCCAAACATTTTGAAGAATTTTTTTCCCTAGCATTTTCATGCAAATCCATTTGGTTGTAACAGGAATTGACTGGCTTGTTGCCTAAGCCTGACATCATGGGCTTGGTTTAATATTAATATTAACTCAAAGGTAGGCAAGTCCTAAGAAATAAAAATATAATAATGTTAGCTGTTCTTTTAAAATATTTTAAATCAGTTGAGGTGCCATCTTCCATTTCTTCACCAGTAGGTAAACAAGCCCATGCTACAGTAAAGCAGATAAAATAACTTATTGACATGATGGAGGAGGCTTGGACAGTCACTTCATTCTCTCCCTCCAATAAAAATCTGTAGGTAGTAGGAGTAATTTCTCATGACAAGTTGGGGAATTCTGGGAATGGAAGCCCACACATCTTAAAAGTTGCTGAGGTTGAACAACACTGCAGTAAACAACGGCAAGGGTGACAGCGGAGTCACACCGCGTCGGTTGTAATGCAGTCCGTTTTCCCCTCCAGATGTTGTGGGCAGCAGGTCTTCCTTATCCACAGTCAGCAGGGGAATCCGCTTGGGTCCCTGATACGATTCTACGGTGGGGAATTTAATGGCAGCGACTGCGGGAAGAGTAAGGCGCGGCAACACGCGTCATCAAAACAAACCCGGCTCCTTTAAATACGACATCCTGAGAATAAGGAAGAAGGCCGAGCCAAGCGAATGGCGCTTGCGTATAGCGCAAAACTTTCAAAATCCCCTCCTCCCTCCTTCTCCCCCCCCCCACCCCGCCGCCTTCTATAAGGGAAATGTCACACTCCTACGTACTTCCGGTTGGGAGCGAGCGTCGAGGGTAGAAAGAACTTCTTTCGCACGGCAGGGAATGTTGTCAAGGCGCGTGCGTGCGGTACGGGATGAATGTCGGGTTTTCGGGCGTGAGTTTTTTAAGACGGCCGGAAGTGTCCAGAGAGACCTGAGCGGAGCATTCGATTTCTCTCTCCCCTCACTCCCGGCGGGCGCTATGGAGCCGGGAGCTTGAGGGCGGAACGGTTGCCTTTTCACCCCAGACATGTCAGCCGGTCATCTCGATGCAGGTAAGCGCGACCGGATCCCCTGCCCGCTGACTACACCCAGAAGCCGCGGGCCGCCTTTGCTTTGCCGGGCCCTGCATCAGCGGGCTCTGACCTCTGCGTCGCATTCTGGCCTTCCTTTCCCGGATTGGAGGCCTTGACGCCGAATGCCTTTTTTTCTGGAAGATTAATCCTGGCGAAAGACTCCCGGCCGTCCCTCCTCTCCCCCCCCACCCGGGTTGCCGCTTCGTGACTGAGGCTCCGGGATGTGCACGAGATGGGGAAGCGGCGACTCCTGGCATGCACGGGGTGGGGCCGCTACTCGGGAAAAGTGCCCCTTGCGGGAAATGAGCCGGTCTTCTCACGAACTTAGGGCGCGGGAAGCTGGGGCTAGGCCGTGTCTGGGCCGAGCGCTTTCCATTCCGAAGCCATTCCCACCTCAGCGATGTAAGCAAAGGATTGCGCTCGGGTTGGGTTGCTGCTCCTCGGAGCAAGCAACCTGTAGAGCAGGGCCTGGCCGATGAGGATCAAACTGGTGGCTCGACACTCGGCTCGAGCATATACGTGAGATGAGAAAGACAATCAAATGTCCTCCAGATGTTTTGGACTTCATCTCCCATCAGCCCCAGTTAGCCTAGCGAATAGCAAAGGATTGTGGGAGTTGTTGTTCAAAATATCCGGAGGACACCAGTTTCCTGTATTTTGGGTAAGCTGATTTTAATCGGACATGTCTTTCCCTTTTCCTCGTTTATAGGTGGGGTTGTTGCTGATTTTTTTTAAAGGATATTTCTCTCCAACACAATTGGCTAATTGAAATACCATTAAGAATCATGCTCACATTTACTCTTTGTCCCATATATTAGATGCTATTTTAATATTTCTCCGAAGTTTATAAAAAGGAAATTTATTATACTGTTTTAGTTTGGGATTATATTAAATACAGAGTGTGAGAAGTTCTGCAAAATACTGTAAATGATAAGAGGAAATGATAAGTATGGGGGAAAACATGCACTACCCTGGCACACTACTTAACTTACTGGAACAGTTTTAGTTTATCATTTGAGCTACTTATATTACTTTCCCCCAAATCTTGTGAAAATTTAAGTCCTTCTGAAGCTAGCCATAGACTTTATATGAAAACGCTTCCTTATTTTGCACACAGCAGGTGGCAGCACTTAGCTGATCTTAGCTGATCTCAAAAATACCAAGCAGTATTGGACTTGAGACCACCAGGAAATTCCAGGGCTATAGAGTAGATAGATATAGAAAAATCACCCTTAAAGATGGTAATGGCAATCCCCTTTTATTCTGTTGCAAAGAAAGCTACATGAATATGTTCCTATAGCATCACAAGTCAAACCTGAGCTGAGGAAGTCTCCTTTTGTTGCTGTTATTTTATATCATGCCTAAGGATAAGCGGGAAGTTTATTGAATTTCTGATTTTCCCTATTATGTTGCTTTAAACCAGGGGTGTCTAAACTCATGGCATCACAGTGGTGTCATGTGGCATATTGGGACTTTTTCCCCCTTCGCTGGGGGTGGGACCAGCATGTGATGCATCTGGCCCATGGGCTGTGAGTTTGACACCCCTGCTTTAAAGTCTTTCAGTGAGAGTGCTGCATTCTTGTCCTCTGTGAACATCATGTATTCTACCCAGGTATTGATCATATGCCAATATGTTGATATTTGTACTCTGTAAAGTCTCAAAACTCCATTAATTCAGAAGGATGATATGTAACATATTCCTTATACCTTTTTAAAAACCTCTAGAAGTATTTATCATTTCTTGATTTAGAATCTTGAGGTTTCAGTTTGCTGCACTTATTTAGAGAGTATGTCTTCTTGGCATATCATAGCACAGATATTTTATACTTAACAAAAAATGTATGATGAACATCTTGCATTGTCACTGATGTCATGCTCCTCTTACACTGATTCTTAAGATCTTTGTAGCTAGAGTTACTAGCTTTTTAGATATAGTTTAGTATTTACTGAACTGTAGCCAATTTTTCCTGAAAACTTGGAGGGAACCACAGTTTAAAAACATATAACTGTATTTCTGTGTTAAAACAATATAATTGTATGGATTTCTGTTTCACATAGATGAATTAACCCAAAAATAACAAAATTATTGAAGATTATATCAAACTTTGTGTCATATGGAAATATAGAGTACAGAATATATAATATATAATTGAACACCATAATACCATTTCATTTCATGGACTAACTTGCAAAGAAAAAAAAAGACCTCAATTGAATGGTGATAAAAGGAGTTTCTTTGCATATAATGGATCATCCTAAGATAAACAGTGTAGTGGTAAACTTAATGCTGTTTGAAAATCTTTATCCAGAATTTAATAATTCTTGAATAAGTTTCTTATTAGATTGTTAAATATATATTTAATCTTTTGAAGATTTCAAGGTGATTTGCAATTTTTTTCTGTTTCCGTATTGGCTTTGCACCAAGGCTTTCATGAAGATTGGCTGAGGGGTAACTGTTTCAGGACTCATAGTACTGAGTAGAGATTAGATATTTTTCCAGAACTAATTTAACATTAAAACTGGGCTCTTAGAGCCATCATTTATTGTAGTTTAACCTGCAATATTTTTTTTGAACTTGGGAATTTAAATACTTGAGAATCTTTATTGATAAAAGCATCAATGCAGCTTGTGGATTTGGCAGTACTGAAATTTTGTTTGCTATCATTAAAATAAAAAGTAAAATGCAAGGTGTATGTTAAATTGGTCTTCCATTGATGAGATGGAGAAGAAGAAAAACTATATGGTTGCTAGGAGTCAAAAACAACTTGATAGCACAAAATCTATGAAATGATCCTTTCCCCACTGAAGTATGTGTATAACTCCAGGCACCCTCTTGGGTTATGGCTATATGCATGCTTCCTTTTATCTTGGGGAAATGATTGATTTTCGATTAATGTATAGCAGGAATTAAGATCTGTGGCTCACCAAATATTACTGGTAAACATCTCCCACAGCTCCATCCAACATAAGATGAAGGATGCTAGTGGGGCAGTAACATTTGGATGACCATAGGTATCTGTTCCCCTTGCAGAAAATTGTGCTTTGTGTACAGTATGGGTTAATCACTTTCTTTTATGGGCTAAAAGAAAAAAGGCAAGCACAAAATGCAGTTGAATCCCATCTTTATTTTCTGCCTAATGGGTAAATCTTGCCATACTAAAGCTATAACCTTCTAACCTAGTAGATACATTCTTGGAGAAATGTAGGGTGTGGCACTCTGAACCTCTTTCCCCTCTCCCATCTAATTTGGGGCTGTGTAATCTCTTGTTCTCCTGAGAGCCGGTCGGATCATCCAGAGAGTGGGAGGTGCTTCAGTCTGCGTTGTTGAAGGCTGAGCTTAATTACTGAGGAATGCTTCGCCCTCCGTCACGTGGCTCCCTTGCATTCCCCAGTTTACGCTCAGCCTTCGTGAGAGTAGGCTGTGTATTTCACCACTCCTTGGCCAATTCAAGAGCTCTTTATTCATCAGGTTTGATGATCATTGCCCCAGTTCTCCTTAGCCTCTAAACGCATTGGGATAGTGATTAAACAGGGGAGCGCGTTTTCTTCGCCCCCTGGGGGGCTGTACAGCGGGTGGCTTCCACGCTCTGGCACCAATCCCCCCCCTCAATTCGATCCTCTTCCTGCCGCTTTTCTACGCCGCACTCGTAGCGGCTTTATTTGATCGCGCTGTAATAGCGCAGCTGGTGTTCCCCCCCACCGTAAATGCCGATCGCCCCAGGAAAGGGCCGAAAATCACCTGGCTGCTTCTCTCGGCCCCTAGATGTGCTGGAGAGGCTGATTTTGGCCCTGAGCAACCCATGAGTAAGGGAGCGTGGGCAGCCGCCATTTTGGGTGCCACTGCGTGTCGGGTGCCGCTTTTAGAGGCCTCATTGAGCTGCAAAGGGACTAGCTCTAATCATAGGCCTTCCAGCCTGTCAGAGCTATCAGATATTTAGGGGAATTGGCAAACTTGTTGGCTTTCCACAGCACGCTCAGGGCAGGAAATAGCAGCCTATCCCTCCCGGTTGTTGCCTGGGAGCTCCAGCGGCCAGAGGCCTCACTCCAGCCTCAGGTGTTTTATTTGGCACATTGACAATATTAACAGCAATTTCTGGGGTCACTCCTTCCTGGGAGCTCCAACCAGACCTTGGATTAAATATTGTAAATAATAATAATACTAATAGTAATATTTATCATTAGATAGATATCTAAATATATTTAGATATACAATTATTTATAGATAGATAGATAGATAGATATACGTATTTGCATATATATATTTTTACATCTTATCAATATTTGGCTATTTCACATTGCCAACACTGGTTGGATTATATATCTTGATTGTACGCTTACGTATAAAGATATTAATAATTATATTAGTTTATATACATTTAAAATTCCAAAAGGGGGTGCGGGCCAGCGAAAGGACACCCGGCCTTTGTTGTAGGTCGAACCCTTGGCGAGCCAACCGCCTTTACATTTGTATTACAGTCCTTTCCTCTACAATGGCAGATGACAATTCCGCTAAAGGCCCTTCTTTGAAGGCCAAATCTAAATCCTACCACCTGCGCAAACAGGCTAAGGAAGCCCCTAAAGAAACTTCCAAAGCTTCTCAGAGGGACGCTCTAAGACGTCATAGGGCACTGGAGAAAGAATTTGACAATCTAGAGAGACACAACCGGTATTTCCAGCCCCCCCACCCTCTGCTCCCTCTACCTCCAGACACCCCCCCTCCAGATTGCTCTTCCGTCTCCAGGCGCAGCCCATCCCAGGGACACCAGGTTCCCGGACCAACGACCAGGCGGACACCGGAAGCAACATTTACGCCCACGGCCGCTGGTCTGCGCCATGAGGAGGTCGCCACAGTTGAGATCCCTGCGCACATGCAGGCATGGATGGAACGGGCTATTCGCCAGGGGATTGCATCTGTTGCAGGCCCTCTGCAATCCCCTGGCGAATAGCCCGAACACGACTCACCATCAGTCAGGTCCTCGCCTAGACCAGACCTCACTCTTGGTCAGGTACCTTTACAGGAGGGCAGTCCTCTCCCAGAAAGGGATCTGGAGGAGGCCATGGAGGACCTAGATCGGTTCGGGGAGGAGGAGGAATTGGAATGGGGGTCTACGCACCAAGGGGAGCCCCTATCGGAGATAGACCCTATGGAGGGGGACATGTCCGAGGACGAGGACCTCACCCTGGATCAACCCACCTTTGTGGGTCTGTTCAAGCCGCACATGTTTAAATCGCTTCTATTTAAGGCCAGGAACATTTCTGGCCTGTTTGTACAGTCCTCCTTGGCTCTCCCTTCCCCAGCAGAGGGACAGGAGGATGCCATCTTTAGGCAGCCCGTGGTGGAGGCGGAGGTGATCCCGGCCCCGCCCATTTTTCATGACTTAGTCTCAAACCAGTTAGACTCCACAAGGGCCCCACCTGCCCCATCCAGCCAGGACAGGAGGTTCTTTAACCTTGAGTCGAGCTTCTGCAACCTGCTTAGCACTCCCGAGGTAGATGAGCCCATCGTTGGTTTGGCATCCTCGTCCTCTCCCAGTGATTCCCTGGAGGTCCTGAAGCCTGAGGACAAGAGGTCTGAGCTTGCCTTACGTAGGGCTCACCAAGCGGACACCAGGGCCATTAGATCGGCCACTGCCGCTTCCTTCTTCACCAGGTCTTCGATCCGGTGGCTCCGTCAACTGAGGCAGCATGTCCCCCCCTCTAACACAAGGGCACACCAGGACATAGCAAAATTGATGGCTGCAGCAGAATTCTCGGCCGACGCCACATACCATGCAGTTAAGTTCTCTGCCCGAGCAATATCCTCTCATGTTACAGCTCGCCGCCTGCTCTGGCTCAAGCACTGGCAGGCGGACGTAAAAAACAAGGTTAAGCTGGCCACCGCCCCCATAAAAGAGGACAAATTATTCGGTACCGTCCTGGAGCCATTTCTATCAGAAACCAGAAGCAAGAAAAAATTTCTTCTCCCCCTTTTCCGTAGGTCAGAGTCAAGAGCACAGCCCTTTCGGAGAGGTTCCTCACGACCTTTCTACCACTTTCCCGCCCAGGTACCCGAGACCCCCCTCCTTCCGACCTTTCCAGCCCCAGGATCGAGCCAATCCGGGTGACAGGAGCAGGAGGGGCGGCAGCTACAGGCACCCCTTCAGGGGTTCAGGAGGGAAGCCCTTCCGGCGCAACAGATAGACCCCATCCACCCCTCCCCATCGGTGGACGCCTCAAGCATTTCGCCGACCGGTGGGACTCTTCCACCTCCGATGCCTGGGTCAGGGAGACCATCAGACTGGGCCTCGCACTTGAATTTCAGCACGCCCCCCCTGAATTTTTTATGGCATCCCCCCCTCCAAGGATCTCACCAAATGCAACCTAATGGATTCAACTATCCGCCATCTCCTCTCCATACAGGCCATACAACCTGTACCACCATCCCAGCAGAGGCAGGGGTTTTACTCTCACCTCTTCATGGTCCCCAAATCCTCAGGGGAATGGAGGGCTATTCTAGACCTGAAACGCCTTAACCGTTACCTGACCTACCGCAGGTTTAAGATGCACACCCTACAATCCATTCTACTAGGCATCAGGCAGGGGCACTGGCTATCCTCCATAGACCTTTCAGAGGCGTACCTTCACATCCCAATCCGGCCCTCCCATTCCAAATTCCTCAGGTTCTGCTACAACCATCGCCACTTCCAATATGTGGCACTTCCCTTTGGATTGGCCTCTGCCCCGAGAACCTTCACTAAGGTCCTCGCGGCCCTAGCGGCCCACCTCAGGGACCTCCCGGTTCGTCTCTACTGTTACCTGGATGACATCCTCATCCTGTCTCACTCCAGACCCCAAGCAGAAAAGGATATCAGAGTTACTCTTTCTGCCCTCCAAGATCATGGGTTCCTAGTAAACTGGCAAAAGAGCCATCTGTTACCATCTACACAGATCACCCACTTGGGGTCCGTCATTGACTCGGTTCAGGGAAAGGTTTTTCTTTCCTCTGAGAGATTCCGTAGCATCCAGGAGACTGTCAAACATATCAGATGATCAAGAAAGGTAACACTTTTAGAATTGTCTAAATTACTTGGTAAAATGGTCTCATGTATTTCCATTGTTCCCTGGGCCCGTTTACACACTAGATCCCTACAAGGGTTCCTGCTCCCGTTCCAAAGGACCGGCAGAAGCAATTCAAAGGCCGCGGTCAAGGTGCCTTCAAGGGTCCTAATGTCTCTCCTCTGGTGGACCAGTCCCGCCATTAACAAGGGACATTGCTTCAAGGAACCCCAACGCCTCATCCTCACCACAGACGCCAGCCTGTCCGGATGGGGCGCTCACACCCACTTGCTCTCGACACAAGGCAAATGGTCACAGGTAGAACGCACACGCGATATAAACTAGTTCGAACTTCGTGCCATCCACCTGGCCCTGCGCAACTTCCTTCCCCACGTACGCGGGCGGCATGTCCTGATACTCACGGACAACGTCACCGCCAAGGCTCACGTCAACCGCCAAGGGGGCACCCAGTCCCTAAGTTTGATGAGAGAGGCCGAGCGCCTCTGCTGTTGGGCGGAGCGCAATCTCTTCTCCCTCAAAGCCGAGCACATCTCAGGAGTCTCAAACACCCAAGCAGATTGGCTGAGCAGGACCACGGTGGACCAGTCCGAGTGGCGCATTCACCCGTCACTGTTCAGGGAAGTGACCGTGATGTTCGGTCTCCCGTCAGTAGACCTCTTTGCATCCCCGCTCAACACCCAACTCCCCAGGTTTTTCTCGAGGTATCCCTCCCACGGGGCCGAGACTCACAACGCCCTCCGTTGTCCCTGGCCCACAGGGCTTCTATATGCATTCCCTCCGTTGGCCCTGGTCCCCAGAGTCATCCAGAAGCTCATCTCCGAGAAAGCAGAGCTGATTTTAGTGGCACTCTACTGGCCCAGGAGCCCATGGTTTGCAGACCTCCGCTATCTATCGGTGGCCCCCCCTTGGAAAATTCCCCCGCACAGGATATCCCTTTCTCAGGGGCCCCTCCAACACCCGGACCCTCAGTGGCTCCAGTTAGCCGTTTGGAGGTTGAGCGGGAACATCTAAGGAAGGAGCAGTTCTCTGACCAGGTTATTGATACCATTTTAGCCGCAAGGCGGCCCTCAACAACCCGAATATACAATGCCACTTGGAAAAGCTTCTGCAACTGGTGCCATAATTTCCAGATCAACCCTCTTTCACCCTCCATTGCTCAAGTTTTGGAATTCCTCCAAGAAGGTCTGAGGAAGGGACTCTCTCTGAACACCTTGTGGCGTCAGGTAGCAGCCCTTTCAACTGTGATTATTTGCGACAATCTGGGTACCCTCTCCCTCCACCCTCGCATTAGGGCATTCCTTAGGGGAGCAACTAACTTGTGTCCCCCAACTGTACACAGATACCCTACCTGGGACCTCAACAAGGTCCTGGCGTCCCTTACTAAACATCCCTTTGAGCCTCTCAGGAAATCCTCACTCCAGTTCCTAACTTTCAAAGTCGTATTCCTGGTGGCCATTACTATCGGAGATTGCCGCCTTGTCGGTGAGGAAAGATCTTTGCATTTTCCATGCCGACCAGGTGGTTCTATGGTCGGACCCTACCTTCTTGCCTAAGGTCAATTCAGCTTTCCACAGGGCACAGGAACTCACACTTCCGAACTTCTGCCCAAATCCCTCGCGGGAAAGGGAGAAGCTTTGGCACACCCTGGACGTAAGTCGGGCCCTCCGCATTTACATTAAATGTACCCAGCCCTTTAGGAAGTCCGAATCCTTATTCCTTTCCTTTCAACCTAAATCCTTAGGACACAATGTGTCCCTGGCAACCATCAGCCGCTGGATTAGAGCTACTATTTCCAAAGCTTACTTGTCCCAGGCTCTGCCGGTGCCCAGCGGCATAACGGCACACTCCACCAGAAGTGCAGCCACCTAGGCAGCTTGGGCCACCCAGGCTCCAATTGCTGATATTCGTCGGGCGGCCACCTGGGCCTCCCCATCTCCCTTCATTAGGCATTATAAGATCGACATATTTGCCTCGGTGGAGGTTTCGTTTGGTAGACGAGTTCTCCAGCGAGTCCTCAAGGAACCGCAGGGACTTCAGAACCAGACGGAGTCCCTTCCATAGGACAGCCAAGCTTTGGTATGTCCCACTCTCTGGATGATCCGACCGGCTCTCAGGAGAATGGGCGTTGGTCCTTACCTGACATGCCATTTCTCTGGAGCCGGGAGGATCATCCAGCCCCACCCTTTTAGTTCACCGTCTGGTGGGGTCTTGTTTCAGCCAAGGAACCGCTTAGCATAGTAAGATGAGAGCACGATCTTCTCTTCACTCTCGTCTTTGCGTAAACTGGGGAATGCAAAGGAGCCACGTGACAGAGGGAAGAGCATTCCTCAGTAATTAAGCTCAGCCTTCAACAACGCAGACTGAAGCACCTCCCACTCTCTGGATGATCCTCCCGGCTCCAGAGAAATGGCGTGTCAGGTAAGGACCAACGCCCAATCTGTTCAAAACTCAGGATTTATGATATTTGCTGTAATGAGAAAGAACAACTGGGTCAGTCTGAGGCAGGAATGAACAAACAAAACCAAACAAACTAACTATGGAGCAATGTAATGTGTCAATTTAATTGTGGTTTGTAAACTATAGTTTATAACTTCATATATGTAAACAAAGTCTGCTTGTAGGCCATGCAGTTTGCCATCTCAGGGTTAATGTTTTAAAGCTGCAGAATATTTTACAGATAAGAATTTTCTTGGAAGGCTTTTCTGCATGAATATAATATTTTTTAACCATTAAGAAAATTATGAAAATTAAAAATAATTAGAATAGAATACCTTTATTGTCATTGCATTCCACAAATGCAATGAATTTGAAAGCTACTCCAGTACAGCGCCCCAAACACCACATCACAATCACACTACAGAGTATTTAAAAATTAAAATAATAATAATAAATAAATAAAAACCTAGTCTACAACCTATCTAAAACATTTAGTAAGTTAAATAGTTTAAAAATGCCACTATATACATAGGATTAAATCACAAATGCACTGTTTGATTCAAGACAATTACTTCCTTGGAAAAGAAACTGTTTCTCAGTCTATTAGTCCTCATTTTAAGACACCTATAACGTCTCCCTGATGGTAACAGTTTGAAATATGAATAACCAGGATAAGAACGGTCTGTGGAGATTTTTAGTGCTCTAGAGAGGAGTCTGGTCTTCGTAATTTCTTCCAAAGAAGAGAGCAACCAATGAATTGAGTGTTTATGTATGTCTGATACATGAAATAAGGTGGTACTTATTTAATGACCACTTATTCAGCAACTGTTCAAATATGGTGCTGAACAAATAGTAGTTACGACAGGTCCTTATACTTAACATTGGCTGTGGTTTCCTTGTGGTCACATCACAATTCAGACATTTGTTGCCCAGTTTGTAACCTTACTCTCTTATAATCCCTTCCTCTCCCCCGCTCTTCCCTCTCCCTCTTCCTGCCTCCCCATACATACACAAATTCTACTGTATTTACATAAATATTTAAGTGTAAATGAATTACATGTCTTCAGTGGATATTTGCCTTACCTGCACCAGGTATTGAATGCAAGATTTCTTTTAGGATTGATATTCCTGTAATATATTCTCTGCGGACCTCAATTCCCACAACTACTGTATTTGAATAATTTTATAAATTCTTAATTCATTATATCCATATTTAAAATTAAAAATCACAGAACACACCTGCATTTTTCCCTTTCATTTTATAATTATTTGTCTCAAGAGTAATAAGGTAATATGTGTGGGCATAAATAACCTAAAAGAGCTATAAAAATTTGGAAAAATATGTTAAGAGTAAGAGAAACAGTAATAAAAATGAATTATATAAAGCAGGGGTCTTCAAACTTGACAGCTTTAAGATTTGTGGACTTCAATTCCCAGAATTCCTCCTCCAGTCATGTTAGCTCAGGAATTCTGAGAGTTGAAGTCCACAAGTCTTAAATTTGCCAAGTTTGAAGACCCTTGAAACTTTGAAATTCCAAATAAACCAGGCAAATGGTTGGCATATAAACGAAAGAAAATGATATTGAAATCTCAAGAGGGAGATAGAGTATTAACAGATAATGTGGCCGTGCTAAAAAGATTTCATCGATATTACCCTAACTTGTATAAAGGACTTTACATTTGTGTAAATGAATATCTAAAAAGGATTACAGAGAAAGACAAATTATGAATGAACCTATAAGGGAAATCTCTGATGCTATAAAAAAAAGATTAAACTAGGAAAAGTGCCTGAACCAGATGGATTATCTTGTCTTTATTATAACTGTTTTGAGAATAACTTTTACAACTTCTAGAAAAGACGATGAATTCTATCCTACGGGGTGGAAAGATGTCAGGACTGGAAAAAAGCTTTAGTACAATAAAAGCTATGGACCAATCAATATTGGTACTGATTAAGTTATTCACAACACTGCTAATTGGTAAATTAAATTATTTTCAAGGACCATAGTGAGTTTTTACCAAAAAAGAAGAGTGAAGAACAGCATTAGAACAACATTAGGCTGAATATTTTGGAATATTTGGAACAACACAAGGAAAAGCAAGTTTAAAGTGTTAAAAAAATATGAAAATACCCTAACCCTCAAACAGAATTAATAAAACTGGGTTTACAATTGAGAAGGTAAAATACTTGGGTATCACTGACAAATACAAGTAATCCTTGCTTAATGACTGATCACTTAGCAACCGTTCGAAATTACGACAGACCTCAGAGTTACTTTTAGAACCTGTTTTCTAATTTCTGATAACTGCATGCGCACTTGACCCCATGGTCACATACTGCATTTTGACAACTTGAGACCTGACTTGCAGCCATTGCAACCTCTTCTAGTCATGTGATTGCAATTTTTGGTGTTTTGTGATTGTTTCCAGTGTTTACTTCACTAGCAAAAGTTTCTGGCAAAAGCCCATGAGTAAAATTGATTTGCTTTATGACTACAGTGTTTGCTTGATGACTTATATCAGGGGTGTCAAACTCGATTTCATTGAAGGCCGCATCAGAATTGTATTTTACCTTGGAAGGCCAGAGTGGGTGTGGCCAGAGTGGGTGTGGTCAGCTCGACAACATTCGTGTCAGTGGTGCCTGTGGTGGCCCAAGCCCTCTGCCAGAGAAAACAGGCTCCTGAGCTCTGTTTTCGGCTGCAACAGCCTCCTGTAAGTAACTCTCTGCCAGTGAAAACAGAGCTCAAGAGGACTGTGTGCAACCCGCCTGAGTTCTGTTTTTGCTGGCAGAGGCACCGCAGGCCAGTCTTTTGCTGTTTCCAGGGTGGTCCTGCGGGCCAGATCTAATCACCCCGCAGGCCGGATCTGGCCCCCGGGCCTTGAGTTTGACACCCCTGACTTATAAAGGATATTCTTTAGTCTCACAATTTGCTGCTGCTTCAATAATAAAACAAATGGGGAGAATGGATAAAAAAAATAAATTGAATAGTCAAACAACCCATGCTACTTTATTAGATTATAGTATTGGTTCCAATCCCTTTTTGAGTAATTTTATGGGTTGCACCAATCCTTTTTGTTCACAATTATACATAATAACAAATAACAATAATTCTGTTTTGTTTCATTTCAGGTACAGTCTACTCTGCAGTATAAAGGCATTATGTACTCAGAGTGGAGGTCTCTACACCTTGTAATTCAAAATGATAAAGGTCACACCAGTGTACTTCATAGTTATCCTGAAAATGTGGGAAGGGAGGTGGCAAATGCTGTTGTCCGTCCTCTTGGCCAAATCTTGAATTTGTCATCAATGGCTGGAAATGAAAGTTTACTAAAAACTGACAAAGAAGTAAGTATCCATCTGCCCAATTTTAACTTCCATTTTATGTATGTCAATAAGGTTGTTTCTTTAATTTAAAAATAGCAGTGCTGAGAAAGACATTTTTGTACATTCTGATAGAATGCATTCCACAATGAATTATAGCAGCAGCAAAGTATCATTTGAAAATACATATTGTCCCTAATTTGATGTAGATTTGTAACTAAATCTCTTGTTCTATTAGCTTGACAGGATCTGTGCCCAATAACATATTACAGGTAGTCCTCAAATTATGAATATTTGTTCAGCAATCATCTGAAATTACAATGGTGCCGTACAAATAGTTCTTACTTCCAAGATCCTGAACTTAACTTGTGGAATGTTCCCATTATAAAAAAATGACCTACTTAGTAGTCCACCATCAATAATGGAGAATATTTGTCGCTCCAGGTTGAAATGAGGGGTCCTTGATGCTCTCTGAACTTGCTTGTTTTCTTGCAGATGTTTCCTTACCCTAACTAGGTAACATAATCAGTGCTAGTCACCAGCACGTATGATTGCAGGGATTCTTTCACTCTGCCCATATGCCCATCTCCCACCATGCCTGCCTTTTTGGCCTCCTGCCCTTCACAACCCTGTGTTCCACTGCCCTCAGCTGACTTCACCATTTTTGCTTCATCAAGCATACCTGGCCTGGCTTTTTGTGTGGCAACTGCTATCTAATGTTGCATGGAACAGTTTCATCATGAGATGTGAGGAAGAAGGCCTGACATGTCCAGCAGTTGCCTCATGAAGGGCCAGGCTAGACCTGCCTTGTCAGCAACAGGAGCAAAAAAAAGGTAAAGGTCAACTGAGGCAGTGGAGGGCAAGGAGGCAGTGGCAGACTCCATACTACTCACTGGGCTTGGGTGGTTGCAGCTTTGTCCTGTGATGCTGGGGCTTCCAGGAATGGCTGCAGTTTTTACTGCTATGCTAGGGCAGGGATATCAAACTCGTGTTGTCGGTAGGCCATGAGTTTGACAACCCTGTGCCAGGGCTTCCAGGGATAGCTGGATCTTTGGGCATGCTTCTGGGTCAGGTTGGGGCAGCTGGGGTGAGGCTCCCAGAGGGTCTGGGGCTTTGCCTTTCAATGCTGATCTGGAATGATACCCAGGCCTGGTGCACCAAGAAGCACCTCAGCTGCAATGCAGCAAGTAGCTCTAGAACTGTATGTATCAAAAGTGGTTTTTAGTTTTGAAAAGGCAACTGAAGTAATTTTTTGAGGAAGAAAATGAAATTTCGCTTCCTATCCTGGAAGCTTCATCAGTTGTATATTTATCAATAGGAAGCGAAGCGTCATCGTCTTCCTCCTCAGAAAATCACTCCAGTTGCCTTTTCAAAAATAAAAATCACTTCTGATACTACTATGACCTGGATGACTGGGAATCTTCATAGACACCTAGACTTGCATGGTTCTGGAGCTGTTTTCCATCCCACAGGGCACGGGCCAGGGTGGCCATAAGTGTAGAGACATGAGGGGAGGGGAGGAGCAATTGTAGAAAGTTGAAGGGGAAGCAGTGCCTTGCCTTGGAAGAATAAAGGCTCAGAGTAGTGGGAACAAGGGAGAAGTAGATTGAATTGAGGTCAGTCTCAGCTAACAATGGGTGAGATCCAATTAAAAGTGGCAATGGGGATTGCTGGGATTGCTGTCAATACAGGATGTGGTCATGTGATATTGTTACATCTACATTAATTATTATAATTATCAGTACCAGTATTTCAATTATTTTACTTTCCTTTACTCTGGGGTATGTAGGCACTTTACAAACCATGTCTTAAATGCATCCATTGTTTATCATTGCTCTTTGCTTTGAAAAGCATATAGCTACAGTATATTTCGGTAACTGAGATAACTACTCTAGAAGGTAGAAAATGTTTCTTAAAATTTCTTGACAGATATATTTGTGGAAAATTGATGATTTAGCTGCTGCTGACATATGAAAAATGCCAATTTAGCATACCTACAATTTGATATAATAAATTGGGAAATAACTCAAAATAAGCAAAATACTTTTTACTTCATAAAATAATTATAGTGTGACTTTAATAAATTGTCACTTATTACTAAAGTACATCAAGAAAATTCAGTGCTTAAATTTACATTTTGTGCCAAGCCATATTTAATTCTAACTGCTTTAATGAAAAAGCTTATTGATCTGGTTCATACCTAAAGCTACAAACTACCCTAAAAAAGTTAAGGTTTTCTTGTCCAATTGTGTCCGACTTTAGGGCATGGTGCTCATCTTCATTTCTTGACTGTAGGAGCCAGTGTTGTCCAAGAATATTTTTCCTGGTCATGTGGCCAGCATGGCTATATGTCAGAGGTGCACAAAACATTGTTACCTTCCTACTGAAGTGGTACCTGTTAATCTACTCACATTTGCATGCTTTCGAAACTGCTAAGTGGACAAACCACACTGGCGAGGTTCAAACAATTTTGGTAAATTCTGACTGTAGTTTGCCATTAGAACATGTTCACTATATTCATAGTGGCTCAACTACTCTGTGCTCAAATCATACCTCACATGTCATATAGCAATTGCTATGATTATTTGTAACTTCAGTTAAATTATAGTTAATTAACAGTTATATGGAATTTGTTCAATTTGGAAAATTTCCCCCTTTTTTTCAATTCCCCTTTTCTCTGTTCAGAAGACTAAAGGAATGTCTAAAGGAATTACATTGTGAAATTGTTGGGTATACTTACACATTACTCACCTAAAGAGTCCATTCAGATTACGTGAGAAATAAAACCTCTCCGGGGGACATTTATGGAGCCCCCTTAGCCAAGTTCCTCCAGATTGAAGAAGCTACTTCAATAAACAGCAAAATATTTCAAATTTTAAAAAAAAATCCAATTTCCATGACTCAACTTCCAGACAACTGTATCTGTACAACTGAGAAACTTCATTAATATCTTGTATGGTTATGTCTGTAAAGTTCAGTTCAGTTCCTCAGTCCAGAGCACCTCCCCCCCCCCAAATGAGGCTCATTAAGGTTTTCTTTTGCATACTTGAAATAATTGATTTATGTAATAAGTTCAGAAAAGATTTATCTCTGACTATTCTCCCATGTATATCATTGTATAAACAATTTTGTACTGAGATTTTGTGAACAACTATGCCAGCATCAGCTAAACTTTTTAGGAGATCCTTTGCAGAGCTCCATGGATTCTGTTTTGCAGATTCTGTCCTATTTTTCAACTATCCCAGCAGAGATTTTTCTTGGTCTTCCAGGGCTTGCCTTCTGTTCAAATATTTCATGTAACTGTTTCATGTACAATGTTTCTGGCACCTGAAATTTCTAGCTAGAAACATTTAGAGATATTTTATAGTCTTCCTTTCTAACAGTGAACTATCTTCTTTCAAATATTCAGAAACAGATAGAGCAACAATCAAAACTCAAGAGTTAAAAGTAACAATATTTGTTTTATTCACCTGATTAATTGTAGACCTAGTGAATTAGTCACCTTTTGGTCCCTATTAACAACTTTACAGTAAAATAGAAATAAAAGAACAAAAAAGCACTAAATCGATCATAAGGCTTTTCAAAGTTCTGCACATATTCACCATTATCTTGAATCTGTAAATATATAGATGTAAATAATAAGTATACATTCACATCTGCAAAACGATGTCATATTTAACTTTGTACCATGTATAGTTAAGTTCTATTCACTATGGATTCACTGAAACATACAAACAATATACAATTTGTAGCCCACCGCTATACATAATAATTCTAGACCCAAGTATTTTTAATGTAGCTGATAAAGAACTAGATTTCGTTTTTCAAACTTGATTGCTTATATTTTTGCCAGTGCTGGTATTAATACTGCTCTATTTTTATTTTCTTAGGTAAAATGGACAATGGAGGTGGTTTGCTATGGACTGACTCTCCCTTTGGATGGTGAGACAGTGAAATACTGTGTTGATGTATATACAGATTGGATTATGGCTCTAGTTATACCTAAAGATACAATTCCTCCACCTGTTATTAAAGAACCAAATCTTTATGTTCAGAGCATTCTCAAGCATTTACAGAACCTCTTTGTACCTAGGTAAGTAATGTAGAGCAAATAATTTTATGTCTAATTATTAATTATTAATCAAGACAAAATAATAGTCCATACTATCAGCCATCATTTATTTTAAAATTATAACTAATATTTGTTTTAGATTACTCATTGTAGAAAAATCTTGGTAACTTTTGTTGTAGAAAAATGTTTTAATTTGGTATTTATGTTTTTGAGTCAATAAAATTTTTATTATTTAAAATGATATTTGTACATTTTTAATCATTTTAAACTGCAACAAATTGTCAGCAGTTGAAGTAAAATATTTAAGCTAAAAATATAATGCCCTACGTGTTTCAAGCTCTTCTTCTGTAAACAGGATCTCAGAAAATGGTATATTTGTAGAAGAACTAGTAGGTATTTTGAATTCAACGAGGTAGCTCAGAGATTTCAAAGTATTCTACTTATTGCTGACTTTAGATGATTTGAAAGAATCTTTTTATGTCTAACCTCTCTTAATCCTGCTGTCAGGCAGTATATTACAACTAGGGAACAAGACTCATATGGAGTTTCATTTATCAAGTTTAATGTCAGGAAATGTTAGAATAGAGAATCTTGGAAATGCAAGAATAGAAATCAATTCAACAGAACTCCCACTCTCATTTAAGAAACAATTTGTTAAGTGAATCTGTTTTTCCTCAAATACAAAACTGAAGGGCTATGTATCCTTTTTCCAGTATTGTAACATCAATTTGTAATTAGGGACATTTTGAAATATTTGCTCTTGTTTCCCAACTTTAGTCTTTGAAGATATTTTTTTCAGTTTGTGTTGTTAGGGTCTGTTTTCTTCTTTATAGGCAGGACCAAGGTTCCAGTCAAATTAAATTGTGTTTGCAAGTTTTAAAAGCTGTACAGAAATTGGCTCATGAATCAACCATTATGGCTAGAGAAACATGGGAAGTTTTATTATTGTTTCTACTGCAGATTAATGATACTCTACTGGCACCTCCAACAGTACAAGGTTAGACATAGCTTTTCTTATTTATTACTTCCCAATAAACTTTTACCTAGAGATTATATAATTAAAAACATCCTGTTTTTTCTTACTGTTTTAACATTTTAAAGCATCATAATGCTAAAATGATGCTGAAATATTAGACTTGTTCTCTAATATTCATTAAACTGAGAATACATCTTTTCTGATGAATCAATTTTTAATCTCCAATTCATTGATACCAATATAATGTTTTTAAGGACTTGCAATATTTGTGAGCCTCAGATCAAAATCTAATCGATGTTGCAACAGACCTCAAAGATTTCTCATACCCACAATCCTGGAAATAAAACACGGTTTTCCCTATATGTTACTCCAATAATGTATCCTAATCTTATTGGAGACAAATAATAACTTTCCAATAAGGCCCATGAATTTATTCCATGTACACTGAAATATTTTTATTTTGCATATTTGACTGATAAAATATTAGCCCAATTATAGTTTTGCAAGTCCAGTAAATTAAAACAGTCATCCACAAATGTTAATTTCAGCTTAGCTAATGAAATTCTTGGGTAGCTGTTTTCTGTTGTTTTTATGAAAATATTTTATCTGTAATTGACATTAGAATACCTCACAAGACATACCGTATATACTCGAGTATAAGTCGACCCGAATATAAGCCGAGGCACCTAATTTAACCACAAAAAACTGGGAAAACTTATTGACTCGAGTATAAGTCGAGGGTGGGAAATGCAGCAGCTACTGGTAAATTTCAAAAATAAAAATAGATGCCAATAAAAACTTTCACTAGGACAGTTGAGAATAAGTTTGATGTTCACAATTTCCTCTTTGAAAGAGACCAGTAAATAGGGAACAAGAAGATGAAGAAAAAGAAGTGTGTTTTTTCACACTGAAGTGAACAAAAATGGCATCATAGGAACAAGCTTATTCTCAGCCCAAAGGTTTGTTTCTGATTTCTTCCCTGATTTAAGGGAAATTTGGGAAACGATCTCACTATCATGAAAGGTTTGATTGATTCACTAACCCAAAAGATGATGATGATGACAGTGGTAGGCAGGAGTCACTCTCTCCCTTGCAAGAAAAAACCAAGAGCCGTTCTTATGATATCTCTCTCTCTCTCTCCCCCTCCTCCCCCACCTCCCGAGTGGACTGAAAGCAGCTGGAGCTGAGGAAATGAAGCTGAGTGGAGCGACCTCAGCTCGCATTGCTTTCTCAGCCTAGAGCTCAGAAAAGCCTCCCCCTCCCCCTCCCCCTCCCCCTCCTCCCGAGTGGACTGAAAGCAGCTGGAGCTGAGGAAATGAAACTGAGTGGAGCGACCTAGGCTCGCGTTGCTTTTTCAGCCTAGAGCTCAGAAAAGCCTCCCCCTCCTCCTCCCCCTCCTCCCGAGTGGACTGAAAGCAGCTGGAGCTGAGGAAATGAAACTGAGTGGAGCGACCTAGGCTCGCGTTGCTTTTTCAGCCTAGAGCTCAGAAAAGCCTCCCCCTCCCATGCTTAAAAGTTGCAAAGGAAACACGGAAGCAGGGAAGCGACTGCCCAGCTTCGGAGCTCCACACCATTTTTTTTTCAGAGGGGAATCTGACTCGAGTATAAGCCGAGGGGGTTTTTTTCAGCACAAAAAATGTGCTGAAAAACTCGGCTTATACTCGAGTATATACGGTAATTCAGAAGAGAGAATGTATTCATTTTAATAGTATTAATTATAACCTACAAATTTAATAGAATTTTGATACATCCAATAACATCCAAATCAATCTATTCTAAAAGTTTCAATATTTTTATTTCTATATATTAGAAGTGTTGTTGGAAATAACATTTTCCATGAATTTAATATATACATGAAGTTTCTATATAGTTCTGAATAAAGCTGATTATTCTGGTACATGATCAGAAAGCTATGTCATAGTTGAGTATACAATGCATACAGTTATACCTAGATGGATCACAATTATCCATTAATATAAAAATAATAGAGGATTCCTTCCAAGATTTTTAAAATGTTCTTTGCTTTGTTAGGTGGTATTGCTGAAAATCTGGCTGAAAAATTGATAGGTGTATTGTTTGAAGTCTGGTTGCTAGCCTGTTCTCGATGTTTTCCCACACCACCTTATTGGAAAACTGCCAAAGAGATGGTAGCAAATTGGAGACATCATTCTGCAGTGGTAGAGCAGTGGAGTAAAGTCATCTGTGCACTCACTGCTAGGTAGGCTGTCTCTTTTTTCGGTATTGAATTTGGCATTACTAAATGATGCAGTTGATATTAATATTTCAGGAGATCCCCTTGGGCATTGCTCTTTCTATTCAAATTGATGTTTACCACAGCTGAATTATTACATTTACTAAGTGTAAACTTTTGAATTTGTTCTTAAATGTAATTTCTCAGAATAAACTGGGTTCTGAATGGTCACATAGCAGAATGCAGATCAGAGCTCCCATTATCATTTGTTATTTTGTATATATTTTTTCTTGGAAATAGAAAATTGTCATGTCATGAAAAGTCATGCAAAATAATTATGTAATATATCATTTTTATTATTAGTCCAAAAGGAAAATCTATTGCTAGGATTCTGAATGGGAGCAAAACATATTCTTTTGCCTTTGTCAACTATTATACCACAAAATCTTTGCAAAAAAATCCATGGATGAATCTTAAAGAGATATTATACGTAAGGAGGGGCTGTATATATTATTATTGTAAGCTCTTTGTTTTTCATAATCACTGCAATATTAAGAGTAACTCTGCATTTATGAATATTCCCATTTGAGCAAGGATGTTTCTTGTCGCTATATAACCAGTTAATTTCTTTAAATTTATTTCATTGGAGTACAAATCAACTGTTAACTGTAATTTTGTTAGGTTTAAAAGAAGTACTTCATGAATTTTTTAAGTGTTAATTAGGTTCATTATAATTTGGATGTTTACATGAATATTTATAAGGATTTTGTTCAGCAAATGCCTCCCTTGAAATATAGATACTTCTATATGTACTGAAATCATTCAGAACCCTAAAACCATTAAAAGGCCTATTTTTGTTCCTAGATTGTTGCGTTTTACATATGGCCCTTCATTTCCACCTTTTAAAATTCCTGATGAAGATGCAAACTTGATACCTCCTGAAATGGATAATGAATGTGTTGCCCAGACTTGGTTTCGCTTTTTACATATGCTGAGGTATTGTACAGAACATAAATCATGTAATGTTATTAGCAAGTTATGAATGTATGAGTTTTTTTGGATAAACACTTATCGGAATACATCGGCCTTTTTGTGAAATGGCTCTGTAGTAGTTCAGGATCCAGATATTCAAACCAATAATAAAATAAAAACCCAATCTTGTTAATCCAGTGACTGAATATCTTTCATTCTGGAAATAAATTAACCTGTGGAGCCATCTAAGTTAATCTGAGCATTTGATATTGTGGAGTTTTCCTCAGTACAGCTTCTGTACAGTTCTGACTGAAAACATTTTTTCTGGCGACTTTAAAAAATAGTTTTTCTGAAATTCGTCATAACTTATCAGTATTTTGCTAATTATGTTTCACATAGCTCTATACTGATGTTTCTCAATTTTGGACACTTGAAGATATATGGACTTCAATTCTCAGAATTACCCAGCCAGCCTGGTTACCTGAGGAATTCTGGGAGTTGAGGTCTACACATCTTCAAGTGGCCACAGTTTAGAAATACCGCTCTAAACACTAAAACTAATAATTCCTCCACTCCCTCTATGATTTTAGTCCATTCACCAAACATTCATAAAACTGAACCATTTTTATAATGTTGTTGCATTTGCATCCGCATACAAGTGTTACGTGCCCCTAGATGGCCATAATTAATATTTTAAACCTAAATCCCTAAACAACATGCCATCTTTATTAGCTAAGTATTGGATAAGTTGTTTATTATTCTTGGTCTATTAAATTTTAAACACTTCATCTTCAGAACATATTTAAAAAAACAAATCAGTTTTTCATGCAGCACTTTAGAAATGGCAAGCTTTGTGATAAATTTGTCCATTGGCATTAAAAACTTAAGGAATGATGTAGTTTCCAAACTTTCAAGAATGATGCAATCTTTTAATTTTTTAAAAAAGAATCTTTTAAAATTAACATAGCCAATGTATTCCAGGGATTTTCCTTCATCAGGTCAGTGATTACATAATATTCTTTTTCTTTGTAGCAATCCTGTGGATTTGAGTAATCCAGCGATAATAAGTTCTACCCCCAAATTTCAGGAACAGTTCCTAAATGTGAGTGGAATTGCTCAGGAATTGAATCAGTATCCCTGCCTTAAACATCTGCCTCAAATATTCTTTCGTGCTATGCGTGGGATTAGTTGCTTAGTGGACGCATTTCTAGGTAAAGTATTTTAACTGATAAGATGTTACTTTCCTCTTTTTGTGGTTTAGATTGATGGATTTTAACATTTAATATTCATTTATTTAACAGTACAGTTGTGTCCTGCAGGACTAGAATTGCATATGTGTCAATGACATTATCTGCACATTTGAAATAAATTTTATTTCAATAATTGGCAGGTGTTAGTCTTCTTATGAGCTTCATCTTCCACTTCTGACTCCTATTTGTCTCTCTTATGTATACTTTCCGGGGATAAAATTTAAGGTGGACAAAACTATTCCTGAAGTATTAAATTAGAAGGTATATAGCAAATCCTTGGATGATCCTATTGTCTTTCAGGAAACCAGCCAAGTCTTTTTCTGGTCAGGTTTTTGTAGTCTTTCTAATAGGTATTGAACATAGATTATTAATATATTTAACAAAATGATTTGAAATATTTCTTGGTTCCTACATGAATAATTTGCATTGAAGCATTTTCAGGATTTTGGCTTTGCTGTTACCCTGTTTCTCCAACCATACGCCCTCCCCCATAGGAAGTCCCAGCATGTTTTATAGGCATGAAATGAAATTAAGCCCCTCCCCCAAATTAAGGCCTATATTAAAACATGCAAAATGGGGGGGAATGGTGGTGGGGGGCTTGCCGTTAGGAAGTACTTTGGTTGCACACCCGGATATGGTGCTGCCTGCGTTGACCCCGATATGAAGTGCCCCACCAATGCCAAGGTCAACATCTAAGCCGTCGCCACCCACCCACCCAAAGATGCAAGGGAAGGGGAATTAAGTCACCCCCGAAAAGGCAGCCTAGCCATTTTTTCAGGGCTCAAAAAAAAAAAAAAGACCCAGCGAGAAACACGGTAGCTAAAACGATTGCCTGTTTTTATATGAAACCATAATTTTCAGTTAAAATTGAATATAAAATGTCATTTTCCTCAGGAACTGCTTTATTGGAAATGTTTCTGTTATGGCACATAATGTATCAGAAATATACTCTCTCTCTTTAGGAGTTGCTGCATTTACAACCAGTGGGTGCGAAAGATTACCCAGATATGGTATTAAAACTTGTTGCAATCTCTTGGGTGACAAGAATCTCAGCAGATGGGTGGTGATTTTAACAGTGGTTGGGTTTGAATCAAATTTTGGAAAGCTGCAGTATTCTGTCATGATAGTTTCTTAGTATAAATTGATAAGTAATTGATATATGTAATAATATTTAAAATATAACATTTTATTTAATTTTTAAATGTGATGGCAAACCTATGGCACGCGTGCTAGGGGTGGCATACAGAGCCCTCTGTGGGCATGTGAGCCGTTGCCCCAGCTCAATTCAGCATGCATGCACGCGCCTCCCACCGGCCAGCTGGTTTCGGTTCTCTGCCGCGCATGCACAGCGGGCTAGGTGCATGCGTGGGGGATGAGCATGCATGCGTAGGGATGCAGGCATATTACATTTTGGGGATGTGCATGCATGCTTTGGCCACTCGGTACCAAAAAGGTTAGCCATCACTGATGTATTGCAGTGATTTTCAGCTGTTGATACATAGGACTAATGAGGTGGAGTATGGAGTGAAAACTTAAAACTTAGCAAAAATTATAAGTATTATAACAGAATAACTTGAAATATATTTTAAGAAGTGGTCTTTCCATAATGATTGGATCTGCACTCTTTGTTAAAATTATTGATGAGTTATAAGTTATTTTAAAAACCCTGAGAATTACTGATTGAATGAAGAAAGAGTGGGAATTTTAGAACAAATAAAATTAGATTACTGTGCTCTGGAATTTGCTGCCACCAGAATTTGCTGATGCCAAATATAACAACCTTAGTTATATTTAAAAGAAGATAAATACACAGAGACTAAGCCTAGGTATTCAAATAATTGGCAGTTATGATATCTGTGTATTCAGAACTTCAATGTTAGAGGTTGAATAGATAATTAAATATTCAATACTATTGAATAAGGAGCTGATAGGGAGCATGAGCAGGATGATGATATTGTACTTATGTCTAATTTATGGCTTTCTTGTTGGCATCTGCTTGACTGCTATGTATAGATTCCTGGTCTAGCTAACCCAGAAAGGCTGTTATGCCTGTTAGTGGAAAAAAAACATGATGTGTACAAATAGGTTAACATAACATAGTTTGAAAATAAGCAGATCAATTACAATACTTTCCTGTCACTAGTCCTGTTACTAGACTATGAAAAAATATAATTAAATAATATGGACTTTTTTTTTACAGAATGCTATTTAAAATTTATTGCAGCATGAGAGAGCTATACTTAATCATGAGTCAAATGCACAATTTGCATTAAAAATCAATCTTAGAATTATTTGTTAATTTAAAACTCATAAAAACCCAAACGTTTGAATAATTGTTTAATAACAGAATACTGCTTCTTTCTCTTTGTTAAACTACAACAAACAGATCTGTTTCAGTTGTGCTGATTATGATACCAAGGCATGCAAAAGAGAGCTGTCAATCAGTCACTTATAAATTCTTTATGCTTTTATCTGTGATTATCCCTTAATATTTTTAATTGTGAATGAAGAATTCTGTCTTGCATTTGAAATTTGAAAATGACAGCAAAATAGTGAGCTCCAGAAATGCAGTAGTCAAGATCACATTGATACAGAAGAAATACATTATGCCTTTGGTTTCCCTGGGCTGCCACAACAAATTTACAGAAGTGCAATGATATAGTGAACTACCAGCTCAAAGTAGTCCACAATTTTGGCTTTGGTCGACCACCATGGAGTTTAGTTTTGTTGGAAACAGCTTTTCTATAGACTTCAATGTAATTTGACTGCTCATATGTCACTTTGAGGCAACCAGATTCCTCAGCTATCAAGAGAAGTTTTATCAAAGGTTCAGAAAGTTGTTGAGGGCCTCTTTTCTTGTTCATTTTTAAAATCCTCCAACTTCACAGCTAAAGCAGAATGAAACAATAAAGGACATAATTTTATGAGAAAAACTGAGGAGTTCCTATCCTTATTCCTTAGGGTTACTAAATTGGAAGTCAGTTGTAGCAAGATTGATTTCTGAAGCTTATATAAATGAGATTCCCGTAAAATGGTTTCGTAAATGTTCATGAGCAACTTGTAGTTTGATGCAGAAGAACTTTGCTATAAAACAAACAATATATTGTTTCTAAAATGGGAAGAATAAACTTTGGCTCCAGTGTTAATTTTTAATATTTACTACAATAAAGTTGAATTCTGTGGTGTTTTAAAAAGAAATTTAAGCACTGCATTTTCTTTTTTTTTTTTAAACAAATTTTATTAATTTTACAGAAAACACAATACACAAACATACAAAACACAAAACATAAACAAAACTAAAAGATCTTTTCTGAAGGTTGTCTGATCCCTGGTTGAAACTCTTCACACAGACACAAATTCAAACATCATATTCACTTTATATATCCTTCCATATCTTGTTATCATTTTCTTTTTTATATATATATATATATAAACCATTTTTATCAATTTTATAAAAACAATGCACAAAGAATCAAGGCATAACAGCTTATAAATTCTTTTCTAAGAAAAAATAATAAAAGAAGAAAACCAATAGAACATAACAATTCCAAATTATAGTATCAATACTTTATCTATTTAACTTCATATCTTATCCCAACTTCTCCTTTTCATCCAAATTATTTCTTGTTAATTAAAATTTTATTGCCTTTTATCAATATACAAAATCCAAAAAAAAAACCATAACAAAACCTTTATATATCCTTTCATATCTTATTACCATTTTCAATAACATTCTTTGTCTGTTCTATTTCCAACTATCCATTCATCTTTTTTCTTTTACTATACTTCTCCTATACACTAATTGGAGTGACGCCTTTAACTCATTACCCTAACTTAAAAGTACTTCATATAACAATTTTTCTTGGGATTCTGTTTAATAGATTCTAAAATTACACAATGAATTTTATACTCTAAATACACATATAAAAAACACAATCTTATGTACCCTCCAGAATCCCTCTTTTATCCTAAATTAAATTCACCCATTGTCTCTGAATAAACTTTTTTTCTTTAGATCTTGCTTCCCCCCATTGAGGCTTCTCCTCCCCCCCTTTCTCTCTTGCTTATTCTTCTCCTTGCCCTTTTTACCCCTTTGTCTCTCCTCCTCCCTTTTCTTACTCCCTTTCCTTTGCTTTCTAACCTTGCCTCCACCTTTCCGCTCATTTTTCTCTTTTTTGGTTGTTTTTATAATTCTTAAAATCCTCTTTTTCTTATTGTTTTTCTCCTCCTCCCCAGAAAGAACCCATTGTTCATCAAAGATGGCTTCTTCTTCCTCTTCTTCTTTGTCCCAGTCCTTCTGCTGCGTAGTCAACTTTTCATAAGTACATAACGCCATTTCTAAAAATTGAAACAAAGTGCCCAAAGTATCTTCCTTTTTATATTTTTGATATTCAGTCTTTAGTTCATCCACAAGCAATGCCATCATGAAAAGAGAAACTTTTCCCAAAACAACCACAAATATTTTTAATCAAAAATAATTCAAAAAAAAATTCCAAAAATTAATACTTTTCTTCCTTCTTCTCTTTCTCTTTCTGGGGTTAATGTTTAATCAAAGAGGTCCAATTACCATATACCTTTCTTTGGGATTCTAAGCAATCTCCTCCTTTTTCAGCTTCTGCTCCAATTTTTTTTCCTCTCCTTTCCCACTTGCAACATCAATTTTAAATAATCAGAAATCCATACCTCTAATAAGGGTTTTCCAATTTCTTAAGTTTTTCAATGTCCAGGAACCCTTTTGTCCCTTAGCTTCAACTTTCAGAATAATTCACCTTCAATGTCCAATATGTCCAAACATATCTGCTGTTTCCATGGGGTGGGAGAGTGAAGGAAAAAAAAAAAGTTCCCTTTAACAGCTTCTCCGCCGCTTTCAATCTTCTTAGGGATACAATGTATCCTCCAGCAATTCAAACAGCTCAGTTCCAACAAATATGAAAGATGTTACTTGACCCGGCTCAGACAGCACTTTCACTCTTCTTGCTTCCTCCAGCGCAATCTTACCCGGTTGCTGGCTTCTTCGTGGCGGCCATTGCTGACTGCCGCTCCACCACCTTGGGAAAAAGGGGTTTTTCCGGAGGAGGAGGGGGTCTGCGACACCCCCAACCCCCTGTCCGGCTCCCCTCTCTCTTCGGCTGTCCCTACAGGGCAGCCATATCCCCCTGACCCATCTGGATCGGGGGTACCTCGGCGGCTAGCACAGCAGGAATCGCGAGCAGTCGCAAATTCCTGCTGCCCCGAAGCCACGCGAAACCGGAAACCAGCACTGCATTTTCAAGCCTTTTTTTTTTTAAATAAAAATTTTATTTGGGTTTTCACAAAACATAATACAAGAAAAAATCTTTTTTTGAGAATAGCATGGTCCTGGGTTATCACATCTCCATACAGATACAAATTCAATTTCTTATTCATCTTTGTGTTCTATTCCATATCTTATTACTATTTTAACATTTTCTCAATAATTTTTCCCTCCCCTTAGTTTTCTCAATCTTACTTTTAATTATCTCATTCCTTCCTAAATTCAATTATATATATATCTTTTTCTAAGTTTCAATATCTAGTCATTATATTTATCTGTCCTGTTTGTCTGTCCTGTTTCAATTTCATATTTTTTCATTAAACAAAATTTTTCCCTGTAGTTACTAATTGGAGTATGACACCTTTGTATCTTTTAATTTTTATCCATTTAACTCTTATTTAAACTTCAATTTATGCTTTTACAATTATAACATTCAAAATAACAAATAACTTTCAGTCGAATTCTGCTTGGTACATTCTTAAAATATGCACTAAGTTCTTAAACAATATATATATATATATAAAACAATAATAAATAAAATACCTATTCTATTCCAATTCAGCTCTATCATTAATGTTAGTTATAATCTTTGACATCTTTAACCTTTCTTTTCAATAGGAACACTTATAATATTTCCATAATTTTTTCATGTTTCTTTCATATTCCTCTTCACTTAAATTTTTATAACACATTTATAATAATTAAAATGTTCCCCTCCTTTCCTAATTTTATTCTCTCATTCTCTTCATTTCATTTATTTATTAAACATTCCATTACATTACAATGAATATTTTATCAACCATTTTAATCACTTGTTTCATATTTTCAAAGTTCATTTCTAATATAACAATACTATCTTATGTACCCTTGCAGAATCCCCCTTTCAATTAAGTTTTCACCCATTATCTCTGTGTCTTCTAAATAGGCTTATACCCATAATCCTTGTACGTTTTCCCTCTTTCTCTATGTCCTGTTTCTTTCCTCTATGTCCTGTTTCTGTCCTCTTTTCCTTTCCCTCTTCCCCCTCATCTTCTCCCTTCCCCTTTTGACCCCTTCTCTAATTCTGATTCTCTCTTCTGTAATCCCCTCTTCTGTTTCTTCCTAATGTTGTAATTACTTTTCAAACTATTCTTTTTTTTGGGTTGTTTTTTCAAATCTTAAATTTTTCACTCTCTTTCCCCCCTTTTCTTTCTTTTCCCCACATAGAAATACTTGGTCATTGAAGATAGGTTCTTCTTTGCCCCGCCCTTCTTGTTCTACAGGCATTTCTTGTTGTTTCTCATAGTTCAGGATCTCTTTCTAAAAATTGAAATACGAAGCCAAAAGAACCTCTTCCTTCTTGTGCATCTTCTTTCTGTTTTTTAAGTTCCATTCTCAATTCTTCCAAGAGTGATACCATTTTAAAAACTTTTAAACAACCACCCAATTAATTTTAGTCCTTTAGATCCAAAAGCCAAAAATCCAAAAATCACCAAGTAATCCAAATAATCCAAAGCTATTTCTTCTTGCTTCTTTTTTCTACTTTCTTCCTGGGGTTCTCTTACATCTTGTTATGAAGTTTCAGTTAAAATGTATCTTTTAGGAATCTTGCTAAAATTTCACTGTTAATTCCTTTCACTTCCAGGTGGTCTCGTCCATTTTTTCAGCTCCCACCCTTTTGTTTTTTTCCTTCTTTTAAAAGTTTTTGAGAATCCAGAAACCTTTATTATCCCTTTGACATTTTATTTTCAGTTTAAATACCTGTTAATGTCAAAGTGGATTTTGCCAGTTTCTTGCTTAAATCTCTTAGTTGTCAAAATAGAGAAGAAAAGAGAAAAGACCAAGTTCTTTCCCTTCCCTCTCTCATTTGCCACTTCAAAGTCTTCTTTGGGAACAATGTTGTTCTTTATAATTCAAATTCCAGGATACCTTATATTGTTGCTTTTTCAGTTCGACCCGCTCAGCCAAAACTTTCTCTTCTTATCTTCCTCCTGCACATTCTTTGAGGTGGAGTTCTTCTTTGAGGTGGCCATTTCTGACCACCGTTGCAACCGCCTTCAGGAAAGGAAGTAATGGCCAGCCGGGGAGGAGAGATGCAACTCTCCTTGACCCTGCTGGCAGTCTCCCCCCTCTTTATCATCTCTAGGGGGGGCTTAGCCCCGAAACCAGCCGGCTCAGGGTGCTCCAGTGGCGAGCACATATCGAAACTGCGCACGATCGCAGATTTCAGTCTGTCGCCAAAGACACTCAAACCGAAAGCCCTGCATTTTGAAGCCTTAAGTTACATTGATACTTTGTTGCTACATATTTGGAATGGGCAATTGGGGCAAATGGCTGCATGCAGGTCCTGGCATACCATTTGTATGTACCATATTTTGTCCCATATTTTGTCCCCAAAATATCTCGAAATCCAACTGCCAAAATTCTGCAACAAGATGAATGAAGGGGTTATTTTTAATTATTTTTGTAGTATTAGGACAATGTTGTGGAGGAGGAATGAGATAAAATGCTTTTATTCTGATTCCTAAACCCATCCTTTAACAGAAAGTTGTATTCCCACAAGTAGGAAAACAAACTGAGATGCTGACCCTTCTTTTCAGTAAGCTACATCTTTTCATTGGAAGCTACATCTTGGCTTCAGCTACCAACTCTGTCTGAAACCTTCCTTGGAGAAATTCTATTTCCCAATAATTGTGTGCCTGTGGCACACTAATATGTATGTGTGGGTATGTGTATATTTGTTTATATAACTCCACAAAGCCACAATCCCAAATATAGACAGAGAAAGACAAAAGTATCTTATTAATTGTATTAATAAATACAATTGAATTCATTGTAAAATAGAAAGCTCTGTTAATTATTTCTTACAGAAATCGAAAAAAAACATGGAAATGGAATACAACAAAGGTGTAACTGCATGTAAAAGAGAAGGAAGAAAATAGAGCAGGATGGGCGGGAAAAAAACAAAAGAAAGCTTCTCATTATTTCTTCAATAATGACTCATTGTTTGTGGTGGCCTGACAACTCACCACTGATCTCTTGTACATTTCTTTGTTTTCAACAACTGAGGCTGTCCAAAGTATTCGAAGGGGGCAAAACACTCACTGACGCATTTAAACCAGCCATAATTTTAATGCTGCTAATAGTTCCAGTTCCAGTGGGAATGTTACCTGTTCAAGATACCCAGGCGGAAAACTGAGAAAACCCTTTGAAGCCACTGGGGCTCCTTCTCAGCCTTTCAGAGCATATCATTGATTTAACACATCAAAAAGAGGATGCTTGGTTGCCCTATAATGAAGTGCCCCTTATGAATGCGTCTAAACCATTGCAGCTTTTTCTATCTGACCAGTATTGTAAGGTTGACTCCCTCAAGTTACAGTTAATTATTTCAGAGGGACAAATGCTTTTTAATATTAACTGATATTTCATAAGTGAAATGTTTGCAAGAGCATGTACAAATTTTTTGAAAGTAGAGCATCATATCACTGCATACTTTTATGTAGAATTGTTTCATTGAGCTTCTTGTCACATAAAGATTTTTCCCATAAATGTCTAATCAGTTCACCCCTACTGGTTTTCTGTAGCTTATCATTTTGAAGAGTATTCAACTAGATATAAGAAAGCTGTGCATTTAACTTCAATATTTTATTACTTATGTTAGAGATAGACCATTCTGTTAAAATTTTGAAGATGACCATTAAACCATTTGATTTTTTTAAAAAACTTCCTTTTTTCTTCTTCCTTTCTATAGTTTTCTTTCTGTTTTCATGGTATACATTCAAATCTGGTTATGTTTGATTAATATATAATTTTTAAACTTTTGCATCTTTCTAGCCTTAGAAAGACTAATTTTCTAAATTTCTAAAAAGATACTTCTGACTTTAGGAAGAACTTCAGGTTCAAATTGATGTTACACTTTTCAGGTATTTCAAGGCCCCGGGCTGACAGTGCTCCACCTACACCAGTAAATAGATTGAGCATGCCCCAAACTGCAGCTGTTAATACAACCCCACCTCATAATCGAAGACATCGTGCTGTAACTGTGAATAAGCCAACAATGAAAAACAGTACAGTAAGTCTTTAACCTTAGCAACAATTATGTTGTGTTGACATTTCTTATAATACAGATGATAATTTGACATATTATAAGCAGTATATTAGAGTTCTAAATGAATGTTTTTCTGTTTTTTTTCATTCAAATAGGCTAACACTGCTCATGCTTCCAAACACCAGCCATCTTCTACTTCTCCGCTGTCTAGCCCAAACCAGACTAGTTCTGAACCTCGACCATTACCTGCTCCTCACAGACCAAAAGTTAATAGTATCTTGAACCTCTTTGGATCATGGCTGTTTGATGCAGCCTTTGTTCATTGTAAGCTTCATAATGGAATAAACAGGGACAGCAGTATGACTGGTAAATATTTCCACCCATTTTGTACACCTCATCCTCTTTCTTGGCATTGACATGTTTGACTAACCAGAATTAAAACCTGAAAAATTATATGATTAACTTATGTCAGTGTGAAATATTATCTTAATTTAATTTAAATAGCATCTTGATTTTATTGGCCACTTAAGGGACTGTAACAATTAAAAGTCAAATTTTGCAGTTAGGTCACTTATTTTCACTGACACTAATAAAGATGTCTTCTGCAACTTATTGGCTAAGAGAAAGTAGCACGAAGGGAATTGTTTACATGCCTTTAAAAAGCATTACTTCAAAGCCAAATTTCCTAACTGAATTATTTCAAGCAGTTAATTAGTAGAACAGGCAGGAAAGCACTATAATAAGATGTGCCTGCGTTGTTTCATTAGTGGTGGGTTTTTTTCCAGAATTGCCATTTGGGTTTCTTTCAGAATTTATGTTATGAAATTGGTGCATTTCAATGTTTAGTTAAATTCTTTAGCTTCAAGGGTTCTGTAAACCTGTAGTTTTCAATCTTTGATCATTAGTTTTCTTTTATCTGACTTTCTCATGATTTTTTAAATTTACATATAAAACTGGACATAACAGAAATAATGTATTATAATGTTCCAGATAGTAATGGAATGAAACTTTTGGCTCATAGTTTTTTCCTAGCTCAATAAGAATACATCATGTTAATATAACTCAGAATCACATTGCATAATATTTTGTAGTAGCTTGTAATTCTGCATTCTGTGGAAAATATAATCACTGACTTGACCCTCACTGTAAAATTCTCAAGCCTTTATTGTAGTAATAGTAACGTAAAGTAACATTTATTGATATTTAAACATATAATAATAAGAATTTGGAAGTGAAAAAGGTTTCTTTGTTTTTTTCATATGTTTCGTATTGTTGCCATTCTAGTACTTAGTCTAATTTGCATTGTGTAATACATAGCTGACTGGCTGATCTAGAAAGCAAAATTAATTTGGAGCCGTTTAGTATTTAAGCTACCTAAGACGTCCAGGGCTATAGGCTAGACTGGGAAGTTGAAAAAAGTGTTTTAGAAAAAGGCAATAGCAAATAATTTCAATATCAAGACAGTAAAACTCCATGTATGTGTTAGTAAATTAATAGAAACTTAGCTCAACTGGGACAGAATTTTTCTGTATTATGATATAGGCAACAGGAACAAGAATTTAAATTTTTGTAAAGCTTTTAAAAATAATGAGCTATAGAGAATATAAGAGCTATACACAAAGGGCTTGCAGCCTTGCAATATGCAAAATTTGAGAACTGCCTATAGCTACCAAATTCTCCTATCAATCAGACAACTCCAGAAATATTTATCTGGATTTTTTTTTCAGGAAATATTCAGGAAATGGAAATATATACCATTGTTTGCTCCCCTCCCCCTTTTCAGGTTTTTATAATACTTGGCACACTGTCATTGGAAGAACTATCTGGAATCTTTCATTTCTCAGATTGAAATGTTTGATCAGAATTCCATTCTCAATTCTCTCAAAGCTACTGGGACTTTTCTCAGAATTTCTAATGGTTCAAGCGCTCACTGATCACCCCAATTATTGTCCTCATTTCTTGCCATCTTTCTTTCCTGTTCTGTCCTTATAAAGCAACCATTGAGATTCTGTAGCTGCTTTTCATTTTTGGATGCAACTTTATCATGCAGAGTTCTGCACCTCATATTACTGCTCTGTATCATTTTATCCCAAGGCCTTCATTATACTTATTTTAGAGTTTCCCCACCTGGAGTTTCCTTCCTTCCTTCCTTCCTTCCTTCCTTCCTTCCTTCCTTCCTTCCTTCCTTCCTCCCTCCCTCCCTCCCTCCCTCCCTCCCTCCCTCCCTCCCTCCCTCTTAAAAACCAAGAGACCATTAGTTCTATCCCTGCCTTAGCTACAAAGTAAACATATATACGTATGATTGCTTGTCTGAGGTGATAGTTCTTTGATTAGAGTATTGTTTAGTGCTTAAGTGTTTGGTGTTAATCCTGGTATATATCCTTGCTTATCTGGGTATTGACTGCTGGCAAAGAAGTCTTCTGGTCTTTTTGGTTCCTTTTAGCAGTAAACAAGCAGTAAACAATAGCATAATCCATAAAGTACCAAGAAATAAACAATATTCCCACGGACAGGGTGTAGAGATGCTGTCTAAGAAATAGTCAGACAAGAGAGGCAGGAGCTCCCAGTTAAGAGCAAAAAAAATTAATTCACCCTAATGAATTAAGCAGTTAAAGGTGCTTTCCAGGAAGTTTCTACTTTCAGACTTTCAGGGTTCTGTTATTTACAATAAAATAAAACCAGGTCATCTAATTGTATCTCCTGTCTGGTTTACCTGGGAGGTCTGACACAGGCAAACTACTGTATATAATCAGAAAGCAAACTCTGTTCCCTTCTAAACTGAAGATATTACCTAGCAAGCAACACAAGTTAGACAACACCAAGGGCTTCACAGTTCAACCCTGAACTACATATATTCTCTTCCATTGGGGACTAATTGATAAGCCACTGCAATCCCAGCAATACCATCCTTGAGGGACTTTTACTGGTTGTTACCTGAATACCCATCCCAATCCAAGCCATTCCAGGCTTGGTCCATCCCTGCCCTGAACCATAGTAAGAAATTGCCTCCAACTCCCCCATCTCCCTTTCTCTCCCCCCTCCCCATCTCTGTGCTTTTGACTGTTCTTCACCTTGCTTTGCCTTTGTGGAGTAACAAATAGCCCCGAAATTTTGCAACTCCCCAAGGAGTCACAAGGAGCCACAGCCATCCCAGTCCCTTGCTACCCTGCGCTCCAAGTTTCCTGCCTCCCTGCACTCCACTATCCCAGTTGACTTTCATCACTGTCTTCTTGCTCCTGATGATGATGAGCAGACCATGCTTATAACTACTCATGCCCTAATCAAGTCCAGATTTGACTACTGCAATGAGCTGTACATGGGGCTGCCCTTAAAGAATATCCAGAAACTTCAATTGAAATAGTGTGCTTCTTCAACAGTGCATGTTACATCTCTGTTCTACAAGCTGCATTGGTTGCCAGTTTGCTTTTGAGCCTACCTCAAAGTGCTGGTTTTAAACTTTCAAGACATGGGAGTGGGCTATCTGTGTGTATTTCAGATGAATGAAACCCTTGTTTAAAACTCTACAGTGCTACTGCTAAATTCAAATACACAAAACTAAACTAAGTGGATAGTGTGATCACTGTTTGCTTTATGAAGTGATAGAGTTGTAATAACCAAGTGAATAATTAACTGTTGTTAGACCAGAAGAATTGCTGGCCACGCAAGGAGGTACTGTAAAGAAATGAAGGAGCGTCTATCTTTTCTGTAACTTCTCAACATTCGAGTGTCATGTGCCTGTTTGTGTAGGCTTAACTACATGCTATGCATTATTAACTAATAGATTCACATGAATTTTTGAGTCTAATTTCAAACCATTTTCTCTGTTCTGTCCTTTTTTTCTAGCATTGCTTGCTACATTTGGTTGGATTTTGCTCTGTTTTACTACTAGTGTTTCTCTTAAAATAGAAACATCATGTTATTTTAATTTTTTGACTTAGTGAAAGATTGTTTCTATGTTCAGTTGCTTGTTATAAAGGGTAATTTGCAAAGCCAATATTGGAATTACAGTACAGTATTTCATTATTTTGAAGCACTGCTGAAAGTAGTCCTTTGCATAAACATGTACTTTATAGAAGGAACATTCTCTGCTTCAAGACTTTTGTCATTCAAACCCTCCATTCTATACTAGGAAAGCAAATAGGTTGCTGAAAAATTCTTATTTTTAGATAGTATTGAATCTGAATATGTATGTGTGTGTGTGTGTGTATCTGTAGCAAAAATGCCAACATGAAAATGGATAAAGAGTTACTTAAAAAGTGCCCTTAAAGTAAGATAACAAATGTGCAAAAGGTATGCTTGTTGATAGCAGCTACAGATTGCAGAACCCTTGAAGAGAAAGCTTGAAAAGTTCTTTTCTTGCCTCAATTCTTCTCAATTCTTCTCAGGGCTATAAACAACCCTTGGTAAACACAGAGAAATTAAGTGTGTTGCCTCACGTTCTATCTAAAATGACTGATTGCTGTGGTAGTAATACACCATGTGGGAAGTGGCTTTTCTAAGATTGGAGACATTTTTGTTTTATCAGTGGATATGATAGTATAATTAATTCTGCTTTGATTTATGCAGGAACTACTTTATGCAAAGTACTTCACAGCACATAAGTAATGATTGAATTTGTTTTGGCTTTAATTTAAAACAAACAATACATTCCTACTCCAACACAAATCTTCATAGTTACAAATTAATTAATCCAGTGAGATCCTTAGAGTGAAATAAGATGCTTAACTACCTTTTACATTAAAAGGGATTTCTTATAAACCCCTTCCTGGTCTGTTTCTTTCCCAGATGATTTGTAATTTGGTAACCTTGAATAAAAGTTTCTTCTATTGCTTTTTTTTTCTCTGAAGAAAGGATTTGAGTGATCACTAAGGCGTTGTTGCCATCCCAGTGGAAACTGCAAATAAGCAAATTGATCTGATGTGAGATAAACAGATAGTAAATTTTATTTCTTTCCATCTCTTTATGATCTCCGTATAGTGTAGAGCTTCATTTGTTGATATATGAATAAAAGCAAATTGCTTTCTGAATAATACTGTAAAAAACTAAATGTATAATATATGAAACCCATGACAGTATTTTAAATCTTCAAAATTCTGCATGAAATCATAATTTTGAACCGTAATGCTAATTTCCGATCTGTTTAACAAGCCTGCTAGATCATAAGCTTTTAATATATGTTTCAAAACCCTAAATACTCCTTAACTTGTTATTACAGTTTCATCATTTTAAAGTATTTTATAACTATTGCTGTCCTTTGATTTATTTCCATTTTATTTCTATTATCTTGCAGCATCTTTTATCCAAATTCTTCTTTCTTATAAATCTTGTAAGTAGGAACTAGTAGCTTCTCTTTAATTGCAGTCATGTTTTTTTTCTTTCTTTTTTTTCATAATCCCATTTTTGTTTATTTGTATCATTGTCATTCCTTGTAGCTGTTGCTCTTTACATGGGAAAGACAAATAGCTGTGTGTGCTTTTTTAAGCGGGAAAGATTGTTGGCAAAAGCAAATTTGCCTGAAATCAGTCCCATCATTTTCCGTACTTTAGTCTGTGTTCATGTCATAAATTATAGGAATTTGCACTAACCATGTTTTTTTCCCACAAAGCTTCTTTTTCACAGATCTGGTGTTTTGATTTGTATGCATTCTGCATGTAGTTTTTTCCTCCTTCCCCGCCCCAATATAACATTATTTGCTGGATAGCTTATTCAGGACAAAAAATGGCTCATGGGAAGACACATAAAGATTTGGATTTAGTTACCTTGTGCCAAAATTAAATTAGTGGAGAAGTTATCTTTAAAAAAAAGACAATAAAATTTATTTTAACCTATTTCTTCTAAATTACCAATCTGCTAGTAATAAACATTCAGTGCATGGGCAAAGCTTCTGTTTGTAAGACTGTAGTTGACATAAGTTGAATCCTATGTAGCTTTCTCTGAAGTAACTCTTGAGTTTTGAATTCAGTGAGACTTTTGAGAAAGCCAGCATAGGATTACGCTGTAAAATATCTTTTTCCATTCCCCTAAGGTAGAATTGGACTAACAGTTGCTTTTTTGAGTACTGGAGTTATTCTTTTTTGTGAGCATCCATCTGCATGTTCATATTTGCTAGAATTCACCTAACATACCTGGAAAAAAAGGAATTGGGTAGGAGACATTCTGGCTGATAGCTGGAAGAAACTGAACAGTTACATGTTTCATGAGAGCATTAATGACAGTAGAGGTTTGTGACTAAAATGTGCTCAATGCCTGCTGGGAAAAATATAGCCACTGAAAAAGAAGAGTGAACTCCTTGTAGCTTCCTGGTGTATTTTAAATTGTATTGAATTTTTTTCCTCAATCCATGCCACCGAAAGTTTCATAAGCATGCAGGAATTTCCATCTCAGCACTCAGGTCACCTTTGCCATACCATCCCTTTGTGCATCTCATAAAAGCAACTCATCTTTCTGGAAAGCAGGCTTTGATGAAGACAAAACAACTGTAGGAGAAAAAAAAATTAAAAAGTGTACGGAAGGCATTTCCTTCTGAGCATTTTCTCTGGTGCCATAGAAATATATCTCTTGACTTTTTTGAAGCAATATTTTCCATAGACATGATTTGGAATTTGGCATCTGCCTGCATCCTTATTTCTAGTTCCAGCATAGGTTCACAATACTGGAAAAAGGTAAAGGAGAAGTAATTGGTAACCCAAGAGCTTGCTGAATAGTTAAAAGGTCAGGTCAAGTTTTGAGGACATAAAGGATTTATATAGTCGGTAAGGAAAATTAATGACATTGCTGTAAAACAAGTTTCATCAGGGCTTTTGTTGATGCATCTGGCTGAGAATGTGAATGGAGCAGAGGCTTCTGCGCTTGGGTAGCATGGATTGCTGAAGGAGGAGATGATTTACTTGTGTGTGGAGGTGAAAGGAAATAATTTTCTTATAAAAGTCATAGTCCCTAAATGCTTTATAAACAGAGGCATCAACGTAAATGCAGTAAACTAATGTTTTTTATGATTACTAAATTTGACATGATCTTTGTGTCCAGGATCCCATGAGCCTGTTGGATATGCTTGCAAATGCAATGAAACTCTGTGCTTCTTGTTTTTGTTTTAGCTATAGCAACACAAGCAAATATGGAGTTTCGCAGGAAAGGCTCACAAATGTCTGCAGAGACTGTGGCTTCCAATCCTATGTTTGATGCAGGGGAATTTTCTGACAACTATGAATCTGGAAGAGCAGAGGCATGTGGAACACTCTGTAGAATATTTTGTAGCAAGAAAACTGGAGAAGATATACTGCCAGCCTACTTATCTCGGTACTGAGTTACATTTTGAGTTGTTAAAATATTCTGTTACATACCTTTGCTACATATGAAGGGGGTTTTCAATGTCTTAATGTTTTGGCACTTCAGATATTGGATTTTAAATTAAGTAATTTGAAATTAAAATGAATCTCATCAATTTGGGTATGTAAAAGCACAATATCCTGGATTCCATCTTTTTTAGGCAAATATAATACGGTTTTCCTCATTATATGCTTCCCACACCACTTTAGGAAAATATTAATATGAAGACAATGTAATAATGACAACAGTAAGGAAAGTACCATAGCAATTCTTTTCTTTTCTCTCTTTCCCATAAAACTTTATTAGGCTTCAACAAAAGTTACAATGTAAGGAAAAGAAAGGATTAGAAAAAGGAAAGCTTGGGAACAAAAATGGACGTGCAGAAAAGAAAAAGAAAAAAATTAGAAAAAGAATTATTTCTATTTTTCTTTGATACAGATACAAATGTAAAATATATTAATCTCTTGCTCCAAAATTAACAATACTGTTTATTTAACCATAAACAATTCTAATTGTCAATTTCCAAAATTAAAGTTTCTTTTAGTTTCAAGCAGAATGTCCATAAGAATTTTCCAAGTTCCATAGAAACAATGCTAGAGAATTCTTTTTGTTTTGCTCAAAGCAGACAATTTTGCCATCTCAGTCATTTCCATTAAGCTCACTCTTCATTCTTTCATTGTAGGATGTTGTAAGTCCTGCCACTTTTACATAGAGAAATCTCCTTACTGTTGTCATATATAGAAACAAGATATCTTTTAATCTATTTATCCATCAAGACCTGAAAGGAAAACTCTAGTTTCAATTGTAAATTCTCTGAATGAAAGTACATATGTGATTCCAATATTTCTTAGCTTTCTTATATGTCCACCAAAAATAATAAAAGTATTTTCACATTGATTACATTTTCCCCTTTTTTTAATTTAGGTTTTCCTTGAAGAAAAATTAATAAACCAACATAGGTCAACTAGGTTTATGGTATCATTTCTCTTTTTTTAAAAAAAAACTACTTCTGTGAATTTTGGGGAACACTCTTGCTTTTATACCTCTTCCAAACCCTTATATGGCTCACCTAATAAAATTATTTTTAAAATCTATATTAACCTTAACTTTGTCATACCAGAAATAGCTGTGCCACCCAAATGTCAAATCATGTCGTTTCAACTCCAATAGCCTCCCACTTCTCAAAGTCATCCAGTCTTTCATCCATACAGTAGGCAGCAGCAAAATACTGTTTTAAATCAGATAATCCTAGTCTACCTTTCTTTAGCATCTTGCAACAATGTATATTTAAATCTTGTTTCTTTTTATCCTGCCATACAAGCTTGCAAATAACTTACTTAAAAGGTGCTTTGAGGCAAGTAGCAAGTTTCAGTTGTTTGGAAGAAACCCTTTTAATATCATTTATAAGAAAGATTATTTATTTGAAATGTGAAACTGCTAATCCAGATTGCATGTTTCAGATGACATGGTTGTGGTTATGAAAAGCAAATAAATACTCATTTTTCCCATTGTTCTTTTGTATGGTGGCATATTTGACCACTGGCATGTTTATGCAATTGGCATCATTGATTATTATAGGTGAGAAACAGGCAACATAATACATGTAACTTCTAAGAAAGAGGAAAACCTCTCATTCATGTGGTTCAAATTGTAATAATGCTTTTGTTTTATTTGTATAATGTAATTCTGCACATAGCTTAATGTGGAGAGTCTTATTTTCTACAAGGAGGGACAGAAGTATAAGAAGTCAGTCTCTGAATCAAATAGTCATTTTGTGTAAAGAAAATATAGTATTTTAAATTACTCCTTCGTGTTGGTGATCAGTAAATGACTTCAAATCCGATGAACCTACGCTTACCTTTTCTTTTTAGCATTCTAAAAGTAGGTCATGATGTGCTAAATAGACATACTCCTTTGGGTTTAAATTGTAATTTACTCATTGTGTTTGAAAGATTTCCATGCCATCCCAGCTTAGTAATTGTAAGGTAGCCCTAGTGGTTAAGTTTTTAGTTAGAAGAAGGAAATCCCAGGTGCAAATCCCAACTCTAGGGAGCTTACTGGATGATTTGGTCAGCCATTCTCTAATATCTCATAGTTATTATGTAGATAGGGAGATATAAGCTGTCTTGAGCTCTCAAAATAAAGATGGGATATAAATAAAAGTGGTATATAAATACAAGAAATAGTTCAGTGTAGTGGCTGAGACCCCAGGCTAGAAACCTGGAGACCATCAGTTCTTGTCCTGCTTTAGGCATAAAGCCATCCAGGGGACGTTGGGTGAGTCTCACAGCCCTAGGAAGGAGGGAATGGCCAACCATTTCTAAAAAAAATCTTGCCAAGAAAACTGAAGGCAAGTCACTGAAAATAGCACACGATTGAATGGAAGGGAAAATAAATAAATGTAATAAATATTTATTACATTTATAAATATTTATACATTTATAAATAAATAAAATAAATATTTTAATTCAGCATTACTAACTAAAAAATATGCCAGACTGAACCAAGCATGATAATTTTCAACATTTCATTTGAAACAGAAAAATGTAGCAGATGCTTTAGTTGCTCATGATGCTTCACTATAAATGCCAAATTTCTCTTTGCTGTTGACCATCTTAAATAACCTTGACTTGCTAATGCTTCTTGTTTACATTTTCTTGCCAGGTTTTATATGCTTTTAATTCAGGGACTGCAGATAGCTGATTCTGTGTGCCACCCAGTTCTGGCTAGTGTCATCTTAAACTCCCCTGCCTTATTCTGCTGTGACCTGAAGGGGATTGATGTCTTGGTTCCTTACTTCATTTCAGCACTTGAAACTATCTTACCTGACAGGTAAATTGATAACATTCATCTTACTTTCTAAAATGCTAAATATTTTCAGAACCACATAAGCAGGATTACCATGTTGTCAAGGAATTCTATAAACTGCAGCCTTTGCGGATCTGAAAAGTATCTGGTAGAAGAAGGCTGTTCGCTATTTTAAAGAATACAGGTCCAACAGTTCATTTAGTGACTATTCAAAGTTACACTGAAAAAAGTGACTTATGACCATTTTTCACACTTACGGCCGTTGCAGCATCCCCTCTATCGTGTGAATGAAATTCGGATACTTGACAACTGACTTACATTTATGATGGTTGCAATGTCCCAGGGTCATGTGATCTCCTTTTGCATCCTTTTGACAAGCAAAGTGAACAGGAAGGTCAGATTCATTTAACGCCCATGTTACTAACTTAACAACAGCAATGGTTCACTTAACAATTGTGATAAAGGTTGTAAAATGGCGCAAAATTCACTGAACAAATGTTTTGCTTAGCAACAGAAATTTTCGGCTCAATTATGGTCATAAGTTGAGGACTACTTGTATTAACTCAGAAATACAGATCAAAGGGCAAAATGGAAGGGAAAGATTATTGATATGGTTTGTTATGTCTGAATATCTTGTAGCATACATATTGTATGAATGTTTACTACAAACATGCTATTTTGTTATGCATTTTGATCCCATTAAAAATGAATGAGAGAAATCAATAGAGTTGGGAGCACTCGATAATATTTTTCTATCTGTTTTAATTATTATCGATTTTTACTATTGATAGGCGAAGTAAATAAGTCGTTTTTGAGAAACGGGTATTTGAACGTGTAGCTTTCATTATTACATTAGCTACAACTGTCAAACATATAATTGCACTGATTTTAAAGCAGACTTGTTAAAGAAAGGATTGTTTTAGATGGCTTCTTTGTCTATGTTATAAAGTTTAAAAAATAAATCTGATCATTTTGAGAGTAAAGTTACCCTTACATCATATATAAAGGCATAGCGGTAAGCGTTGGTTCAGCTATCTCAATGCTATGAACAACTTACGGCAACTGTCAGATAGGGATTTTTCCTGTCCTTCCTAGAAATGCTGTAGATTCAAACCAGGACCTTCTGTTTACAATGTACTAACTTATATTTGACTAAGATGCTCAATTCTCAGTTCTCTAAAAGGTTTTGTGCAGTCCACCCATCTTAAAATATTGACATCTTCTGAGGTAGAAGATGTTGAACATCTTGTCCTTAACATCAGGTATAAATGACATGAAATCACCTGTATTCAAGCTGAATAAGAATTGCAATTTTTTCTGCCTACAATATTTCCATTAAAATAAATGTATTGGGCTCTTCTACCAGCAAACCATGACATTTTGGTCAATCTTGAGCAAACATTAAATGCTACACTTGCACATTTGAATAGGATATTTTTGCTTTGAAATAGAAGTGGTAGGTTTCAAAAAAACTTATCATTTTGTTGTTGTTTTTATCCAGGGAGCTCTCAAAATTTAAAACATACGTGAATCCCACAGAACTAAGAAGGGCCTCTATCAATATTTTACTGTCCTTGTTGCCTCTTCCTCATCATTTTGGAACAATCAAATCAGAGGTAATGGATTTTAGGGATTTTCAAAAAAAAATAATTTTAGCCTAAATGTAGCCAAACTAGCAATTAGTATAGGATTCTTCCAAGTGCTAAAAATGCTTATTACATAGAAAAGAAATAAATTCATAAAATGAATGAGAATGTGGGGTTTTATTATAAATATTCTTGTATCAAGTATACTTCATTAAGATAAAATATTTTAGGACTTTGGACATTCATATGCCACACTGTAATTTAAAATAGACAGGATCATATACATATTTTGTATCTTGAGCTAATAATACAGTGTGATAGTTAAATGTCAGACCATGTTTTCTATACAGAAGGATTCTTGACATCTCCTCTTGGGGTATTCTTACCATTCCATTCTTTTGGAGTTTCATATGATTCACAGTTCTATAAATACAAATTTCTGAATATAACTGGAATTTTAATTATATTTCTTGAATCTGCATAGACGGATTTTTTTTTTAAAAAAAGCTAGTTAGTATCAATTTTATAGTTTTATAGTTCATTTAATATCTCTGTTGAGCAATATTTCTTTGTTGCATTCTTTAGTTCTCTGAGTAGGAGTATAATATATTGGGAAAGTAAGATAACACGCTTTTTATTAAGTAGTTGCTAAGCACATGAAAGGGAATAAAGATTATATTCAAATGTGTTTTTCAGATTGTTCTTGAAGGAAAATTCAGCAATGATGAAAGTTCATCCTATGATAAACCAGTCACCTTTCTTTCTTTGAAACTGAGGCTTGTGAACATATTGATTGGAGCCCTGCAGACAGAAACAGACCCCAACAACACACAGATGATATTAGGTTGATTTTCTACTTGATCCATGAGATGTGTGCTTTGGAATTTTTTGCATGTTACCTGAGCGATAATAATATCAGATTCCAGTTATTGAAGATTATAAACAGTTAAATTTTTCATTTCCCTGGTGTCCAGTATTAAGAGCCAGAGTGACAAATAGCTGTTCTTCAAACATTTTGAATGTGTTTTTATAATATGTAATGTAATGTTCTGATGACTACAATTTGATTTTATTGATTAAGGAAATTAAAAATGAAATGTTCAGGTAGAAAGAAAAGAATGAATTTATACATGATGGATACATGCTACTGTGGTAGTAAAGCAGAAAGCGTAGGCTATTCTATAGATTTGTACTTACAGATGTATAATATTTGGGGGGCTCATTGGAAGAGAGTGTAATTTCTGGACAAATGACTCAAAATATACTTTTCTCTAATAGCAAACAGAAAAAACTATTTTTTTCAAACTATTAAGAATTTTTTTTGATAGATGTATGTATTCAATTGTTTTACAACACATCTTTTTACTTATTTATTTAAATGATCCCCATTTATACACTTTCTTTTTTTACCTTATACTTAATACGAAATAAAAGGAAGTCTTTAAAAACACACAAAAAAAGAAATTTAAGGCAGTACAAAGACATTGCAAAATGTTGACATTGCTAAAATGTATTTTATTTTTATTTTCATTATTTAAACATTAATATCTACATTGACTTATATTCACATGTCCAAAATATTCTTGAAACTCTAAAGTGCAAAAAGTCCTCCTTTGCATATGTCAGTGTGATTCTGAGTGGACAACTTATGGCCCTCCAGAAGTTTAACTCCCATTAATTCTAAATCTAGTTCTAGTCATAATCAGGGCCAAGAAAAGATGGAAGCTGTAATTAAACTAGATCGGAAGCTGCAATTATGCATATTCATTTTAAAAGATTTCATTCTTAACTCAGAGCCTTGGAGATATTGGGAGCATCAAAATAGATTCATACTAGCTGTCAAATAGTTTGCCATAGCTGCAAACTATAAAGCTTTCACTACATGTGATTGCTTTAAAAAAGGGCAAAACTGGCTACAGTCTAACTCCATCCTGCTCCTCTTTGTATTCAGTGAACAGTGCACAAAGGAAAAAAAATGATGGATAATCCCCATCCCCACCCCAAAAAACTATGGATATAGTAGAATTGACGTAAAATCTGAAGTTGGTAAATGTGAATCTGAAAATAAGTGTCTAATTCTCAAAAATTGGGAGCAATGCCTTCTAATGCAAAAAAAAAAAAAAGTCCTGCAATTATTTGTTGCATAGATTTTCACAAAATGGCAGTGAAAACAACATTAGAAATAATGTCATGCAGACAGAGAAGTTAAGATATTGTCAAATCTTAAATCTTCTTCTACAGGTGCAATGCTGAACATTGTGCAAGATTCAGCACTTCTTGAAGCCATTGGTTGCCAGATGGAAACGGTAAGATTTCTCTCATTTTTAAGGAGGGATGCTGTGGTGAGTCAAAGCAAATTATCCTACAAGCACAAAAGTTTTCTGAGAATAGCCTTCCACTTCTCATCAAAAGCCTGATTTCTGAATTAACAGAATGGTAGTGAGAATATTGTCCTGAAAAGTCACAGTCGTACTAACAGTGGAATTAGCACGGCAAGTGGAGGAAGCACAGAGCCTACAACTCCTGACAGTGAGAGACCTGCACAGGCTCTGCTGAGAGATTATGGTAAGATTGGCTACCTTAATACTTGCCAAAAAAAAAACCCTAGTCTACGAATTCCATTTTATTTAAAGTGGCATCTGCAAGGTTTTAAATAATTTACACTTTTTAGTTGAAAAAAAAAAAGATAAAAACACATATTTTTGTGAAGTAGCAAAATTCAGCACTTTTATGCTGTTCCAGCAAGCATTTGGATGATGGAGGAGGTAATGATTGCTTTTCAACAGATCTGGTTTTGTTTATTTTGTTTTGTCTTTATACAGATACCTTTTTAGGATATGTAGTTTAGTTTATGACTCTGTAAGCATCCTGAAGTCTTAGAAGAGGGTAGATATAGATATAAATGATGCTAATAAATAAATAATTGTCATTATGATAAGGGACAGAGGGAAAAAAGTGTTGGGTAACAATTGGTGATTTTGCTTTTTTGCACAGAATATCAATCTGCTTTTGCAGATTTATATTCTGCCTTTATTTTATATAACTCAAGGCAGTCTGCCTCCTATTTTTTCCCCACAACAACCTTGTGAGGTGGTTTTGCAGATTTTTAGTTTTAGAATAGTTTTTCTATTTATTTTGTTGTTGCTGCTTCCCACCCACCCATCCTTTCAGTATTGCTACTTTTTCATTCTGATCATTATTTACAGCCTTGAGAATGCTACTAAATGTGTATAATGTCCAATCTGGTTTTTTGTGGCCTTACGTATTGTGTTGGAATGGTCAAATGTTAATGTAATTGAGGGGGGAAATGTAAATAACTTCACTAGATGTTGCAGTTCCCAAATCTTTGCTTTGTTTTCAGTTTTTTGATCCTCTCTGTATTTTTCACACTAAATGTATATTGTGTTCTTGAACTAGTCGGAGAAACCCAAAATTCATTAATCAATATTAATCAGATGTATATAAAACATTGTATGTGCACAGATTTTGTGTGTTATATGTGTTTCCATTACATTTGAAGATCATTGTTCTACCTAACTCTTTTCATTGTAGAGTTCACTTCAGGACCTGGCAGAGTAATACATATTGTCTCGTTTAGAACTAGCATACTTTTCTGTGGCCACTGAAAGCCGAAATGATTCTTTTGACTAGAAAAGCTTGTTTTCATAAGCATTAAGAAGAAATTGTTATCTGAGGCTACAGATTTCTGAATCTGATAAACCAATACCAGTTGAAGATCAGCTTCTTTGATAAAGTTAGAGATCCCAGTCATCCTTCCTAAGAACATAGAAGGCACTTGTAATGAATTTCCAAATAAATTCATCAGATAGGCAACTCTTTGCATAACTAATTATTCATCTGAATCCCTTTCTACCACTAATAACAACATAAAATCATCACTTTTAGGTAAAGCATCAGATAAATTACCACATGACTTATCAGACAGTTAATTATTTCACTGAGGTAGACTAGTGTCGTGCTTTTATGGGGGAATGCAGTATGTTATCTGATTAAACTTTGAAGTCCTGTATACTTTTTAAAATAATTTTTCATTAGTTTAACATGAATACAGAGAAGGAAAATAATTGAAAAGAAAAAGGAGAATTAAAAAAATTACATATAAAGTCATTATGAAATCTTAACCATATGGAATAATATTCTTTCCGTTACAGGTAGTTCTCACAGCTTAACAACTCCTTGAAGTTACAACAGTTACTTAAAAAGCTACTTCTAACCTACCCTTGATGTTACAACTGCGTGCGCGCATGCGCACACACGGCCCTATAATTACATTTCAGGGCTTGGTAGCAGGCTCATAGTTACGACTAATTGCAGTGTCCCGTGATCATGTGACTGTGATTTGTAAAGTTTTATGTTGTTTTCAAGCAGAAAATGGCATAAAATGCCTATTGGACATGCTGGGTTTTCTTGAGGCCACCTGATTCACCTAACAATGATGCTATTAGTGTATGTGCTATATTTAGCAATTTTTAGGCAACCCTTCTTTCAATAACTCAGTAGTATAAAATAAAGTGATTTTTTTTTTCTAGTGACCAAAACCAATAGTTTACATGCAATTTTCAGTCTGGAATTGTCTCAAAATATAAATATCTCATGAGCATAAGTTTTAAATTATATTTCAGTCTCAACTGCTTTTAAATATGCTTTGTGCTCTATAATGAAGCAAATGCAATGGACCTGTTAGGAAAAGTGAAACCAGGTCCCTGGCAAGATATCAGAGGAATCGCATAATGTTAACTATGTCAGTAGTAGGTTTCTTTTATTAGAACATTTCATTCTGTAGAGACATTTGATCCAGATTAATGCCCAGTAATCAAAGTAAAAGATTTTTTTAAATAAAAACTATATGATAGCAAAACTTGTAATACCTAAAAGATTGTAAAACACTTTTGAACTTAAAATTCTTAATTTTCTTCATAGATATGTAGTGTTCTTGTCATGCTTGAGGCAACTTTTTATCTTGTTTAAGATGGCTCACACCAGTGTCTAAAAGTATTCTGAGAATAATAAAAAGCAGCATCATAGTAATGCAACATGTACAAGAATAATCATTTAGAAATCTTCCCTATAGACTCTACCTCCTGTCTCTTGCCTTTCCTACCTGAAATTAGTAGTCATGATGTATTTCCAGAGTAAAAAGCACATTTCATAGCCTCAGGGTAGCTAAGTTAAATGAAATTAACTTTTCTGCTTATTATAGCATTAACCAGTCTTGTTTAATTAGTGATTTTTCAGTGAGGGCTTATGTAATGTACTTAAATGAGACTCACTTTGCCACTACATAATGGATGTTATTGATCGGACATGAGGTTGCAGAATTCTGCTTCCCAACTTAATCGGCAGAACTCTGTTATGATCAAAACCTAGCCTTAACAAAGAAACATACAAAAAAAATAAAGAACAAGCCAGATTTATAGGACTGGAAATAGAGCTCTAGAAAGCTTCTTGAAGCTAAGTGGCAAAACTTAGTGGTATTATGGGTGACCTGGACATTTCTGTCAGCTAGTATAAAAGCTAAGTAATAATCTGACTGCCCTGGAGTCATTGTTAGAAAAGAAATCACCATTTTTTAATGTAAACCCAAATAAAAATGGCAGTGTAATAGTGTACCTGTGGTAGTTTCTCCATACCACAAAGGCCAAGGTGGAAAATTAAAGGAATATTGTAATATTTCCCTTATAGGAATGTAGAGGGAAAGGTGTTGAAACATAATCTTGTGAAAACCCAATTATATACATAGGATATGCTATGATTCTCCTGTCAAAGTAAGGCAGAAGATTAAACTTCAATACTAGATCTGGGAGGTGTTGTGTAATCAATTCCTTAGCCTGACCCTTGTTTAATATACATAAATTAATTAGGAATAGGCCACACAATGTGATTTTCCAGTTAAAAGACTTTCTTCCAATTGGAATAAAAATGATTATTCTGCATTAGGTGGGTCAAACCGGATGGACTCTAAATAAGTGTACTTTATTGCTGCTATCCACATTTTAGTTTTTACTCTGGCAAGATCAGCTTCTAACCTAAGGACTGCATCAGCAGCAGATTTAGGTGCATCATTTCCTAACTTAACCTTCAGCATAGTATTTAGGAATTGTGGAAAGTCCAATATATCTAAAGACCATTCTAATCTGAACTATTTGGCCTGTGCTCCATTTTGTTTGTCTAAAAGGATTGGCCTCAATTATGGTATTAAAGCTGAAACAAAATGCCCATATGTTATTGAGTTTTTGATTAATGTGAGTTCAAGGTACAGAGACAAAAGTCCATTAGTGACCGTGAATTGATTTATAATGCATGTGACTGCAACAAATATATTTGTAAAGGCAGAAAAAAACTGGCAAAAACATCAAAAATAGATTCTAAGAGGTATGAAGCCACTTTATTTAGTATTTAGCTACAATATGTATGTTGCCATGTATTAACCTATGATGGTTTCCAAAATGCTCATTCATGGTAAATAAGGAGAGAGCAGCATTTTTGTTATATTTTGTGAAAAGACATCTAGTTCCATATTATTTTGTGCTTTAGGAGTAGTTTATGTCTTCAGTAAGTAATAGACTTTAAAATATTGAATTGTGAAAGTAGCAAGCCTGGGGCATGGAAAAGTTTTCTGTTTTTATCAGAACAGTTATATTGCCAACTAAAAACCAGACTTTGCAATAAAAAAGATTGGTTGGGGAAAGGGTAGTTTTTTTAACTTGTCATTCTGAACTTAATCACTTCTCAAATGCAGAAAATTTTCCATTTCTGGAAAAAGATAATATTTAGATATAGAACACTAAACATAGGATATAGTTAGCTACATAGTAATGTTACATTTATTTTGCTCATGTTTTAGTTCCTGCTAAAAAGGGCATTTCAAAATTTGTCACAAAAATACAATGTCAAGGCCAGGGGATACAGAAAATTTATCTTATTTTTAGGACTATAAGATGAACCTAGGTTTAGAGAATGAAAACCAAAAAAAAAAAAATAGTTTTTTGCCCCCGTGCACCCCATTTTTGCCCTCTCTGGCGTCCAGGAGCACTCTGCTGGCCAAAAACGGGCTCATTTTGGGCCTCCCAAATCTTCCACGCGTCCCATTTTCAGGCTCCCTGACACTGGGGAGGGCAAAAACAGGACCAGCAGAGGCCTCCGGAGGACAAAAACGTGCCCATTTTTGGCCTGCAGAGTGGATGCTGGGGAGGGCAGAAACAGGACGTGCGGAGGGTTTGGGAGGCCAAAAACAGGTCTATATTCGCTTGATAAGATGCACAGACATTTCCACCTACATTTTTTGGGGGTGGGAAAGTGCCTCTTATAGTCCGAAAAATGTGGTACATTTGCCAAATTTATCAAGATTTCATTAGCAGCATCGACCAATATTTTAGAATAGTACTTAGCTACCTTAATTAACATTCAGGACCTAAGTTACTTCCTATTGAATGTTTTATTTCCTGAGAGGATTAAGTACTTTGTTTTCTGTGTGTATTGTGGCTGCTTTAGCTTCTGCCTGATGGACTGCTTTGCTAATTGTCACTAATGCTTAGTTGTTTTCCCTCCCTGTGGTGTGTGGTATTGGGGTTTATATCCTAGCTCTTCATACAGATACTGCAGCTGGACTCCTGATCCGCAGCATTCATTTGGTAACACAGAGGCTCAACGCACAGTGGAGACAGGAAATGAGCATTTCACTAGCTGCATTAGAGCTGCTCTCTGGTCTGGCAAAGGTGAGCATTAGGGAATCTTCTGAGAATTATTTGTGTTATCTTGGGCTTATCTTCCCTTTACTTCTTAACCAAAATCCCTTTCCTCCTTTGGGAATGTCTAGCAGAGCTGGCAATGTAGCTTGTTCCATAGTAGGATCTCATATTTTTCCCTACTTGGAAAAAAAAATGCTACAAAAAAGCTGAATTGAATAGCAATTAAATAAAATTAGTTAAAAACAAAGCTCCTTAAGTCAAAAGCATTTAGAAGAAATAAAAATCCAGTATCCATGGACCTTTTGCCTATAGTTTGGTGTATTAAATTCACTTGTGTTTTTATGGGGTTTTAATTTAGACTTAAATGTAGAGAATGATTTCCTAACGCCTATGCAACTTTTTGTACTTCTCATGTCAGATGAAGGTTGGCGTTGACTCTTCTGATAGAAAGAGAGCAATTAGCTCTGTGTGCTGCTACATTGTGTATCAGTGTAGTCGTCCAGCTCCTCTCCATTCTAGAGATCTCCATTCCATGATAGTAGCAGCATTTCAGTGTCTCTGTGTTTGGCTCACTGAACATCCAGATATCCTTGATGAAAAGGTGAGTGAAAATTCCACTCTATATAAGCATGGTTATTTATAACAATTAGTCCCTTTTAAAAATTTAAACAACAGTTAAAAGACAAATAGTGGTAGATGCAAGCATTTCGTATTGACTCATCAATACGTACATTACAATCACAAGGTTAAAATCAGTCTCAAATATAAGATCTAGCAAGAGCATTAATTAAGCCTATAATGTGTGCAGGAATGCAACCAATGACAAGTCTTCCATCCATGGGTGGCGTAGAAGGGACGCTTCAATTGTTTAATGGCAACCGCTTCAGCAAAACATAGAAAATGAGAGTTCCCATGGTGCAATAAAACGTTAAATGCAGAGTTTGGAACCACCTGGTGGCCCATAGCTAGTAAGTGCTGCACAATAGTCAAAGAAGGCATTTTATGGCCATGATTTGCTGCTGTTGTTGGATTACTCAAGGCTGTCTGGACCCATTTCGGAAGATGCTCCTTTATTCTGAAAGCCAAGCAGCTATCAGTTCTGCTGATGTAATTGTCTTTTAACCGTGTTATTGTAATGTAGGTACTGATGAGTCAATATGAAAAGCTTCCATCTATTGCTGATCATCTTTTAACTGTATTGTTTAAATAATTATTTGTGGTAATAGCTACAAGTAGTCCTCAACTTGCATTCCTTTATTGACCATTTGAAGTTGCAACAGCACTGAAAAAAGTTATTTAGGAGCATTTTTCACATTTACAACTATTGCAGCATCCCTGTGGTCACATGAGCAAAATTCAGTTGCTTGTTTCATATTTATGGTGGTTGCAGTGTCCGGGGTCATGTGACCACCTTTTGTGGCTTTCTCACAAGCAAAGTCAATGGAGAAGCCAGACTCGCTTAACAAATGTCTTCCTCAGCAATATAAATTCTGAGTGTAGTTGTCATAAGTTGAGGAATACCTATATATCTTTCTACACTGTGTCTGCATGTTTTGTTTGTAAAAGCAGTGCCATAAGGAGTGTAAAGTTTTCATTGCAAAACCCCATTTCACCCTTCAACAATTGCCCCAGGAATTATCCTGTAGTTTGTTTTCAAAATATGCGGTCTACAACAAATCATGACATTTGCCTCAGGAGATGGGGTAAAGTAAAAGCAGTTATTAAAACACTGGTAATTTGCATGTTCTTACTTAAACATTTTTAATCACAAAAGACATGATTGACATATATGTATGCATCATATATCCTCCCCCTCCAAAAACTAACTATCAGAATGACTATATATCATTTTAAATCCAGTACTGGTGAGTTTTAAGAACACCAAAAGGCATCTTAGAGTTTTTATCATTATAGATTCCAAAGGTAGTAGGTTGTTTTGGACTCCTCTAGCTCCTAAAAGGTCTGTTAAATTACAAAGTTTCTTGAAAATATCCAAGGGATGTCAATGTCAGGAAAGTGAGCTTTTAACTATATGGTGGCTGCCCTAATAAACTAATAGTGCAAAGAAAACTAATAGTACCTAAGAAACTAATAAAAGCCTAAGCTATAGCAAATTGAAATGAAACAATGTAAAAGGTCTCCATTATGAGTTCTGTGATTCACGCATATGGATTATCTACATATTCAGAATCCTTCTGAAACACTTTCAGAGTTTACAGGAATGTAACAGGAGCCCTACACAGTACATACCCCAAATCTAAATATAACTCCTGCTTAATCCTTTCAGGTTTTTTGGACCAATCCAAAGATGGAGCATTCTTCTTTGATTCCTTATTCTTATTGTTGTTTTTGCTCCATTTATTCATTTTATTCTACATTCATCCTCTCATTTTTTTTCTGAATATTTATAGTTTAAGGTCTTAGTTAACTTAGTTATTTTATTTCTTTATTAAAGTGTTATTTGTTAAATAGCTGAGTGGTACAGCATTCCTTTTTCAGGATTGTTTAAAAGAAGTATTGGAGATTGTGGAACTGGGCATCTCAGGAAGTAAATCCAGAAGTAGTGAACAAGAAGTGAAGTACAAAGGAGATAAAGAGCCAAATCCTGCTTCCATGAGAGTGAAGGATGCAGCTGAAGCTACCCTCACGTGGTATGAAATATTATTGAAAGTAATCCTGTTAGCTTGATTAATGTTTCTACAATGAATTTGTTTGAAACGGTGTTTTACTTAAAACTGAAGAATCTTGGAAATATTTATTTGGTTTAAAGAATGCACTTTCAGTTTCAGCATTTTCTTCTAAATATCCTTTTCTTGATTATATTACTTAAATTATAAGCTGTTTGATGCTGTGTGACAGCAAGACAGCAGTAAAAATGTCATAGGTACAATTTATGCTGCTTTCAACATTCTAATATTTTTCCTACTGAATATGTCTTGACTAAATTCTTTTGCTTTACAGCATCATGCAAGTTCTTGGAGCTTTCCCTTCACCCAGTGGCCCTGCTTCTCCTTGTAGCTTAGTAAATGAGATCACTTTAATTAAATATGCTCGTCTGCCTTCTATAAACAAGTACAGCTTCCGCTACTTTGTCCTGGATAACAGTGTCATCCTTGCAATGTTAGAGCAGCCTTTGGGGAATGAACAAAGTAAGTAAATGTATTGTGTGTATCTTTTCAGACATCCTTGTATATGTGTTTGCAGTTAATTAAACTGTTCTTCTGCATTATATAATATTGTGCTGTACTGTAGAATATTGTGAAATTCTGCCATATTAAATTTGGGTAGTATATGTGAAATGCAGCTCAATTCAGTTTCAGGATGGTTCATCCTGGTTTGTTTCAAACTGACTAAGAGTTTGCCTATTTTATTTGTTGTATTCTTCGTTTATTAGCTTATTTTTGGAGCAAGGTTTTATTAAAATATACTGTGAAAAAATTGAAATTTTCCTTTTAGATTGGCTTTTAGGTAACCTTACGAAAAGGTATTTCAAAGAGACATATTACAAAGTAGATTGTAAACTGAATTATGCTATGAAAATGAAAATAATAAAGCTGTAATCATCATGGCTGTACAGAACATTTATTATTAAAGTCAGCAAATCTTTGAATACCAATTACTGGGAAATAAGTAAAAAACCTTGTGCCATTTGTGTTTGGTTTATGGGTTTTCCACAGACATTTAGGTACCATTCAGGCACAATGCTGGATAAGATTGATCCTTGCTCTAATCCAGCAGGGTCTTACATTATTCGGAAATTCCAGCTAGATTCTTTAGGCTCATTTTTTGTGACTTTCGAGCCTCCAGAACACATGATAAAACTGAGATGGAATATAGGAATTTGAACAGAAGCCAGTTAAATACAAAATTAAGTCTAATTCTATTTTAATAAGCCTTGAAGCTTATTTGAAAATATAGCACATCAGAGAAATGTTTTTGTTTTGAGTCACTCAATAATGTGTATGCTATAATACCATTTGCTTTTATTCTTTCCTCTTGCTTTCATTCCTCTGGTAAATTAAGACTATCCAAGTTTATTTACATACATAATGAGAGAGCCAATTAGTTTCTTTCCAGTAATTGTATGTAGCTCCTGCACATAAGCAAGCTTATGCTTTTATCTTCAAATCTGTCTATTGAATTTCAAGCTCTGCCAATTGTGTTACTAAACTTTTTCATCCTTTAATTGGTTTATACGTGCCCAATTGAATTTTTTTCAGCATTATTATTTTAAAAGGTTGTTCATGCTAGTGTTTCTCTTCCCCAGATGACTTTTTTCCTTCAGTCACCATTCTGATTCGTGGGATGTCTGGAAGACATGCGTGGGCACAACAACTTTGCCTTTTGCCAAGAGGAGCCAAATCAAATCAAAAGGTTTTTGTCAGACTTCTGGGTGGAACTAATTTGCTTTCTTATAAAAGCCAAGGAGCACTGAAAAATGTTCACTAAAGTGCTAATGTTACATTACCCTTGGTGCAATGAATTACTGGTTTTAATTCCCTTTCAGCTTCACTTCCAAACTAACTATGTGCATCATGCATTATTTCCTCTCTATTCATTGTAAAGCTTCATCGAGGATTATATTTTTAAAATTAAAATAAGTTATCATTGAATTAGGGATTATTTCCATTATCATCCTAATTTGGGAAATCTTCTGTTTAACACTTGCAATGTTTCATAATAGGATAGTAGTTATGGTCTGCCCTTTACTAATTTAGCCGTAGTTATAAATATTCATTAGAATATCTTCAGCATAACTACTGTTTTCGTTAGTGATGTATCAGTTAATATAAAAAATTTGATTTAAAGAAAATATCACAAATCATTTATTTATTAATAATCCTAAAGTAATTATGATGTCCTTGGTCATCATTATTCCAGAGATTTAGGTTTTGTTCTGGTAATTTGTTTTTTCTCTAAACTAATCATAGTCTAATAAATCAAAATTATGAGGGTGGACATTGGTTCTTCAAGCTTGTGGAGAGCAAGCCTCCACCCTCATCCTACACCTGAGCTGCAGATACTTTCCACTATCTCAAATCAAAATTATGTAGCAGAAATAATAGCTGACACAATATTGTTTAAATTATTGTTATATTAATTAAAAATAATGTTTGCATCCATGTGAACACGCGATCAGGTGAGGTACTAATACCACTCTATAAAGTCTTAGTAAGACCAATCTAGAGTGCTGCATCCAGTTTTGGTCACCACATTATAAAAAAGATGTTGAGACTCTAGAAAAAGTACAGAGAAGAGCAACCAGGATGATTAAGGGACTGGAGACAAAAACATGAAGAACAGTTACAGGAACTGGGCATGGCTAGTCTGGTGAAGAGAAGGACCGGGGAGACATGATAGCAGTCTTCCAATATTTGAAGAGCTGCCACAGAGAGGAAGGGGTCAAGCCATTTTCTAAAGCACCCGAAGGCCAGACAAGGAATAATGGGTGGATACTGAACAAGGAGAGGTTTAACCTGGAAATAAGGGGAAACTTTCTGACAGTGAGAACAATCAACCAATGGAACAGCTTGCCCTTGGAAGTTGTGGGAGCGTCATCACTTGAGACTTTCAAGAAGAGATTGGACTGCCATTTGTCAAAAATGGTGTAGGTCTCCCGCTTGGAAGGGGGTTGGATTAGATGACCTACAAGGTCCCTTCCAACTCTGATTATCTGTTATCTGTTAACTTATGTCCATATCCAAAGATACAGTTGAATGTTACTTGCTCATATTTGTAGTTGACAATTTTTCATCTCTGTGGGTTTTGGCACAAAGTTTTTACTCAACCATCATTTTACTGCATCCACATCAACATGAATTTCCTATTTCTCCTGATTCTAAGAGTCTGCATAAGTTTGACTTAATATGATCACCATTTTTAGCATATTATTTCCTCCATAGTGAAAATTGGCAAACATACCTCAGAGAATTGTAGCAAGAGAAGTGGCAAATATTCAAACAAACTGTTGTCCTTGAAACTGGTTCTCTTTGGAATGTAACTCTCCCAGAGATTCAGTTTTCACTAACCACAGCTTTATTATCTGGGGTTGTATTCGGACATATAATTCCTTGGATTATAAAATCTACCTGCAATACCCACTGTAATCTAAGAAAATATGGCAACATGGTTTCATAAATGCAGTTAACTTCAAGTATGACTATTAACACACACACACAAAGTTGAAAAGCAAAACTGACTGTCAGGCTGTAATGTTTCACCTTATTTAGATTACAGCTAAATTCAATAGACCACTAAATTAAAGTGGTCTCTCTCATTTCAGGTTAAAAAAATAGTTGGGAAGGCATACTAAATAATTATTTGAATGTTATTTTTCTGTTGAATTACTAGTGTTGCCAGCCCCAAATTTACTTCAATCTGCTTCAATGTTTTTACAATAACGAAATATTAAAAATTTTAAAGTAAATGTGAAAATTGATTGTTTTCTTTTCAACAGCTGTTTGTCCCAGAACCCCGTCCTGCACCTAAAAATGATGTTGGATTAAAATATAGTGTGAAGCATCGGCCATTTCCTGAGGAAGTGGACAAAATTCCATTTGTGAAAGCAGACCTGAGCATTCCAGACTTGCATGAGATAGTTACCGAGGAAGTAAGAAATTTACAGTTTCCTGATTTGTTTCACGTTGCTCAAAACAACTTGTTAACTTTTTCATAATTACTTTTACTCTCTTGCCTGCATTCATATCAGTCCTTCTAGGATAAAATAATGTGTTTGTGCATTTCTGCATCTATTAGAACTTTCTCTGCTTACTGGACATATAAAGTCAGTCATCATTTTTCAGGAAGCCGTTGCCAGATTGGAATGGAATATCCTGTTGTCCTTGTTCTTTTCCTATCCTGTGAAAATGTGAAATCAGACCGATTGCAATAGTTCTTTTCTTTAGGTACTGATTTAACTGTATGTAGGGGCTGAGTAGCAGGTGAATTTTTGTAACCTGGCAACTGATCAGTCAGAATTTTATTAAGTAGAAAGCTATAGTGAATTGCAGCAGCTTTTTTAGGCACCTAGTTTCATTGCTTTTTGAATCATGAGAAATTCTGCAGTACACCTTGATTCTACTTTTGACACTTTTGAATTTCTGATGAAGTTGCTAAATATGTTTCAGCTGGAAGAACGTCACGAGAAGCTGAGAAGTGGAATGGATCAGCAAGTTCTTTATGAGAAATCTATAGATCAGAAAATGGAAGAAGAATGGAGAAAGAAAAACTTCCCTGATCCAGTCACAGATTGTAAACCACCACCTCCTGCACGGGAGTTCCAAACAGCCCGCCTCTTCCTTTCTCACTTTGGATTTCTGTCTCTAGAAGCATTGAAGGTGACTGAAAACTTGATTATTATCTCGTTCGCTTCAAGCACAATCATTAAAATAAAGCCATTAAGTAGCATTTATTCCAATGACTTGTGGCTTAAAATAGGTGTAACTTTATAAAGTGTAATAGAATAGTTAAACTCTTTAACTGTTCATGTGTATTATTCAGAAAAAAACTTCTGTAAGTGTAAGACTCCTATCTTGAAAACTGTACTATTAAGTAGAAGAGTATGACATACTTCATAATGTACAATAAGGTCTTGCACTATATTATCTATGTGGGAGATAATATTACCTATTATGGACTTTACAAGTTGGAAATATCATATTAGTAATGTGATGAGCAGATGGGAAGACCTGTAATGTTTTTTTCTTTGGAGGGAGTTGATAGATTAAACAAAATAGTGTATAAACCTGTTAGAAGATTAAAACACCTTTTTAGGATTTATTTTTACAAAAGAACATATTGTTGAAATTAGTGATTAGCAGAATTTTACAGTAGATGTCTCTGGGAATTCCAAAACAGGAGCAAATAGTTTGATTTATGTAAATTACTGATTCTTGATGTGTAACTTTTTCTCCCGATTCCCTTCTTGTTTTGTAAAATATTGCTAATAAAAAGTTCCTGAACATTTTTGTGTCATTTTGGTTGAAGTTAATAAGGTTATTACACAGTTGTGGCTTTTGGATTTTCTTTTCATACATACATCTGTACTACTTTTTTGGTTAGGAACCTGCTAATAGCAGACTACCTCCTCACCTGATTGCACTTGATTCTTCTGTGCCCGGGTTTTTTGATGATATTGGTTATCTGGACTTGCTGCCATGTCGTCCTTTTGATACTGTTTTCATTTTCTACATGAAGGCAAGCCAAAAAACAAGCCAAGAAGTAAGTAATATGCTGATTCCTTGTAGCTTGTTATCAGCTGGTTCAAGAATGTACTGCAGAGCTGTATCAATAATTTGGAATTCAATGGAAATAAAACCATTGAATTTTATACCACAATAATTTGATTAAGTTTATTTTACAAAGTGTAAAAAATTATACATAGTTCACATTTTTTTAATTTTCTTTCTTAGCCTACCCTAATATTACTTATTCAGGGGAAAAGGTTATATGGGACATTGGAAATGGTGTTTTAGAACTTTTTAAACACTTCTTAACCACTGTAAGGAACGAAAAATTCCTTTAAAAAGCAAAACCATTTTTCAGGAAGTTGAATTCTGTATTAAGTAACAGTCCTAATCCTAATCCTAACCCTAATCGTCCTGTTGTTGTTTATTAAACCAAAATAAACTGTGTGTCTCTGCATATTCCATAATATTCCTACCTTCAGTGGTTTCATTAAGCCAATATTTCCATTGGTATCCTTAGAAACATATTTAAGGATCTTTGGAAATCATATCAAACCAGGATATGAGAAATTTGGTTTAATTAACTGATATCAGTGCTGAAATTGGGCATATCAAGGGACTTCTACGGGCATAATTGTATCTACTCTAAACATTTTGCATTGTTTCTGTTTGAATAGATGGCATAGATCATTCCAATCTATCTCCCTGGGTGATACAAAGAACACATATAGTGTACAGCTAATCTTATTTATTTATTGTACCAGCCAAATTGCTTCATACTTCAAGGCAGTTATCCTAGATATCTTAAAAATGCAAAAGAAATTGCTGATTTCTACAACAATGTTAGTAAGAAAATGTCTCTATATCTTTTGTTTTTTTCTGCTATATGGTCTTTTCTTCCTCAGATTTTGAAGAACATAGAGTCTTCCAGAAATGTTCAACCACACTTTCTAGAGTTCTTGCTATCTCTTGGATGGTCTGTTGATGTGGGCAAGCACCCTGGATGGACAGGACATGTTTCAACTAGTTGGTCCATTAATAGCTTCTGCAATGAGGAGGGATCAGAACAAGGTGAGGTGTTTTCTTAGGCTCAGGAGAGTGTAACATACTGAAATAGATCAATTTCCCTTCCCCCATTATCTCCATTTTAGCAAAGTCTAGGTGGGCTGAATAATCTTAGCAGAAAAGTCTTTGTCGGGGGCAAAAGTAATCATTCTACAGTGATTTGGGAAGCCAATTACTCAGAATTACTCCATGTCCTAACACATGGATTTAAGAAGTTGGAGTGTCCTAAGACTATTGCTCTTCTCATGCTTATGTTGAGATAGGTACACCCAGTCCATAGATCTTTCAATGCAGCATATACAGCATATAAATTCTTTTCAGTTAATCTGAAAACAAGTTAAACTTCAAAATATTAAGAGGACATAGCTCTTTTAATAAAGCACAAAATAGGACTTGATTTTAATTCTTTCCTCTTCTCAGATGAAGTAATCTGTTCAGAAGACACGGGAGCAAGTATTTTTAATGGGCAAAGAAAAGCACTATATTACGCAGATGCTCTTACAGAAATAGCTTTTGTTGTTCCTTCACATGTGGAGTCCTTAAGTAAGTGTACTGCATATATCTTTGATTCTATAAGTGATTGAGAAATATTTCAGCATTCAATTAGAACTGTATCCTGCATTGCAGAAGAACTTGACACATAAAAAAAATATGTGGTAAACAATCCATTTTACTTTGTCACTCTTAAACTGGAACAGGATTTATTTTGTTCCTCCCTACTGCAGAAAGCCATAGTGCAGGGGTGTCCAACCTTGGCAACTTTAAGCCTGGAGGACTTCAACTCCCAGAATTTTCAACTCCCAGCATTGCTGGCTGGGGAATTCTGGGAGTTGAAGTCCTCCAGGCTTAAAGTTGCCAAGGTTGGACACCCCTGCCATAGTGGTTTTGTCATCTTGATACATGTTCCTGTGTTCCACATCTATTTCTTTTGTCACCCTTTTGTCATTATCTCTTTAAGATTTTAATATTATCAAATTCATAAAATGTTCAAATATGGAATAGAAATGTTTCAGCTACTTTTTAAAAAAGTTCTGTGACATATCGGTAGCATACAAAGTTTCTTTTAGGGAAAACTGTAATAGTATATATACAGGAATGTTTCCAGATAGTTACAGGAAAGTCTTTTCACCTAAAATTCTGTCAAGCTGTTTCCAGTCAAAATTGAGACAAACTGAACTAAAAAGTTTCTTCTTCTCTTCTGTTCACATTTTATTGCAGACTAGGGAAATTATAGGGCTCCGAAATTGCATTGTGGATTCTTTCTGCACTTAAATGAATGAGCTATCTGGAAAATCACTGTTAGCATTCAGAATGGATTCGGAATTGAAAGGCATTCTTGTTTTAAGAAACTTCTTTCTTTTGGGTTTCAGCAGATTCATTGGAAAGCAATGTCTCAGACCAAGAAAGTGATTCTAACATGGATCTCCTACCTGGGATACTAAAGCAGCAAGCACTGACACTTGAACTTTTTCCCAACCATACAGACAATCTCAGTACTTCACAGAGGGCAAGTTTATTCTATGTGAACTTTATATAAGTTATAGATTTTATATATGTCTTTTTCCTAGTGTTTTTTCTCACAGGTGCAGAGTCTGATTTTTTTTTCCATATCAACCAAATGATGATCAGTTGGTTATTTTAGGAATCAACTGACCAGCTTGCTCCCAGAACCTGATGTTGTGGGTGAGAATGAGTGTCTGGCCCAAAGTTTTTATATCTAAGGCAGTACTAGAATTGACCATCTCCTGGTTTCTAGCCTGGAGAGGTGTCTTTGAGTGGCATACAACAATCCAATAAAACAGTAATAAATGAAACAGTCATTACTTTAAATTATTACATAATAATTATTAAAAGAACCCTAACAACTATAAAAAATTAAAACAAGAAAATAAAATAATAGATGGAAAGATGTTAACAATATCAGAGCCATCTCACAAATTCATCCAAGCTTACTGGCATATCCAGGACTTGAAGGAGCTTCAAAAGCTCAGGAGTAATGAGACTGACTTCATTTCTGCGGGGGGAAGATACCCACTACCGGGCCTTGAGCTGTTTGGAACCGAACCACAGAAGTGGTGGGTGAGCATGTGCGTGCAACCCCACTCACGCAAGCAGCGGGTGAACATGTGCGGGGGCTCCATTTGTGCAAGCAGCTTGACCTCTACTTATGCAACTGGAGCTTTGCAAGCAGCTTGCCTGGTATTCTTCCCCCTCCCCACAGTCCGCAAAGCCAGAAAAGTTGGGGAATTCTGTGATGAAGTGAGCAGTGAAATCAGGAAAGGGTGGTCCCTCAAATAACCTGATCCCATGTAGGGCTTTAATGGTCAACCCAGAATCTTTGCAACAGTGCAATCCCATTCAGCCCTAAAGATAATAATGTTCTAGAACCAGGAAGCCCCAAAACTAAAGCCACGCAATCTTGCCTAGGTTCAACTGAAGTTTGTTGTTCTCCATCCAAACCCCCACAGCCTCCCACAAAATTTAATAGATACAAGTCTCCACTGTTTTGCTTTGTCATGCAATTTTATCATAATAATGGCACTAAGGCCTCATCTTCTTCCAATACACTTTAGCATAAGAAAATATCTTAAGTGCAATATTTTGTAGCCAATTGGCTATGATTAATTAGTTTTGGGAAATACTTAGTTTAACAGAGACGATGTTTGTTGGTAGTAAATGGGTTCATAATCAGTTATTTGTTGCTGAAATGTGTTAATTTCCTTCAGAGTCTTATAGCTGAATACATGCTGCTAATTTTGATTAATAGGAAAACATTTGTTTTGTTTTATACTTGCAATAGCTCAGTCCAACTTCCAAATCAAAGAAGTTTCCACAAGGTCGGGCTATTCCCCCTATGGGACCTGAAACCAAGGTGTATGTGGTTTGGGTTGAACGCTATGATGACATAGGTATGTGAATCTTGGGATTTGATTATAAATATGAAAGTCAAATGTCCCTCCCTCCCTCCCTCCCTCCCTTCCTTCCTTCCTTCCTTGCCCCTTCGGGTTTTCTGCTAATTTTCCATCCAAATTTTCATCAGGTCCAGTCCTCTTCATTTTTTTCTATCACTAGCTATCAACTAGCTATCATTATTTGCAATTACAAATTTGATTTAGTTTCCAATTATTATGTTTGTGTTCTCTTGAAATTTTATGGATTTGAAAATGTATTTATTGTTGTTATTTAACCTTATATTATCCTTGTCTTGCAGAGAATTTCCCTCTCTCTGACTTGGTTTCAGAGACTAGTACTGGAGTAGAAACTACAACAAATAGCAGCACTTCGCTGAGGTATGATTTAATTTCTCTACCTTTTCAATGACATTGTTTCTACATGGGTATAGTTTGCATCTGTTCATCTGCAACCTGTCAGCCAAGCATTAAATTGTGATAAACAGGCATAAGTCAAGTGTGTATGGATGGAAGCATATTTACTTCATTTCCATATATATATGTGTGTGTATGTATGTATGTATGTATGTGTGTATGTATGTATGTATGTATTCTTAAGTTTTTGCGGGTACTTACATGTATGGTATTCAGCTTTGTTCGAGATTCTGCCGAAACATTGCTACAACTATAAGAGCACAACTATAATGACGTGGGAAAATACCCGAACAAAGCAGAATACCAAATGGCATTCAGCTTTGTTCGGGTATTTTCCCTTGTCATTGTAGTTGTACTTTTAAAGTTGTAGCAACGTTTCAGCAGAATCTCATCTGCCATCATCAGGCTTCTGTATAGTGTTCATCTGTGAGTCAGACTTTTACAGTGGTTTCAGATTTAAATTTGGGGCAGCCTATTGCTGTGCCAGAATGGTTTTTTCTTCATCCTGATTGGTTGGGAGTCTTCTGCTGAATGCCAGATATATATAGATATATATATTATATGTATGAAAAATGTATATTTTTCATGGTATGGTCAAAATACTATTCCTTAATTAAAGTTGTTGCAATTAATATTTCTTCCTGATGATTTTAGTTTTTGTGCCTTGGCCACACATGGTTTCTGGTTCTTCAATTTGCAGCTTGCTTCTGTTAACTCCAACTTTCCTATTGATATCTGTGTGTATTAAACCAGCCAGTCCATTTGCTATATAACTGGCATCACTTTAGAATATTGTCTACATATGGTCTCCTACTGAGCTTGGAGAAATAAATGTCATGGTATTGCTGATGTCTTTGTTATAATGTTTTACTTTTTCATTATTTAAAAACTGAATCCTTCAAAATTGGGTATCAAAATACAAATGCTTTGTTTGTACATTTAAATGTTCATTGGTTTTAGCTACTTATATGATTTTTAAGGTCTACTACTCCTGAAAAAGAAGTGCCGGTGATTTTCATCCATCCCCTCAACACTGGATTATTCAGGGTAAAAGTACAAGGAGCTACTGGAAAATTCAATATGGTTATCCCTCTAGTAGATGGCATGATAGTTAGCAGAAGAGCTCTAGGTATGTCTTCTATTAATATTTATTTATTAATTTACTAGCTTTGAATGTAGTGTATTATTACTAAAGATTTCTGTTACATTAGCAATAGGCTACTTCCGGTTTGGGGATAAAAATATATCAATTTTTCCTTCTCCTTGTGTTCAAGCCTTTTTTCGGGTAATATTCCAGGGACAAAACATTTCATTCTTTCATTGTTGGAAGAACAACATATTAGTGGTATGCTTTCATAACCCTATTGAATCTTCTTTCTCCCAGTATTAGGGAAATATTTACCAAGGGGATGTGGAATAAAGTTATAAAAGGCAATCAAGTTGATAAAAGACAGTCAAGTTGGACTTGATAAAAGGCAATCAAGTTGGACTTCAGTCTGTTGCTTACATGTATATATACTACTAACATTCCTAAAAAGTGAGAAAAAGTGGTGAGATTCTTGTATTCCAATAAACTCAACTTTCTGTCAGTCCAGAGTACACCTCAAGTCAGATGTGCAAGGCAATCTAAAGTAATCAGAATTGGAAGCATTGGATTCATATCCTTCATCCTTCCTATTCTACTCCTCCTAATCCTCATTACTTCTTCAGTTTTTGCAGTATTAGAGATTCCTAATCTTGGGGAAAAAATTAGCCTTGTATGGGAGCATAATCCCACCAATAAATAAATATTACATGGTAATAATGCAACCTACTGGAGCAGAATTGGCTGGTATGGAAACAGAATCCAGAGTTGGATTTAACTTCTTGTCATGCTAGCTATGATTGGTGGATGATGACAGTCAATAATATTAAAAGGGCAACAGGTGCCTTATTTTCAGCCCCTTTAAACTTTCCTAAGTTTTTATTGAGAATTCAGTACTTAGACATTGAAATTACTAATTCTGTAATAGGAAGAAACATACTGCATCTCAGCTCTCCTGCACATATCATTCTATCTAGCAAACAAAATGGTGTCTACTGGTATTATTTATTGATGTTTTGGCTATAGATTCAAACTGCTAGAATAAAAATGAGGGGATATATATATTTCCTGAGTGAAATAAACTGTATTAACTTTGTTCCTTTTTTATTTAAGGATTCTTAGTGAGACAAACAGTAATAAATATTTGTCGAAGAAAAAGATTGGAAAGTGACTCATATAATCCCCCTCATGTCCGTCGAAAACAGAAAATAACTGATATTGTCAATAAATACAGGAACAAACAGTTGGAACCAGAGTTTTATACCTCTCTTTTTCAAGAGGTTGGACTGAAAAACTGTAATCCTTAAACCAGGACCCTTTTTAACAATGAAATTGCAGCTTGGTATCTGCAACAATGAAATAAAATCTTCCCATTCATGGACCTCTTGTGTAAACAAATCACATTCTCAGCATGACTTCTGCTTCTACTGCAAGAAAATAAAGAGGACTTGCTTTTGGCTCCAATCCTGCAGTCCTTCTGAACACATCACCACATCTTTAATGCTACAGAGGGAGAATCTTTGATAATGAAGTATTATTTATTAATAGACAATATATTGGATGTACAGCAAACAGAAGGTTAACTACACTTCTCATGATTTCCCATATTTGCACAAAAAAAAGTCAGATTCTGAGTATAGAATTAACAGATGGTTTCCTATTGGTTTCTCAAGCAGATTAGATTCAAGGGCAAATTATTTTAGATAAACTATTTGTGCATTTGTCTGGTCAGTTTGCTTTTCCTTTTATGAGCAAGTTGGATGTATGATTTCATTTAACATCTAACCAGAAAATTATATTTGGGTCTTGTCCTCTACTTTCAAAGCCATTGACTGGTTGTTAAATGTTTTATCTTTGTAAATTGTTATTGTCTATGTCTTCTGCTGGTCTGTCCAGAAAAAAAAAACTTGAGCCTTTGGCTTAAGAGAAGGGAGAAGCAAAAATACTCTTTGGAGTACAAATGACACATTTTACTCAGTGGTTAGTTTTGGAATATATGCTTTGGTGTATGTAATAGTGACATCTAAGCTATCCACTACAATGTTTGAGACACAAGCAAAGTGTTTGTTGTGGAATTTGGTACAGTTGGATGTATGTTATATGTGTAAACATACATACACATAAAAACTAGTACTTGAAATCTAAAAGATTTCACAATTACGCTTTCACTCATTTCAGTGCCAGGCATTTCCTATCTAATGACAAGAAAAATAAAAAACACATTTTTTAATATGAAGTCATAACATTGTTGAAATAATTGGGCTCTCTACATATTTCAGAAGAGTTACAACTCTTACAAAACGTATTTTTTGGCCCTTGTGGCAAGGGTAGCATACTAGAATTTGACATTAGAAGAAATGATTCTGCCAGACACCGAGCATTCTTGCCAGTGTACTCCCCCACCCCTGGCCTAATAACATCACAGCACCTGTTTTGTATACAATACATGTTGCATGGTGGTTGAAAGTTTATCTTCCTTCACTTGCATTGACTGCTGTGTTTTCTACTACTACATGTTAACAAGGACCTACATTTTTTGGTGGATGTCAGATTGAAGTTCTAGTTATGGCTATAAGCCTTGAAAATCTTTGCATAGTTCTGAAGATGATAAATGACTGAGATAGACATAGGGCAGGATAGAAATGTTTTTAGATAACTTTTGTTGACATATCTAAAAATTAACCTACACAAGTTGTAAATAGAAATATTTTTTTTGAAGAGAGTATCCAGAATACTTTAGGGACAAATCTTTTTGGGAGCATGGTTAAGCAATCAAAAAGATTCTATTAACCTGGATTTAAAAATAATTCCGATTGGTTCAATGGAATGTAGCTCTTAATAAATGTATCTGGAGATATTTAGGCCAGCAAGAATTCACTTCCTGATTTTCCAACATAATTTGGTGCTTTGATCTTTTTGTTTTGTTTCTTTTTTCTCCAATCATATAATAGAATATAAATCAGAATATTTTTGGTTAATTATATAGAACCAGAAAACTGAAAATTAATCATTTTGCCACAAAGTGACTGGATTAACTTCATAATAATCCCAGAATATTTAGGACTGGTCATATATATCTAGGTGATTAATAGTAATTATTATTCTGTTATTGAACAAACCTGATTTAGAGAATAAATCTAAATAAGGAATTGTAATATGCCTTGGAAACTTAATGTGGAGCTCATGCAATATTTTGGTTTTAAACATGATAATCTTCTGCTGACTTACTTTGATGAACAAATGGCCAGTAATCATCCTTAGCAAGTGAATGTGTGTTATATTGTTACGCCATTTCCATTCTAAAGTTAATTATTATGGTAAATTCATTTCCTATAGCAAAGTAAACATCATAAAATATGACTATTAATTATCTTACTCTTGCTGGCAACAGCTAAAACTTTTGCAAAACACTTCATAAGTTGTGCCTTTCCTTTTTTATATCCAATTTTACCAGGGTGCATGGCATAGACTTAAAAGGAAATATATGTATAAAGGAGTTACGTATGAAGGTTCCTTTTTAGATTCATATCACTTTAAATATTGATATGTAAAGAGATACTTTCTCGAGGGGGATGCAGCAAAGCTGTACTCTCCAGTTTGACTGCAAAACTTATTTTTTTGAACTTCTAAATTTCCAAGGAAAAGCATTTTGGGGCAAAAAAAATAGCGAGAGTCTTTTATTTCCTCTTTTATTTTCTTTATAGTAAAGTTAGACCAAAGAAAGAACAGCATCCAAGTGTGGACCAATTTGCAAAAAGAGAAGTTGAAAAAGTTTCTAGCTATGACAATTGACTATTTGTGAGTGTAATACCTACTTTGCAGCTGGTACTACACACTTTTGTACAGAATTGTTCCCAAAATCTTTTAAGAGGGATAATTTGTTCTTTAATGTTACAAATTGTGCAATTTTTTAAAGAGAAAAGTAAGCCTAAATAATAGTTTTTAGACAAGATTGAGTAATGGACAAGGTGGCTGCATTGAATTAGCAGGGTGATTAATGTTATTTTATAGTTTCAAGAGCACCTATTGGAAAATAAGGACATACAATATAATTAATTGCAAAAGGTTCTAAGGCAAGACTGGAGCAGCGAATAGCAAGGCGAATGAGGATCCTGAAATATATAGGCTTTTATATAGTATATTTGATACTGAAGACTTGCCAATATTAATCCAGTGCATGAGCACTAATCTTAATTGTAGACTTGCGTAGATACTGTTTAGCTCTATAAATTGACCAGTCTCATTTAGTTCCTAGATTAAATGGCATGAACAATGCATGGCTACCACAAAAACTATAACAAGCATTGAACAATTGAGTTCAATTGCATATACACATCAATTGCTGACGTAGCTAGAATTGTTTGAATCATATATGTATTCTGGACAAACCCATTAGTTAATATGATTACTAATGACCTGTCAAATCATCTTGAATTAAATAGGTGAAAGAAAAAAATTAAATGACTTTTAAACTAACTAAAAGCAGGGTGAGATTTAAAATAAGTTGCCTTAAACTTTCCATTCAAATGTAAAGATCTGCAGCTCAGTAAAATAAATGTTAGTCTGTTAAGACTCTTCTATGAAACCACAAGAAACATTTTGCTTATATAGTGGTTGCTCTCCCCCCCTCCCCCCCAAAAAAATAAAAAAAGTCTCTTTTTCTTCTGAATTTATCCCCTGGCTTGATTTGACTTTATTATTTGTTTTAATTTAGATTTCAGAAAACTGTCAAGTAGGCAAACTGCCCTGAATCTATATGCATAAATCCTCCTATTGAAGTCTATTTATCATTAAACAAAAGGTTTTGGTGTTGAGGCCTATATGTGATACTGCTGATAAAAGTAACAAGGCAGCATATGCAACAGAAATCTCATCAAACAGCACTGAGTGTTTAAAAGAAATGTATAAGGGCTTACTTTCACTGCATTCTCCCACATAATGCATATGATGTGGTCCTGTTGTACAGATGCTGGTTGTCTGTTTTCCGTGTATAGTTGAGAAGGCTTCCAAATGCACTGATAACTTTCTATTTTCTGTGCAGAACTGTTGATTGATTGCAATAAAATGTTTTATCTAGACCTCTCAAAAATAGTTGCATTTGAAAATTTAATTTTGGGATCAACTGAGACTTCAGATATGCTACATTAACCTTCCTCAAGCTGATAGAAGGTACTTCCAGATATTGCTGGACATCCCATTCTGGGAATCCAATACTTCTGGAGGACATTAATTTGAAGAAAGTTGTCTAATATAAATAAATATAAGGTGGTCATTGTATTTCCAAATTTTATTTTGAATATACGATTACACAAGGTAATTAAAAAGAATGTAAGTTTATAAAGCAGATGGCTTTCTTACCATTAACACAGCTTGTTTCCTATTATTTCATTTTGTATACTTTCATTCCAGTCTCTTTATGAGATACAATATTAGGGCTACGCATACTTATCCTGTCTGTTTCTGTCGTAAGAACTCATGCTTACCATCCTTTCAATATATTATTATTGGTATAAATTGAGCAAGAAAAAAATGCAATCTTCACAGCACTTCCATATAAAAGATGTGTTTTAGTACCTACAACAACAAAAGTTTTCACTTAAGAAATATAAAGCCCTTTTTTCTTCAGCAGATCTTCAAGCATACAGCATGCATATATATGCTATTGAGGAGGGAACAGAAGGGAATCATGTTTGAAGTAAGTTGCTAATCTATATGCAGAGCTGCTGGGACACAACTGTAGGAAATAAAGTTTGTTTCCAATCCTCAGAACCACATTTGTTTTGATGGGTCATGAACAGATAGGAATGTCTTGAGAATTGGACTGTCCAATATGTGAAGTGGCTTCCTAGTCAGGAAGTATGCAATTGTCCTGCAGCTGAATATTTGGCACAGGAGGATTATAGGACTACAATTAAGATGAACAGGGAACAAAAATAACTGAGTTCACAATCATAAGAGGGTATCTTTGACGAGTACTTTGAAAGAGATGGCCTAGATACCATATGCTTAAAATCATGTACAATTATGTATAAAGTTCTATATGTTGCCAAGACATGATTTTTTTTGTTCTTACTGTATTTTCTGTAAATAATCCTAGCACTAAGTTGTAAAGGTAGACTGTAAATACAAAGATGTGAAGCTGTGCTCCTCTGTCTCTAGTATTTTATCTCTTGTTTAGAGAAGGCACAAAGGCTTGTTTGTATTTATGCCAACTCCTTGTCCAGAAGAAACACATCGGATACTGAATGTAACACAATTAGTCAAATAAATTTAAAAGATATTCTTATGAATTCAACTGGCGGTCTTTAGTTTATGTGCTCTCTTTCCTATGGGGAAAAATTATCTTTCCCATAGAAATGGTGCAGAATTGTGTTGCTTTTAAGACATTGCAGGTTACAGCAGCCTAGAAGTGCAACGTTGCAGCCTTATATTGGATTCCTTTTTGATTTCAAGCATCTTCCTTGTCTGAGGAGGTTTACAGGTAGTCTTCAACTTATGACCAGAATAGAGTCTGGAATTGTGGTCAAAATAAATTTCCAGCCTTTTTTGTGTCAGCCTTTTAAACAAACGCTGGGGCCATTAAGTGAATGCCATGGTAGTTAAGCAAACCCATTCATTAAAAGAAACCTCCCCCCAAATGCCAGAAACTAGCAAAACACATTCTGGGTACATGACAGCAGAATGTCAAACTGGTGTGTAAAGCTGGCCTGCCTGACATGCAGGAGGCAGTAACATAACTGCAGGAGGCAGTGCAACCATTTATGGCAACTAGAGGTGGCATTACAGGCCATAAAATATCCATTCCATCATGGCTGTTGTCAAATAAAACCCCTGGTCATTCAGCAAGGACTACCTTGGCTTATGACATGTTCAATACTATTCCATTTAATATAAACATCCACTCTAGTGGACTCTGGGCACTTTAAAAATATAATACTAGAATGAAACAATTAAAAATTTAAGACACCCCAGATTAAAAACTAAAAATCCCTACAACCCTCTCATCCATCAGATTAATTCCAGGCCTGGGAGCAAGCGGTCATATATGATGTACCTGAGTAAAGGCCCTCCTGGCCACAGCTATCCACAGGTAGTCCTTGACTTACAAAAGTTCATCTAGTGACCAAAGTTAAAAAAATCACTGAAAAAAGTGATTTGTGACCATTTTTCACATGGCCATTGCAGGATCCCCATAATCACATGATCAAAATTCAGATGCTTGGCAACTGACTCATATTTATGACGATCGCAGTGTCCTGGGGATCACGTGATCCCCTCTTGTGACCTGGCAGGCAAAGTTAATGGGAAAGTTAGACGCACTTAACCATGTTACTAACTTAACAATTGCAATGATTCACTTAACAACTGTCAAGAAAGGTCATAAAATAGGGGAGAAACTTCATTTAACAAATGTTTCACTCATCAACATAAATTTTGTGCTCAATTTTGGACATAGGTTGAGGACTACCTGTATCTGCTCTTCTCAAACGGGGGAACTACAACTTTTGAAGACCAACGATAAGATGCTTCTGACCTTGTGGGGCTCAGGACTACAGTGGCAACAGCCATTCAGGCTGAAATCTGTTCCTCCCTATCCAGACCTCCAAACTGGGCCAGTAGCTCAACATCTTCCTGTGCAAAGCTGGCATAGATCTCATGCTGGGTATTATCAGCATGCTGATGGTACTGAACCATGTGAATGACTCCACTTTATCTAGATGTTAAACAGAAAGAGGAAAGAGTGAAAATCTGGGGCAACTCACAAGTACGCAGCCCGGAGCATAATCTCTCCCCTCCCATCCACACAGCCAGCAATTAAGCATTGAGGAATTGCCTCCCACCTTCAGCCCCCACAGCTGGTCCAGAAGGAAACTTGTTGGCAGTACTAAAAGAGATTGAGTGTAAAGATGGATGCACCACCCTATTCTGGCTCTGTTACAGGTCATTGACAACTGCAGTCAACACTGTCTTCATGCTACATATACCTTGCTCTGAAGTCCAGATGTGCTTTTCTCATGTCCCAGTCCCTGTTTAAATCAAATCATCTAAAGCGTAGTTTGAACTGATAAATTCTACCGTGTTTCTCACAAAATAAGTCCGGGCCTTTTTTTTTTTTTTTGAGCCCCGAAAAAACAGCTAGGACATCTTTTCGGGGGTGAATTAATTCCCCCCCCCGCGCACCAGCGCCATCTCCAACAACAGCATCTGAGTCGCTCCCGCTTTTCCCCTGTCCCTGTACAAACAGGAAAAAAGAAAAGATTTTAAGGTACCTGGGAGCACCGTGCGCTGTGTTTTGGTTTAATCCCGAGCAGCTGGATGGGTGTGAGAAGAGCCGAGCGAGCATCTCTGCTGCTGCTACCCTTGGTGCTCCAGCCTCAGGCTCTCTGCAAGTTTGCAAAAGTCCTGGTGCGCAGTCCATTCCTGCATTCCAAGCGCCCAGGCCGAGCTACAGCTGTCCCTCTCTCGCCAGCACTGTCTCCAATAACAGCAGCAGCGGGAACTGTGGAAGTTACAGAGGCGGCTCCCCCAACTGAGAAGCGGCTAAAACGCTTCCATGGTTTCCGCCGCTATTGCTGCTGTTATTGGAGACAGCGCTGGCGAGAGATGGACAGCTGCAGCTCGGCCTGGACACTTGGAATGCAGGAACAGGCTGCGCACCAGGACTTTTGCAAACTTGCAGATCCCGAGGCTGGAGCTCCAAGAGTAGCAGCAGCAGAGATGCTCGCTAGGCTCTTCTCAGGCCCACCCAGCCACTCGGAATTAAACCAAAACGCAGCACATAGCGCTTCCAGGTACTTCAAAATGTTTTTTTTTCCTGTTGTTTTGGGGACGGGGGGAAAGTGGGAGCGACTCAGATGCTGTTTTTGGAGACGGCGCTGGTGAGAGAGGCGCCAGCACCGGTGGGAATCGTGGAAGCTACGGAGGCATGAGAAGCGGCTGAAATGCTGCTGGATATCCACTCCGATGCCACCCGTCTGCTGACCCGGGTAAAGGAGGGGTAAGGAAGCCCTCTGTGCTCCACCATGGTGTTAGGAGCGGCTGATGGTGAGGCATACCTGCCTGTGGGACACTCCTAATGGCAAGTTCCCCCCGCCTTCCCCCCTAATTTTGCATGTTTTAAACTAGGCCTAAATTTGGGGGGAGGGGCTTAATTTCATTTTATGCCTAGAAAACATGCTGGGTCTTCCTATGGGGGGGTGTATTGTTGGAGAAACACGGTATTGTTTTTTCAATCACAATATTTTTTTAACAAATGTTTACTTCCAATAATGTCTGCTAGCAATAATACAGAGATTTAGGTGGCATATAGATTTAATAAATAAAAATATATAACAATGTGCTTCCAAATTTTCTACAGAAACATGATGAATCATGCAATCTACAGAGTAAAGTAATCATAAATTTGAAAGGGTTGGAATCTGAAACAGATTGCAGCAGGACAGAAATTGGACAATGTAATGAATTAATAATGTCCCGTATCTTGGTTACCCTTTAAAATACAGTAAAGAAGGAAATCCAGCTGAACTCCAGAAGCAAGGCACAGAAGAGATACAGTACAATCAATCAATCAATCAGTCAATTGGTCTAAATTCCCCTTTGATCTCCTTGCAGGAGGGGATTGTCTGCATGGGTTGCTTCTCCATGAAGCAGGTAATCTTATGGAAACCTAGGCTAAGATAAAAGGGACTTGTATTAGGCTAAAAGCAACATTTCACAATTGCACTTTGTAGCCTGCAATAACAGTGTTATATGACAATTCCCCACTAGTAAGCAGACTGGATTTGGTACAGCTTCTTTCAGATAATCTTTAACTATAGTCTTGAAAGGCAGGACTACAAAAAATAAACTGCAGTAGTCAGTCTGTGATGTGAGAAAGGCATGCCAGGCCACACATTCCAGGAAAGGACACAATCAGCAAACTACCTGGGCAATACATCTTCCCCACTGAGACATAGGGTACACTTATTTCTCTAGAACAGAGGTCTCATTCTCGCGGCCCGCAGGCCAATTGCAGCCCCAGGACGATATCCCGTGGCTCCCACCGTGATATGAAAATATAATATTCGTGTATAATATAAATATAAAGTATAATATAAAGTATAATATTATGTGGCCCAGCCTCACCCAGACTCTGCCTCCAGTGGCCCCCAGGTAAATTGTGTCTGAAACCCCTGCTCTTGAAGATGCAGAGATCTAGGATTCAGTTGGCGTGCTTAATAGTCTAGAACAAGGATGTCAAATTTGATTTCATTGAGGGTCACATCAGGCCCTCAATGTGTTTTATCCCAGGGGAGGGGCAAGTGGGTGGGGTGGGCATAGGCAGGGTAGGCGTGGCCAGTTCAAACATCCTGCAGCCCTCTGCCAAAGAAAATGGAGCCCAGAAGGGGTGGCAGAGGCACCGCAGGCCAGTTCTTTGTTGTTTCCAGGGAGACCCCATGGGCCATATCTAAGCACCCTGTGGGCCAGATCCGGCCCATGGGCCTTGAGTTTGACACCCCTGGTCTGGAATGATCTTAATGGAAAGCCCTGAAATGAAATCTGGTGCTACATACATGGTTTCACCATTCATCTGCGTGACCCATGCCTTGGATTTCTTTCCCCATCTGGCCCAAGCCCCTCAGAAATTACTGTGCATATCCATCTAAAAGAAAATAAATCCAACCTTCTAAGTGTACTTTCTACAGCTGCTTTTTTTAAACATTGTGTAGTTGTGTGACTGATTCCAAATGTACAAAGCTCTGATATGCAAAGCTTAGGTACTGATCTCCCACTCTTCTAAATTATTTATGTTCGTTGCTAGAAAACATGACATCATCTCAGCCAGACTCAGAGTTAATGTTTAATTAACTCAACCATAACCATTTACCAACTCATTACCAGAAAAGCTACAAGTAGGAGGTAGGCTTTAGGTAGGTGTATCTTGCCTCTGCTGTGTGGCATGTGGCTTTTGTGTTCCTTCCTCTGTTCTTTTGTTTCTGAACCACTATATGTTTCATACTGCATGTGGATTAGAAATTGTAGTTTTCTGAAGCCAATGAAAGGAAGAACAACCAATAAGATAATCTGGGAATGAGAGAGCAATCAATCAAAGAAAAGACTGAATCTCCAATTTTAGTAGGCCTTTTTGTCCCCAAACCTAGAAGCTTTACTTATGAATGTTAAATATTGATAACAGACTTGCAGGGTATGAATGCTTCTTTCAATTCTTTTGTCATATATACTATACTTTTCCAATTAAGCTATATGTAATGTGCTTTGTACACTAGCATTTTCTACACAGATTATGATTCTGCAGCAAAGTAGAATATCTCTTTACTACCAGGTTTTATTCAATCTCTCTTACATTATGTCAAAAATCAAGCATTCCATAAGATTTTTTTTTTCATTTAAATCTTGCAGATTTGCCTATCCTGCTTGATTTGAGAAAAGATGCTGTTTATCTCACTAATGCTTTGTTGAGTGCAAATGCAACATTAAGGTTCTAGATTAGCTTCTTTAGAGACAGGAGTCTGCTTTAGTATCCTCTCCTCTTCCATGGATTTAACTCAGTTTGGCTTGCATCTCATGTTGCAAATGTAATGTGCAGCTCTACAGTCCCCTGACTGCCAGTGGCTATAGGTAATATTTATCTTTTTCTGACTACTATTCCAACTGCAGGGTGATTTAAATAGCTATTCTGCTGTGTAAAGAGGCACACACAGTTACATTCTAGGAATGTTTAGAAATCAGATTAGTTAATAGCACATGAAAGGATCACTGAGACAGACTTTTTTGTCTGGAGCCAATTTTTTTCCAAATTAATTTTCACAGAGAAAGACACTGAGAAGAGAGCTCTGCAGTGCTGTAGGAAGCATGCAGTTTGGTCTTACCACATCAAGGGGTAAGAATTCCTTCGCTGTAGCCAACTCCCAGTTTTTCCTTTGCTTGTATCCAGTGATGCACAAAGTAACATTAATCTAAGTGCCAAGAGTTGGAGTTCTACAATTCCCTATGTGTCTTTAGGAACTGAAGGCTGCTTGGTTTCCATAATAGAAGTTTAGTTCATAGAAGGCTCAGGTAGCTTGCTTTTTGTAGTCCTGCATCTAATCCCCTACATATATGTTGTTTGTCCCCATGGAATTATGTTGGTTTGTGACAGCTGTGGTATTCTCAGTTGTGTCTGGAATAAACATCTGATCATAGCGTAAGCCATTGCTATCAGTAAAACTCTTGGCAGAATCTAATTGCTGCATATTTGTAAAAGTGACATGATAATTTACTAATGGTTTCAGATACTAATCAGCCAAAATATTGAAAATGAAGAAAACTCTGTATGAATTTTCCAGCTGATCAAGTTATATCCCCAAAATATGCTATAATGCCGCAAATATGGATTATATTACAAAAAATACTTGCAGTTTAGGTATCCAAATCTGCTACTAGTAAACATAAAATCATCATTAGTAGCCATTGTTAGCCTTTCTCCTTTTGCTGCATGAAGAAACCTATGTGTAACTTTGTAGAGCAGAAGGAACATTAACTCTAAACATCGCAATCTTCTTCTTGGATCCTATATCATCATAGTCCAACACTGCAGAAACCAACTAGAATCGGTGGCCAGCACTTTTCCTTTCTTTTTAGGGCTAATTTGAATGTGAAGGTAGCCAGTTTTTAAGAAATGATTCTGTTCCCTATTCTCCTGATTTTTTGTTTTGTTTTGTTTTTGCGTTCATTTTGCATCACTGCCTTTTTTTTCTCCAAGAGCCAGCGGCAAAGTGGAATACACATGCTGAGCACATGGATATCAAGGGAGTCGTTTCCATAGCAATAGAAATCATGTGACAGGAACACATAGAGACCCGAGAAAGCTGTTGCTTAGCAACCTTAATCAGATAAAAAGATCTCTGAACTTCTCTTGCTTGTTTGTGTTTGTGTTGCTGTTCTGCTTTTTAAAAAATACTGATGATACTTTGAAAGGATTTTTTTTGCAGCTGAGTTGCTGATTTATTCTTGAAAAAAGAGACCATCCTCAACATTGTGGTCTGCATTATTTCTTGTTGAATGGAAACAGAATTGGAATGGCAAGACTTTTGCCTTGAAGGCTTATCTAATGGAGTCAGGCATGAAGCATTTGCACTGTTTGGAACCAGAGCAGTCTTCCTGTTACAATATTTCAGGGCCAAGTTGAAATATCAGGCAAAGGTTTTAAAAACTTCGTTTCTATTTTGCAAGGATGTATTAATAGCTGATGAAAAAATATCAGGCAATTCTTTTGTAACATAATTTTAGAATTTAAAAACTCCACAGTACAAGAGAAAAAAACAGGAGCAATCAATAAATACAGTGAAGGATTATAATACCCATCATGTAGGACTGACAGAGGACTAGGAGAGCCCATCCATGAACGCTAACTAGTAATCAGTACAGAGGATGAAAACTCCTTTATCTTGCCACACATGGACGGACTCAACTATAGTTTTCATAGGGACACTCTGAACAGCCTAGACCAAGTTAAATTCTGGAAACTTGGCATTCAGACAAATTAGCCATCAACAGACACTTAGAGATAAAGCACATTTATACGTCATTCAAAAGAGACAATTAAAAAAAACTAAGAAAGAAACAAAAAGACCAGAATACACTCTCTTCAGAAACTAACACTCAGATAAACAGAGATTAATATGTGGTAAACAATCAAGCATAACATAATACCTATGGAGGGAACTACCAAAGGGAAAGCCACAGTCCCATCAATACTGACAGGACAAGCCCTATATAAACAGGGAGGAAACCCTACACTCACTAGCACTGATGATGTCAGGTAATGAAATATCTGCAAACAACCGACTAAGCTTAGAGACTACTAAAGTTTCCACAATTTGAAATTAATGTCAGAATTAGAACTGGCTTTTTGTCCCTAGTTTGGCACCTTAACCACTAAATCAAAGTGGCTCTTTGATATTTGCATATTTGCATATCAACGTAATGCAAAAAAGAAGAAACTGTTTTATGGACCAGAAATATAGTTTTTAGAAATCAAAGTCAGCATGACTAATGTAAGATGAACCCTCAGGCGGCAGTTTATGTGCCTAAGGAAGAAGAAAGAAAAAGAAAGAAGAAAAACCTTGACAAATCCTCTAAATGGCATCCTATTCATGAGATAAATGTATTTATACATTTATTAGTAATGGCTGCACCTTCTTTTCCCCAAAAGATGCAAGGTGCCCAGTATGAACAAACAGAACTGTTAATGTAAGAAATGACCTACTTTGGGATTTTATTGTTCTGTGAATTTATTTTTTTATAAAGCAATAAACATAACTGCATGATAAAGCAGATAGCATCATTCTGAATGACTGTCCTCTTAATCTCAAGTACTTATCACTCCCACTTAATGCAGCACACATGAGAAAGGGCTGCAATGCAAAACAGTCACTAAGTGAAATTGCAACTGTGCTTATGATTTTACTTCAGCTTTGCTTTGCTTTACAGACCTCTGATAGTCATAAATACAAGGATTTGTTGTAAAGTTACTTTTTCATTACCTTTGTAACTGCAGTCACTAAATGAGGCAGTTGCTTAATGAAGATTACTTGTAACAACCTTCCCTACATTATATCTGAGAGTATAGGAATTCCATGTGAATACATGATACAGATACAGATAATCAGAGTTGGAAGGGACCTTGTAGGTCATCTAGTCCAACCCTCCGCCCAAGCGGGAAACCCTACACCATTTCTGATAAATGGCAGTCCAATCTCTTCTTGAAAGTCTCAAGTGTTTTCTACATTAATGCTGTCACTGAACATCCATTTTGTTACATCTGGATACAACAGCTCCCATTGTGATCAGGGCCCCATAATCAAATTTAGGTTAATTAAATGTGATTTACACAAGCTAAAATAAAATTCACTCAGATTAATCACTGAATTGATTCACTATATTAGATGAAGATCAGGATAAATTGGCATGAACTAAGAATATTAAGAGCGATTTCTGCCCTGGGGAAGTGCAAAAAAAGTCATGAGGGTGGCCACAAGAATGTGACTGAAATCACATTAGTCTAATCAAATCAAATCATTTATTTACATTACCAGCCCCAAGAAAACACCGGTTCAGAATTCAACATACAGAAAAACCAAACCTGAAATAATTAATAATGAGAACAAGGTATTAAGGTCCAGTCATGGTTATTGGTACAAAGTTGGCAACTTTTATAGTGATAGTTAAAAATAGTTGTTGCAGGAAGAAGATAATACTCTCTTGATTAGAAAGATCTCACAATTCTAACAATCAGGTTTATCAGATGCCACAAGTGATACAATAGGCCGTGTAACAACATATGGATTACTGACTAAGCCTTTGTATCCAAGCAAACATACCAATGGCTATTGTAAATATAGATCACTCCGTTCACTGTGCAAGTCCTTTAAAAATGGCTTCAGAACACTCCTATGAAAGATCACTTATCAGATCTCCAAAGCAGCTGCATCTTTTCCCAGGCTCATGTGGTTCTGCTTTTGGCTGCCTCTACATTCTTTGCCACAGAGCAGCTGTGCATAGATATGTGGGGACCGCCAGGAGGAGTATCCGGAGCTGCCACACAACCTGGAAAAATCTCCCACTAGTTTGATTATGGGAAAAGAGATGCTTTGTCTGAACTGCTCATTTCCAAACAGCTCTTCTGAAGGCTTTGCTCATCCCTGCCGATTTGGCCTCATCAAAATCTAGATGACAAAAACCCAGGATATGAGGATTTTTTTTGTTACTCAAATGGATAGCAAAGAAATGAAAGAAGAAATTAGGCAGATATTCAATCTTCGATTGGCAACATGCACAGAACTTTTGCATCAATGGAATTTGATGGAATATTTTATTGATCATTGCCATTTTTTTTTAAATTAGCCTTGCTTGTGAAAATGGTGAAATACAAAAGAAAAGAGCCTACGTTAAATCATAGCTATGCTGAAAAAAAAACACCTCTAAATATATTATGGTAATTAAAATGAACTAAACTGTACCCTAATCCCAATTATCAGAAATGAAAATCTAGACAATAAATGTGCACAGCAATGTAAGCTTAATTTAAGTTTAAGTTTGGTTAATAATTAAATCTAGACAATTCTGTGTCATCTCATCATTTTTAGAACACAGACAGAGGCCTTTAAAAATTAAACAACAAGCTCATATCCTGGATTCATTCCTTAAAATCTGGATAATGACTTTCTGTCCAATTACATAGAATTATCCTCTTTGCCATGCCTCAGGCTCAATAGAGCCAAAGCTTTTCATGAGATGACAAATTCCATGTTTGAAATATAGTTCAACATCATGTTGAGATCCATAACAATAATTTTTATTTCCCAAAATTAAATTAATGTATTGATTTGAAACAAAAGCAAAGCTATAACAGAACAGGATCAAATCATGTGAATTAAAGAACTGTCAAATTTCTTACATTATCACAAGAAAAATTATGGTCATTCCTTTTTAAACATTCTTTGAAAGGTCCAATAGATCCAACATAACAATTTCTGATTATTTAATTTCATTTTTAAATGATACATAGTATAATTCACATTTTTAAACACTTGGATCTATTGCTTTTTCCATTTTTGCTTCCACATGTCAAATGTATAATTGATGTTAACTTGCATTTCATATTTGAATACTTCATAAAACTCAATGGATGGTTTCTCTTCAAATGTAACATACAGTACCTTAGACAAGTTGAAATTGTAGCTAACTCAAAGGCAGCTAAAACATGTAGGCCATGGGTATTTCCTTAATAAGTTTTTTCATCTCTACTTTCTTTTTTCATAATTGTTTAATTTTTCATTTGTAAATTGCCCAGTCAGGCAGGTGAGCTGAGCAGTGTAGAAATTTGGGAAATAAATAAATGGAAATAAATATAAAATAAGTACATGTTTCCAAATGTCAGTTGTATTTAGTGCTAATTTCTTGATAACAAAATATACCTGGTAACTTTCAAATAAGGATCCTTGTTTACGGTTTTACAACCCTAAAACTTGCTAAGATTTCTTATAAGCTACAGATGAAACTTGAAAAATTAGAATATCGTGCAAAACTTCATTTATTTCAGTAATGCAACTTAAAAGGTGAAACTAATATATGAGATAGACTCATTACATGCAAAGCAAGATAATTCAAGCCATGATTCATTATAATTGAGATGATTATTGCTTATAGCTCATGAAAACCCCAAATCCACAATCTCAGAAAATTAGAATATTGTGAAAAGGTTCAATATTCTAGGCTCAAAGTGTCCCACTCTAATCAGTAATTAAGCCATAACACCTGCAAAGGGTTCCTGAGCCTTTGAATGGTCTCTCAGTCAGGTTCAGAAGGAATCACATTCATGGGAAAGACTGCTGACCTGACAGTTGTGCAGAAAACCATCATTGACACCCTCCATAAGGAGGAAAAGCCTCAAAAGGTAATTGCAAACGAAGTTGCATGTTCCCAAAGTGCTGTATCAAAGCACATTAATAGAAAGTTATGTGGAAGGGAAAAGTGTGGAAGAAAAAGGTGCACAAGCAGCAGGGATGACTGCAGCCTGGAGAGGATTGTCAGGAAAAGGCCATTCAAAAGTGTTGGGGACTTTCACAAGGAGGGGACTGAGGCTGGAGTCAGTGCATCAAGAGCCACCACACACAGACGGATCCTGGACATGGGCTTCAAATGTCATATTCCTCTTGTCAAGCCGCTCCTGAACAACAAACGTCAGAAGCGTCTTACCTGGGCTAAAGAAAAACAGAACTGGTCTGTTGCTCAGTGGTCCAAAGTCCTCTTTTCTGATGAGAGCAACTTTTGTATCTCATTTGGCAACCAAGGACCCAGAGTCTGGAGGAAGAATGGAGAGGCACACACTGCAAGATGCTTGAAGTCCAGTGTGAAGTTTCCACAGTCTTTGTTGATTTGGAGAGCTATGTCATCTGCTGGTGTTGGTCCACTGTGCTTCATTAAGTCCAGGGTCAACGCAGCCATCTACCAGGTGATTTTGGAGCACTTCATGCTTCCTTCCACAAATGAGCTGTATGGGGTTGCTGACTTCATTTTCCAGCAGGACTTGACACCTGCCCACACTGCCAAAAGCACCCAAACCTGGTTCAATGACCATGGGAATACTGTGCTTGATTGGCCAGCAAACTCGCCTGACCTGAGCCCCATAAAGAATCTATGGGGCATTACCAAGAGAAAGATGAGAGACATGAGACTGAACAATGCAGAAGAGCTGAAGGCCGCTATTGAAGCATCCTGGTCTTCCATAACACCTCAGCAGTGCCACAGGCTGATAGCTTCCATGCCACACTGCATTGAGGCAGTAATTGCTGCAAAACGGGCCCAAACCAAGTACTGAGTACATACTTTTCAGAGATCTGATATTGTTCTATGTACAATCCTTGTTTTATTGATTACATGTAATATTCTAATTTTCTGAGATTGTGGATTTGGGGTTTTCATGAGCTGTAAGCAATAATCATCACAATTATGACAAATCACGGCTTGAACTATCTTGCTTTACATGTAATGAGTCTATCTCATATATTAATTTCACCTTTTAAGTTGCATTACTGAAATAAATGAACTTTTTCACGATATTCTAATTTTTTGAGTTTCACCTGTACTCTTATAAGATAGATACAATTTTAGGGGCTTTTTTACTTATTTATTTATGTGAAATATCTAATAGGAATTAACACTGGAAACTTTCTTAAAATGTGCATTAATCTCAATGCATTGTATATTTCAATAATATTAATCTAATTCCAAAGACTTAGTGGGAGTTTTAACCATTAAATTCTATCTACTAAAATTGTGTGTATATATTTGGAAATATTGAATTCAAGATTTTATAAAATGCATTAAAAAAATGTTTACCCAGAAAATTTATTTTAGAATCTATATAGGCATATTCAGTGTTAAGTACCACTATGTCTTTAATATCCTAACATTAGCCAACAGTTCAAGAAATATATTGAAGTTTAGCCTAATCTAGTGAACAAAGGTAACAGAAACTCATATCATTTTAAAATCTACTTCATAAAATCAATTTGAATTGAATGCCTTTTCAGCACCTGATGAAATTAGGATGGCTGATTCCAGTTTAATTGCAGCTATAGCCATAATATTAATCAACAAGCAAATATTTTCAAACTTGTCATTTTTAATAAGTCTAGACTGAGATGGGTGTATTATATAGATGGTACTACTTTCTTAGATAGCATTGCCATTAATATTTTAGAGTGCATATTAAGCACACTAACCCTAATCCTAACTCTAGTTTGCATAACTTGTAGACCTTTTGTCAATATGAACTTCATAGAAGGATGAAAGACATATTGTTGTGTATGCAATATAATTAATAAAGTGTGAGCTTGGAGTAAGTGCAGGGTTCTGGCCTTGCACTTCTGATTGGCTATTAAGTGGCCGGACCGGATTGGCCCGTTCCGGGGAATCCGATTGGCCCTTAACAGAGAGTTCTTATTGGTTATAAAAGCTAGCATTCCTAGTTTGTTATTGGTTAAACGTTACAAGGTTTGCCTATATAAGGCGGGTTTTACTGATATTAAATGAGCAAGTCACGATGTAAATAAAGAGCTGAAGTTCACCGTTCAGAAACTTGTCTCCATTCTTTCTCGCCCATGCTCAAACTTAACAATATAGACTTAAATTAATGATGTAGCTATCCAACAATATAGGTGCCAATAGTTCTATGAAGATCAATAGGAGATCCCTCTCATCCAAACACTTTGCCCCATTTCATAGATCACAAAGTCTCTGCAAACTCTTATAATATCAATATTTTTGCCCATATATGTGCTTATTTTACTGAAAAATTTCTTCCATTTCACTATCCCATAAAATTAATAGCTTGATATTTGATTACAAATATTGTAATTGATATAACTGAACATAAACATAATAAAAATATAAATACATTTTGAACTAATGGAACTTTATTAATAACCTTTAGGAACAGGATCACATACTATAAAACAAAACAATCCAGTATGAAAATAATGAAAGCATGGATAGTTGAAAGTGGAACCTTATGCACCAGTTAGAACTTGTCGTAGACATTTTTAGACCCAAATTTTGTCTGCTTTTTCAGACTGTGTTAATCCAAGAACAACTATTATACAAGTCCAGAAGTAACAGTAGTCCCCCCTAAAAAAGAAAACCCTGGGATATAAACCTTTTCCTGGAAACTCCTGAAATTCACACATATTTCTGGGGAAAATGTTGTATTTCATGTGATATATAGTAAATTCAGTGTTATATTGGGTAGTTTGGGTAATAAGTATGTTGTGCCAAGTACATATTTATATTAAATTCATAAACATATTTCTATACAAATAAATGATGTCAAACCAAATGGGTAAAAAGGGCTAAAGAGTTGGGGGTGTATCTAAGAAACAAATATTTTTATGATAATGCAAAAACATTGGATGATTTGAAATAAATGCAATAAATTGAATTCCCACAATCTTGTTGTTGGTATATTAATTGGATGTTTATAGGAATTGAAGTCCAACACCTTCAGATGACACCAGACTGTGAATGGCTTAGAAAGATTTTTTTTTCTTGGAGCAAATGCAAAAAAGAAATGTGTTTTTATTTTCTTTTGGCTATGTAAACAATAATCAGGGAAAAAGATATCAGGTTCTCTAGAAAATGGCATTCATAAATGGTAGATAAGCAAATGTCTCCAACATGGTCAATTCTGTAAGAAAACATCCATAGACTATTCTGTAATAATAAGGATAGAACCTATCAAGAAGTGACAAATTTATCCTCTCATAGTGATTTTAAAAACAATATATTAAAATTATCAACAGAAATAATGTTTGTTTTATCGAACAACCATAATGAAATAAATCAATGAAATTTGGAGGCAACATAGCTCAGACTACCTACAGTGAACAAGCAATAGAAGCATATTAAGTGCTCATTTTTAGAAAAAAAATATAAAATGGATTTTGATCTGATTTGGATTGGTATAATTCTATTTATAACCCTAGAGATTTCACCTACATTCATTGTATTTGTTAAGTTTGACAGGCAGAGCTTGTTTGTATCACTGCCTGTATCCATGAGTCTCAGCAACAGGGTACACTATAAAATAATAACTTCTTATCCTTCCATCACTGAAATAGGGAATCCAAGTTACCATGATTTGAACTTTTCTGAGCCAAGTTCAAACCATGATAACTTGGATTCCCTATGGAATTTTTTGGGGAACAATATGAAACGATCGCCACTGATTTCTTCTAACATGTGCATTTCACACTAACCTCTCAGAGGTTAATTTCACATAGACTGAAGAAAGGAGGGGACTTTTTCCCAGGCAGTTGCTGAAACCCACAGGGAGAGTTCCCTTGTATTGGAAACAGTACTACATTTTCTGATACTGCATTTGTCTCATATGCCACCCCATGAATAGTTCTAAATTCCTACAGAGTTTAGGTAAAGGTGGTACAATGCTTCCTAGATCCATTGCAATGAATATCACATGAATATCACGAAAAGAAACTTCATTTTCATGGTTGACATTTATTTGGTAATATTGCTAAATCATGCAGTTAATTTTATCTAAAGTGCTTACTATATATGTGAGCTTGATTCAATGTTATTATCTAATAAAAATTATACGTCTGGCTTTCATGTTTTTCCCCCAATTACCCATTCAGATTGTTACCACTATGACCTCGCAGCTGTTGGATATTCTAAAATTAGCCATAATGATGCATTTCACTACAATAATTAATTATCTAAACTGTGGAAATTGAGTAGTAGAGCTGGTGCACATGCTGCTAATTATCTTTTATTATGTTATTTTTTTCTATGCAAATAAAGAAATATTATGATAGTTTTAAATATGGTTTTTATTAGTGAATGTTCTTGTTAAAGATCTTTCTTTGCTTTTAAAACAAAACATGGGCTTTTGAAAATCTTATTTATTCATTAATAAATGATGATTAATCCTAATTAACTTGCTTTACAAAACTGAAAATATGTAACTCAGCTGGATATTTCTCTAACATGAAAGATAGAGTAATTAATACATTTGTCATGGCACAGAAAAATTATATTTACTCTTTCTATTATTCTGTTTGCTCTGCATTTATCTGTTTTTGTTCATTTTGACAGCACAGTTTGCTGAAGATCTGTAGAAATAAACATGGGTTTATATCTGTTTCATAAATATTTGAAAGAAAGAAGAGTTAATTCTAATTGTATGAATCTGTTCTCAACCTGAAGGCAAAAATCATGGATACTATCTCTTTTTTCATAATCATGAATTATGATCTAATATAACCTTTTTATTGATAAGACCTACAGTAAATAGTTGGCTTATTAGAAGGGCCTGTTAACAGCCTAGATACAATTTAATTGTGTTTTTTTTCTATGTATAGATTCCTCTTTGTACTTCTTTCTATATTTTAATCTAATTTTTGATTTTGCCAGATTATATTATTAGGTTCATCATAACCATCAGCCAGATTTTTAGACGAACTTTAGCATTTTTATCCACCTATTGAGTCCTTTCCAATGACCTTGGGACAGGTAGATGTTGTTATTTGATGGTGTTAAAGGTCACAGGATATAAACCATCCCAAATGAAGCTGCCTTTTGCAATTGACTGATGGTAATTTTGTTAATGCAGATAGTAATTTTGTTAATGCCGATGATGTTTAACTAGTGCTCCAAAAGTCCAAATGGAGAATTATCACTAATAATAATAAAGGGCCTACGGTCCCTATCACTGTTGGTACTATCTTTGCTTTCTTTCGCCACAGTCATTCTACTTCTATTTGTCAGTCTTTACATTTGGTAATTTTCTCTACTTCTTTCTCTTCTCTATTTCTGTCTGCAGGTACTGCAATATCTACTATCTACACTTTTTTTTTTCTTACCTATAAATATGAAATCTGGTATGCTGTGGACCTGATGCTTGTCTGGATTTTGAAGTCTCAGAGCACGTTAGTTTCTTCATTGTCTATGACTTCCTTGGTGTTGTGGTCCCTCCCACCAGTTCTTGCTTGCAGGCAAATGGAACCTCTTGCAGGTATTCCAATACCTCCTTTGTCATGCCATTATTTGTGGTCTGTCTGTGTGAATTTGTTGCAGTAACCAACAAGGTGGTACATTATTTCTTCAGCTTTTTTTTTTTGCAGGAGCAACGTTTACTCTCTGCTGCTGATTCAACTGAACTTGAACATTCTGCCTATAGTGTGCAATTTGTGCCTTGTATCTGCTAATCTTTGTTATAGCTGTTATTTGCTGTTTTATAATTATTTCTGTGATCTTACTGTTTTTAGTAACAGGGATTAGGAATACCATTCAAAAGACGAAGATATTTTAGAAAAGAGACACCTCAATCCAGAGTCCACCTTCTTGTAGACACTCCAATATCTATTCTGCATCAATACCCTTCCTACTGAAGCCTTCAATGTTATCCTCACTATTTAAAATGCAGTGTTCAATTTTGCCAGTTAATCATTCTGGATTAGAAAAAAATCTTTGCAGAAAAAAAAAACTGCTTCACAATCTATAAGCTTTTCCTTGCAAGAAGCTGCTTGCATATGGGACTGCTTTCAAACTGAAATGCTCATTCTGCAATCCCACTACCCTCTCTGTAGATCCCTGGGTTCTTTAGCTCAACTAAGAACAAGAATTATTCCAAGAAAGCTAGTTTCTCATGGCTGCATTTCCACTGTATCTGTGAACTTGTCTTCCAAATTAAAGATATAGTATTTTTAGACTGAAGCAGTGCTCTGCAGGTTTCAGAAGATATGTGATTATTTTTGATGAATTTCAAAGAACAATATCACACGAAGATGTGTAAGAAGGAAAAAATCCAAAATTTTAATTAAGTATGAATCATTCATGGTAAGGTGCTAATATTAATTGATGGACAGTTCATACTCGTACGTTGTCCCCAAAACTGGGCTCTTGTCACTGGACACAAGGTGTGATACAATATACTTTTATTTTGGTACCAAGATATAAGGACCCTGGCTCAAAAGCTAACCAAGAGCCTCGATGAGAATCTTACAACAATTTTTATAGTCAAGGGGTGGTCACATTCAGCCCTTTGCCCTTCCCTTAATAATGCATGCATAACAGAAAAAAATTTAATAGGTATTTGGACCTCAGCCCCCTACATAACTAACTGTCGCATCACCTGTGTTTCACACCAGATCACGGGTATCTTGCAAAGTGTCCCAGTTTCATGTGCCAGCTATGTGGTTTTGGGGCAGGGGTGGGATTCAAATTTTTAACAACTGGTTCTGTGGCTATGGCTTAGGTGGTGGGCATGGCTTGGTGGTCATGTTATTGGCTGTGTGTGGCCAACTCAATATCACTCACATCAAGGCACTCATTTCCTCACCTGGCCTCTCATGACTGTGGGGATGCTGCAACAGTCGTAAGTGTGAAAAATGGTCATAAGTCACTTTTTTCAGTGCCACTGTAACTTTGAATGGTCACTCCACACAAGCAAAGTACCAGCAAAGGAGAGGGAAAAAACTCCAGAGAAGTTCCAGAGACAGGAAGTCTAGTCCTGCCAAGAATGTAATAAGGGTTAACGGAGAGGCAGTTTCTGTAAGCAACACCAGAATGTTTCCTTTCCACCTTCCTTACAGGATTAGGCCATTAGGATTTCTTCTAACAACCAGTTCTCCGAACTGTTTAGAATGTTAACACCCAGTTCTAGCAAATAGGTGCAAACTGGTAGAATCCCACTCCTGTTTTGGGGGTTTTTCTTATAAGCAACTTATTCTTGTTCCTGATATCCTGGCTAGTAGTTTAATGTGTTAACTTCTGCCTTGCTAAGAATGTGCGGTTCCAACCCCTTTCCTATTGCAGAGCAGCTCAAGGTAGCTCCCCCACTCCCCACGACCCCCCTCCTTCCACAGAGAAAAATAAAAGCAGTTTAAATCTTTGTCTGAGGCAGCATCCCCCCATCCCCCTCCTTCTGTAGAGAGAGAGAAGACAGGAAGGAGCAAGGATGCTGAGGAAAAGAAATGAAGACAAGAGAAAATGTTTTATCATAATTCATATTCCTCACTCTCATGTCCATCCCATCCATACCTGGGTCCACATATGACCCTTCCTCTGATCCCCAGGGCCTCCTCTGTACATTCATTCCATCATCTGATCCTTCACATATTAGCTGATGCTACACTCATGGTTCCCCTCATACTTTTAGATATTTTGAAGTCAAATGCAGACTTTGTATCTAATTTCCTTTTTCTTTTTGGTATGCCTAAATAGTTTTGGTAATCAGGGATATTTTTATAATCTCTTCTAAAGAAGATAATGTTATTTATATATTTATATATTCATGTACTAATTACATTATAGACTGCTCTAATTTATCATGACTTTGGATGTCTTACAAAAAGAACAATAAACTTTCCCGGCTCATAATATGATTTGGTCTTCTACCTGAAGCAGGAAAACCTGGCAGTTAAAACATGTCCTCATCACCGCCAGATTGGACTACTGCAATGAAGCCATTCACAATCCACGATTCATGCAGACTGCAGCAGCCGGTGAGCAGGCCAATGAGAAGGTTCAATTATCTTTGCTATCTTTGTTTTTTTACCCTTCCCCATAGATATTCCTGCCTGGGTAAACAAATTTTCTTTTCCAAGCACACTCACCCTATCCTGACTAATCACATATAAGAAGAGTAACTGTTGTTTGTTTCACTCACCAACAGATGATGTCTAAGAAAGGGGGGAGGGGAAACTATGTGAAATGAGGGCTTGACAGCTTCGCCAGTAAAATTTAGGCAAGCATATTTTCTGTTAATCCAGCTGGATGATTTGGATTTCTTCTAAACTGACCAGATGCGGATGTGGCTGGCTGGCTGCTTCCTTTCAATAGCAGGAGCATACTAGTTGTGGCTGGAGCTGCCATTTTAATTTCTCATAAGGCCCTGAAATTCCAATCCTGGAATTAGTCAAGGACTGAAATGGAGTCTTGCAGAGGCAGTTACCTGATATTCCAGCAAATGCCTAAGCATGCCAGATGCTAACGTCACGCCTGTCTACCTTTCTCTCAGTGGGCCTCAGATTTACAACTTTTTCATCCCAAAATTACCCTTTGCCCTGAGCATCATGAATGGAAAGACAGAAGAAAAAAGTGAACAAAAAATGAATGTGCTTTTCATAAAAGGAGGCAGTACACATTATCAGACTTTTTAGAGCATACACTTTTGTGAATTAAGAGCTCACATGTTCAGCTGAATTAAAATGATATGGTGTAATATAAAAGGAGGCTGATAAATTCAATATTTGCCTAGTAACATTTGACTATAGCAAGGTTAAATATGACAGTTTTTTTTAAATCATTCATGCATGAAAGCACTCTGTTAAAACTATTTATTTATTTGAATGGGTGGTCTTTCAGCCAATCATTAATGATCTAATTGTATTACAAAGCATCCCTTAACAAAGCCACTTGGTTGCCTGGTGTTAGCTATTTGCTGTGAGAGTAATTTTATCCATGTCTTCAATTCATATTTAATAGCTGGACTTGTCCTTGCTCATAATTCCTTATAATTAAGTAGTTCAGTTACACATATAAATAATACTAATTCAGTCATTCACAGCTTGTTTTTTTTAACCCAGTTTCTGTTGACAATGAAATTATATTTAGTAACCTTTACTATGTCATTAAGCTTTCCTTGCTATTGTTTATTTTGATTGAAATACCACAGCCATTACTTTTTAATAATAGTTTTATTTGTTATAACATGCATAAAGAAATATAGAAAAGAAAAAGAAAAGAAAAACCAACCAACCACAGTGGGGTATATGTATGCACACCCCCACATACAAATATAAGAAAATAAGTCAAATTGTAGACATATTGTCATGTTGTAATTTTCAAATATTAGAAAAACTGCCACAAATACAGAAAAAAAAACATTTATTATCTGCTGCAGAAATGGCAGATTTCAGAAAGCCGAAACTGTTTAACAGTGAGAAAGACTGCTTCAAAAAATGATGGGCCTTTCATTGTGAAATGGATGTTGAATGATCACCAATTTGCCATAAAGTAGTGGCAATTTTTTTTTAATCTCAGTAGTTCAAGAATGGGCCACCATTATTATTTTTTGTAATCCTTATAATTGCAGCACTGATTTTTTTCCTTTCTTGTTTTTAAGGTAAGTAAAGTAAAAATCCCAGGAAAAAACATATTTTTGTATCCCTTTACATCACTGTCTTCACAATCTCGACTGTCGGGCTCTGAGTTCACTATGGAGCCCTCCAGCTCCGAACACATCTTGCAGCAAGTCAGCTGGTAGTGGAGAATATCACCTTAGCTCTGCTGACGCCGGATCTGTATTGCTTCTTGTGTGCTAGCTGATAGAGCTGGAGTTTGGATTCTGTGATGACCCAGAGTCTATCAGAAATATAACAAAATCCAAAACATAACTAAAAGTCCTTTAATGCCTTCAACATGGCTTCACTGTTTAATTGTTCACAGTGGAGGAGTAAAATATTTTCAAAATAACATTTTAAAGGCAAGAAACACAGTTCACATTCAAAGAGCTGATAACGAAGCAAAAACCAAAAACAAACTGCATTGAATCAAGTTCCTCGACAGACCAAGATAGATAATTGCCAAGTTTAGGAAGATAACCAGGGACAGTCCATTGGAAGAACGCCAACCAAGATAAACCTTCTTTAGGAACAAAACACAAAATTTGTCTCCAGCGTCTGTTAGCATGCAGGTCCAACCTTTTATGCAGATCTTACACCTGCAACCCATGAAGAGGATCATGACCCTCTCCTCCTGAGTAGACCACGTTTTACCCTGATCCTCTCCTCCCTGCGTGTCCTAGGATGGATAGGGGATGGGCCTGGGTCCTCCTCTGACTGCTCAGCCAGCCTCTGCCCTTCCCCAACCTCCTCCACCACCTCTGGAGCCACACTCCCACTTCCTGTTGGCTGTCCCTCCTCTTCCTCAGTCTCCACCAGGGGCATGACAGATTCATTTAAAGACAAATCTTAAATACTCAAGGACTGGCTGAGATCGATTCTCATTTCCCTAGAGGATTATTACATGCAGACTCCAGGTATAAAAAGCTTGCAAGGCTTGCCCTAGATGAATGTTGAAGTTCCTTTCAGTGATTTAAAATTAGGAATAATAAGACAAACCAGTGAATATTGAATGGATGTTATCCAGATGCCTTTCTACACATCTATAGTGTATGTTACATCTGGAGAAAAAAGTTCTGACTATATTACCAAAAAATAATATAAAAAATGATATTACTTCCTCTCCAAAACCTTGCCATGTGATAAAAATATATAAAAAGTAGAGTACTGGAAAAAAAAGAATACGGTAGAGCTTGCAATATTATGTTTAGCAAGTATTTCCACCTTTCCTTCAAATACCATTGATACAGCTACTGGAACTGAATGGCAGTAAATTGAAAACACCCCAGGGCTGCTGGATTTCTACCCGCCCAGCATCTTTATAGCAGTTTTGGCCTGGGCCACAGGACTGGGATGGAGCAATCAGCACCATTCTCAGCCACTGCCTTCTCAACCAGCAGCTGAATTCATTTATTTTATTTATTTGTATTTCATTTTTGTAAACTGCTTTTCTCCCTCAAAGAGAGACTCTGCTCACTTGGTATATTTCTGTTAATTTGGGGGGACTTATCCTGCTGACAGATAATTAGAGTCCTGAGTCCTTTCTAACAATCTGTTGTCTTGTAAAGAATGGAATGGTCTTCCTCTAAAATTGTAATTAATTTTGTTCCTCAAAACATGGTGAAGGAAATTGTTTTTGATGACTTTCTTGACTTCTTTAAAATACTTGCATACTATCTGTTGTAGTGCATCATCAGTTGTTATACTATATTGTTATAGCATTTAATTCAATCAAAATACAGTTATTCAAAAATAATACAGCACAATGAACCAACACATACATGAGAATCTCAGTGAGCAGAAGTTGTTCACCCTTGAAACTAATAGCAGCTGAGACTCTGATTCATTCCTATGGTTGTTGCCTAGGGTTAGGGGACTGGAAAGAACATCTCTGCTTTTTCCCTGCAAAGACTGTCTCTTTGTCCCAATGTAAGACAATTATTACAGTACTTTGTTCTAGTATGTAACACCCATCTGAGCACATGAAAATAACCTAGCATAGGCTGGAAGACAACTACACCAAGAGAGCTAGAAGCTCAGCTGATTAGGTCTTGGGAAGTTCCAGAGGATATCAAGATTGGAGGTTAAACTGGTAGTTGACATAGCAACCTGAAGAAAGAGGTAGAAAGTCATTTCTACGTATATTGTTGCCAAAAAAAGGCCAGCCAGACATATCAATGAAGTTATGAAGAATCACATTACTAATCTGTAGGTTTTTCAATCTAAAACTGGTTCTACGCTGATAAATAAATGTGAATTCCCAGTGACTTGTACTTGTTCCCTCAGACATCATCATTGTTTGTCACCCAAGGGCTTGGTGTCTCTCTTTGTTTTTCTGCAAAAAGTGTACATTTTTGGGGTTTAAAATATAGAAGAATAGCTTCAGAGGTATACTGCATGTGCGACTAGTTCTATTTTTTTAAAGTATGATTTTGATGACAGTAATAACATATTGGCAGAATAGATGGATCTGTCCCAGTTCAGCATTCAGCATTTCTAATCTTTTCAAAGCAAAACATTCCATATTTCTTTTCACTGGGCTTTTAATAACCTCTTAAAATATTATTCTGGCAATCATTTTGCAAAAGATTAATAAAATAGTACTTGACAAAAGAATGCTACAGTGCCAGAATGCTATTTTTAAGAAACGAAGTTCTACACATGATCCTTGTAGCAACATCTTTTTATCGTAATTTCCAGTCCAAAACAAAAAGGTGCTTAAATCAAAGAAGGAAATTTATATGACTTTGAATGGATCTGTCTAAAATAAATGGCTGCGATTTTTGAGCTGTGATACAAACATTGGATCTTACAATTATTTATAAAAACAAAATGATAGACCTGCTGAAAGAGAAATCCAGAAGGAAAGATCTTATCTCCAGAACACCAAGTGCTGTTTCCTCTAAGCTATCACTAAAACACTGAGATACTGCATTCAATTTAGAAAACTCAACTTTGGGGAAGTTATCAAAAAGAGACAATTGTGGGCAGAATGACACTAGGATGTTACCTGCACAAGTGCGCGTGTTGGATGTTTACTTAGTAAGAATTATTCTTGATTTAATCGGGTAAACTGGCTTCAGAAACAAGTAAAAGAAATAAAGACAGCCCATGCTGGAGGCAGATATGCTGAAATAGCTGGAGTTCCAATGAATCAACATGGGATGACTGCTTCTATAAATAGCATGAGGAAATAAATAGCGCATCACAATGCCTAACATCTCTTATTCTCTTATATGCAGATATAAGAGGCTGTGCATTCCTGTGAGTTTCCCAGTATACTTGAGTTATATTTAAGGGATCTTAGGCAATCTAATGTTTACACTTTTGCATTCTGAACTGATGGTGCCATTTTAGCAAATCAGGGTCCTATTGTGTGGGGGAGGGGGATTTTTAAAAAGCATTCCCCCCTCCAGGATAGTTATATTTCTTAAAACAATCAGATTAGGTGGATCAATATTTTTCAATTAAATTAATACATTAAAAGTACAATTACTTCAGTTTTTGGGGTTTCACTGGACATTCCCATTTCCTGGTTCTAGAGAGAAAAAGAAAAGAAAAACCTTAACAGATATGATAGAGAAGAGGAGCTAAAATAAAGGTTTCAGATTTGGATCTCTTAGACTATTAAAACTGACTTGGTTGCTCAGAAATATTCAGTAAGAAATGTGGTTCCCTTCATTTTTTTCATCTATCAGAGGAAACCAGTGGGTCGTTCAATCACAACAAATCCATTCTGATGAAACATGAAGGAAGATTTGCATCTGATAGAACTGGAAATGTCTTCTGGAACACTCCATTTAGACCATTTGGTCAGTCTGAAAAATGCATCGTAATATGACTTGGCCAATTAATATTTTTCCACACTAGGTGGAAGTGTCCTAATGTACTGTATATCTTTCCATACTGGTGGCAACACTATAATCAGAATGCAAAATCTCTATTTAATGCAGTATTGAGCATTGCCAGTAGATAGCACCACAGTTTTTGTGAATATGTTTTTGAGAAAATGAAAAGGGAAAAGAAACTTACTTTGTCTACTAGCTATCCTTCAGATTCAGAAATCACATGCTGTCAAAAGAAATGTTAGAATTTTAAATTTCACAAATTATAGTGATCAACCCTGAAGGTAAGATTGCCATTTGGGGGTGATAATTATAGTGAAAATGATTCAGATGTACTGTAAATCCCCATTTGGCCCTTGATTTCTTGGAATGATTTTGGCTGTTCACTTTCTTTTATTTCAACCTTCAATTTTGTTGTGAGGCTAAAATGAGCAGATGAACTCATTATAGAAAAGATGGGGCTCACATCTAATAACTGATAAATGCACTGCTTCCCCCACCCCCTTTGGTATGGGTGCATAGCAACATTCAATCAAAGAATGGTAAAAACAATGATTGAGAAAATCGGTCCGCCATTGATTTGATATCTTTCCTGATTATTGGGCAAGCCAGCCTAGGATCCGAAGAACAACTGAAGGACACAATCTGTTTCAATATAAAATGCCACATGGTTGTAATACTAAGAGAAAACTCTATTGTCATGGAACTATCTCTACAGAAAGTTATCCCCAGAGAAGCCTGAATAAACTTGCGATTTATTTTAATTATTTGATGACAACATGAGGAGGAGATCACCATTAGATTCCAGGTAGATTTTACTCCTACTTCTCCCTGTTTCAAACAACTGTACTTTCTGGTAGGTTGTAAGTTTTTAATGAAATTTGGTTTCTTGATTTAAAAAATATGCAGTATATGTTAAAATCAGTGAGTTGGATCCAAAAATTTCCTCTTGAATATGACATGTCTTTCTTTCTTTCTTTCTTTCTTTCTTTCTTTCTTTCTTTCTTTCTTTCTTTCTTTCTTTCTTTCTTTCTTTCTTTCTTTCTTTCTTTTTTCTTTCTTTCTTTCTTTCTTTCTTTCTTTCTTTCTTTCTTTCTTTCTTTCTTTTTCTTTCTTTCTGAAAGATTATATCTACATAACAGTATACATTAGGCCGTTGGACATTAAAGATAAAATTTGGTTCAAAAATTGTCTCTTGTTTGGGTTAGTACAAGAGGAAACAGAAGCACAAGAAGTACAAGATATATGTGCTGTTTTACATGTCCAGAACTACTAGTAGCTGTTTTCCTTCATTTATGGATTCTGGAATCCAACCCATTGTTTCTCTGTATTCAATCAGGACTAATTCAAAGCCTGAAGAGGTTGTAGCCATAGTGATAAAATGGACCCTTTCCCATTCCAATAGAGGTTCCTTCCAATTGTTTTCATAGCAATAGTGGCCCTACCAATTCTCTGATTTGCGGTGTTGGCTACTATTTAAAATTTAGAAAATGTACTTAACATTGTCTCACTATATAATTAGAATACTGTGGAAAAATACTGTACAGTATTTATATACAGCATTCAATACAGTTGAACCTTAGATTTGCTCAGAAATCTCACATTTTCATTTCAATTCACTGAGATTTGTATGTTGGTTTAATGAAAAATGGAAAAATAAATAAGTTAATGTTCAAGATTGACATAATTATACCAACCCTAATATACATTCATTTTTAATTTATATTTTCAAGTATCTCAGACTATCCATCAGCAATCCATTTTGCCTTTCTCTAGTAACAAAAGAGCAACCTCAATAAATTACAACAACAATTCTAATATAGAAAAGAAACACTTCCTATGAAGCCTATATCTTTGAAAACAGTTTTTAAAAACCACAACATTTTATGACCCACTATGTTCAGCAAACAATTTATAATCCAGATGGCCATCAGGAAAGTTTTTGCTTCAACACCTGCTGATTCAAACCAGTATGGTAGTTTATCCAATCAGGCTCATCACCAGGTTGATACACTATCTAGTCAGCCAATTAAATGCAAATGACCGAATAGTAGGTCTCCTCCTTCCAGCACCTGCTTCTCATATTCAGCTCCAAGCATCTTTAATCAGTTTCACTGCCAGGTATTTTGTTTCCATCAGCAGTGAAATCATGTCTGTATTACAACCAATACCTTGCCACTGGTATGCGTTCCAGATATTCACAGATAATCAACGTTCAGTTTGAATCAATATCAGTGTTATTATCAGAACTTTTACAACAGATGTTTTGGAAAACAAATTATAGTTCTTACAAATCTAGGCCATGGATCCAGTGGTGGTATTCAAATTTTTTTACTACTGGTTCTGTGGGCGTGGCTTGGTGGGCGTAGCAGGGGAAGGTTACTGCAAAATCCCCATTCCCTCCCCACTCCGGGGGAAGGTTACTACAAAATCCCCATTCCCTCCCCACCCCACTAACCTGATTTCCAGCGCCGTTCTCCTGTGCAGGGCAACCATAGAAGACCCATCCAATCAGCTGGGACTCAGAGGGGCAGAGAATAGATGGGGGCGGGGCCAACCAGAGGTGTATTTGCCGGTTCTCCGAACTACTCAACATTTCTGCTGCTGGTTCTCCAAAACTGATCAGAACCTGCTGAATACCACCTCTGCATGGATTCCCTTATAACCAAATAGGTTTACTTTTTAGGCAATTTGCCTTATTACACACTCCAGACCAGGGGCCTCCAACCGTGGCCACTTTAAGACTTATGGACTTCAACTCCCAGAATTCCTCAGCCAGTAAAGTAAAGCTCCAGACAATTTGCTACTGTTACTACTGTTTCTCAAGTTTAGCAACCTGGGGATGGGTGGACTTCAATATAACTTGTGGCCGGGGAATTCTGGGAATTGAAGTCCACACATCTTAAAATTTCTGAGATTAAGAAATACTGTTTTTGACAATCTCTACTAGAGGAAGAGCCTCAAAATATGGAGAGTCATCCTATCAGAAACATATTTCTGAATGACAACTAACTATATCCAAGTGTGTCATACCATAACAGATATGATTTAGCACTTGTTGTAGAGCGGCGGTTACAGAGTGAGATGGAGCCAGGTTAAAAGCTAACAGACTTTATTCCATTGAATAAAGGGTTGCTGCGGCTGCCGGGGCTAACTGACAGCCAGCTGGCGGTGATAGCTGATGCTGTTTGACAGCTCCCTTTTATAGCTGGCTGTCAAACAGCATCAACCAATGGGAGAGATCGGCGCTCCCGCGCAGGCAGCAGACCAGAGAGAGGACTGTTGTTAGTCTCTGAACACAGCACTCCTTTCCCCTGGCCATGAGCATGTGTAGTCCTGCAGCCGGGCTGGCTGTTTTCGCTCATGGCCTCATCTTCGCAGTTCCTGAGGTTTGCCTGCTGCCATCGAGTCCTGCTTTCCCTGGGCGCTGTCTGGAGCTCGCAGAGGTTCGTCAGATGTCCGAGTCCTGGTGTCCGGCTGCTGATCGGGTGAGTCCTCTCGATCGGCTCGTGGCGGCTAGTAAGTTGGGTTTTTGGGCGGCTGGTAGACCAGGGCCTCTAGCGGGTTGGCTGCGGCAGGCAGCTGGTAGACCGGGTTGTCCAGCGGCTGGTAGACCGAGATTTTGGCAGCAGTCTTCCTCCAGCATCTCCTTAGCTGATCTATGTGTCTTCTCCAAACTCGACCGTCCTCCAAGAGGATCTTGTAGGACTTGGGGCCTGTATAGAGACTATTTGCCCTGGCAGCCATAAGGGATGCCCCGCACAGTTCCTGGCATAAATCAGGTCTTGCAGGGCGAACTCCCTGGCATGGCTGTCAGAAGCCAGTGGTGTTCGAGGAGCGTAGTGGGGGTGCAACCTGTCCAGGGTGGTCCTGAGGCGTCTGCCCATCAAAAGTTCTGCTGGGGTCTTGTTGGTAGTGGGGCATGGAGTAGCATGTTGCATGAGCAAGTAAGTGGACAGTTTGGAGTGCCAGTCTGCTTGGCCAAGCCTGGCCAAAACTTCCTTCATAGACCTAACAGCCCTCTCAGCCATCCCATTGCTTGCAGGGTGAAAGGGGGCTGTGAGGGCGTGTCTGATGCCCAGGTTGGCTGCGAAGACTGCGAACTCATTGGAACTAAATTGGGGGCCATTATCTGAAACCAAGGTGTCAGGGAGTCCATGTGTAACAAACAGTCTGGTCAAGGCCCTTGTGATAGCCAGTGTAGTGGTGGAGGGGAGCAAAGCCACATCAGTCCATTTAGAGAACGAGTCTCCAACCAAAAAGGTCTTTTCCTGCACAGGGCCAGCCAGGTCAATATGCAGCCTGGACCAAGGGGCCCCAGTGTCTTCCCATCTGGTTGGGGGAGCTGCTGGTGGGGCTGCTTTAGTCGCCTGGCAGGGCTGGCATGTGCTTACCCAGTTGGCAATCTAGGCATCCAATCCTGGCCACCATACGTAGCTGCGGGCCAAGGCCTTCATCCTCACGATGCCAGGGTGACCCTCGTGCAGTGCCTTTAAAACTTGTTCTTGCAAGGTGGGTGGTATGACCACCCTTGTCCCCCATAACAGACAGCCCTGAAGTGAAGACAACTCTTGCCTGCGGGTCCTAAATGGCATGAATTCAGGGGCTTACTGAATATCAGGCCACCCCCTCCCCACCCAGTCCAGGACTTGGGAAATCACTTGGTCCCTTCTGGAGTGGGCAGCAATATCCCTGGCTGAGACTGGTAGGTCAAGTACATTGCAGTCGAATATTGCATGGATGGGAGCTGGGTCTTCGACTGGTGTTGGCAGGGGGCATCTGCTGAGGGCATCTGCATGGCACAGGTTCTTCCCCGGGCGATGTACCAGTTTGTAGGAGTAGGCGGCCAGGAACAGAGTCCATCTTGTCTTTCGCAGGGATAGTACCTGTGGGGTTTGCTTATCTCCAGCTAAAAGTCCCAAAAGTGGCTTGTGATCCATCACAAGTTCAAAACAATGGCCATAGAGAAACTCGTGGAATTTTTTTACAGCAGCAACAGCTGCTAGGGCTTCCTTATTGATTTGACTATAGTTCCTCTCTGCTGCAGAGAAAGTCCTTGAAAAATAGGCAATGGGTGCCTCAGATCCATTTGGGAGCCTATGGCTCAATACTGCTCCTATGCCAAAGGGTGAGGCATCTGAGGCTAACACCAGGGACAGGTTTGGGTTAAATTGGATTAACACAGCATTTGAAGTTAAAAGAGACTTAACTGCTTGGAAAGCGTTGGCTTCTCTCTGTCCCCAGTGCCAGGGGGCCTTTTTATCTAAGAGCCTATGAAGGGGTTCAGCTACAAAAGCCTTGTGAGGCAGGAAAGCTGCATAAAAATTCAGGAACCCTAAAAAGGCCTGCAATTCAGATTTGTTAGAGGGTGTGGGTGCCTTGTGGATGGCTCTAACCTTAGTTTCTATGGGGTGAATTCCAGAGGCGTCAATTCAATAACCAAGGAAGTCCACTTGCTTGGTGGCAATGGTGCATTTGTCTTTTTTCAATTTAAGCCCATTTTGCCTAAACCTGTCAAGGACCGACCTGACTCTGAGTAATAATTGTGTTTTGTTGGTGGCAGAAACTAAAATGTCATCAAAGTATGGAACTATCCCCGGAAGACTCTGGAGGATTCTCTCCATGAAGGACTGAAAAATGCCTGGAGCCACACTGACTCCAAATTGTAAACATTTACATCTAAAGGCGCCCCTGTGTGTAACTATAGTTTGCAAGTCAGCAGTGTGTTGGTCCACGGGAAATTGCTGATATGCTTGGGACATGTCTAACTTTGCAAAAATTATGCCTGGTTCAAAGGAGTGTAGTAGGTGTTGGATTACAGGTACTGGGTATGCACTAATTTGGAGAAAACAGTTCAGGGACGTTTTATAGTCAGCACAGATTCTCATGCTACCATCTTTTTTTAAGGGGGTGACTATTGGCGTTTCCCACTTGGCGAAATCTACCTGCTCCAGCACTCCTTGTTTAATAAGTTTGTCTAATTCCGCATCTAATTTAGGCCGAATGGCAAAAGGTACCCTTCGCAATTTTAAACGAATTGGGGTGGCTTGGGGGCCTACATTGAAAGAGATAGGGGTGCCAGAATAACAACCTAGTTCACTGCTGAAAACATCAGAGTAGTCCCTGAAAAGGGAATCTACTTCAGAATTTACCACAGAGTGAATCCCTGTAATGTTAAGGCCTAGGGCAGGGAACCAATCTAGTCCTAGCAAGCTAGGAAGGGCACCATCTACAACCACCAGTGGCAAATGGCCTCTAAAGTTCTGGAATTGAATGAGGAATTTGCCCTTATCCAGGACTGGAATGATCTTTCCTTGGTAGTCTCGAAGAGTCAGGTAGCAGTTGAGCAGCTTCTTCTTTGAGAGCGAAGGTAGTAACTTCTTCAGGGTGATCAACAAGATGATGGAGAGGGCAGACCTGGTGTCTACCTCCATCCGACAGGGTTTACCTTCTATAAAAAGAGAAATGCTTATTTTGTTAGACCTAGGAGTGGTATTGTCTGCGTGGTAACATGTGTAGCAATCTTCAACTTGCCTTTGGAAGGAGGCAGCAGCCTGAGGTCTTTGCGCGCAGGTCTGCTCAGCTTGGCAAACCCTGGCTATGTGCCCTCTCTTCTGGCAGTTCAGACAGATAACGTTTCTGAATCTGCAAGTTGATCTGGGGTGGTTACCCCCACAGCTCATACAATTGGGTTGCTGTCTGGCTGTCTGGTTGTTTTTTTTTTAGGTAGCTCGGGGTGTGTGTGTCTTGGACGCGTGAGGCGGTTTACCTCAAGAGGTTCTTCTTGGGAGACCTCATCATAGTGAATGGTGCCCTTGCCTTAAGGGGTCCCCCTGAATCTCAGCTGCTGATATCTCCGATAGCTCAGCAGCCTGAGCTCCTCAATAGCTAAGGCCAGGGTTAAATCTTTTTTAGCAAGTAAACGCATCTGTAGCTTTAGGTCCTTAACTCCTCCCACAATTTGGTCTAGCAGCATGTCCTCAAGGTAATCCCTAAACCCACAGTGTATGGCAGCTGATCTTAATGCTGCCATGTACTGACTCACAGTTTCCCCTTCAGCTTGAACTCTCCTCCTAAAAGCCAATCTCCTAGCTATCTGAGAGGGTCTGGGGGAAGAGTGATTTGCCAGGATTTCCTTCAATTCATCCCAGCCTTTATTGAGCGTGGGGACACTAGTGCAGAGGCTGTATCAAAAACTGTAGCCCCACAGAAGCTTAAAAAATAGGACCTTTTCCTCAGGTCAGTAGCTTCGGACAAATCGATGGCATTTAGGAAGCATTCGAATCTGTTCATGTATGATTCCCATGTCTCTGCCCCCGGCTGGAAGTGAGGGAATGTCGAGTTTGAGGCCATTAGAGTGGCAGTGTTGGTCTCCTCAGCTGAGGGAACTAGAATTTCCACTTTTAGAAAAGCGTTTCTGGATGCGCCTGTCAAGCAGCATTCGGCTCCTCAGCTGGGAAGCTTTAAAGTTCGCGCTCTTTGGAGAGCGTCAGTGGCGGTGACTTCATTCAGCTCGTAGAGGCTTCAGCTCTTTTTTATTGTGACTTTGGCTCAGTTGTCTTGCCTGGTTGTCTTTACTGCATTCCACCTTCGTTGCCAGTGTTGTAGAGCGATGGTTACAGAGTGAGACGGAGCCAGGTTAAAAGCTAACAGACTTTATTCCATTGAATAAAGGGTCGCTGTGGCTGCCGGGGCTAACTGACAGCCAGCTGGCGGCGACAGCTGATGCCGTTTGACAGCTCCCTTTTATAGCCGGCTGTCAAACGGCATCAATTAATGGGAGCGAGCGGCGCTCCTGCGCAGGCAGCAGACCAGAGAGAGGACTGTTGTTAGTCTCTGCAGCACTGTTTTCTAATATTTAACTGTGCTGAGATTCAACATTGTATCTCAGGTAGGATCAGTTTCAGGGATTTGTTACCAGGTCCTTCAAAGGTTGCAGTTCTGCAACATTCATTAGACTTAAGCAAAATGGCCAATAATTAGAAGTAATAAGAGTTGCATTGCACCAACGTGTGAACGCTTCAACTCTATTTACAGACTATTTAGTTAGTAGTTCCTCAGTTTGTTTTCTTGCTTTTCATCCAATTATTAAAATATAAAATAGACTGAACAGTTTGTTTTGTAAAAGCCAAAGCCACTTTTCATGGCTTGTTAGTACCTTCCAGAAATATTGGTCTTCAACTTCCATACAATTAGCACAATCTATTACCATCTTTCATTTTTGGCACTCACAAGCTAGGAATGGGAAAAAACACAAACTGAACCTCTTTATTTAGAAAGCAACATGACATAAGAAAATCCAATATTAACATCATTCTGAACATTGTGCAGATGCATACTTATTGCACACCTGTCTGAAGCAATAGCTGTACATTGGTTCCTTGTTAGCATGCCTCAAATATGGAACTAATCTATTATTTATATAATATATTCATTAAAGCATGGCCTTCTAATCCACTCTAAAGAATGGTCTCTGTTCGCCTGTCTTGGACAAGAAGTATCCTTGGGCTACTGAACTGCAATTGTAATTACTTTTCCACACAATACGTTGGTGTTGAAGAGAGCATGAAGAGAGCAAATTAGTTTGGAACAAAATCCATATTTAGAAAGTTAAAATTTAAATGGATTCAAAATAAGTGAGAATTATGAACCTCAATCAAAATCAAAGAACAGAAGGCTAATTTCATTTTTCTTTTCAGAAGCAATGAAAGTATTTCTCCCTGGGATTGGCTAAAGGCCAGATATAAAAAGAAATCTGTACCCTTGAAATTTGGGTTGGAAGAGTTATGAGCCAATGGAGTTAGATGGAATTTTTGTTTATTTCATATATCATAGATTGATCTGAGCTGTTCAGATTTTTTTAGGTGGGTGAACATATATGTGTAGGAGAGCAGATTATGTATTGTACACCCACCTAACAAAATCTGAATAGCTTTAGTTTAACCAAGAAGGAAGAGTCTTAAATTTGTTTCTGAATGACTCTTCCTTCTTTGTTAAGCTAAACAAGGAAACCAGATGAAAAGGCTGTCATATTGCCTTCTGCAGCCTCAGAGAATATTTCTCTGGATACAAGTAGTGGCATATTTACCAAATAGGTTCTCCCCAGAAGTGGTGGGAAGGTGCAGTAGAGATTGGGGGTGGAGGAGAATTTAGACACCATTGGTGAGATTAAAAGAGATTATTCTGCCACCTTCCGCATCCCATTACATCCTTCATGTTCCCAACCGCATCCCATTACATCCTTCATGTTCCAGTTAAAAAAATATTAACAAAAAACTCCTGGCACAAATTCTTCTTTAATTCAACAGCAAAATGTACTCATTGGGTATAAAAGTGTAAATTTTTCTAATTCTATGTCTTTCTAGCTGACTCTGTCTTTATTAATGTCATATGTATTGTTGCCCATAGTGACTTGATTGCCTTTCCTTTCCTTTCTCTAGGTAATATTGCTGGTTTGCAAAAAAAATAACTTGAAAACTGTGCCTTTGTATGCCTTGGATTCTGTTTTTTCATCCTAATCTCTAAGAAAGGCTCCATCTAATTCAAGGTGAGAAGCCTAATTACAATTCTATTTTTCAGACTAAATGTCCCCTTTTGAAATCTAGTCAGAAGGTGAACAAGACAAGTTCGCTTTCTCTATATTAGCCCTGAGTTCAGCAACAAACAGGTACTAATTGATACCCTTGTGATTTTGGTTTTGTCCTTTTTAGCAGAAATTGCTTAATGAATTCTTGAGGTATAAAGGTGCCTGCCTGTTTCTAACAAAGGAACATCTGGACTCTTAAATCAGCAGAGAATAAAAATGGGAGTTAGGTTTTTTTTTTTCTCTTCCCTCTTACTTTTCATCAAATTCTTCTGTCTGGCAGAGAAGATTGTGTGGCAGCTGCTGTTGTTGGCTGCTTGAGAAATGTCACAATATACATGCAGCTTTGTACTTCAAAGACAACTACAAGAGCTGGAAACCCCTGTCTAGAAAATAGCTAATTGTGGTTATAATAAATAAGTGTGGTTATAATAAATGTTTAAAAATTGCATTAAATGACTTTAATTACACTTTTTTTTTTTTACAAAGTAAGAACTTATAGAGAATAACATACCAATTGTTTGTTTTTACAGTTTTATTGTTTATCAGTCTTCTCCAATACTGTGATATCCAGCTATTTTGCATCATATTGCCTATTATTTCCAACCAAAACAGAAAGAATGGCCACATGAATACATTTCTTCCAATAATGCTTTTGTATTTCCTTACCTTTAAAATTAGAATTATTAATATTGTCATATGAATCCTGCCTATATATATATATACTTTATTTCTCCTTCTTGAATAAACTTTATAAAATGTAAAGGATAATGTAACAAAAGAATAACAGTAAAAACTTCAAACTGTATTCTGAGAAAAGATAAACAATGAAATCTAATGGAAAAAGAACACTGAAATGCTTTATGCCATAACTAATGAGGAATTAGTTGGCTTACATGTTAATGCAACTAAGCCAATGTATTTTTCTGAAAACTAAACATTTTGCTCATTACAGAAATTTAACTTTTTTCATTATATGCAGAAATATTCTTCCACTGATCTTTGCTTATTATGCACTCTAAAAGCTTTAAAGAAAAATACATTTTTATAATTATGCAAAGGTATTTTGAAGAATTCTTTTGGCCCAACATTCCAGAAGTTCAGTTACATTTGCAAGTCGGTGGAATGAAAGATTCCTAAACAAAAATTTTCTAATGGAAAGACAGATAGGATTAGTATAAAAAGATAGTTACGGAGAACAACAGTGAAAAATGCAGTGAAAGAATCAAAGGTATACTTCTTTTTTCATGTCAGGCAGATTGATCTAGTTCATTACTCTGCCTTCTAATTTTTACAGACACTGAGGCTCATCTAGAATAGCAGTATATTATCCTATCTCGGGTCTCTTGAACTTTAGCATTAATCATAGGCAGCCTACTTTTGCACTTTCACATTTATTTATTTATTTGATTTATTTGATTTGTCAATCGCTTACAAGATAATAGATAGTATAAACATAGTTATAAGTATAAACATAGTTATGAATACATGAAATGGATACATATAAGAAAAATAAAGAAACAATAGGACAGGGACGGTAGGCACATTGGTGAGCTTATGCACTCTCCCTACAGACCTCTTAGGAAAGGGGTGAGGTCAATAGTAGATAGTCTAAGGTTAAAGATTTTGAGGTTTGAGGAAGAAACCACAAAGTCAGGTAGAGTATTCCAGACATTGACCACTCTATTGCTGAAGTCATATTTCCTGCAATCAAGTTTGGTGCAGTTAATCTTGAGTTTGTATCTATTGTGTGCTCTTGTATTGTTATGGTTGAAGTTGAAGTATTCATTAAATATTCATTGAGTACATACATTGTGTTGTGCCATAATACACTGTTGGTTTGTTTTATAAATATATCAATGATATATTCCACAAATGATATCTCCTTACTCATCAGAGACACCATTGAACGTGATCAGAAACGTACAAATACCATCTTATTTGGTCTTGAAGACATCAACGAATCAGATGACATCACCAAAGTTCATAATATCATAAGCAACTCAAATACAACAAACATCTCTCTTGAAGATATCATTGAAGTAACCAGAGATGGCCCTGGGTACAAATACAATGATGGCTTGGTGGCCCCAAAATTTTGTAGAGTTGTTTGCAAAAATGAGTTCAGCAAACGCATATTCATTCATACAATAAACGCCATTGCAAAAAACAATCCCAACCACAAAAAACTTCTTTCAAGACCAGACTTATCCATACTGCAAAGAATCTGCTCCTGTGAACTCCGCAAGGAACTCAAAAGACATCCAGACAATGGAGAGAAGGACCTCTACATTGACTACTGCACTGATTGTATCAAAAGTAAGTCACACAAGCCACAACTCCATATCCAACCCTACCTCATCCAACCCACTATCACTCAAGACTAGGCACGCACACCCTTAACTACCTCAATTCCAACTACAACTGGCCTTAAATGCAAGCTACTTAATGCAAGAAGCCTTGTGAATAAAATACCTGAATTTTTCCTCTTACTAAATATGGCTAAATTCGCCATCTGTGAAACATGTCTCAATGCATCTCTCCCTGACTCCATTACCACAGTAAGAGACTATCATGTTTACCAATCAGATCGTGAAATCTGTAGAGGAAGTGGTGTTGCTATCTTCTATAAAAAGTCCTTACATCTAAAAAACATCCAAGTTACCCAGGAGCTGGCTCTTCCTGAGACCATCGTCTGTGAACTATCCTTAAATATCACATTTCGATTCTTACTATGTTACAGAGCACCTGATTATGACATTGAACATATAAACAAGCTAAATTCACAACTAACATGGGCAACATCCTGCCCACACACTTTTATCTTTCTTAGTGACTTCAATCTACCTCACATTAACTGGAGCCTAAACAAATGTAAAACTGAACCCGTACATGCAACCTTCTACAATACAAACATGGAACTGGAACAACTAGTAACCAACAATACTAGACTTAACAACTGCCTTGATCTCATCTTCTGCAGTAGTTTGAATTCAATTTACAGAATACAAATTGAAGAACCCTTTTCCAACAGTGACCACAGCATGATTGACTTTTGTCTCAACATATGTTCACACAAAAATCAACACAAAGATGTGATCCCCAATTATAACTTCAAAAAAGGCAACTATGATCTTATAGACAATGATCTCTCATCCCTTGATTGACTATTTCTATTCACTGGATGTAATACTGTTGAAGACCATTACAACATATTTTTACTTGAAATCAAAAGAGTCATCAAACTATATGTACCAATAACAACTCCAAAAACCAGAAAAAAACAGATTACCCATAACAATAAGGAAGCTTCAATCCAAAAAGAAATCACTTTGGCGGAAAAACAAATCTGGTCACATTGCCAACTTCAAAAGCTGATACAAAAATTTATGCCACCAGATAAAAACTGAATGCACCAATTATCACATTAAACAAGAAGAAAACCTACACACCAATTCCACCCCCGCTTTCTACAATTTTGTAAACAACAAACTAAAAGACTCAAGGTCCATCCCACCCCCTGAAAGGACCTAATGGTAAAGACTGCAATGACGACACTATTAAAGCCAACCTCTTTAACACATTCTTTGGCTCAGTATTTATAAACAGCAATGGATCATACCCAGTATTTCCTAGTCGAACCACAGACAACTACAATGATCTAATATATATCGATTTTACAGTATACAATGTTGAAAAAGCACTACGCAATCTAAAACCATCTCTGTCTATTGGACCGGATGGAGTATGTGCCTACTTCTTAAAAAGCTATCCACTGCCATAGCCGAACTTCTAAGCATAATCTTTGAAAAATCTTTCAGGACCAGCTCCTTGCCAAAACTATGGTCACAAGCCACAGCCATCCCCATCTTCAAAAAGGGAGACCCCAGCCTAGTTGAAAATTACAGACCAATCTCTTTATGCTGCGTCACCTGTAAAGTCATGGAATCAATTATTAACCAATCCATTATCCTCCATTTAGAGACAAACAACCTACTCTCTAATAAACAATTTGGTTTCAGAAAAAAACTATCCTGCAATCTGCAACTCTTACACTGCAAAAACATATGGACTACACAACTTGATTAGGGAAAAGCAATAGACGCAATCTACATAGACTTCTGTAAAGCCTTTGATTTAGTGGTACACAACAAACTACTCATAAAACTAAAATCTTATGGCATCTCTGGAGACCTGCATAACTGGATAGAAGCATTCCTGTCAGACAGACAACAAATGGTCAAAACTGGGTGCGTCTTATCAAATTCTGTACCTGTCAACAGTGGTGTCCCCCAAGGCAATGTTCTAGGACCAACTCTCTTCATATTCTACATAAATTACCTCTGTGATCATATTAAGAGCAACTGCGTTCTCTTCGCTGACGATGTAAAGCTATTCAACACCACAGACAATACTTCTACCCTTCAAAAAGATCTCGACTATGTGTCAGAATAGTCAAACAAATGGCAACTTTAAATCTCAACAAATAGATGCTGTCTTACATATTGGCAAAAAAAATCAGAAAATAAAATACAGGCTGAATAGTCAAGACCTTGTTGATGATCCAAACTCTGCCAAGGATCTTGGAGTACTCATCTCTAATGATCTAAGTGCTGGAGCCCACTGTAACTACACAGCCAAAAAGGCATTAAGAGTTGTTAACCTAATCTTACGTAGCGTTTTCTCTGGTAATATTACACCACTAACTAGAGCATACAAAACATTTGCAAGACCAATACTCGAATGCAGCTCATCAGTCTGGAACTCACATTACGTATCTGATATTAACACGGTTGAGAAAGTCCAGGAATATTTCACAAGAATTCTCCACTCCTCTTCTCATTGCAGAATACCTTATGCCAACAGACTTGTAACTCTAGACCTAGAAAACCTAGAATGACGACTTCAGTCTGATCTAACTACAGTATATAAAATCATACATTGCAATGTCCTACCTGTCAATGAATACTTCAGCTTTCACCATAACAACACAAGAGCAAACAATAGATACAAACTCAAGGTTAATCGCACCAAACTTGATTGCAGGAAATACGACTTCAGAAACAAGAGTGGTCAATGTCTGGAATATTCTACCTGACTCTGTGGTTTCTTCCCCAAACCCCAAAAACTTTAACCTTAGACTTTCTACTATTGACCTCACCCCTTTCCTAAGAGGTCTTAGGGGGTGTGCATAAGCGCACCAATGTGCCTTCCGTCCCTGTCCTATTGTTTATTTTTCTTATATGTATCCATGTATTCATAACTATGTTTTCACTTATACCTATTATCTTGTAAGCAATTGACAAACCAAATAAAATAAATAAATAAAATAAATAAATAGCACAGCATGTGAATCTAATAATTGTGGATTTATCCACTAAGCCATGCTTAAACTATGGCTCAGTACAAGATGAGCCTCTTGATGCATCAGGTCTGTATGGAAGTTCTCTTTTTATTTTTTCTAGATCCCCCTCTGACTCAAAATTGGGGTTTTGAAATAGAAAATTCACAAAATGTGTAAATAAGCAAAAATTTGCAAAATAATTGTTATTATAACTCAAACAATATCCTTCTTAGAAAGAGGAGGGAAAGGAACTCCCCACTAGTGTAATCTAACCCCATCCTCCAGAAATGTGGATTGCAGCTTCTAGTTATCAACTTCTGGCTTACTAGGATATATAAAACCAGGATTAAGCATAGACGATTCTTCTATCACTAACATATGGGACTTTCTTATTTGTTTGTTTTTATTTTTTCTCTGTTTCTTTAATCACAAAACAAGAAGCAGTTATGGAGAAGAAATTTGAATTTTGGGCTGATATATCACAATATGCCTGAACTACATAGAGATCAGAATATTCAATTAACCAATTTTATCTTGATTAATTAGAACCAAAGCTGAATTTTTCAAGTAGTTTATCAACCAAATGGATTAGTGACTTGCTTTTAAATTTTATTTTTAATTGTAAGCACATATGCATTTATTGAGAACTATGTCATTGTATTCAGTGGGTCATACTTCTTCAGTGTGTTTAGTATCTCAGAATTAGTCAATATCTGTATTAGCCTCCAGAACAATTGAGAATTGCATGGATTTCTGCAAGTGAAAACAAAAGGAACTGAAGTAGATTTCTGGATAGCCAATGCCCAATATTTTCATCAGCTAGAATGACAAAATGAACTCCATTTAGTTATCTTAAGTATGTTTGGATAGTTGCCACAACAAAGTTCAAGAATTCTTTCCAAGATCTATCTATCTATCTATCTATCTATCTATCTATCTATCTATCTATCTATCCACCTACCTACCTACCTACCTACCTATCTATCTATCTATCGGCTATATACAGTCCCCTTGAGAACTGCAAAGTTTCTGAATATGTGGAATGCAAGGTATTTAGATGAAATAATAAAATTAGGCTGAAATGCATATCGTATTAAATTTTTCAGCAATTTTTACTTACCATAGACAAACATATACTAAATACAGTATCTCAAATAGACAGATCTCTAAATGTAATTTACATTTTTATTTTCAGTAGCCCTTTATTAAGGGATAAATTCTGCAAATCAAGTGGTCCAGTATATGACCATTTTTCAGGACAGATGTATAAATTTAACTGAATATTTGAAGCTATATCATTCCAAATCTTAGACCCAACTCTGATTGTGCCCCGTGTTATGCATTATGCACGCCTATCATATAAGATGCTTCCTTGCTTTCTGACTAAAGTAATGTTAAATCCCAAAGAGGAATAATTTAAGTGATTTTCTAAGATTTATTTTGAGGCTCCAGGCTGTCTAGCTCAATTCACATGATGCACAGACTAGCCAATCATATTTCAGCCAATCATCTTATGTAAATTCAAGTCATGTAGTCATTTATATTTCAGTATTACGCAAACCAGAAAATTGAGTTATTGAGTAAACCATGATTCAGTTGACCATGGGAAAGCATCTTGTGCAAATATAGCTTTTCAGGGCAACCTTTGGCATAATTGTCTGCTTTCTGGCCAAACCATCATGATGCATGACATGGGGCTGCAAATGACTTTAGGTTGTGTCATACAGTAAAACCAATTCTTCACATATCACCTTCCAGGAAACCTTAACCATAAGGGATATGGATCTAATCCAGGTTCCAGTATTAAACAGGTTTTATGATCCTGTCCGCTTCCTCAGGAATCGCAGGATCAAACAATTCCCAGGTAACATAATAAAACCATGTTTTGGTCAACTTATCCAGACTATCAAGTCAAAGTATAATTTATAGTAGAACAATTTTAAACTGTTTTCTGGAAATACTAGGAAATGTATACAAGTCACATAAGTATTCTGAACATTTTCAAGCAAATCCAGACTGCCTTCAACTATATTCACTTTGGCTATATTCACATGACATACTTATGGTTAACTTAAACATACCTTATTTGTCCCACTTCTCGGGAATGGCACAACATATGGAGCCATTGGTGAGAAGTTACAACCTTATATGCTGGCCATTAACGGAGAAGAAAAAAAATAGAAGAAATCCTATAGAGGGATTAAAGACAGAGTAGGCTACATAAGAGGAAAACACTGCTGTATTATAGTATAGAAATAATAGTAGTAGAATATAGTATAGAGCAGAGGTCTCCAACCTTGGCAACTTTAAGACTTGTGGACTTCAACTCTCAGAATTCATCAGCCAACTTTGCTAGCAAAGCTGGCTGATGAATTCTGAGAGTTGAAGTGCACAAGTCTTAAAGTTGCCAAGGTTGGAGACCCCTAGTATAGAGAACATTGTAAATGTATGATAGTAATAGAATTGGAGTATAGGATAAGATAGAGGCAATAGGAAGCTTCACAGGTAATCCTTGACTTACGACCACATTTGGAACTAGAATGTTCATCGCTAAGCAATGCCATTAAGTGACTCACCATGAGTTCTTACCTCATTTTACAACTTTTTTTTGCCACGATCATTAAGAGAATCGCCTGGTTATTAAGTGAATGCAGCTTCCTCCATTGACTTTGCTTGTCAGAAAATAGTTGGGAAGGTTGCAAATGGAGATCGTATGATCCTGGGACACTGCAACCATAATAAACACACACCAGTTAATCAGTGTCATCTGATCACAGGGATGCTGCAATGTAAGTAAAAGAACTGATCAGAAATCCATTTTTTCAAAGGTATTTTAACTTCAAATGGTTACTAAACTGTCATAAGTTGAAGACTATCTGCATAAAATATCCACCCAACCTTTATAGAGAGTATATATATAAAAATCAACCTATCTAGAATCCGGTGCTTTCATGGCTCTTTTGAGTCTAGATCAACCAAATCAGGTAGTTTTTAAAAAAGCTTGACACATCAGATAAAAAGCATATCCTATACAAAAAAGGTCATTAATTTCTCACTTGAACAGAAAATAATTAAAATTCAGATGAAATTGGAGTAACCTAAGTTAACCTATTAATAATTTTAGAAGAAAGCTGCAAGGAGATATTAATTATTAATTGCATAGAAAAATAGGGAGGGCAGACAGTGTGGAAATTTCATTAGTTTATTAACTATAGCAAGTCAAAAACAAACCAACACAATAATCCCTAAGTGGTAAAAACTCTCAACTCTCTTTGTGTCTATCTGCTATCTGCTATATCCTAGGCCCATGATGGTGAACCTATAGCACGCATACCTGAAGTGGCACGCAGAACCATCTCTCCAGGCATGCCAGCCATCGCCCGTTGTTCTTCCGGGTTCCGGCAAACGCATATTATTTGGAAACATCTGGTTTTGGTAAAAACATTAGAATGTTTATAAAAAAATAAAACAATAGAAGCAGAATTGGTGGTGTGAAATGAAAAATATGTGTTTGTCCACATTAGGAAAAGCATCTTCCAAGAGTTATTCATTATCAAGCTTATGATATATAGTCCTCAGATTACAACAATTGAGCCTAAAATTTTGGTTGTAGCTCACTGCCATTTTTTCAATGGTTGTTAAATAACTGTGATCGTAAAACAAAACACATGGTCATAAATTCAAACCCTAATCTTATCCAATGGGTATTTTGTGCTCACAAAACACATGACTACAAGATGTTGCAACCAGTCATAAATGTGATCTGGTTGCCAAGCATCTGAAATGCAATCATGTGATTGCAGAGGTGGTATGAAAGTCATAACTTTGAGGACAGGATGTAACTCATTTTTTAAAGTCCATCATAATTTTGGTCATTAAGCAACTGGTCCAAGTCGAGGATTAGCTATATTTGTCATTGCTACGATCCAGCTTTCAGGGATTTTAAACAAATTGTGGCTATCCAACAGTAAAAACTGCTAATAAAATGACACATCTACTTTATACAGATAATCTGAAAGCTCATGGAAAATCAGAAATTGAAATCATATTTACTGACAAATACTGTAAGTATTTTAGCACAGGTATATCAATGAAATGAGTCCTTAGAGAAATATACTACAATAGGAATAAAAAAGAAGTGAATAGTCGTGGAATTGAAATGCCTAATGGCCAAAGCACCAGGAGATATTGACATGAAGCTTACAAGTATCTGGGCATTTTTCAGTTAGATAACATCAAGTATGGACAAGTTAAAGGTGTGATTAGTTAAGAATAGATCCAAATAGTAAGAAAGATGCTAAAGACAAAATTGGATGGAGGAAACATCATCAAAGCCATCAATACCTGAGCCATACCTATGACATGATACACAGATGGAATTATTAACTGGATACAACGTAAACTGAACAGTTTGGAGTGAAAAACAATAAAACTGATCAGTATTCACTATACATTACATCTCCATAAGGATATTGATAGATTATATCTGCACTGCAGAAATGGAGACAGAGTTTTACTTCAAATCAAACAAACTGTCAAAGAAAAGAAGTATGCATTGTCTGATTGGCCAAGAGTAAGCATTGATGTGAATTAAAATTGGGAACTTACTGAAGGTACAAGAAACAGAACATAAATATTTATTTATTTATTAAGTTTGTTTGTCGCCCATCTCATCATGACTTTGGATAGCTTAAAATCATATTGAAATAAAGTAATAAAACCATGAACAGAATGCTGGCAAGGGAAAATATTTTTTTTTAAACAAATTTTATTAATTTTACAAAAACAGTGCACAAACAATCAAGGCATAACAGCTTACAAATTCTTTTCTAAAAAAAAATAATAATTAAAGAAGAAAACCAATAGAACATACAAAATGATTCCAAATTATAATATCAATATTTACGTTATCTATTTAACTTCATATCTTATCCCAACTTCTCCTTTTCATTCTAATTATCCAAGTTATTTCTTGCTAATTAAAATTTTATTGCCTTTTATCAAAACACAAAACATAGAAAACAAAACAAAACCTAAAACATCTTTTCTGAAGGCTGCTTGATCCCGAGTTAAAACTCTTCACACAGACGAAATTCACACATCATATTCACTTTATATATCCTTCCATATCTTATTACCATTTTCAATATCATTCTTTGTCTGTTCTATTTCCATCTATCCATTCATCTTTTTTCTTTTACTATACTTCTCCTATACACTAATTGGAGTGAAGCCTTTAAGTCATTGCCCTAACTTAAAAGTACTTCATATAACACTTAATTTATCTTGGGATTCTGTTTAGTACATTCTAAAATTACACAATAAATTTTATAAGAAAGGTCAATAACTAAAGGAAAAAACCTACATAACCACTATCCATATCATTTAATTGAAAAAAAAAACCCTAATCATATGTCTTAATACTCATTTATATCTTAAACATTCTATTCTAGATACACATATAAAAACACAATCTTATTTACCTTCCAGAATCCCCCCCTTTTTTTCAATTAGATTCACCCATTGTCTCTAAATAAGTTTTTTTTCTTTAAATCTTGCTTCCCACCATTGAGGCTTCTCCCCCCCCCCCTTTCTCTCTTGCTTATTCTTCTTCTTGCCCTTTTTACCCCTTTGTCTCTCCTCCTCCCTTTTCTTACTTTCTTTCCTTTGCTTTCTAACCTTGCATCCACCTTTTGTTTTTTCAAACCTTAAAATCCCCTTTTTCTTATCCTCTTTCTCCTCCTCCCCGGAAAAAACCCATTATTCATCAAAGATGGCTTCTTCTTCCTCTTCTTCTTTGTCCCAGCCATTCTGCTGCGTAATCAACTTTTCATAAGTGCATAACGCCATTTCTAAAAATTGAAATAGAGTGCCCAAAGTATCTTTTCCATCTTGTTCTTCCTTTTTATATTTTTGATATTCAGTCTTTAGTTCATCCACAAGCAATGCCATCATGAAAAGAGAAACTTTTCCCAAAACAACCACCCAAGTATTTTTAATCAAAAATAATTCAAAAAAAGTTCCAAAAATTAATACTTTTCTTCCTTCTTCTATTTCTCTTTCTGGGGTTACTGTTTAATCAAAGAGGTCCAATTACTATATACCTTTCTTTGGGATTCTAGGCAATCTCCTCCTTTATCAGCTTTTGCTCCAATTTTTTTTCCTCTCCCTTCCCACTTACAACAACAATTTTTTTTTTAAATGATCAGAAATCCATACCTCCAATAAGGGTTTTCCGATTTCTTAAATTATTAAGTCCAATGTCCAAAGAGTCTTTTGTCCCTTGGCTTCAACTTTCAAAATAATTCACCTTCAGTGCCCAAATAAATCTCAAATCTTCATCTGCTGTTTCTATGGGGTGGGAGAGTGAAGAAAAAAAAGTTCCCTTTAGCAGCTTTCTCTGCTGCTTTCTGTCTTCTTAGGGATACAATGTATCCTCCAGCAATTCAGACAGTTCAGTTCCAGAAAGTTTAAAAGATGTTAATTGACCCGGCTCAGCCAGCACTTTCACTTTTCTTGCTTCCTCCAACACAATTTTACCCGGTTGCAGGCTTCTTCGTGGCAGCCATTACTGACCGCCGCTCCACCACCTCGGGAAAAAGGGGTTTTTCTGGACGAGGAGGGGGTCTGCAACACCCCCAACCCCCTGTCCAGCTCCCCTCTCTCTTCGGTTGCCTCTACAGGGCAGCCATATCCCCCTGACCCATTTGGATCGGGGGCACCTCAGCGGCAAGCGCAGTAGGAATCGCGAAGTCACGAATTCCTGCTGCCACCGAAGCCACACGGAACCGGAAACCTGGCAAGGGAAAATATTACATGGTCAATTTCAGCTAAAAACTGGCCGCTGTGATTTCACGTATTAGTGTACAGAAAAGTTTACATCCTGCAAGATATCTGTAACACCATAAAACGTTAACATCTGCATATCCCACATTCTTGGGAAGAAGTTGATAGGACAAAAATGCCAAATCTAGTCTGAACATCTGGCTGTGTGATATACCATAATAATTGGTTAGCTGGACATACAGTCAGCCAGAGGTTTGGATTGGATATGGCATTTTTATCATTTTACATTGTTGTTTATAATAGTAATATATTAAAGTTGTATGCTGTCCAACTCTCAATGATTCTGGGCAATCAAAACACTCAAAGCAATTGCAGTAAAATCAATAAAAAATAAAGATAAAAGATGGCAAGTGTAATGATGTGAGGGGTGTAATTTTCCTAGTCTTCATAGCTGTTCTAAATAAGAACAGAGTGGGGCCATATGGAATTCTGGGATCAACATTACCAGAAGTCAGGTGATGAAGCAGGAAAGTGTCTTCTCAACCCGTGAGAAATGGCCTGAAGACTTCAGTACAGTGACTAGGAAGTCACACAGTAATTTGAAATAGTTATTTACTTAGAGCAAGTATAAAAATATTAGAAGGCAAAATATGGAACATTTTTCTTCACGAAAGCCATCCTGAAAAGGAACCCACTGCAAAAATTCAGATACCATCCATATGTAATACAGGTAGTCCTCGACTTATAATTATCCATTTAGTATCTGTTTGAAATTACAACAGCACTGAAAAAGTAACTTATAACCATTTTTCACATTTATGACCATTAGCGCATCCCAATGGTCACATCATCAAAATTTGGACACTTGGCAACTGACATATATTTATGACAGGGTCATATGTTCATCTTTTGAAAACTTTTGAGAAGCAAAGTCAATGCAGCAGCCAGATTCACTTTACAACCATGTTACTATCTGAATAACTGCAATTATTCATTTAACAACTGTGGCATGAAAAGTCACAAAATGGAGCAAAACTTAACTGTCTTGCTTAGCAAATTTTGGTCTTAGTTGTGGTCATAAGTCAGGGACTACCTGTAACAAAAATGGACTTCAACACTTTTATCTTTTTAGGAAGCCTACACCAAGTAGAACAATTATTTGAACTAAGTTTTCCAGGAAAATTTATTAAAATTAGTACAAAACCTTGTTTCAATTTTGATACTGGCTGAAATCATTTTTCATTCCCTGGACATTTGATGTTTCATGCTGATCTATGCTATAGATACAAAGTGCTGAACAATATTTAGTTAATATAATAATTTTCCTAGAGCAATAGAAAGATTAACCTATATTGAAACATGTAAACTACTGAGCCTAAATAATGTTTATTATTTAGGCTCAGTAGTTTACATGTTTTATATAGGTTAATCTTTTTATTGCTCTAGGAGAGCTATATTATATTAATTAAATATAGTTCAGGTCTTTGTACCTATAGCATAGAAAAGTTAAAATAAGTAACAAAATCTCTTTCTATTCTTTGCAACTTCCTTGCCTTAAGTTTCTACAGTGAAATTACATCAACATTAGCCATTAAACAGTAGGTGGGATTAAAAACTTCTCCCTCTTCAGCGTCAAATTAGCATCTCTCTCGAGTTGAATAAGATTTATATTCACAAGAGAAGCCTGCAAGAATTGTTAAATTATTTCCAAAAATAAATTACAATCATTTTAAAAAAGGAATTTCAAAGGAATCCAGACCATGCCAATCCTACAGATGCAAGGGACTATTTGATAACTGTAAAAGAAGGAAAAATAATTATTGCAACAGAATAGCAGCATGGTCTGATCTTATTTCATTAAAATGAATAAGACAAGTTAATATTATTAAAATAAATGACAAACTTTTAATTTTTAATATTTTGAATTTTCTGTCATGTTTTTGCCAAGGGTAGTAGTGTACCTTATTCTGAGATGTTATTATATCTTTCATTTGTAGTGGATTATGATAAAGAATTTTAGTTAGAAGAATAGAAAGAATGCAATGCAGATTCATTTAGAACTTTGATCTTCCTCAGTCTGAGATTTTTGGAAATGTTAATTCTTTGAATTCATAGCCAGCATGGGTATCATTAGAGCAAGCCTTACACCAAGTCATCAAAGCATAACCATCTCTGTACAAGCAGCATTTGCACAATGTATAACTGTACTTAATATGATTTACTCAGTCAGTCAGTCACTTAGATTTATACATTTATACAAATTATACATTAGCTACATGGGATTGATTCACATAACAAACTAGGTTAACAGTATAGCTCAGTAGCTTATCATTCAGTCTGCTGTGTAAATTAATGTGTATGTCAACTTTTCCTAACTCGACAAACTCCAGAGATATATTTGATTGACACATCTCAAAATTGTTTACAAAATAGACAATGGTTGGAAAGCTGAAAGTATATCAGTTTGAAGAAGTTGGTTTACCAATAACAACAAAAAAGCACTTTTAAGGAGTCCTTCCACCCTATAAATCTGCCCAGATTTGTAATGCTACATCACTGTTCCATTGCACATAGTAAATGTGATGCAAACTGGACTCTAGCATATACTCGTAGAGTATATGTATCATTCTCTATATACAGATGTTTGACATGAATCTATTCAACTAGTGCCACCAGCAATTTGATCTTATTTCCCAAGGAGTAATACCCCAACCATAGTTGGCATATGAAGACAAAAAAATTGATAAAAGGTATAAAATCTAGCTCAAATTTTCCAGGAATTAATATATTTTATAGAATGATTCAAATAGTATTTTAATTGTAGGGTCTAATTGATCACTGATAGAATCAATATTAAATTATGTTAGGAAAAAAAGGAGTTAGTGTTGGTTCAGGATGTATTTTATACATTTCCACTGCAGCCATAATTACTCAACAGAATTTTTAGTGGAGGTGGGGAGGAAAGAGAGCAGCTCTGCGGATGAACAGCTTGTAAGGATAGTCGTGTTCGGCGGCTCTTTAAACCAAGGCAACTTGACATCCTCGGAGTACCACACCGGATTCCTACTTCGCAGGCACCCAAAAAAAATCTGCAGCGTCCAGTTCGGAGGTTGCACGTCCCACCTCCAGACGGTGTTTTAAATGCAGGAAATTTCACATCCGGGAAACGAAAAGCGAGCAAAGACGTGGAATGCAAAAGGGAGAGAGGTCCCCCCCTTCTCCTCCCTCCCTTCTTTTCTAATGCTATGTGAAGTAAGTAAACCTCCCCCCCCCGCCGTTGATTGGGGGTGGAAATCTATCTTCTCCTTCCGAGCTTTGAGAAAGTTGCATCCACAGTTGGCGCAGGTGCCAGATGCAGAGAGGGAAGGGGAGAGAGAAGCACCGGGACTGCGGATCCGGGAAGCACCAGGAATTGTTGGGGAGATGTTGGGGGGGGAGGTGTTGGGGACGGGGGGGGGCGGTGGAGGAAATTGCACGGCTTCTGCCACAGCCAATCCCGGCAGCGATCACATCAATGCAAATAGGAGCACAATGGAGCTGGCAATAAGCACACTGCAGCCAAGCTTGGAGCGGGTTGCGTTTGGCTGACGGGCCGCCGCTCCAATGGCAGGAGCTGGGGGTCTACGGGTAACCAGTGGCGGCGATGTGGGGGCGTGCCGGTGTCAGGCTAGGCTGTCCTTGCAGGGTGTCTGGGCTAAACTTCACCAAATAATAGCTGTTTGTATTTTGGCTGCTGCAGGAGCCATTTTAGGTAAGTTGTGCTCTGAACTTTTTATTGGCGCGCCGTGCGCTCGCCAGGACCGCTCAGGGTGCACCAGCCCGGCTGGCTATGAATGAACTCGGGCTGCCCGGCCAAAGCCGGCAAGGCGCTAAGAGCCAAAGAGCCGGCGGTCAGTCGGTCGGTCGGCCAGCCAGGCGGCCTCAGCTCGGCGTGGGAAGGGGCATGCCGAGCGCTTAATTCTCCTCTCCGGCACTGTCATGGCGTTGGGGAGGCTCTGCCCTTGGGAGCGGACCTTCGGGCCCTGGGCGTCAGGGAGGGGATGGCTCATGTGATGCCCTCTGCGCAGATTTGCTCAGCGGGAGAAGAGGAGGAGGATGCCCGCCTGGACCCAGCGAGCGGCGATGCCCCTGGCGGCGCCAACCTCCTCTCTGAAAAGAATGAGGCTTCGGAGGTGGGGGTGGGGGAATGGGGAGGGAAGACGATCCGCAGCTCCTTCCTTGGTCGTTCTCCGGGCAGGCGGCCGGAGGGCTACGGCTGCGACGGCTCCAGATGACCCTCTCACCCCCAGAAGTTCTCTGCGCCTGCCCACTATTTTGCATGGGTGGCGATAAGGAGGATGCGCCGTGCAAGCCCAGCTGCGCCTCCTTTGAGTCTGGTCCCACGCACTGCAGTTTGCTTTCCCTCCCCCCCTCTTCCCCCTCCCCCCGTTCAAGGCACTCTTGGCACACGCGCGCTCACACAGACACACAAACACAAGAGTCCTGCCCACCTGCCTCGGTTGCAGATCCATCCACACAGACCATCCGTCCATGAGTCATGTGCATTCCTGCAACCATGACCAAGTTTGGTGCAATTTGGGGGCTAGAGAGAGAGATTTAGCATCGGAAGAGAGTTGGAAACCCCCGTCCGCACCTCTCTGCATTGTTTTGTGTGCTCTCCAGCGGCATTGCCATCTTCCGCGTTATGCTACCGAGAGCTGGTGTTGTTATTTTGTAATACGGTTTGCAGATATTTGCACATTTTGAAAAAACAAAGTCGAGGTACTAGTTACTCCCGAGACTTTCAGGGCGAAAGAGCAAATTGGGATCCTGGGTGTTCTTGAATAAACTACTGTGGTGCAGTGCTGGATTGTGAGACATTCCATGATAACCTCCTGTCTGGTGTCCTCCAGACATGGGAGATCCCAGAATCCCCAGCCAGTGCAGCTGTTGCCCATGCTGGTTGGAAATTTTTAGAGTTCTAGCCTCAGAATATCTATTGAGGACCATGTTCATTAAACATCCCACAATTTATGGACATTCCACACAATACACATGAACCTGTGTATAGCTTTGTGCAGGGAAAAAAACCGGTAGACTTGGAAAATGACCTTGGGAACTAGTAGTTTGTATAGTATGGATGTAACATGATGGAGAGTATTGAAGTAGCCTTTAGTTGAGTTAAAAATGTTTCCCAATCCCCTTTTTGGGAATCTACACTAAGTGAGTATTCCAAACAATGATTTGAGAAATATTGCTGATACAAAAAACCCCCAAAACCCAAATTAACCCAGATATTAATTGTGTATAACAAAAGCTGCGGTTTTAAGATACTTTATACTTTTACAGTTTTGTATTGTAACATTGCAGCCGCTACACAATTTAAAATCTGCAAAATAATCTCTCAGTGTTTCTTTATACACAGAGCAAGCAAAGACATTTTCTAATGCTGAAATGATTAGAAAACGGAAACTAAGCTGCTAATGAAAGCAATTAATGAGTAGGGCTTTCTGCAATAGCAGCTGTGGATAAAACTGTGATCATTGCCAGATCATAGGTTCCTCCTCTTTTGTTGGGTGCAAATCAGACATAGAATGTTCGGGACTTTGCAGTGGTAATTCAAGATACAGAAAGCGTAACAAGTCTCATTAAAGTAACTTCTCATTCATTCTGTTTCTGCTGTTTCCTAGTGAACCTATAGTTGAATTACAAAGCTTTAACCATCATGTTGGTGATTTCTTTGGAAATTATTTATTTCTTATTCTAGGTACTTTTTCTGATAGAGTAGTATTGATCAATAAGTTGGCCTAAACAGTATAGGAAGTCAAGAGGTAAGCCTGCATGCTAATAATATAAAGAGAAGGAATATAATAAATCATACAAGTTACAGTTTGTGAAACCATTTTCATGTAAACTGAAACATTTTCTCTGCAGTGATTTGAATTTCTGACAATTGTTTGACATCTTAAAATAGGAAAGATAGGAAACTGATGAGGCATTTTATATTTATGAGATTACTGGTTGGATTATTGGGCAAAATAGAGCTGGTATAGTGGATTGAATAAACTGGACATGCTACAATATTGGATCTTTAACCTACTGATCTGTTGGAAGGCTAAAATCGGACTCTTATAATCATGTATGTTATGGTGAATGTCTTGGAGAACATTTAGTTGACATATTTAAATTAAATATGGGATAAAATCAATCAGTATTTATTAGCCTATAATGTTTTTAAATTATTACTAAAAGATTGAACCAAATTCTTAGTATCTCACTATGTTGTCTCCTTTCCTATTTCAAGGCATTGTGACTTCAATCTGTTTTCTTAAGCAGCCTAGTTCACATATAGATTTTTCAGACTGTTTTATGATTTTCTAGGCAAAACTACAGAAGTTCAATTTCCTTGTGGTCTCCTGTCTAACAAGGTCGGACCCTGCTTAGCTTTTGGGGATCAGTCAGAATTTGCTAATATTGTTGGTCAAAACTGGATAAGAATATTAACTATTGTTTCAGTTGATGGTGCTCTAGTAACATTCTAATGATGGCATTTTAATATTGCAGGCAGATATATTGAAATAATTTCTGAGATTATCATATACTACATGTAATACTAATATAATACAAAATTATTTTTGTTTAATACATTGCTATTAAGATCATCCTTTCATTAATATGTTTTGTCTTTACTCACTGTATTTCTGTACTACCTTTAGGACTCTAGAAGGAATTCATTAATGTGAGGAAGAATCATCTCACATTAACAGCTTCCTTGTCCTACCCCCACTCATATGATGTCATGTGCAATCTCAAAAACTACCCCATAGGACTTAAACTCCTCCAAAACAGAATTTGAGTGTACTTAAACGGTGGGAAATCCTCTTCCTATTGATAAATGCAAATTTTTGACAAAAAATGCTATTGAACATCACACATAGTCTTTGGATTAATTTTCTGACATGCAAAGCAGCCATGACACATTTGCTTGGAAACAAAACAAAAAACAATGTTTACCGTAGTCGTGCTTTTTGTACAATCAATGGATATAAATCTAGTTTTCATGATTTTGCCAGTATTTTAAGTATTTATTATTATGCTGTTATTTTTAATCGATTAAAGCCAGAAGTGAAACTATGGATTGATTGAGCTTATTTCAGTATCATATAATTATAGGATTATAGAGTTTAAAGGGACCATAAGAATAGTCTAGTCCAGCCTTCTGCAACATACAGAAAAACTGTTTAACTCATTCATAAAAGGTGGCTGGCTTCTTCTTAAACATTTCCAGAGATGAACCCTTTAGTAGAGTATTCCATTGTTGTATAGATTTTAATTATCAGGAAGTTTTCCCTTATATTTAAATCAAATCTAGGTAGCTGCAACTTATACATGTCATTTCTGTTTCTGTTGCCATAGAAAACAGTTCACAATATCTTTCCTGGAGCTTCCTATTATGCACTTTAATACAGCTAACATTTCTCCCTTGTCATCTTAATGGACATTCAAGGTCCTTCAGCCGACCATCAGAGATATCTTTTTTGTCCTTCTTTTGAACCATCTTCTACTTGTCAATATTCTGTAAGGGGATACCTGAAGTTGTATGCCAGCTGTGATCTCACCAATGCCAACTGGAAAGAAATAATGATTTCCAGTGGTTCTTTTGATGCTCCCCAGAGCTGCATTAGCCCTTTTAGCAGCTGTCTGACACTACTAGTTCATGTTTAGCTTGTTGTCAATAACTTCATCAAAGTCTGTCTCAGAATTAGGTTTTTCAAGCCATGAATATATATCCCTCATTTTTTACCCCCAGATGTAATACCTTACATACTTCCCTGTTAAGAAACATCTTGTTCCTTTCAGCCTAGTCTTCCAACCTGCCAAGATTAGGCTACAATTTTGTTTGGTCATCCTGAGTATTCTAGATTTTCTAATGTTATGTCATTCATAAATTTGGTAAACAATCCATCAGTGCCATCAGTCAAGTAGCTAATAAAAATGTTGAATAATACCGCCCTAAAAATGTATCCCTGTGGAATCTCATTAATTCCTACTTCACTTAAGTGCACTTATTAGTGAGAACGCCTGTAGGACTTTGTCAGGAGGTTTGCTGAAATCAAGATTGATTATATCCACAGTATTCACCTTGTCCACTAGAATAATTACTAAATCAACAAGGAGACAACGATTGTATTATCTAATTTATTTTTTACAAAGCCATGTTGGTTCTTAGTAATAATAGCATGGCTTTCAAAGTTCTTACAGATGGCTTGCTTTTTTACAGGGCTCCAACATTTTTGCAGGTTTCATATTAGGGTCATTGGTCAATAATACCTGAATCTTCTTTTCTCCCATGAGCTGTTCAGAGCATCCAGAAGTGGGAGGTGCTTCAGTCTCTTCTGGAAAGGCTGGGCTTAAAACTCCGGAACGCTCCTCCTCCTCCACGGGACACCTCCTCAGCGTCCCCCAGTTTTAGCTCAGCCTTCATGGTGAGAGGTTGTGCACTCCCTGACTGGAACGGTTTCTGATTCAGCTAGTCAAGATTCAGGTTTGCTCTTGGGTTAATTTGGCTTGCAAATTTTTTCCCCTATTAATCTGGCGATTTCAAGGCTTGTGGCTCTATTAGGTTATCACCCCGATCAGTTGAGAGCAGCTCTTTGTGACTGTGGAGCTGCCACTTCGCAGGCCATCTGAGACGGCCGCTTCAGGCAATTAGCCTATCTAATTCCCTGATTGTCTTATCTTTGCGATCTTGCCGGAATGCTCGCAGCCGCGGCTCACTTCTTACAGGATCATTTGTCTGACATTTGGAGAGTCAGCAGCAGCGACTCGTTAAACTGCTCAGGCATTTAACATCAGAGTTTCTGCCTTCCCGCCCTTTTAAACAGCTGGCTTCAAGTTCGCGCCTAAATATTACAGGCACCATTCCCCCACTGGTTTCCTTTCTTGGGGACTGGGGCAAGTACTTTCCCACTCCACTTTCCTGGGATTATTTCTCTCTTAGCCTGCTGGCGTTAGATAAGCAGGCTAGTCCTTAAACAGGAATTGTTTTTGGATCGTTACATTGGAGCGAAGCCTCAAGTGCCATTTCAAACAGTGGGACGCTTTTGACAGGAAAGGATCCATCCAAGACCTGTATAGCTGGTTTTCCTTGTTGGGGACTAGGGATCCTGAATATTTCTTGCTTGGAGTGCTTGGGGTTTTTTTCTTGCTGGGGATCCTTAGATACTGTTTCCCATATATACAGGCTTACATATAGATATAGGCATAAGTATATATATATGTGTGTGTATGTTTGTATATATATATATAATTAACACTCCTGGAGAAGCGCCCTACTTTCAACCACAGGGGAAGACACCAACCCTAAGTACAAATAATAATAATAATAATAATAATAATAATAATAATAATAATAATAATAATAATAATAATAATAATAATAATAATAATAAAGTTAGAGACACGAGATTCAATCCTTCACAATGGAAGGTGACAATGTCTTCCGCTCCAAGACAAATAAGTCCCGAGATAAGTCAGTGGGCCCCAAAAAGGCCTCTAAGGCAGCGGATAAGGATGATCATAGATGGCACCAAGCCTTGGAAAGGCAATGGCAGAAATGGGCCAGGGAGGCGGACAAGATGGCTATGACACAACAATCGGATCAGGGCCCAAGTACATTGTTGGGGCTCTTGGACTTATCCACCCAGCCCAAACAGGCTATTTCTGGACAGCCTCCCATAGGCATATCTTCTCCAATGACCACTGCCCGGCGAATCCCAGAGGCAACCTTCACCCCTACAGCCGCCGGTTTAAGACAGGAGGAGGGATTACCTGAGACAATTCCCATCGAAATGAGGCAATGGATGGAGATAGCCATACAAAAGGGCACTGCGGCTGGAGTTCAGCAATCCATCCGGACCAGACACTTTTCGGCTACTTTGGAGGCGGGATCCCTGTCTGCTCGATCCTTTGCACATATGGGACATCATCAAACTCAGGTATTCCCCAATATCCCTGACATACCAGCCCAGGGTCTTCGGGAGGAGGTGGAATTAGATGGCTAGGATGTTCCCGTAGAGGTGGGGTCAATCCATCAGATGGACTTGGGGTTGTCAGAGGCTGACCCACTAGAACGAGGAATGTCGGATGACGAAGGCCTCATTCCGGACCAGCCTACCTTTTCTATCCTTTTTCGTCTGCACCTCTTTAAATCTTTACTGTTCAAAGCAAAGAACACCGCTAAACTAGGCACATCAAGCCCTCATCCATTGTCAACAGGGTCTCAGGATGAATCCGAGGATCTAATATTCTCACAACGGCTAATGAGGCAGAAACTATTCCTGTCCCTCATATGTTTGCTGAATTAGTACAAAATCAGCAGCATCCTACCCAGCCCCAACAGGGTACGATAAACGATACTATAATTTGGCACTAGAGTTTTCAAATTTTTTTCAAAAAGCTGGAGGTGGATGAGTCCATTGTGGCACTGGCCTCTTCAACCTTTCCCAACGAGGCCGAGGAAGCCCTTAGACCAGAGGAAAAGAGAGCAGAGTTGGCACTCTGTAGGGCGCATGTTTCTGACACCTGGGCCATTAGGGCAGCTACAGCTGCGTCCTTTTTTACACAGTCCTCCCTATGATGGCTCTTCCACTTGAGGGATATATTGCCGGCGTCAAATGTCAGAGCCCACCAGGACATTGCTAAGACATTGCAGCGGCAGAATTCTCCACCGACGCCACATTTAATGCAGTCAAATTCTCATCTAGAGCCATAGCATCTCATGTATCAGCACAGAGACTGCTAAGGCTCAGACATTGGAAGGCAGGTACCAAGCATAAATGCAAGCTGGCATCAGCCCCAATATCGAGCGATAAATTATTTGGCAGTGTCTTGGAGCCCCTGCTTATTGAGAATAGAAACAAGAAAAAAGTGCTTCCCCCTCTTTTTCAGAGGTCTGAAAGCAACGCCCCAGTTGTTTCAAAGGGGTTCCTTTCGGCCCTACTATCAAGGCCCATATGTTCCCAGATTGCAAAGAACATCAGGCTACAGACCCAGTTTTAAACAGGATAGGTCGGAATCTTCCGACAGAGGTCAGCGGGGAGGCCAAAACAGAAGAAACCTCAGAGGTACCAGAGGCCGATTTTTTCATCGCCCCAAGTGAGTCCTTGACAGCAGCTCCCATTGGAGGACGGCTAAAATTTTTTGCTGATCAATGGGTCAGCTCCACTTCTGATGCGTGGGGGCTCTGTTAGGTTTGGTTTGGTGCTAGAGTTTCAATCTCCCCTCCGAACTTTTTCATTAGGAGCCCTAGGTCCACGGACCCCATTAAGAGAGCGTTGATGCAGGAGGCTATCAATCATCTTCTGCATATTTGGGCCATTAGAGCGGTCCGATCTGAACAACAGGGTCAAGGCTGTTACTCTCTATTGTTTGTGGTCCCAAAGAGTTCGGGGGGCTGGAGGGCAATTCTGGACCTTAAACATCTGAACAGATCATTGGTTTATCGAAAATTCAAAATGACTACTCTATTCTGCTCAGCATCAGAGAGAACAATGTCCTGACCTCTATAGATCTGACAGAGGCTTATCTACCCATACCAATTAGACCCGCTCACTACAAATACCTTAGATTTTGTTATTGTGATCAGCACTACGAATATATCGCCCTACCATTTGGTCTGGCTTCGGCCCCTAGGACTTTTACCAAGGTCCTAGCAGCTTTGCCTGCCTCCCTCAGGATCAAATCTATTTGTTCACACTGTTATCTGGATGATATTTTAATTTTGTCATCTTCTAGACATCAAGCAAATTTGGATACCAAGATTACTCTGGAGACCCTTCAAGGTCACGGTTTTTCCATAAATTGGGGTAAAAGCCATTTGATCCCTTCAACTAGGTTAGTTCATTTAGGGGCAGTGATAGATACTGTGGAGGGCAAGGTTTTTCTCTCTCAGGACAGGTTGAATAGTATCCAGTCTTTGGCCAGAGAGGTCAGAGCCTTAAAGAGGGTTTCCCTGGCAGTTCTGTCTCAACTGTTAGGGAAACTGATTTCTTGTATTTCCATTGTGCCTTTGGCTCGATTCCATTCTAGAGATCTGCAATGGTTCCTGCTATCTTTCCAGCGATCCAGAAGAGCCACTTCCAACGTCCGGATAAAGGTACCGCACAATGTTCTCTGATCGCTCCGCTAGTGGTCGGAAAACACGATAAACATGGGGTGTCCTTTCAAGGAACCTTGCAGAGCAACGATCACAACCAACGCCAGCCTGGTAGAATGGGGAGCTCGCTTCCAATCCCACACTGCATAGGGAATTTGGACTATTTCTGAACAATCACAAAGCATCAACCTGTTGGAGCTGTGAGCGGTTCATCTGGCTTTACGCAGCTTTCTACCCCTTTTCCAATCATGCCATGTTCTGGTCTTGACAGACAATATCACAACCAAGGCCCACATAAGCAGACGGGGGTACCCACTCCAAACTTCTGATGTTGGAGACGGCCAGGTTGTTCAAGTGGGCCGAGGCCAATCTATTGTCACTCAAGGCAGAGCACATAGTAGGGGCCTTAAACACACAAGCAGACTGGCTCAGCAGGGCCTCGATAGGTCAGGCAGAGTGGCACCTACACCCATCTTTCTTCCAGGAAGCAGTGCAGAGGTTTGGGCAACCGGTGATCGATCTATTTGTCTCTCCCCGCAACGCCCAATTGCCCCGATATATTTCAAGGTACCTGACTCAGGGGGCGGAGGCTGTCAACGCTCTGTGATATCAGTGGCCTCCCAGACTTCTATATGCTTTTCCTCCACTCCCTGTAATACCCAGGTTGATCCAGAAGTTATTGGAGGAACGAGCGGAACTGATATCGGTTGCCCCTTACTGGCCCAGGTGAACGTGGTTCGCGGACTTACAGGACCTGTCAAGAGAACAACCTTGGAAAATTCCACCATCGAGGGTTTCCCTCTCGCAAGGGCCGGTACTTCACCCGGACCCACAATGGCTCAGCCTAGCCGTATGGTTGAGCGGAACCGTTGAGCGGAACTGTTTAAGGACCCAACATATTTCAGAGGATGCCATTGCCACCATACAAGCATCTAGACGGTCCTCTACAAATCGTATATACGAGGTCACGTGGTCCGCTTTCTGTCGCTGGTGCCGGGGGCCTAAGATCATCCCAACTGCCCCATCAATAGGACAATTATTGGACTTTTTACAGGAGGGGTTGACCAAGGGCCTATCTCCAAATACTTTACGCAGACAGGTGGCGGTCTTAACCTCGGTGATATCCTGGGGTGACCTTCGTTCCATAGCGCACCATCCACATATCCACAGCTTTCTTAAGGGTGCTGAAAACTTATGACCTCCTGTAAGTCATCGCTATCCCACTTGGGAGCTCGACAAGGTGTTAACCGCACTTACAAGTGGCCCGTTCAAGCCTTTAAGAACCGCTAGTCTCAAATTCCTGACATATAAGGTGGTCTTCTTAATTGCCATCACATTAGCAAGGAGGATTTCCGAGTTGGCAGCATTGTCGATGAGAAAGGACCTGTGCATGTTTCATGTGGACAGAGTGGTTCTCAGATTGGATCCATTGTTCATCCCTAAAGTAAATTCAGCCTTCCATAGAGCGCAGGAGTTGGTGCTTCCAATTTTTTGTCCAAAACCATCTCATAGACTGGAGCATCAATGGCATTGACTTGGCGTTCGAAGGGCCTTAAGCATCTATCTAGACAGCACGGCGGCTTTTCAAAAATCTGAGGCTCTATTCCTATCCTTCAACCCATCCACTTTAGGACACAGGGTGTCATTGAAAACCATTGGTAGATGGTTGAGAGCCATCATAGCTAAAAGTTACGAATGCCAGTCCATCTCAGTTCCTAAGGTCATTACAGTCCACTTGACAAGGAGTGCGGCAACATTAGCAGCATGGACCACTCGGGCTTCCATAGATGAAATCTGCAGAGCGGCGATTTGAGCTTCACCATCGCCCTTTGTCAGAAATTATGAAATTTATGTCTACGCCTCAGCGGACGCTTCATTAGCAGAAGAGTCCTGCAGAGGGTCCATAGAGTTTAGGAGTAGATTTCGATCCAGACGGAATCCCTTCCTAAGGACAAGCCGAGCTTTGGTATGTCCCACTTCTGGATACTCTGAACAGCTCATGAGAGAAAGGGCGTTGGTACTTACCTGATACTCCCTTTCTCTGTGAGCTGTGAAGAGCATCCAGCCCTACCCATTTCTTTCCATCTGGTGAGGTTCCATTCCGGTCAGGGGTCTAGATTAGGTGATGAGTCCCGGACTTTGGCACTCAGTCTTCGCAAAACTAGGGGACGCTGAGGAGGTGTCCCGTGGAGGAGGAGAAGCGTCCCGGATTTTTAAGCCCAGCCTTTCCAGAAGAGACTGAAGCACCTCCCACTTCTGGATGCTCTTCACAGCTCACAGAGAACAGGTGTATCAGGTAAGTACCAATGCCCTTTTTTTCTTTCTTTCCTGTAGAAGGTCACATTTGCTCCTCTTAAATCTGTTCACTGCTTCCCGGTTGTCAGGACCAAAGTAATTGACAGAAATCCTGATAAACAGTTCCTTTATAATTCTAAAATGAATGTATTTAGAACTTAGAAACATGGACATTCAAATTAGCTATAAGTTATTTTCCTATATATATTTTTTTTGATAAAAGTTTTATTGATTTTAACAACAAACAAAAAACATATAAGACATAAAACATAACATAAAAAAAATATCATTCTTCATAAATTTACAGTATATCAGTTGGTTTACCACTCCCTTTTATGCATCCATTTCATAGTCATCAAAATAATTATATTACATAATGACTCCCATTATCAATCATCAATAAAATATCCCAATATTATTGAACAATCATTTGACTATAATTTTACTAATTCATATTTAAGCGAGATAACTATGATTACGTTAAATTATTTTAAAACAAATCATAGAATCATACCAAATCTATCTTAATAAAATATTCTAAAAAATTATCAAAACCAAGAAAAATTATGTATTCATTATTTCCTAAATATTTAAATATTCTAATATTATATTGTATTATCTAACCATTGATAAAAAAGATCCCAAACTTCATAAAATTGTTTATCGTCTTGTTCTCTAATTTCAAATGTCAATCTGCTCATTTCAGCACATTCCAATATTTTCTTAATAATTTCTTCCTCTAATGGTATTTTCTCACTTTTCCAACGTTTAGCAAATACAATCCTAGCCGCTGTTAATACATTTACAATCAAATACTTTAAATTTTTATTATATATATCAGGTACGATTCCCAATAAAAAAATCTCTGGTTTCAAATCTATGTGTTTCTTTGTCATTTTTTCCAGCCATATGCAAATTCTAGTCCAGTATTTCCTGGCCTCCCCACAAATCCACCACATATGGTAATATGAGCCAGGTATCTGATGACATTTCCAGCACTTTTCAGATTTATTCTTGAACATTCTTGCTATTCTTGTCGGGGGAAAGTGCCACCTGTAAAACATCTTATATAAATTTTCTTTATATGCTGTTGACATTGTCATTTTATAATTTTGTGACCACAATTTTTGCCATTTCTCTAAATCAATCCCATATCCAAAATTCTTCCCCCAAGCAATCATTGTTTCTTTAACTTGTTCTTCCTCTAATTTAATTTCCAACAAATAACTATATAGTTTTTTAATCACTTTTTCATCGGTACCTGTCAAAATCCTATCTAAATCAGTCAATTTATCATAAAATCCTTCTATTTTAGAATCTTTAAGATACCTTGCATGTATTTGCGCATATGAAAACCAATTCATCTTTATACCTTGTTCTTCTAAATTTTGCATCGTTTTAAGTTCACCCTTTTCATCCAATATTTCCCCATATCTGTTTGTTCCTTCTTATAAGTTATAGGATACGAAAAAGCTTCAATAGTTGATAACCAAACTGGAATTTTCAAATAACATTGTTTCTTCATTTTCTCCCAATTCAACCATAACAATTCCCGTATATAATGCCTTCTAAAATAACCCTGTGATTTAGTTCCCTTATACCATAAAAAAGCATGCCAACCCAATAATAAATCATGACCTTCTAATGTCAACAATCTAGTCTTTCTTAACGTTATCCATTCTTTAACCCACATTAAGTTTGCAGCTTGATAATACAACTCCCAATTAGGAAGGCCAAATCCTCCTCTAATTCTAGCATCCTGTAAAAGTTTTAATTTTATTCTCGCTTTCTTGCCTTGCCATATATACTTCAACACAATTTTATTTAATTCTTCAAAGTAATCCTTACTTAACCTAATTGGTATTGTTTGGAACAAATATAAAATTCTGGGTAAAATATTTATCTTAATTGTTGAAATTCTACCTATCAATGACAATTGTAGGTTTTCCGATTTTTTCCGGTCGGATGCTATCTGCTGTTTAAGTTTAATATAGTTATTCTCTTTCAGTGTAGTACATCTTGACGTCAAATATATCCCCAAATATTTAACTTTGTTCGTAACTTGAATTTTCAATAAATCTGCCAGACTTTGTCTTAATAACATGTTCTTTGTCAGAATCTTTGTTTTGTCTTTATTTATTTTTAAACCAGCCATTTCACCATAGTCTCTATCTTTTCCAATAGTTTTAAAGCTGTCTCTAAAGGGTCTTCCAAAATAAAGACCAAGTCATCCGCAAAGGCTTGCAATTTGAATTCCGCCTTTTTGACTTTCATTCCTTTTATGTTTATATCCTCTCTAATATTTCTATTTAAGATTTTCAAGGTCAATACAAATAACAAAGGAGATAATGGGCATCCTTGTCTTGTACCTTTTTTAATATTGATAGAGTCTGTGAATTCTCCATCTATCATTACTTTTACCATTTGCTTATAATATATGGCTTCTATTGCTTGGATAAATTTTCTAGCAAAGCCCATCTGTTCCAATAGTAATAACATAAATCTCCAGTTCACATTATCAAATGCCTTTTGGGCATCTAAAAATATCAAAGCCATTTGTTTTTCCGGGTGCGCCTCATTCCAATGTGTCCAGGATTACCCTCATATTGTCTTTAATCTGTCTCTTTGGTAAAAATCCATTCTGATCAGAGTGAATAAAGTTATTTAGGTATTTTTTAAGCCTTTCTGCCAAGATTGAAGCAAAGATTTTATAGTCTGCATTCAATAAGGAAATAGGTCTATAGTTCTTAATTTGTAATGGGTCAACCCCTTCTTTTGGAATAAGTGTAATATAAGCTTCTGACCATGTTTTAGGTATTTTCTTATTTATCATAACTTCATTCATGACTTCTAACAGTGGAATGTTCAACGATTCTTGTAATGTTTTATAAAATTCTGCCGGGAAACCATCTGGTCCTGGTGCTTTTCCATTGTTTTGTCTGTTGAGTGCTTCGGTTAATTCCATCATTGTTATAGCATTTTCTAACATTTTCCGAGTTTCATCAGGTATCTTAGGTAGGTTAGCATTTTGTAAATACTGTTTAATTTTTTCCTCATCAAGATCCTCCTGTTTATATAATTGTCCATAAAATTCTCGAATGATTGCCTTTTTCTCCTTATTACCATAACAAATTTGACCATAATCATCTATTAACTGTGATATTTTCCTTGATTCTTTCTCTTTTCTCAACTTATATGCTAACCATCTACCTGGCCTATTTGCATCTTCAAAATAGTTCTGTTTAGCACTTCTAATTTTTTGTGCCAGTTCCTCTTTCTCTGCTTGATCCATCTTATGTTTAATTATGTCCATTTTAAGTTTGATATCTTTTTTCTGTGGCATCTTCTGTTATTCTTTTTCCAGTTTTTTATGGTCATCTTCTAAAGCTTTAATCATTTGCCTCTTCCTAATGTACTTTTTCTTTGTATAGTCAATTATTAATCCTCTTGCATATGCCTTCATTGTATCCCAAACATTCTCCGTCGAACTGCTGCGAGCATCCAGAGAGTGGGAGGTGCTCCAGTCTCGTGTCATACAGGCTGAGCTATAATTGAAGGAATGCCCTCCTCCTCCACGTGACTCCTGCAGGCGTTCCCCCAGTTTTAACTCAGCCTTCGACAGACAGGCAGCTATATTCGTGTCTTGGCCATTTCAGATTTCTTGCTTAGAATTCTTGTATCAGGTTTGCTTTTCTTTTAATCTTTGTTCCTTGCCTTAATTGTGTGGTCCCAAATTTCTGTCAAGCGAGGTTTTCGCCTTTAGGGGGGAATTAGGGGGAGTCGGAGCCTTTGCCCCCCCCTCCTTCTCCCTCTGCCAGCCTTTAAATTGCGCTCCCAGGAGCAGCCCTTTCGTTCAGCTTTATTTATCATTCGTTGCGTCTTCCCCCCACCAACGCAGTCAGAGGAAGCTCTGCTTCTTCTCCCAGCTCTTTATTTTTGCCTTTTCCCTCCATTTAAGGGCTGGTGCGTCTCTGGATTATTAGCGCCACTACGGGTGGCCATTTTAGGCGTGCCTCGTGGTCGGCACCATTTTGACTGATCAGTTTAACTTGCGTGGTTGCTGGTAGGCCCTCAGCGTGAAAGGACGCGTGGAGCCTGATTTTATTGAGAATACCGTGGCTCCAGGCCCTGTTATTCTCCGCTGCCTTCCTGTGCCTTGTTGGTTCCGTTATTGATTGCCCACAACTTACCCAGAGACGCAGGCACGTACCTTCCAAGTTCGCTGGGAGGCTGCCTTAGGGGGCCTTCTCAAACCCCTGTTTTTGTCTGTGGATATTTCAATTATATTTATATATAGGGGTTATTGTTGTTTTTTTCTGGCCTTAGCGTTGGATTTGGCTTCCCCTCTTGCAGTTGTTGTTTAGCTAGTTGTTTATTGAGTTTCCTTTCAATTTGATTATCTTCGGGCTCCACCCACCTATATATATATATAAATTAAAAAATAAAATAAAAATATATTATAAATACTAGAATAAAAAATTGTTTTGATTATTCTTGATCTGTTACTAGTAGGTAGATAGTTAAGGGAATTTTCCCTTTTCATTTCCAAAAGGGGGACGTGGCCCAATTTTACGAAAACCGGCTAGAGCGATAGGCCGAACTCCTTGGCGCACCAACCGCCTCTCCTATATTCTTTGTATCATGGCAGAGGGAAATCTGAGTGGGCCTTCCTTAAAGGCCAAGCCCAAGACCCACTATTTGCGTGCAAAGGACAAGGATTTCTCCAGTGCCTCCCAAAGGGATGCCTTGAGGCGTCTTAAGGCTCTGGAGAAAGAATTTAGCAAACGTTCAAAGGATTCGCCTTCTGTAGCTCTTGCTCCTCCCTCTCTTTCTGTGCATTCCCCCCTGCCCGGACAGTCTTCCCCCTCCAGGTGTAGTTCAACACGGAGTTTCCATTCCCCTCGTGCCCCCGAGGCAACTTTTACACCAACCGCAGTGGGCCTAGGCCAAGACCCGGCTTCTTCTATTATCCCAGACAGTATCAAGGAGTGGATGCAGCTTGCCATCTGTCAAGGGATCGCTGAAGGCATGCAGCAACTCTCAAGGACGGAGCCTCAGGGGATGGCACCTGGAATTACATCCGTGTCTACTAGACCTATCGCCGGGTCGGCTTCCCAGCCGGGGCAGGTACCTCTCCAATTGGAAGTTCCATGTCTGGAGGCTGTGGAGGCCCTGGTGGAGGAGGAAAGGGACTTTCAGTCTGTAGGGGAAGAGGAAGGTTCTGATAGAGGGTCTCTGCATTATTCAGATCCCCTATTTGCACTGGACCCCATGGAGGAGGAAGTGTCTGAAGACGAAGGCATTTACCCTGAGCAACCGGCTATGGTGGGCCTGTTCAAACCTCAGTTGTTTAAATCTTGATTATTTAAAGCTAAAAACATTTCAGGTCTTCTTTCTCTGTCTGCTTCTGAGCCGCCTCCAGCTGCCCTGGGGGGTCAAGAAGACTCCATATTCACTCATCCTGTCATTGAGACTGAGGTATTTCCAACCCCCCTCATATTCTCCGATCTCGTAGCAAGACAACTGGCATTGACAGGCCCCTCTCCTGCCCCTTCTAACCAGGATAAGAGGCTGTTCAATCTCGATCCGGAATTCTCAGCCTTGCTGGCTACTCCGGAGGTAGACGACCCATCCTGTGGTGGACGTGACAATCTGTCAACAGAGGACAGCTATTCAAAGAGCCTCAAAGGGTTGTTCTCACGACAGACGCAAGTCTTTCCGGATGGGGGGCCCACCTGCAGTCTCTCTCGGCACAGGGAGTTTGGACTCATGCGGAGCGAAGTCAGAGCATCAACTGGTTGGAGCTTCGTGCAGTGTACCTGACCCTGTGAACATTCTTTCATCGACTGAGGGGGCGCCATGTCCTGGTCCTAACGGACAATACTACAACCAAGGCCCACATCAATCGGCAATGGGGCACCCATTCCCTCCTTCTCATGAGAGAGGCCAAGCGACTGTGTCGATGGGCAGAGGCGCATCTTTTGTCCATCAGAGCGGAGCACATCTCCGGAGGCTCCAACGTCCAAGCGGACTGGCTCAGCAGGGCAACACTGGATCAGGCAGAGTGGCGTCTGCACCCACACCTGTTCAGAGAAGCAGCAGCCAGGTTCGGTCAGCCCCTAGTAGACCTTTTTGCATCTCCGCTCAACGTGCAAACACCAAGGTTCTTCTCCCGTTATCCCTCCAGCGGAGCAGAGAATCACGATGCCTTGCGTTGCCCGTGGCCTCCCGGGCTACTGTACGCCTTCCCTCCGCTTCCACTGATCCCCAGGGTGATTCGAAAATTGACAGCCGAGAAAGCAGAAATCCTCATGGTGGCACCATATTGGCCCAGGAGGCCGTGGTTTGCGGACCTCCGCAATCTGTTGGTATCTCCGCCGTGGAGGATTCCGTTGGATCAGATTTCGCTGTCGCAAGGCCCACTGCTTCATCCAGAGCCACAGTGGCTACAGTTGGCCGTTTGGAGGTTGAGCGGGAAAGGATGATTGAGGAAGGCTTATCAGCCCAGGTCATTAACACCATTTTGGCGGCTAGAAGGCCTTCTACCACTCGCATTTATGATGCGACCTGGAAAAGTTTCTGGAACTGGTGCCACAAATCATTCATCGATCCACGCTCTTCTTCAGTTGCACAGATCCTGGCCTTTTTACAAGATGGCCTAGATGGAGGTTTATCACCGAACACCTTAAGGAGGCAGGTAGCGGCGCTCTCAACGGTGGTTGCTGGCAGTCCTTTCGGTCCCCTTTCCCACCATCCTCGAATCAAGGCTTTTCTTAAAGGGGCTTCTGATTTGTGCCCGTCAGTAGTGCATAGGTACCCAACATGGGACCTTAATAAAGTTCTCCTGGCCTTGACTAGATCTCCTTTTGAGCCTCTCAGGGAGGCGTCACTTCAATTTCTTACATTTAAAGCAGTTTTTCTGGTGGCTATTACTTCGGCTAGAAGGATATCTGAAATTGCAGCTCTATCCGTGAGAAAAGATCTGTGCATTTTTCATTCAGATCGGGTGGTTCTGAGACCAGACCCAGCATTTATGCCGAAGATCAATTCACCGTTCCACAGGGCGCAGGAGTTGGTCCTGCCTAATTTTTGTCCGAAGCCTCTGCGCGAGCAAGAGAGGCAGTGGCACACCCTTGATGTTCGAAGGGCTTTGCGTATTTACATTTCTTGCACGCAGTCCATCAGGAAGACAGAGTCTCTCTTTTTGTCCTTTCAGCCAAAGACACTAGGCTGTAAGGTTTCTCCGTCCACGGTAGGCAGATGGATTAGGGCTACCATATCCAAAGCCTATTTAGTTCAAGATATTCCAGTTCCCAGTGGGGTTACCGCTCACTCCACCAGAAGTGCAGCTACCTCGGCAGCCTGGGCTACTCAGGCGTCTATTCTTGATATTTGCCGGGCGGCCACCTGGACTTCCCCATCTCCCTTTATAAGACATTATAAGATTGATGTTTACGCCTCAGCTGAAGCATCTTTTGGCAGGCGAGTTTTGCAGCAAGTGGTTAGAGATCCTGGGGAAGTTCCAATCCAGACGGACTCCCACCCGTAGGACACACTGGCTTTGGTATGTCCCACTCTCTGGATGCTCGCAGCAGTTCTACGGAGAATGGGCGTTGGTTCTTACCTGATACGCCTCTTCTCGTGGAACTGCGTAGAGCATCCAGCCCCATCCTGTTGGTCCATCTGTGAAGGGAGAAAACCTGTTTCAGCCAATGATTTCTAATGTTGTAGTTCATGTTGTTTAATACTTAAGAGTAGCGGGGTTTTTTTGTCCTCTCGTCTTCGATAAAACTGGGAGGAACGCATGGAGGAGTCACATGGAGGAGGAAGGCGTTCCTCAATTTCAGCTCAGCCTGTGAGAAGTGAAGATTGAAGCACCTCCCACTCTCTGGATGCTCTACGCAGTTCCACGAGAAGAGGCGTATCAGGTAAGAACCAACGCCCATTCTAGATCGTCGCAGTGGTTTCTTCTGCCATATCAACACTCCGGTCAGAGCAACTCCAACATCGTGGTGAAGGTCCCTCCAAGAGTCCTCGCCTCTCTTCTATGGTGGACAAGACCTTCTATCAACAGGGGCCATCTGTTCAAGGATCCTCCAAGAGTCACGCTCACTACAGATGCAAGTCTCTCCGGATGGGGAGCCCATCTGCACTCCCTTTCAGCCCAGGGCATTTGGTTGGCAGCCAAGTGGCGTTGCAGCATCAATTGGCTGGAGCTCCACGCAGTGTACTTGGCCCTGAAGGCTTTCCTCCCTCAGGTACAAAGGAATCACATACTAGTTCTAACCGACACCACCACAACCAAGGCGCATATCAATCGCCAAGGGGGCACTCATTCTCTTTGTCTCATGCGAGAGGCCGAGCAGCTATGTCGATGGTCAGAAACACACCTTCTATCCCTCAGAGCGGAACACATTTTGGGAGCCTCCAATGTTCGCACAGATTGGCTCAGCAGAGCCGCATTGGACCAAGTGAAATCGCGCCTTCATCCTCTTCTGTTCAAGCAGGCAGCAACGATCTTTGGCCTGCCTCTGGTAGACCTATTCGCATCTCCGCACAATGCCCAGACACCAAGGTTTTTCTCTTGCTACCCCACCAACGAGCAGAGAATTACGATGCCCTGCGTTGCTCTTGGCCTTCCGGTCTTCTGTATGCCTTTCCTCCTCTCCCTTTGATCCCAAGGGTGATTCGGAAACTGGTTCTAGAGAGGGCAGAGATTCTCCTGGTGGCTCCGTATTGGCCCAGGAGACCGTGGTTCGCAGACCTTTGCGATCTGTCGGTGGCCCCACCATGGAGGATTCCACGGGACAAGATCTTCCTGTCCCAGGGCCTTCTCATCCATCCAGATCCGCAGTGGCTTCAGTTGGCCGTCTGGAGGTTGAGCGGGAAAAGCTAAGATCGGAGGGTCTATCAGCCCAGGTCATCACTACCATCATGGCAGCGAGACACCCTTCCACCACTCGCATTTATAATGCAACCTGGGACTGTTTTTCCAAATGGTGTCATCAATCTTCTATCGACCCGCTCTCCCCTTCCGTTGCGCAGGTTCTGGCTTTCCTGCAAGATGGCCTAGACAGGGGTCTTTCACCTAACACTCTGAGAAGATAAGTTTTGGCTCTTTCGACGGTGTTTTCCGGCGACTCGTCCGCGCCACTATCCCATCATCCTCGTATCAGAGCCTTTCTCAGGGGGGCTTCTAACCTGCGCCCCCCAATGGTTCACAGATACCCGACTTGGGACTTTAATAAAGTCCTTATGGCGCTGACTAAATCTCCCTTCGAGCCTCTCAGGGAAACTTCACTTCAGTATCTCACCCTTAAAGTGGTCTTTTTCGTAGCAATAACTTCAGCTAGAAGGATATCTGAAATTGCAGCTCTATCCGTCAGAAAGGACCTGTGCGTTTTCCATCCGGATTGAGTGATTTTATGGCCTGATCTTGTCTTTATGCCTAAAATCAATTCGGCCTTTCACAGAGCACAGGAATTGGTCCTGCCTAATTTTTGTCCAAAGCCCGTGCGGGAGAAGGAACGGCAGTGGCACACCCTCGATGTGCGCAGGGCTCTCCGTATATACATCCATCGATCTCAGCCTATCAGAAAGTCTGAGTCTCTTTTTCTCTCCTTTCAGCCAAAGACAATGGGATGCAAAGTCTCCCTGTCTACTGTAGGTCGCTGGGTTAGGGCTACCATTTCTAAGGCCTATCTGGCTCAAGCCCTACCGGTTCCTAGTGGGGTAACCGCTCACTCTATCAGGAGTGCGGCTACTTCGGTAGCCTGGGCTACTCAAGCTTCCATTCATGACATCTGTAGGGCGGCCACTTGGGCCTCTCCATCTCCATTTATACGACACTATAGAATTGACACTTATGCCTCCGCTGAGGCTTCCTTTGGTAGGCGAGTCCTTCAACAGGTGGCGAGAGAGCCAGAGGAAATTCCGACCCAGACGGAGTCCTGCCCGTAGAACAACATGCTTTGGTATGTCCCACTCTCTGGATGCTCGCAGCAGTTCAACGGAGAATGGGCGTTGGTTCTTACCTGATACGCTTCTTCTCGTTGAACTGCGTAGAGCATCCAGCCCCACCTTTTTTATTCCGTCTGGTAGGGCATTCTGTTTCGGCCAATGATACTGTTTATGGTTGTTGAGAGTTGTTTTTTCCAGTTCCATTAGAGGATTGTTGCTGTCCTCTCGTCTTTGTAAAACTGGGGGAACGCCTGCAGGAGTCACGTGGAGGAGAAGGGCGTTCCTTCAATTATAGCTCAGCCTGTATGACATGAGACTGGAGCACCTCCCACTCTCTGGATGCTCTACGCAGTTCAATGAGAAGAGGCGTATTAGGTAAAAACCAACGCCCATTCTGTATTGAAATGTCTTCTTTTTTGTTTTCATTAAAGAAGAAGGCCAATTCTTTTTCCATCCATTGTGTAAAATCTTTTTCCTTTAGAATAGTATTGTTTAATGTCCATCTAGATCTTCTTTTTTGTCCTTTCCATTTAATTGTCATTGGATTATGGTCTGCCCATGTACTTGTTTCAATATTTATTTCTTGAAAATTAGATAATAATTCTGTTGATGTCCAAATCATATCTATTCTGGACCACGATAAATGCCTGTTTGAATAAAAAGTATATTGTTGAGTTTTAGCATTTCTTTCTCTTCACGTATCTTTTAAATTTAGTTCATCTGTCATTTTAAAAAAGGATTTAGGGAGAGTTTTCCTATTTTGTCATGTTGTTTTTACTGTATAGTCCAGTTTATTGTCTACAATTCCATTGAAATCCCCCATCATAAGTATATTAACATAGTCCAGTTCAATTATTTTCATACGTAATTTTTTATAAAATTCTTCTTGTTTATCATTTGGGGTATAAATTTCAACCAAGAGTGTTTTTATATTATTATCCACTATTTCAACTATTAATACTCTTCCGTCTTCATCAGTATAAATCAATTTGGCTGGAGTGGTTTATTTGACATACAAAACCACTCCTCTTTTCTTACAATAAGTCAGAGAAGTAAATATTTTCCCTAACTTTGGTCGTATCAATAATTGTTCATGCTGTTTTTTAATGTGTACTTCTTGTAAGCAAATTATATCAAATTTTAGCTTCTCTAATTTATAAAAAGTTTATCTTCTTTTGATAGCTGAGTTCAGTCCATTTATATTCACGGAAATCAGTTTTTTTTCCCCCATGGTTATGCTTTATATTTAGGTCTAACAGCTCTCGTGGATCTTGTTTCACATTGTTCTTTGATCTCCATTTGTCCACCTATTGCGCCTTCTTTTTCCATCTCCATTTGGTCCTCTTCAAATTCAGTTAAAATCTTTTCTTTTTCTATCTCCATTTCTCTTCTTTTGAAAAATTCCTTATAGAATATTTCTGCTTTCGCAATTGAATCAATTCTGTGTCTCTGTTCTTGCCATGTAAACATTAATCCTTCTGGAATCAGCCATCTATAGTTCACCTCTTTTTTCAATAGCATTTTAGTCAAAAATCGATACTCTTTTCTAATCTCTCTCACTTTTCTAGGTACTTGTTTTAAAACCAGGATCTCTTTGCCTTTATATTTCAACCCCTTCTCTCTTACCACTTGTAATATTTGGTTTTTAATAGTTTTTTTGGTGAATTTAACAGGGACCTCTCTTGGTAATTGGTTCCTCGTCGTATATCTTGTGAAGACTCGATATATCTCATCTACTCCATCCATCATCTTTTCCTGTTATTTCCAAGACTCCAGCCAGAATTTCAATCATTACTGCCGCCAAGTTTTGTCCTTTTTCTTCCTCGATATTTTGGAATCTAAGATAAAATTCTGACCTGTCCATCTCCCACTTCAACATCCCACTTTTTTCTTGTTTGACCATTCTTAATCTGTTATCGATATTTCCAATTGTATCATCTCTTTGCTTGTCTTTCTCTTCTATTTTTTGGATTCTCTCATCGTGTTTCACCATCATTTGTTGAAAATTTTCAAATTTCTCATCCATCTTTCCAATTCTTTGGTCAATACTCTCCTTTCTTTGTTCAATACTCATTTTAAGATCTTGCATTCCTTGCATAACCATCGTTAAATCCACTTGCGCTTTGTCTTGCTTCACCATTGTTGAAAGTCGTCCTCCAGATGACGGGGAGACAGGAGTAGAAGTTGAGATGTCCGAAGATAAAATTTTCTTACTCATTTCGATAACTCAGGGTCTTCCGGGTCTTTTAATCCAATTAATGAGGTAGCCAATTATAATCCAATTTAGAAAAAGGAAAACACCATAAAAAACGAAAAACAAAACCAGTAATAAGTAAAAAGCCCAAAATTAAAGAGAAAAAATTCTTCAGGTTCTTCAAGACCTTAATCCAATTGTGAAATACGCAAATATAATTCAAAAGTAAAAATTAAAAAATGAAGAGAAAAAAAGAAGCAAAATAAAGCCCAATAATATCAAAAAGTAATAAGCAAAGAAAAAGGAAAAGAAAAAAAAAGAAAAAGAGAGTTCTTCAAGTTCTTCCCAATTGAAAAACCTCAGAAGATGAAAAAAAGCCATAAAAATAAGTCAAAAATAGAAATCAAAAGGCAGACATCCCCATGAAAAAAAAGAAAAAAAGCAAAAAAAAGAATATTCTGAGGCTTCCCCTTTAAAAAAAAAAATGAGATATAATAAAAAATAAAAATAAATATATGAATATTACAAAATAGTGTGGGGTTGGAGGGGAGGGATGAAACAATTAATAAGGAGTTAAAAAAAAAAAAGACACACACTGCCTTTTATTTATCCAAGGCTCTTATTTGACTTCTCCACAAATTTCAAAGCCAAACTTCAGATATTCATTTAATAATAGAAGTTCCAAAGAGCACCTGTGTAAACATCCTCCAGTACTCTTCCCTCTATCTTATCATTTCCAGTAGCCTTGAGAAAGGTTTTTCAAACAAAAGTTTTTCAACTTCAAACAGAATATTTTTCAACTTCAAACAGAATATTTTCAAGCCTCTAGTTGGCAGTGTTACAAAGTTTCTTCTATCCACTCCCCCTTCTTTCCCCCTGAAAAAAGCCTAAAAAGAGCTTCGTTGCCGCGATACAGCTGCGATCTCGGGGCTCTGAGATCACAGCTGATATCTTTGCCCCTGGTTGGTCCCAACGGACCTAATCCGTCTCGTAGTGACGGTGACAGTAAGGGGCGCGTTCTGTAGATTCCGGGGACATCGCAAGTCCCTGGTCGATCCAGAAGAAGCCCTTTTGCCAACGGTGGAGAGGCAGCCATTAGGCTGCTGAAGCTGGGACAGCTCCGGAAGAACGGGATAGAAAGAAGTGTATCGGCTGGTGAGGATCTTTTTTTTTGCTTGGGACTTAAGAACACTCTAATATGAGAAGAAATCTGTAAACTTATTGACAGAATTTGATTTAGCAGCGATTTTTTTTAGTAATGTCAAAGTGAGGCTTGGCTTTTTATTTTTACTTTTTTTTTCTTTACTGAATTTCTATTGCGATCTAGTTAATCAGACTGGTTTTTTTCTTTTACATTTTTATATTTATTTGCTTTCTCTTCACCTTTCTGACTGTTTATATTTTTTAAAATAGAGGCCCCCTTTAATATATTTTTTTAATAAATATAAAGATACATAGATACTTTTTTCCCCCCTCTTTTTAGGTTATTTTCCTATATTTTTATGGACAGACACTCTCCTTTAATATCATTTCAAAATGCAACTACTTAGATGTCATATTACCATATTACAGCAATACATCCATGATTTTCCAGATGAAATTCAGTATATGATAGCTTTATAAGACATATAATGAATAAGTAAATCTCTATATAATTACTTCATTGATAGCTTTAAAGTACTTGGGCTCCTGTTTGATCGGTGATAAAATAACGTATACAAACCGGTATGGAATTTTGCTAAAAAAGCTTCTTACCTCTATTTGAACATTTTTTATTAAAAAGTCCTATGGAAGCTATTCTTGGCAAAATTATTTAACTTTATACTTTACTTTAGAGATTAGTCTTGCTTTGTTCCAGCTTAATTAGACAGTTGCCAGTTTCATTACATATATGAATCAGTACAAGCTGTCTGCAGCATTTTCACAACTTGGGTTTAGAAACCTCAATTTAAAAATGCTGTAGAAAAGAGGAGAGGGAAGATCTGGATGAAATAGAGTTTGTACAATGAGGCAGATCAGGGAATAGGTTTGAGCCTATTTGCAGCTCCAGATTTAATTTGGCATAGAGGATGAGAGGTCTTGCCATTGCAAAGAAACCTGAAGTCCAGTAACTCAGCAGAATCAAGAGGCATTAAAACCTGCCCCTCAAGGTTATTAATATATATAAAAGAACTGTATTTTCTCCCACCAAAATGAACTAAAAAATCTTAAAACATAATAAGGCACAGAGGAATGGAACTTGCTTCTATGCAGAAATGCACATTTAAATATTGTTATGCGAGTGTTATATTATCAACTAAATAGTTTTGGAAATTTAGCTGAAATTATTTCAAGGATATTGTCATGGTCGCTCAATGGTTTTCTTGTCTTTTTTGTGTGTGTGCTACTCCTAAGGTTTTACGCTCATTTATTTCTTAAAGCATGTGTATAACTACCCATCTTTCAACCAACTCTGGGAGGCTCCCAATCAAAGTGTATGAAATATGTATTTTAAGATGTATTCATGCAAGATCAGTAATGAAAGTAGAACTACTACTTCAATGTGATTTGGAAATCAACTGCTAATTAAGCTGCTTTCTACTTACTACAAAGTTGCTGCAAGATTATTGGTATTAAGGTGAATGAGAATTGCACACCTGTACATTTGATTGTGTGCAGTCTTTATTTGGGCACATCTTATTTGTCTCAATAAAATTTGCATTGGAAATATTCCAGATAAACTCTGATTTTATTGTATCTCTTAATTTATATTAGAAGAGAATATATGTAGTTCAGGATTGAATTATGGAATCCTTGATGCTCCCTGAACAATTGTTTGCGTGCAGCAGAGGTGGTATTCAGCCGGTTCTGACCAGTTCTGGAGAACCGGTAGGTAATGGAAATTTTGAGCTCAGGATTGAATTATGGAGTCCTTGATGCTCCCTGAACAATTGTTTACGTGCAGCAGAGGTGGTATTCAACCGGTTCTGACCAGTTCTGGAGAACCGGTAGGTAGTAGAAATTTTGAGTAGTTCAGAGAACCAGCAAACACCACCTCTGACTGGTCCTGCCCCCATCTATTCTTTGCCTGCTAAGTCCCAGCTGATTGGCTGGGTCTTCTTTCGTTGCCCTGCACTGAAGAATGGAGCTGGAAAGCAGGTTAGTGGGGTGGGGAGGGAATGTGATTTTGCAGTAATCTTCTCCCAGGAGTGGGGAAGGAATGAGGATTTTGCAGTATCCTTCCCCTGGAGTGGGGAGGGAATGGAGATTTTACAGTATCCTTCCCCTGCCATGCCCACCAAACCATGCCATGCCCACCAAGCCATGCTGACAGAACTGGTAGTAAAAAAAATTTTGAATCCCACCACTGGCATGCAGACATTTCATTTACCTGACTAGGTGACATCATCAATGCACTGATTACTTATACACTCCCCTGTTAGTTTACATAAGAATTGCAGAGACTGTTTTTCTCTAGTTTTTCTCAGTGTGAGCCAGTTGTTCCTATCTTATATGAATGTCATGCTGTACCTAACATTCTTAACATTTCCTACCAATTCTAATAGTAGCTTTACAATTGGCTGTTAAGGTCAGGATCTAAAAAAATGTTTACTTGTTAGTAATGGTTTTTTTCCTTGCCTTATTAGTCAATTATTCTACAATTTTCTGTTGGATAGGAAGTTCACCTTTGTATAGTTCTGAATCATTTCAAAATACAAGTGGGTCATTGTTTACAATGCTCATCAATGCAAAAATACAATTCTTTACTTATCGAAAGCTATCATATCAGGAGTAAACAAAATTTTGTCTCTCCTTTCAATATTTTGTTGATTTATTTATTTTCATTTTCTGCGTCACATTTATATGGGCACTCACCTTACACAAAGTGATTCTAGGCAGATTTTAAAAAAAACTATTAAAAATGTATTGGAAACCAATTAAACACAAATAAAACAGTAAACAAAAATAAAACCCAAGTGGGAGATTATTACACATAATATAGCCAGAGTAATTGGCCAGGTAAGTAGTCAGAATAGTTTTGGATTGAATTTAGAATAAGGAAATCAGCTTCATACATTCATATTTTAGATGAAGCATTCTCAAGTATTGCAAATCAATAGCATCCTTAAACCCAAAATAAAACCAAGCAGGCATTTTGCCTATCAGCATTGAATTTATTTTAGTCCAAAAGAAAATTGAAGAGGCAGGACCTTATGCTGTTTTAACAATCCTAATGGAAAGGTGCTAAATAACCTTCACCTTTAGCCCCTGTTAAAATTAGTTAAAAATTCATAAGCTGCACTCAGTTACATTTACAGGCATTTTGTTTGGTTTAACTAGCTTTCAGAATATCCAACTTACAAAAATTCCTTATCAGCATTCATGTAGGAATGCAGTTTTTGGTATTTATTATAGATGGCTGTCTAGCTCCTTCTTGAAGACATTCATTCAAGAAAGGCAACCCTCTTTCTAACTAAATGCTTCCACGATACAACACTGTTTAACAAGATCTAGGTGCTGGGCAAGGGACATAGGGGAATTTTGATGGACCTGAATGGGGAAGAGGCATCAGGATGGAGTCAGTGGAGAAACAAGCTTAGTGGTTCAGGCTGTGGCTCCCAGAGCAACTTTCACAGTGCTGACAGCTACTACCTTTGGAGCTGACACCTGTCCTGTTGCCCTAACTCCTCCCCAGGCAGGCCTGGCAAACTCCCTTTGTCAGTTGAGACTCTGCCACTTTACTGTGTTCACTGTGCCTTTGCCTGGATTCCGGGATAACAGTGGAAAGACTGCCTGTACCCAGTACCCTATTTTGTCCTCTTAAGACTTGGTTCCTAGTGTTCTAATCCTTATTCTTCTCTGCATCTGTTCCAGTTCATTTACTAAGTATACTCTAAGTATACTGCTGATTAGGATCAAGTTAAAGAGAGCTGATCACTGTTTGCCTTCTTTGACTTGTCAGAGGAGAATGGGCTCTTCTGTACCAGAATTAACACAACTCTTTCTCTTTGCTGAATATCAGAAGAGCACACCTAAGCTGTACATTCTCCTTAGAGCTGTTCGGATCGTCCAGAGAGTGGGTGGAGCTTCAGTCTCTGCTGTTGTAGACTGAGCTTAATTTCTGAGGAACGCTCCACCTTCCATCACGTGGCTTGCCATCGTGTTCCCCAGTTTATGCTCAGCCCTCGTGCAGAGTAGGCAGTGTTTGTATGTGCTCTTGGCTGTTTCAGGAAAATTCCAATTTGAATTGTTTTTGCTTCATTTCAGGTTGTATATAATCCCTTCATTGTGTTTTTTTTCCTTAGCCCTGCGCAGTTGGTCCTCCTTATTTGGTAGAGTTCCCAGGGGGTGCCAGGTTGAAGGCCAGCAAAATTACAAGCTGCCCCCCCCACCCTCCCCTATTGCTTTTCTGCCGCTTTCGTTCTGTTCGTTTAAAACGCTCTGTTTTGTTCCGTTTCCCCCCCACCGAACTCCGTTTTTTATATCGTTTGAACGTTTGCTATCCTCTTTCTGTTTGTCCTTCCCCTGGGGTCCTTGGATTGCCCCTGGGGATTCTCCTGGTCGCTGCAGAAGGGCCCCTGCAAGCCCAAGTAGTGGCGGCTGCCATTTTTGAGCAACACCTCGTGGCCGAGCGCCATTTTGTTTTACCCTTATCGTTCCGATCTCTGCAGCATGCCTATTTAAAACAGCAGGACCGGCAGGCCTGTTGAGGAAATAAAATTGTGCTGTTCCAGTTGGAGGCTTCTGTTCCCACCTCCTTTTGTTGGCTTACCCCGCAGCCATCCGTAGCGGCCGCGGTTTATTCCCACCACTCCCGCCCGGTTCCGCCTGGGACGGCAGTCTGGTTCAGGCCTGGCTTTGCCCTTAAGGCATCTGTTGTCCTCTGATCATCTCGATCAGACCTTCCAATAATAATAATAATAAGAAAAAGAAGAAGAAGAAGAGAGAGAGATCTTCAAAAATTATTAAATCAGAAAAATTAAGAGACTCAAGTAGGCCTAAGCTTACAAAAAAAAAAAAAAGAAAAGAAAAGGGGGAAATCATTTATATACGGAGCAAAAATACAGAGAATAACAACAAGTAAGACAAACAGATTAATTATAAGCGAATAATAAACGGGGGGGTGTAAAAGAATTTCCCAGAGCTCCCGGCCGTCGTTGTAGGTTGACCCCTAGGCGCGCCAACCGCCTCATATTTGATCCTTCACCTTCCTCAACGATCCAAAATGGCAGAAAGCAATCCTTCAAAAGGTCCTTCCTTAAAGGCCAAAGCAAAAACCCACCACCTGTGCAATCAGGCTAAGGAGCCCACCAAAGCCTCACAAAGGGACGCCTTAAGAAGATACAAGGTGCAAGAAAAAGAAATAGACAAACGCACCAGACAGACAGACCCAGTGCCTTTTCCTCCCGATCCAGGCACAGCTCGCCCTCTCAAGGGCAACAGGCCCTGGGAACACCAGCCAGGCGAACTCCAGAGGCTACCTTCATGCCCATGGCTGCTGGCCTGCGCCAGGAGGAACCTCTCATTCAGGCGGTTCTGGAGCAGCTCAGAGCCTGGATGGAGATGGCTATCCGACAGGGAATTGCAGAAGGAATGCAGCAGATGGCTAGACCGCGGTTGCCTCCGAATCTGTAAGATCATTCCCTCACATTCCGCAACTATTTCATGATCAGGTGCCCCTCCAGGGGGAGGTTTCCCATTCAGTCAGGGAGGACGAGGAGGCGGCGGAAGGGGACCTAGATTTGTGCAGGGAGGAGGAGGAGGAACAATTTGACCTGGGGTCCTTGCAATATAACGAACCCCTTCCGGACTCAGATCCATCAGAGGCGGAAATGTCCGAGGACGAAGGGCTCACCCCTGACCAACCCGCTTTCGTAGGGCTCTTCAAGCCCCAGCTATTCAAATCCCTCCTCTACAAAGCTAGGAACATCTCAGGCCTAACTACCCAGAGCCCCTCTGATCCCACCCCCTTGGTTCCAGAAGGGCCAGAGGACTCCATGTTTAGACAGCCGGTGGTGGAAGCCGAGGTCATCCCAACCCCCCCCATATTCCTGGATCTGGTGTCCAAGCAACTGGCCTCCTCAGTTGGCCCCCCGGCCCCTTCGGCCCATGATAAAAGGTTCTTCAACCTTGACCCAGAGCTCTCCAACCTGCTGAGCACCCCGGAGGTTGATGAGCCCGTCGTAGGCCTGGCCTCTTCCTCCACCCTCAGCGACCCTTTAGAGGCTCTCAGGCCAGAGGAGAAGCGGTTGGAGCTGGCATTGCGGCAAGCTCACCAGTCGGACGCATGGGAGATCAGGGCGGCCACGGCCGCTTCCTTCTTCATCAGGTCGTCCATTTGCTGGCTTTGCCAGCTTAAGCAACATGTCCCGACCTCCAATATCCGCGCCCATCAGCACATTGCCAAGATTACGGCTGCAGCGGAGTTCTCAGCAGACGCTACTTTTCACTCAGTAAAATTCTCCTCCCGCGCCATTTCCTCCCACGTCTCGGCCCGCCGCCTGCTCTGGCTAAGACACTGGCAGGCGGACCTCAACAATAAGGTGAAACTAGCTTCCGCTCCTTATTTCACGGGAAATAAGCTGTTCAGATCTTCCCTGGATCCTCTCCTAGTTGAAGGAAGGAATAAAAAGAAATTCCTCCCTTCCCTCACTCGTAAGTCAGAACCCAGATCTCTGCAGCCCTTTTGGAGGGCTCCCTTTCGTCTCTATCCCCAACCCCCCTTCCCTCCCAGGTACCAAAGGTTCCCCTCCTTTGGCTTGGGACAGCCCCAGGACAGGTCCGACCCCTTCGATAGACACAGGAGAGGCGGAAACTTCAGGAGGCCCTTTCATGGCTCCGGCAGCAGGCCCTTCCAGCGCTCCAGATAGGCCACCTGACCTCATCCCCATTGGCGGGCTTCTTAAAGCCTTCGCCAGCCAGTGGGACTCATCCACTTTGGACGCTTGGGTCAGGGATACCGTCAGGTTTGGCCTTGCCCTCGAGTTCCTCTCTACCCCCCCTGATTTCTACATTACATGTCCCCTCTCCAAGAACCACACCAAACGCAACCTCATGGATTCGGCAATTCAGCACCTACTGGACATTCAGGCCATCCAGCCAGTTCCTCCATCCCAGAGGGGACAGGGCTTCTACTCACACTTATTCATGGTGCCCAAATACTTGGGGGGATGGAGGGCTATTTTGGACTTTAAGAGGTTAAACCGCCACCTGGCATACCGCAGATTCAAAATGAACATGCTGCAATCCATCCTCTTGGGAGTTCGACAGGGAGACTGGTTGTCATCCATCGACCTCTCTGAGGCATATTTACACATCCCGATTCGACCCTCCCACTCCAAGTTTCTGTCTTTCGGCTATAATAACCTACACTTCCAATACCTGGCCCTCCCATTCGGGTTAGCCTCGGCCCCCAGGACCTTTACCAAGGTCCTGGCCGCTCTGGCTGCCCACCTCAGAACCATCCCGGTGTGGCTCCACTGTTACCTGGATGATGTTCTCATCCTCTCCCCTTCCAGGGAACAGGCCATCAGGGACACCCAAACTACCCTCACCTCCCTCCAGGAACACGGGTTCCTCATAAATTGGAAGAAAAGCCAACTGGCCCCTTCCACCAGGCTACCCCACCTGGGGACTATAATAGACACAGTCAAAGGGAGGGTGTTCATCTCTCCGGAAAGAATACTCAGCATCCAACAATCAGTCAAGCTCATCAGACGACACAGGAAGGTCTCTCTCCTCGAATTAACCAAGTTGTTAGGTAAGATGATCTCTTGTATTTCCGTTATTCCCTGGGCCCGTTTCCACTCTAGATCCCTCCAGTGGTTCCTGCTTCCGTACCAAAGAGCTGGGTCAAGCAACTCAAGGCGCAAGGTCATGGTCTCGCCAAGGGTTCTCACCTCCCTCCTCTGGTGGAGTAAGGCATCAATCAACAAGGGCTGCCCCCAAGGAGCCACCAAGACTCACCGTCACCACAGACGCCAGTCTGTCCGGATGGGGCGCCCACCTTCTTTCCCTTACAGCTCAGGTCAGATGGTCAGCGACAGAGAGGCTGTGCAAAAAAACTGGTTAGAGCTTCGCGCTATCCACTTGGCCCTCAGCTTCTGGGCTGTCATGTCCTCATTCTCACTGACAACATAACAGCAAAGGCTCATGTCAACAGGCAGGGGGGCACTCAGTCCTCAAGCCTAATGAGGGAGACCGAGCGCCTCTGTCGGTGGGCAAAGTCTCACCTCCTCTCACTCAGGGCAGACCACATTTCAGGCATCGACAACACCCGAGCAGATTGGTTGAGCAGGGCCACCATAGACCAGGTGGAGTGGCGCCTCCACCCAGCCCTGTTCAGGGAGGAGACAGCAATATTCGGCCTGCCAGTGGTAGACCTGTTTGCCTCCCCCCTCAATACCAACTTCTACGGTTCATCTCCAGATTCCCATCCCTAGGGGCGGAGAACCACAACGCCCTTCGATGCCCGTGGCCCTCAGGCCTTTTTTACGCCTTCCCCCCTCTGGCACTGGTGCCCAGAGTTCTACAAAAGGTACTCCACGAGAGGGCGGAAGTGCTTCTGGTAGCTCCTTATTGGCCCCGTCGCTCCTGGTTCGCGGACCTCCGCAGCCTATCCATAGCCCCCCGGAGGATCCCAACAGACAGGATTTCTCTGTCTCAAGGCCCCCTTCTTCACCCGGACCCCCAATGGCTACAACTAGCCATCTGGAGCGGGAATGTCTGAAGAGGGAGAATTTCTCCACTGAAGTCATCAATACCATTTTAGCAGCCAGGCGTCCCTCCACCAGAAGGATTTACGACACCACGTGGGACAATTTCCGCAAATGATGTGCCAATCTCCTCATTGACCCAACGAACCCATTTGTGGGCCAAATCCTCGACTTTCTCCAGGAGGGTCTCAGTAAGGGACTGTCCCCCAACACACTAAGGCGTCAGGTAGCAGCCCTATCCACCGTCATTTCCTGCGAGGGTGTTAGTTCCCTCTCTCACCATCCCCGCATCCAAGCATTTCTGAAAGGGGCCTCAAACTTACGACCACTGCCCCTTCACCGGTACCCAACCTGGGACCTCAACAGAGTCCTGACTTCTCTCACTAAGCCACCCTTTGAACCCCTAAGAGAAGTCTCTCTCCAGTTCCTATCCTGCAAAGTAGTGTTCCTGGTGGCGATCACATCAGCCCGGAGGATTTCAGAGATCGCTGCTCTGTCAGTTAGGAAAGACCTGTGCGTCTTCCATTCTGACCGGGTGGTCCTCTGACTTGACCCTTCATTTCTACCTAAAATTAACTCGGTTTTCCACAGGGCTCAAGAACTTATCCTCCCCAATTTTTGCCCCAAGCCAACTCATGAAAGAAAGATTCTATGGCACACCTTCGACGTCAGACGGGCCTTGCGGATCTATATTAAGCGTACTCAGACCTTCCGTAAATCCGAGGCCCTGTTTATTTCCTTTCAACCAAAGTCACAGGGGCTCAAGGTACCCTCAACCACCATAGGCCGTTGGATAAGGGCGGCCATTTCAGGGGCATACCAGGCCCAGGCCCTCCAAGTGCCCAGGGGTATCACGGCTCACTCTACCAGGAGTGCGGCAACATCAGCTGCCTCGGCTACCCAGGCCCCAATACTCGACATTTGCCGGGTAGCAACGTGGGCCTCCTCATCGCCTTTCATTAGGCACTACAGAATCGATAGGTATGCCGCTGCGGAGGCTTCTTTCGGTAGAAGGGTTCTTCAGAGGGTGCTCAGGGATCCCGAGGAGTCGTCAGACTAGACAGTGTCCCTCCCGTAGGACAGGCCCCAGCTTTGGTATGTCCCACTCTCTGGATGATCCAAACAGCTCTAAGGAGAATGGACGTTGGTTCTTACCTGACATGCCATTTTTCTTGAGCTGAGAGGATCGTCCAGCCCCTCCCTTTTCCTTTCATCGTCTGGTGGGGTCTTTTTTTGGCCAATGCACTTTAACTCTAGTAAGAGGAGAGCACGAATGCCTGTTTTCCTCTCGTCTTCACATAAACTGGGGAACGCGATGGCAAGCCATGTGATGGAAGGTGGAGTGTTCCTCAGAAATTAAGCTCAGCCTACAACAGCAGAGACTGAAGCTCCACCCACTCTCTGGATGATCCTCTCAGCTCAAGAGAAATGGCGTGTCAGGTAAGAACCAACGCCCATTCTTTTTGTAGTTATACAAACTTTGACTTAAGTTGCTGAAAAATCATTTGTCTATCAGTAAAATTCATCCTGCATTATTCCAAGAAGAGTTAAAATGCTGTGAGGAATGTCTTATATAAAGACATATTGTTCACCAACTACATTCAAGTCTCAAGTGGAATCTCTTCAAAACTCCAAATGACAAGAGAAGGAGCTAGATCATTGTCACAAACTCGACAGCTTCTACAAAGTGTGACAGAGGAAGAATGGGGCCAGCAAATTAGATGAGTTTGAGAAATGGATCTGAGGAGAGAAATTATTCTATTTTTCATTTTAAATAGAATTTGCGCTGTAATTAGTACAGCTTCATTAAAGAAAGTAAGCTTCCTTGATCACAGTTAAATTAATCAAATGCAGGGAATATAGTCAAAGTCATTTTAAGTAGATTATGCTTTAAACTAAGTCGAACCTTTATTCTGGCTAGTACAAATGTAACCCAGTTTTCCACAACCTGTGTGCATCCAGGATTAATTGCATATAAAACAATCATGCATGAAAAACTTGTTTAAAAGAACACTTCAAGATTCAAGCTGCACATTTATCCCAAAACTTCCTACAAATAAGACATGCATTTTTGGCAGAGGTTCTAAAATTACCTCAAGTTTGTTCATCTGTCTCCAGAAAGAGTTTCTCATTCTGTATAATATATTTTTGAATTGTGCATCTGTAAATCTTTATGAATCTTTTTATGATATAAATGGAAAACATTAAAGGTGAGAAATATTGCAACTTTTGAAAAATCAGTTAAAAATAATGAAGAATTTGGATCTATGCTCATCAAAAATAATCAATATATATTAAGAATAAAACTCTAAGGTGAATACTATAGAATATAATATAAAACTGTAAATATACAGCAGCTGAAAGAATGCAGTATTTATAAAAATGCATATTTTTATATGGTAAAACAATTCAGCCACAGAACAAGTAGCACGCTGTGTAAAAATGGTATAAAGGGAATTTTTCAATAATAGCAATAGCATTTAGACATATACTGCTTCATGGTGCTTTACAGCCCTCTAAGTGGTTTACAGAGTCAGCTTATTGCCCCCAACAATTTGGGTGAGGATGGAAGGAGAGGATGGAAGGCTGAGTCAACCTTGAGTCTGGTGAGATTTGAACTGCCAAATTGCAGTCAGTCAGCAGTCAGCAAAAGTAGCCTGCAGTACCGCATTCTAACCACTCCACCACCGCAGATAGTTTAAATAAAATTCTCCTTTCTTAGTTATACAGGTCGGAGAATCCAAAGCGTGGGCTGTCTCCTGCTTCCTTGCTTAAAGACAGCGTCAAAGTTTAGTCCAGCCCCCTTTCCACTGTGCATGTCCAGTTTTTGACTCCGTCTTCATGCAAAGAGGACACAAGGAGAGAGTGCTCAGAAAGAAGGATAGAAAATATAGTAATAACGCTTTGGCTTCTTCGAGAAAAAAAGAGAAAGAGTGAAAGTCAGCAAACCGTGAGTAAACGAAAGAGCCAGGAGCTCATACCAAGTCGGGAAAGCCCCACATAGTTGTTTGGTGCTTAAAAGGGCAAGCGGCAGCAGCCTCAGTAAGAGCGGGAGGGCTCTTGATTGGCTAGCAGAGAAAGAGGGCTAATTAACAGACGCTTGGCCATCCCATATCTGCGAGGTGAAGAGGAAGCAGGGAGGTTCGGCAGACTGCTGTAAACCGGCAAGGACAACCTTTAAATAGCCAGGAGCCACACAAAGTCCCCAGCGTTCCCTTAGTAGGAGCAAACTCAGTCAAAGGCTGAGCGAGCTCCCAAAACAGCCACACAAGCCTACCCAGGAGAAAGGAAAGCTAGAGTCCATACTCAGTCCAGGCTGAGCATACGTGCGTTCTACTGAACCCCAGTGAGGGCAAAGCTGCCAAAAGAGCAAGGAGAGATATGGCTGATTTTTCTGAAACGGAGGCAGGTCCAGAAGAATAGGAATCCCCTGGCCCCAGCCCAGTCAGAGAGTAAAGCACAAAGGGACCCAGAGAGGCTGGGAGATCTTTGGAAATGCCTCTCAGCAGGGTGTCCAAGGCAGATGAGAGAGAGAGCGGCATTAAGGAGGCAAAAGGCCATTGAGAAGTGCTTCTCAAGGGCTGAAAAGGAGGCAGAGAAGAATGGAAATTCCTGCACTCAGAAAGGCAAACTAACGACAGCAAAGTATCAGGAAAAGAGTGCAACACTAGAGGGCGCTGAAGCACAGTCTTTTCAGCCTGCTCTTTGTGTGGAAGAAGGAATGTGTGAATCAGAAAGACAAATGCTCTCAGGGATGCAATGAGGAGCCTTCCCCCAAGAGAAGAAGGCTATCAACAGAGGTCAGCATTACTCCCACTGCCAGAGAACAGTCCTTTAAAAAGGAAATGAGGGCCATGATGAGAGAAATGATGGCAGAATTCAGAGAGAGGGTAACAGACCCAGTCTGATACATAATGAGAGGATGCTTATCAGCCTTTTCAGATGAAGAGGCAAATGAAGCAGAGATCCCAACGTTCACAGGCCTATTCCATTACCAGCTGTTTAAGATGCTGCTGGGGAAGGCTAAGATAGCAACAGGTCTAGGGAGAATCACAGGGACAGAGGGGTCTGAGTTAGAACCAACTGATCCCAAAGTAAGATTTTTTGATAGAACCAAGGTTGAAAGTGAATCCATACCTTCACCTGAACTGTTCAGGGAAGTGATAGAAGGACAGTTGGACAGACGAGTCATTTTCCCCATGCCAGGGGGGAATGAGAAGAGATTTTATAATGCGGAACTAGCGGACTTAATTCCAGTTCCCACGATAAGACAGCCCAGTGGCAGCCTCCACATCTGCTACAGTGCTGGCTAACAAAGCTGAGGATGGTCTAAAAGGGGAGGATAAGAAAATGGAACAGACCCTACAGAAGGTAAACCAGACTGCAGCATGGTCTGTAAAGGTAACATCCACAGCTTCCTTTTTCAGCAGAGCAGTCCTGATATGGCTTGAGCAGATGAAGGAAAGGATACCACCTGGCGATCTTCGATTGCAACAGGGCTTGAACAAAATAACTGCTGCAACAGAGTTCATAGCAGATGCCACACTTAATGGGGTCAAGTACGCAACCAAGGCCATAGCAGCTTCAGTTGCTGCAAGGCAACTGGTTTGGCTCCATCACTGGCAGGCGGATCTGAAACCTAAGTGGAAACTGGCATCAGCTCCAGTTAAAGGGAACAAACTTTTTGGGGATGTCATTGAGCCATTATTGATAGAAACCAAGGACAAGAGGAAGGTCTTACTGAGGAAATTCGGTCAGGCAGATAGGCAATCTTCACCATATACACGGCAACAGCCCTTTCCTATCTCAGGGGATGGCTACAGCCACTCCCAGTACCCACAGAGGGAGTACACACAGACCGCTATTAGACATCCAGATAGGTCAAGATTTAGAGATGGGATGGACAAAGGTTCCAGGGTAGATGCCCTTTCAGGAGTTTGACCAGCAGGGCCTTCCAGCATACAAAGTGATGGCTGAAACAATGCACCCATTGGCAGGAGACTGGGCCTATTCACCTACCGATGGGAGACAACAACAACAGACAAGTGGGTTTTAGGCACATTATGAAGAGGCCTAGTTCTGGAATTCCTCTCCATACCCTCAAGCTCATTCAGAAGATGACTGATGCCAAGAGACAGAGCCAAAAGGGTACTTATGGAAACAGCAGTTCAACATCTGCTGGACATTTGGGCGGTACAAGTGGTACCGGAGAACGAACAGGGACAAGCGTTCTATTCAAACCTGTTTGTTGTGCAGAAGGCATCGGGTGGGGTGGAGACCAATTTTGGATCTCAAATTACCTAATGGGCACATAGTGTACAGGAGATTCAAGATGTAATCTCTGCAATCTATACTAGGGAGCATCCGGGAGGGGGAATGTCCTGACATTAGTAGACCTCACAGATGCCTAACTACACATACCTATTACCAAGAGGCACCGAAAGTTCCTGTAGTTTTGTTATGCAGGGAGACACTACCAATACAGAGCTCTACCATTTGCCCTGTCCTCAGCACCAAGGACATTCACCAAGTTACTGGCAGAAGTAGCAGCCTTTCTCAGGACAAAGCCCATACGGGTCCAATGCTACTTGGACAACATATTAATACAGTCAACATCGACTCTAAGAGCAAAGAGCGATCTAGAAACCACAATACAGACATTACAAGAGCATGGCTTTTCAGTGAATTTCGAAAAGAGCCACTTAGAACTGACAACGCATTTATAACACTTAGGAGCTGTAATAGACACCAACTCATGCGAGGTTTACCTGTCACAGGAAAGACAGGACAACATAAGGTCATCAATAAATCAAGTGAGCACAGCCCCAGGGGTGTCCCTGGACTTGCTGTCACAAATATTACAGATGATATCGTGCATCTTGATACTACCTTGGGCCAGACTGTATGCAAGGACCTTGCAGTGGTTCCTATTACCTTACCAGAGGGCAGGCAAGGGCAATGCGGGAACCAGGCTACGAGTCCCCTACAGAGTGAAGCAGTCACTCCAGTGGTGGAGATCACAGGTAGTGATGAGGGGATGTGTGTTCAAGGAACCAATCTGATTGAATATCACAATAGATGCAAGTTTAGTAGGCTGGGGGGCCCACTGTCAGAACCAGGGTCAGTTGTCTCAGACCTCAAGAACAACAACAACTGATTAGAGTTCAGGGCATCTCACCTGGCTCTAAGGGTCTTCAGGTCAGTGATAGTGGGACAACATATGTTGATCCTGATGGACAACGTGACCGCCAAGGCTCATATCAACAGGCAGGGGGCACTCCCTAGTGATCATGCAAGAAGCAGAGCAGGAGTGGAAAATGTTCAGGCAGATTGGCTCAGCAGAACAATGGTCGATCACTCAGAGTGGCACCTACACCCAGACCTGTTCAGGGAATTGTCGCACAGATTCGGGACAGCAGTCCTGGACCTATTTGCAACTCCAGCAAATGCCCAACTGCTGAGATTCTACTCAAGATTCCCAACACAGGGAGGAGAAGGAACTAATGCGCTCTGAGGAGCATGAGCAAGGGGATTGCTCTATGCATTTCCTCCATTTCCGTTGGTACCAAGGGTAATCGAGAGTGATAGAAGAGGGGGCAGAGGTTTTAATGGTAGCACCTCATTGGCCCAGAAGGTCTTGGTACACGGATCTGGTAGATCTGTCTGTATCCAGACCATGGAGAATTCCCCCAGACAGGTAGAGCTGAGCCAGGGAACCATATGACACCCAGAGCCAACTAACACCCGGCTTCAACTAACCATATGGCACTTGAGAGGGCCACGCTAAAGCAATTAGAGTGTTCAGCTAATATAATACAGACAATCCAGGCATCCAGGAGGCCATCAACCAACAGAATTTATGATGCTACTTGGGGAGCATTTGGAACCTGGTGTTCCAAGAAACAAATAGATCTAACCACAGTGTTAGTTACTCAAGTGCTCGATTTTCTCCAAGAAGGCCTGGAGAAGAGTTTAACCCCTGACAACTTACGGAGTGTTGGGTTGCAGGACCTCGGAGTCCCTCTCATGACATCCCCCAATCCGCATATTCATCAGGGGAGCAACCAATCTAAAGCCACCAGTGATACACAGGTACCCTACTTGGGACTTGACAAGGATGCTAAAGGGTGCTCATGACTGAGCCCTTGGAATCACTGAGGTCAGTAGGACTACCTTCACTCACCCTTAAGGTGGCCTTCCTAATAGCCATTACATCAGCCAGAAGGATATCAGAATTGGCAGCACTATCCGTGAGGAGGACCTCTATAGTTCACCCGAACAGGGTAGAATTAAGATTAGACCCGACCTTTATCCCTAAGATCAATTTTACGTTCCATAGAGTGCAGGGGTTAGTACTACTAGACTTCTGCCCGGAACCAATCCATAGCCTAGAAAGGAAATGGTACTCCTTGGACATAAGGGGAGTTATACACATTTATGTTAAGAGAACAAGGCCCATTAGAAAAAAGAAGGCATTGTTCGTTTCATTTAGACCGAGTTTGTTGGGACAAAAGGTTTCACCATCAACAAATAGGAAGATGGACCAGGATATGTATCACAAAAGCTTATGAAGGCCAATCATTGCAGTTGCTGGGTAACATAATGGCACATTCAACCAGGAGTGCAGCCACATCAGCGGCATGGAACATACAGGCCTCGATTGAAGAGATCTGTTGGGCAGCAATGTGATCATCGCCATTTCCATTCATCAGAAATTATAAACTGGATACATTTGGATCAGTGGAAGCATCCTTTGGAAGAAGGGTGCTGCAAAGAGTTCACATGGAGATGTGGGCTCGGGACAAGGAGTTGGCCCATCCTCAGGACAGTTAGCTTGGATATGTCCCATGTTTTGGATTCTCCGACCCGTACAACTGAGAAAGAACGTTGGTCTTTTCTAGTTGTATGGGAGGAGAATCCAAATCCCACTCTTTGATAGTTAGTTCCGAGCATGGAATGGTGAAGAAAGAGCAGCAAGAACTCTCCAAGTCAATCATCAGCCTTCAGCAAAAACTGGGCATGCACAGTGGAAAGGGGGCTGGACTAAACTTTGATAGACTCCATCTTTAAGCAAGGAAGAAGGAGACAGCCCATGCTTTGGATTCTCCTCTCGTACAATTAGAAGATGCATTTCAGGTAAGACCAATGCTCTGTCTCTGTGTAACTTTCAATTGGTCCATTTAGTGCATCTAAGAGCATTTTTTTAAAATCAATATACCTAAAATATGCTGATTTAAACAATGTGTGCAAATTCTGGCATCCATTAGTCCCGCATAATTAAAATTTCAAGGATCTTCACACCTCTTATAGTGGTGAAGTGGTGACCACTGCAGCATTGCCAGTCAGCTGTGGTCATGTGATCATGTTTTCCAATGCTCCCTGTCAATGGGGAAGCCAGCTCCTGTTTCCACTGCTTTTTTTGCCTTTTTGGGGGGTTCATTCTGTTTTTTTGTTTAAGTAAGGAAATATCTTAAATATCTTTGTTTAAGTAAGGGAAGATGACTCAATAAGTCATGGATTATCTTGTTACTTTTAATAATCTTTAGATAACCTCCCAGTATTTGCAGATGCCTAGTGAGGAAGTTTCTCATTAGAAAAAAAAATTGTGGGTTTTTTTTTGTGAAGAATGGTTTTATACAGTTCATGAGTAGGATCAAGGAGATTTCCTTGTGGTTATAGTAATCCAGCATATCTGGGTGGTGCCAGGCTGAAGAAAACCTATATGAAATTATCTAATCCATTTTTAAAGAGTGTATAATTTATAGCAGATCATACATTATTGCCTTTTGTATAAATTATAGTAGATCATACATTATTATTATAGCACAATCAGCCAGATTTTTAAACTGGATTTAGCATTTCTATCCACCTATTCTCCCAAAGACTTAGGTAGATGTTATGGCTAGATGATATAACCTGGGGACATAGAATAGAAGAAAAAAACTGGAGAAGAAAAACAAAATGCAAAAACCTCCAAATGAAAGTAGAGCAACTGTGGCAAAATAATGCAAAGGTAATACCAATAGTAACAGGTACGTTTGATACAATCTCAAAGTTACTAGAGCATCATCTGAACACCATTGGTAGTGATAAAATCACCACCATTCAATTGTAAAAAGCAGTTTTACTTAGAACAGCTTTCATCTTGCAGTGATATCTTTAACACCATGAAACTACAAAAACTACATCTGAGGTAGGTTGAACTACACTCAATAGGTTGATAACAATGTCAGATCCAGACTAAATATCTGGCTAACTTACAAACACACACTACTATATGAAATCATAGCTTTCTTTAGCTGGTTTTGGGCCTTCATTCACATCAAATTCTTCCCAAGATGAACTTTATTAGAATGAAATACATTGTTGTAATTTATTGGCATAGGATATTGTGGTGGCATTTTATAATTAACAGATGCAAATGTTATCAATGTGCAGATTCTCCTTGGAACTACTCGGATTGTCCAGAGGATGGGTGGAGCTTCAGTCTCTGCTTATTGTAGGCTGAGTTTGATTTCTGAGGAACGCTCCTCCCTCCATCACGTGGCTTGCCATCTCGTTATCCCAGTTTATGCTCAGCCTTCGAGCAGAGTAGGCTGTGTGTTTGTGTGCTCTTGGCCGTTGCTGGATTCCCCTCATTCACCCCCTTTTTTCTACCTGTTCAGGTTGTATACACCCTTATTCTTTTCTATCTCCTTAGCCCTGCGCAGCTGGTTCCTTCGTTGGCTTGGTTTCCTGGGAGGATTCCCCCCCCAGGGGTTGCCAAGGGGTAGGCTCAAAAGCGTTTCGCTGCCTCCCCCACCCCTTTTTTCTCAGTTTTTTTTGCCTTGTAAAAATTATTTTAAAAGGCTCTGTTTCGTTCCGTTTTGTTCCGCCCCCCCCCGAGCTCCGTTTGAATTTTTCCTAGCGTTTTAGGCTTGTTTGCCTTTATTCTCTGTGGGCTTCCCTTGGGACCCTCTGTTTTGATACTGGGATCCTTCTGGCCTTGCCAGATTAATTTCCACAGGATCGGTTAGTGGCGTCCACCATTTTGAAGCTCGCCTCGTGGCCGGGCGCCATTTTGAAGTGCATTTCTTTGCCTTACTGAGGGCCTATTCAATACAGCAGGCCCATAGGCCTGATTAAAAAAATAAATAAATAAATAAAAAAGAATTTTTTTTTTGCTGTTGGAGGTTTTTTTCTCCTCCTCCCCCTGTTGGCTCTCACCGCAACCAGCTGTAGCGGCTGCGGTTCTTTCCACCACTCCCGCCCGGTTGTTGCCTGGGTTGGCAGTTGGTTAGGCCTGGTTGCCCTCAAGGCCCTTAATCTGAGACCTTGCAAGGTCGTTTTTCTTCAGTTCTTTCTAGGCAAATCATAGGCCTTGACTCAAAAAAAAAAAAGTAGAAAGAACAGAGGGGGGGGAATAATCATACGGAGCAAAGAATCCTATTAATTCAAGTTTATAATATTCGGGGGAAAGTGTGCCAAGGTATAAAGGAACTCCCAGGGCTCCCGGCCTTAGTTGTAGGTCGACCCCTAGGCGCGCCAACCGCCTCAGATTGGACTCCTATTTATCCAAAATGGCAGAGAGCAATCCCTCAAAGGGGCCTTCCTTGAAGGCCAAGGCAAAGACCCACCACCTGCGCAGTCAGGCTAAGGAGCCCACCAAAGCCTCTCAAAAGGACGCCTTAAGACGTCACAAGGCTTTAGAAAGAGAAATAGACAGACGTGCTAGACAGTCAGGCTCAGTGCCTCCAGCACCTGCCACTCCTTCCACCTCCACCCTCCCTCCCCCTCCTGCAGTTTTTTCCTCCCTATCTAGGCACAGCTCACCCTCTCAAGGGCATCAAGCCCCGGGCACACCAACCAGACGAACTCCTGAGGCCACCTTCACGCCCACGGCCGCTGGCCTACGCCAAGAGGAACCTCTCATTCAGGCGGTTCTGGAGCAATTCAGAGTCTGGATGGAAATGGCAATTGGACAGGGAATTGCAGAAGGGATGCAGCAGATGACCAGACCGGGGTTGCCTCCGCAGGCCACCGAATCTGTAAGATCATTCTCTCTTATGCCTCCCCAAGGGGAGGTTTGCCCTTCAGTCAGGGAAGACGAGGAGGAAGTGGAAGGGGACCTAGATTTAGACAGGGAGGAGGAGGAACAATATGACCTGGGGTCCTTACCATATGATGAGCCTCTTCCAGACTCAGACCCATCAGAGGCGGAAATGTCCGAGGACGAAGATCTATCTCCGGACCAGCCCGCCTTTGTAGGGCTCTTTAAGCCCCAGCTTTTTAAATCTCTCCTCTACAAGGCTAGGAACATCTCGGGCCTAACAGCCCAGACCTCCTCTGATGCCATCCCCGTAGTTTCGGAGGGACAAGAGGACTCCATGTTCAGTCAACCGGTAGTGGAGGCCGAGGTCATCCCTACCCCTCCCATATTCCTGGACCTGGTGTCCAAGCAACTGTCCTCTTCAGTTGCTCCCCTGGCCCCCTCGGCCAATGATAAAAGGTTCTTCAACCTCGACCCGGAGCTCTCGACCTTGCTGAGTACCCCGGAGGTTGATGAGCCCGTCGTAGGGCTGACCTCTTCCTCCGCCCTCAGTGATCCTTTAGAGGCACTCAAACCAGAGGACAAGCGGTCAGAGCTCGCATTAAGGCGAGCTCACCAGTCGGACGCATGGGCAATCAGGTCGGCTACGGCCGCTTCTTTTTGTATCAGATCTTCCATTCACTGGCTTCGCCAGCTTAAGCAACATGTCCCGACCTCCAATATCCACGCCCATCAACATATCGCCAAAATAACGGCCGCTGCTGAGTTTTCAGCGGATGCCACCTTTCATTCCGTAAAATTCTCCTCCCGCGCCATTTCTTCCCACGTCTCGGCCCGGCGCTTGCTCTGGCTAAAACCCTGGCAGGCGGATCTCAAGCACAAGGTCAAGCTAGCTTCCGCACCCATAGCTGGAAGCAAGTTGTTCGGTACTTCCTTGGACCCTCTCCTAGTCGAGGGAAGGAATAAAAAGAAATTCCTCCCTTCTCTTTCCCGCAGGTCTGATTCCAGATCTCTGCAGCCCTTTCGCAGGGCTCCCTTTCGTCCCTATCACCAACCCTTTCCTCCCAGACACCAGGGGTCCTCCCCCTTTGGTTCGGGACAATCCCAGGACAGGTCCGACCCCTTCAACAGGCACAGAAGAGGCGTCTACTTCAGGAGGCCCTTTCGTGGCTCTGGCAGCAGGCCCTTCCGCCGCTCCAAATAAGCCTCCTGACACTATTCCCATTGGCGGGCGACTTAAAGCCTTCGCCGATCAATGGGATTCATCCAGTTCAGATGCTTGGGTCAGGGATACAGTCAGGCTTGGCCTTGCCCTCGAGTTTCTCTCCCCCCCCCGATTTTTACATTTCATGTCCCCGCTCCAACAACCCTTCCAAACGCAACCTCATGGAGGAGGCAATTCGACACCTACTGGACATTCAGGCTATTCAGCCTGTTCCTCCATCCCAAAGGGGACAGGGTTTTTATTCACGTTTATTCGTGGTGCCCAAACACTCGGGGGGATGGAGGGCTATTTTGGACCTAAAACGCTTAAACCGTCACTTAGTGTACCGTAGATTCAAAATGAACACACTTCAATCCATCCTTTTGGGAGTTCGGCAGGGAGACTGGTTGTCTTCTATAGACCTCTCCGAGGCATATTTACACATCCCAATTCGACCCTCCCACTCAAAATTTCTCCATTTCAGTTACAACAACCTACACTTTCAGTACGTGGCCCTTCCATTTGGGTTAGCCTCGGCCCCCAGGACGTTCACCAAGGTTCTGGCCGTGCTAGCCGCCCACCTCAGATCCATCCCGGTGCGGCTCCACTGTTACCTGGATGATATTCTCATCCTCTCCCCTTCCAGGGGACAGGCTATCAGGGATATCCACACTACCCTCTCCTCCCTCCAGGAACATGGGTTCCTCATAAATTGGAAGAAAAGCCAACTGGCCCCCGCCACTAGACTACCCCACCTAGGGGGACTATAATTGATACAGTCATGGGGAGAGTGTTCATCTCCCCAGAAAGGATCCTCAGCATCCAACAATCAGTCAGGTTCATCAGACGACACAGGAAGGTCTCTCTCCTTGATCTATCCAAGTTATTAGGTAAAATGATCTCTTGTATTCCCGTTATTCCCTGGGCCCGTTTCCACTCCAGATCCCTCCAGTGGTTCCTGCTTCCGTATCAAAGAGCTGGGACAAGCAACTCAAGGAGCAAGGTCAAGGTCTCGCCAAGGGTTCTCACCTCCCTCCTCTGGTGGAGCAAGGCGTCGATCAACAAGGGCTGCCTCCTCAAGGAGCCTCCAAGACTCATCGTCACCACAGACGCCAGTCTGTCCGGATGGGGCGCCCACCTTCTCTCCCTTACAGCTCAGGGCAGATGGTCACCGTCAGAGAGGCTGCGCAACATAAACTGGTTAGAGCTTCACGCCATCCACCTGGCCCTCCGCAGCTTCCTACATCATATTCAGGGCAGCCACGTTCTCATTCTCACCGACAACATAACAGCAAAGGCACATATCAACAGACGGGGGCACTCAGTCCTCAAGTCTAATGAGGGAGACTGAGCGCCTCTGTCGGTGGGCAGAGTCTCACCTCCTTTCACTCAGGGCGGACCACATTTCAGGCACCCTCAAAACCAGGGCAGATTGGTTGAGCAGGTCCACCATAGACCAGGCGGAATGGCGCCTCCACCCAGACCTGTTCAGGGCGGCGACATCAATATTTGGCCTGCCAGTGGTAGACCTGTTTGCCTCCCCCAGCAATACCCAACTTCCACGGTTCATCTCCAGATTCCCGTCCCTAGGGGCGGAGAACCACAACGCCCTCCGATGCCCGTGGCCCTTGGGCCTTCTTTACGCCTTTCCCCCTCTGGCTCTAGTTCCAAGAGTACTCCAGAAGGTCCTTCAAGAAAGGGCGGAAGTGCTTCTGGTAGCTCCTTATTGGCCCCGTCGCTCCTGGTTTGCGGACCTCCGCAGCCTATCAGTAGCTCCACCTTGGAGGATCCCAGCAGACAGGATCTCTCTTTCTCAAGGCCCCCTTCTTCACCCAGACCCCCAATGGCTACAGCTAGCCATCTGGAGGTTGAGCGGGAACTTCTAAAAAGGGAGAATTTCTCCACGGAGGTCATCAACACCATCTTAGCAGCTAGGCGTCCTTCTACCAGAAGGATTTATGACGCCACTTGGAACAGTTTCCGCAAATGGTGTGCCAATCTCCACATTGAACCTACAAACCCATCGGTAGCAAAAGTCTTTGATTTTCTCCAGGAGGGTCTCGGTAAAGGTCTCTCCCCCAACACTCTAAGGCGTCAGGTTGTAGCCCTATCCACCATAATTTCCTGCGAGGGGGTTAATTCCCTCTCTCACCATCCCTGCATCCGGGCATTTCTAAAAGGCGCCTCAAACTTACGACCTCCGTCCCTTCACAGATTCCCAACATGGGACCTCAACAAGGTCTTGACCTCCCTCACCAAGCCTCCCTTTGAACCCCTTAGAGAAGTTTCCCTCCAGTTCCTATCCTACAAAGTAGTTTTTCTGGTGGCTATTACTTCGGCCCGAAGGATTTCAGAGATCGCTGCTCTGTCAGTCAGGAAAGACCTGTGCGTCTTCCACTCTGACCGAGTAGTACTTAGACTTGATCCTTCCTTTCTCCCAAAAATTAATTCTATTTTCCACAGGGCTCAGAAACTTATCCTCCCCAATTTTTGCCCCAGGCCAACTCATGATAGGGAACAGCTTTGGCACACCTTAGATGTTAGGCGGGCCTTGCGGATTTATATTAAACGTGCTCAGTCTTTCCGCAAATCCGAGGCCCTGTTCATTTCCTTTCAACCAAAGTCATAAGGGCTCAAGGTTACCTATACTACTATAGGTCGCTGGATAAGGGCGGCCATTTCTAGGGCATACCAGGCTCAGGCACTCCCAGTGCCCAGGGGTATCACAGCTCACTCTACCAGGAGTGCAGTGACATCGGCTGCCTGGGCGACACAGGCCCCTATATTCGACATTTGCCGGGCAGCAACATGGTCCTCCCCGTCGCCTTTTATTAGGCATTACATGATTGATAAGTATGCCGTGGCGGGAGGCGTCTTTCGGTAGAAGGGTCCTCCAGAGGGTGCTCGGGGATCCCGAGGACTCGACAAGCCAGATGGTGTCCCTCCCGTAGGACAAGCCCCAGCTTTGGTATGTCCCATCCTCTGGACAATCCAAGCAGTTCCAAGGAGAATGGGCGTTGGTTCTTACCTGACACGCCATTTCTCTTGGACTGGGAGGATTGTCCAGTCCCTCCCTTTTTTTCCTTTTCACCGTCTGGGGGGGGCTCTCGTTTCGGCCAAGGCACCTTAAGTCTAGCAAAAGGGACAGCACGAATGCCTGTTTCTTTCTTCTCTTCTTCGCATAAACTGGGATAACGAGATGGCAAGCCACGTGATGGAGGGAGGAGCGTTCCTCAGAAATCAAACTCAGCCTACAATAAGCAGAGACTGAAGCTCCACCCATCCTCTGGACAATCCTCCCAGTCCAAGAGAAACGGCGTGTCAAGTAAGAACCAGCGCCCATTTTCTAAGCGCGTCCAAGATTTTTTTTGGTATGACAGCCGGTGTGCTCATAACTGCTAGGTGGTTTATGCCATACTCTTTCAACTTTGATTTTCAGATCTTGATACTTTGTGATTTTCTTCAATTCTTTATCTTCTATTGTACTATCTCCTGATATTGTTATATCAGCTATCCACACTTCGCTCCTTTCAACCAGTTAAATCTGGTGTCTTTTGTGCCAAGACTTTTACCAATTTGTATTCAGAAATCCCACAATATTTTAATCTGCTCATTTTCAACTACTGTTTCAACTGTATGTTCCCACCAAATTTTTATTACTGGCATATGCAATTTTTTAGAGATATTCCAGTGAATCATTTTGGCAACTGCTATGATATAGTCAGTCTGTGCGATCTTGAGCAGAATATATGATCCACTGTTTCTTGTTTCTTTGCATAACTTGCACTATGAATCATTGATGATTTTTCAGTTCTGATGTTGATTGCATTACTTCATATAGCTTATTCTTGAACAATCACAATCAACCTTTTGGCTTTTTTTAATGTTCCAGTTATAAGACATTGCCAGGTTTTATCCACTTTTTCTCGATCTTTTGTAGAAATTGACCGTGTAAGATCTTTCGTTTCCAGCATTCTGTTTGTGCTTTATTACATTGTTGTTATTAAAGTTTCTACGCTGCCCAACCCCAGAACAACTATGGGTATTTTTGCAAAATTAAAACACATTTTATTAAAAAGACATTTATCCAGGGGAGAAACATTCTCTAAGGCAGGGGTCACCAACCTTTTGGACCTCAGGGATCACCAAACTCATAATTTTAAATCCTGGTACCACTAACCGGTTCTGTGGGCGTGGCCTAATTTGGGGGTGTGGCTTGGTGGTCATGTGACTGGATGGGCATGGCTTGTATGTAAATATAAATATTTATATAAATATTGAATTTTTTTTATAAAAAAAAAGAGCAACTTTTTTCCAAAATCAGGCAAAGCAGGCAGGCAGATTGAGTTGCTCACAGATTCACTTAGAGATCTGTGTTTCTGCCATCAGCTAGCTCAGTCCGCACTGCTTCAGTCCTAAGGAAGGTTCAGCTCATCTAAAGATTAGCTAGAAAGCAAGAAATCCAACAATTTCCTGCTTTCTAGCTAATCTAAATCTCCCAGCACAGCAGAACAGCTGAAGGTTAGAAAAAGGAATACTAGCAATTTAGCAGGCAAGTTTGCTGGGTAAGGAGTGAGTGGGTGGGGAGGGTTCCCACGGGCCATGTGGGCTGAGCAGCCTTGTGTTCCAGCACAGCCTGGATTAATTGCTTTGGGGGGGGAGACATTTCTCTGCAGACCACCAAAATTTTCTCACGGCCCACCAGTTGGGCACTGCTCTAAGGGTTATTTTTCCACATCAGCCTCAAGTTAAAGGAATCCTCAAACATAATAATGCTAACCTAAAGATACGTCTTCTGAAGATATCTGTACTGAATATATTATTTGTCCATTGGCATAACTGTGATGTTGTGAGTAAGAAAAATAATCTACTTTTTTCTTAGTGTGCACAATTTTTTTTTTCATGCTCTAAACTACTTTATTCTCTTAAGTTAAAAAGTCTTATATACTCTTAGACTTTCATATATGAAATAATTTCCAAATATGTCATCACTTCTATTTTCCATTTGTCTGAATCCTTTCCAGTTCATTATGTCCTTTTGGAAATTAGATGACTGGAACTGCACAGTGTATTTGTCATCTAGTCACTTCGACAAGTTTGTGTAAGAACTTTTCAGGCATAATCCTTTTTTTGCTGTTTTTAGAATCTGCTATCCCCATAAACATAAAAGTTATAAAACCAAATGAGATGTGTCATATATCTATTTGCTTCAGTGTGCATAATTTTTGTTTTTAAATAATTGTACAAGATTCACTGAGTGATTACTATCTAAATAAAAATGAAATGTGTGGTCATTTTTTTTCTTTTTGGTTTCCCAATAAGTTCCTAGTGAGTTTTCCTTACCTCTCTCTTACTACATTTGTTTGAAAATGCTGATTTCATGAGAGGCATTCTTGCTGGGACTATAGCAAATAAGAACTAGCTAAACTCCTATATTTTATCTGGAATTAATTATGAATCAGTATCAAAGTTTTTTAGTCTTCTCTCGTTCAGAGCTGTTTTAATGCATGGGCCTGATAGACACTTGTCCGTGGGCCCCATGAGCATAGGGGCCCCATACTAATCTGTGTATGTTAACCCTTCAATGCACCTTGTATCATAAATACAGCAACATATTTGTTGGAAGTGCCAATAAAATAAATATATGTTTAATTTTATCGACCATTTACATTTTTATTCCTGTGAGTAGTTGTCACAGGGGCCCCAATACATTGCTTTGCCCGGGGGCCATAATGCTGTTAAAATGGCCCTGCCTTCTCTAGCCTAGTGTACTGCATGGATGTTAGACTGTAACTCATAGAAGTGGGAGCCTGCTGTTATGTACAATTAAAATACAGTATTCTGTAATTAAATGTCTGGTTTTCTGATATGCTTGATTGTAAGTTGAAATATGCTCCACTTATTTAAATTTCCTTTCTTCCTATTGAGCTGCAACAAATACACTTTTGACATTTCTTTGTTGGAGATGGAAATTAAAATATATGGAAGACTGGGCTACCTGAGACTTATGACTCATTGTCTGGAGCATGGTTCTCTGCTAAGTGATAAAGCAGCAGAGTTCAATTCAGTTAATGGGAAGATTGCTGACTATTTTTTTATACAGGTAGTCCTTGACTTACAAACCACAAATGAGCCTGGAACTTCTGTCACTAAGCAAGTGATCATTAAGTGAAGATTTTACAGTCTTTTTAGCTTCATTCATTAATCATGCGGTTGTTAAGTGAATCTAGCTTCCTCCATTGAGTTTGCTTGTCAAGAAGCCATCTGAGAAGGTTGGAAAATGGCAATCACGTGATCTTGGCTGCTGCACCTGTCGTAAATATATACCAGTTGCCAAGCAACTGGATTTTGATCACGTGACTGCAAGGATGCTGTGATAGTTGCAAGTACAAGAACCAGTCAAAACTCATTTTTCCAGCACCATTATAACTTCAAACAGTTGTTAAATGAAAGTCAAAAGTCAAAGATTACATGTACCTGACAATACTTGACTGTTTTACTGTACAAATGGAGTTGGGGAAAAGGAATGGAGGAAATGTTACTACTGGAAGAAAACCTGAAAAAAATGAAAATATGCTAAGGAGATACCTTAGAAATACTCTCTGTTTGAGGTAGTTTATCTTTTGTATAGAAAGGGGAAAATTATGTATGGACATGTTTACGTATTGTACATATCATTATTGATATATACAGTATGTATATTGTATATCATCCATTGTGGTCCTAGTTCATTGCTGGTTGTCTGGTGAGAAGTGTGTTATAAAAGTAATATAGTAGGAATTTTAAACTGTGTTTGCAAGATATTACTGCTTTTCCACATGTAACAACAATTTGTTATCATACTACACCAGTGGTTGCCAACTAGGAAAATTTTTGGTGGGCCACAGAAGAAATGCCCCCAAAAGCAATTAATCTGGGCTGCACAGTTCTTGCGCCTCCCAGCTCTCCAAGGGACCCCGGAGTCAGGCCCCTGAGATGCAAACGCCAACCAGCTCCTACACCCGGTGGCGGCGGCAACAGCAGTCCCTTCCCCTAGCGCCTGCTGTCAGCTTTTCCCCATTAGTTCTGTAGCTTTGAATTGCTCCCGACTTTCTCTCTTTCCTCCCCCTACCCATGTGCAGGAAAGGAAAGGGAGACAGAGCCATGCACATGCTCTCCCCTTTTCCAGCCCTTGCTGCCTCTCCCAACATCGAAGCCTTGGAAACGCAGGTAAAGCCGCCGCCGCAGTAGCATCTTGAGTTGCCTTAGCATGCTCAGGTAGTTAAGAATTGCCCTACCCAGAGAAGGAAGTGGTGCTTGAGGAGGAGGAGGCAGTAGTGGAGAAGCAAGCAATTCAGGGCGCTACCGCTGTGGTGGCTTTGCTTGCATTTCTGAGGCTTTGATGTTGGGAGAGGCAGCAAGGGCCGCAAAAGGGGAGAGCTGTGCTCGGCTCCGTCTCCCTTTCCTTTCTGCCTGCATGGGCGGAGGGGGGAGGAAAGAGCGAGAGCCAGGAGCAGTTCAAAGCTAGAAAACTAATGGGGAAAGCTGACAGCGGGTGCTGGGAGAGGGGACTGTTGTTGTCACCGCCGCTGTGTGTGGGAGCATGCATCTCAGGGACCTGAGCCAGGAGGCACGGGAACTGCAAGTGGGAGCATTTGATGATTTCAAAGAAATCCTGGAACATGGTAGATTGGCGTTTTGTAGGTCTCTGTGAGAGAGTGAGCTTTTTTCGTCTCCTTTCCTCCCCTGGTAATGCGAGAGATGCTTTCTCTCTCCCCCCCACCCTCAAATAATCACTGGGTGCTAAAGTGAGCGAAGTGCCCCCAGGGACACTGAAGTGCCCCCTTGCCTGTCTCCAGGTGACACTGGAAGAGTCCTTGCCCCCCTCCAGCTTTTCCTCAGCTGCAGATCTGAGCCTCTCAATCTTCCATCTGGCATCTGAAAGGAGCTTCCACTTTCTCTCCCTCCCCTCCCCCAATTAATCACCAAGAGCAGCAGTCCTTCTGCAGGCAGATACCTGCTGAGAAGCCCCTGGAGTGGCAGCCAAGGGGTGCTGCCCCCCCAAGGAGAGCAAAGCCCCCTTTCTGCCTCTGCTTCACTCAGTGGCAGTTGCCCCGAGGCACCTCAGCTCAGACACGCACACACACACACCGCCCACTCTTCTGTCTCTTTGGAAGGTGCCAGGTGGGGGGAGGCTTCCAGCTCGGAATGTTTTATTTTGTTATCATTAAGCATTTACATTCTTGTTATAATTAAATAAGTGTGTGTGTGTGTGTCTTGTGTGTGTGTGTGTATGTATATATGTGTGTGTGTGTGTGTGTGTATGTATATGTATGTATGTATGTATGTATGGTATTCAGCTTTGTTCGGGTATTTTCCCACGTCATTATAGTTGTGCTTTTAAAGTTACAGCAACGTTTCGGCAGAATCTCATCTGCCACCATCAGGCTTCTGTATTGTGTTTGTCTATATGAACACAATACAGAAGCTTGATGATGGCAGATGAGATTCTGCCGAAATGTTGCTACAACTTTAAAAGCACAACTATAATGACGTGGGAAAATACCCGAACAAAGCTGAATACCATACATGTAAGTACCTGTGAAAACTTAAGAAAACACACATATGTATGTGTGTGTGTGTGTGTGTGTGTGTGTGTGTGTATGTGTATATACACACACATATACATACATACACACACACACACACGTATATAGATTTATATTTAACATAACAAATATATTAAATATATTAGCTTTTTAAAAAAATTCATTTTAGTGGTCCTTGGGATTTAAAAGTATGAGTTTGGTGGTCCCTGAGATTCAAAAGGTTGGCGACCCCTGTACTACACAATAGAACAAATACAGTTAGTGCTTGATTTGTGACCATTTAATCATGGTTAAAATTTACTATGGCCTTGCTGTTGTATCACCCACACAGTCACACATTGCAATTTGGGTGCTTGGCAACCAGCTCACATTTACATAGTTGCAGAAACTTGTGGTCACATGATCATTTGTAACCTTCCCAGCTAACTTCTGAGAAGTGAAGTTGATGAAAGAAACTGGATTTGCTTAATAACCATGTACTTTTCTTAACAACTGTGTTGCTTTTCTTAACAACCATGGTAAAAATGACTATAAAATTGGGTCTAATTATTGAGGACTCACAACAACTGCATTATTTAATGCCCAAAATTCCAGAATCTAATTGTAATTGTAAATCATAGATTACTGACATATTGAAGGAAATGTCAGATTTTTAAAAAAGTTATTAGGATGACTAAAATTGTTGATAGTACAAATTTACTATGTAATGTAACCAGATTGAAATGGGCCATTAAATGTGGACAAATTGCATAATGTAGCTTCTTCAACTGGACCAGCAATATCCCTGAAATAGATTTCCTGAAATATAAGAGAATATCTTCAAAGACATAATGATAATTAAGTCAAAACAAAACTTAATTTAGTATGATTAAGCTAATTAAGCAGATACGATGAAAATGAAAATTATGGTCAGATATGATTATAAAATATAGTATGAAAACAAAGACTTCTGTTAAGTAATCATGTGAGATTAAAGAAGTAGCTCTCAGCACTGATTTTTTTTAATGTTTTATTTAAAAAAAAACTTTACAATACCTTTTAAAAATAATTTTAAACAGAACTGATTTTTCATTGCCAGTTTTCAATGTCATTAACTGAATCTTGAATGATACTGTAGTCCATTTCTGCCTGGAAATTGCAAGAAAGCAAAATACTGGCCCAGTTTTTTGTAGCCAAATTATAAAACACTGGAACTTTCTTCCATTTATGCAACAAGATCTTACTGGCTTTTTAAAATGCTATTGATTAGTGATAGAGCCATTGTTGATACATTTTAAATTTTCCTGGGTTTTCTACAAACTTGCTTTTTTTTTTTTTTTGTCTTCACAGAGCTTCTTTTTAGAATGACATCTTCTCCATTGAGTCGACGGGAGAATCCAGGTTTGGTAGTCTCTAGCCTTGTTGCTCTACAAACAGAGTTGAATTCTGAGGACACACCTCCCTGGTAACGTCCCCTGTTCTTCAACTCAATCTCAGCTCGTTCAGACAGCCCTAAAAGGGCTTTGAATCATTTGAGTTTTAGAAGAATTATACTACTCCCTGGATTTTCCTGGCATGTTGGATTTTTGACAGCTGTCCAACTTAGTTGGCTCAGCTGCTTTTTGTTTTTCGCGCCTTTTTATTTTCACACTCTTTATTTTTCCTTTTAATTTTAATTTTTTCCTTTCAGGTTATTGACTGGTTTTTATTGGTTTTTTTGTGGATTGTGGACCTAGAGTGCCCCTAGACAGCCCGTATTGCCCAGGCTGGGACCGGAGTCATTGTCTGATACTTCGGTCTGACTGAGGGTTTTTTTGACCGCCGCAGCAGCTGCAAACTGCTTAGGACTGTCATTTCGAGTGCAGCTATCTCTGGTCCTGCTCTTGACCAGGCTTGCTTTTTTGGGGAGTTTGATTTGGATATCATATCCAGATCAGTTTAACAGCTCCTCAGAGCATGACTACATTATTTTAATCCTATGATAGGAGCATTATTTATTTGTTTACTGTATAATAATTTTTAAAATGAGAAATAAACACTGCTCAAAAAAAATAAAGGGAACACAAAAATAAGACATCCCAGATCTGAATGAATGAAATATTCTTATTAAATATTTTGTTCATTACATAGTTGAACGTGCTGACAACAAAATCACACAAAAATTATCAATGGAAATCAAATTTAGCAACCCATGGAGGTCTGGTTTTGGAGTTACACTCAAAATTAAAGTGGAAAAAAACACTACAGGCTGATCCAACTTTGATGTAATGTCCTTAAAACAAGTTAAAATGAGGCTCAGTAGTGTGTGTGGGGCCTCCACGTGCTTGTATGACCTCCTACAATGCCTGGGCATGCGCCTGATGAGGTGGTGGATGGTCTCCTGAGGGATCTCCTCCCACACCTGGACTAAAGCATCCCCCAACCCCTGGACAGTCTGTGGTGCAACATGGCGTTGGTGGATGGAGCGAGACATGATATCCCAGATGTGCTCAATTGGATTCAGGTCTGGGGAACAGGCGGGCCAGTCCATAGCATCAATGCCTTCATCTTGCAGGAACTGCTGACACACTCCAGCCACATGAGGTCTAGCATTGTCTTGCATTAGGAGGAACCCAGGGCCAACCGCACCAGCTTATGGTTTCACAAGGGGTCTGAAGATCTCATCTCGGTACCTAATGGCAGTCAGGCTACTTCTGAGGAGCACATGGAAGGCTGTGTGGCCCCCTAAAGAAATGTCACCCCACACCATTACTGACCCACTGCCAAACCAGTCATGCTAGAGGATGTTGCAGGCAGCAGAACGTTCTCCACGGCGTTTCCAGACTCTGTCACGTCTCTCACATGTGCTCAGTGTGAACCTGCTTTCATCTGTGAAGAGCACAGGGCGCCGGTGGCGAATTTGCTAATCTTGGTGTTCTCTAGCAAATGCCAAACGTCCTGCACAGTGTTGGGGTGTAAGCACAACCCCCATCTGTGGATGTTGGGCCTTCATACCAGCCTCATGGAGTCTGTTTCTGACCGTTTGAGCAGCCACATGCACATTTGTGGCCTGCTGGAGGTCATTTTGCAGGGCTCTGGCAGTGCACAAAGGCGGAGGTAGCGGTCCTGATGCTGGGTTGTTGCCCTCCTACAGCCTCCTCCAGGTCTCCTGATGTACTGGCCTGTCTCCTGGTAGCGCCTCAATGCTCTGGCCAGTACGCTGACAGACACAGCATACTCTTGCCACAGCTCGCATTGATGTGCCATCCTGGATAAGCTGCACGACCTGAGCCACTTGCGTGGGTTCTCATGCTACCAGTAGAGTGAAAGTACCGCCAGCATTCAAAAGTGACCAAACCATCAGCCAGAAAGCATAGGAACTGAGATGTGGTCTGTGGTCACCACCTGCAGAACCATTCCTTTATTGGGGATGTCTTGCTAACTGCCTATGCTTTCCACCTCTTGTCTATTCCATTTGCACAACAGCATGTGAAATTGATTGTCAATCAGTGTTGCTACCTAAATGGACAGTTTGATTTCACAGAAGTGTGATTGACTTGGAGTTACATTGTGTTGTTTAAGTGTTCCCTTTATTTTTTTGAGCAGTGTAGTAAAGTACTGCCCTTTAATTGAAATTTTAATGGCAAATATATATATTAGAAATGTACAAATTGATTTAATTGATTTTGTTCCTGCATTTAAAATATTGACTGCCATGGTTGAAAAGTATATTTCTGTAAGCTTTCTTGCATCTAGACCATGGGTGTCAAACTCCATGGCGTCATGTGACATATCGTGACGTATTATAACATTTTTTGCCTTTGCTGAGCTGGGATGAGTGTGGCCTGCATGTGACGCATCTGGCCGCGGAACCACCTGATTGATGCCCCTGGTCTAGACAAATGGTGGAGCGATTATACAAAAACATTGTGAACAGCTAAGAGATCAATATCCTTAATTATTGAAAGAAAGGGGCATTGGTCTTACCTGATACACCCTTTCTCAATGAATCAACAGGAGAATCCAGTTTGGGTAATAATCCAGTCTGAAAAGCAACAAGACAAGAGACTACCCAATCTGGATTCTCCTGTCAATACAGTGGAGAATATGCATGACAGTGTCATGCTGGTGTAAAAAAATAGTTATGCTTCTAATGAAGAAATTGAAAATGAAACATGTTTATAATGAATTCAAAATTGAGAGACAATAGGATTTTATTTTCTATTTTTTTGAATTATACACTTGCAACTTTCAGAATAACAGTAAACTGATGTTACATACATACATACATACATATATTTTTTAAGTTTTCGTGGGTACTTACATGTATGGTATTCAGCTTTGTTCAGGTATTTTCCTACGTCATTATAGTTGTGCTTTTAAAGTTGTAGCAAAGTTTCGGCAGAATCTCATCAGCCATCATCAGGCTTCTGTATTGTGTTCGTCGAACTACTGGTGTCTGAAGCAACCCTGCCAAGTCAGGAGCTAAATTGTAAGTTTTTCTGTCATAACCAGTAGGTCTGGAATAAGTGTCTGTGGAGGTCCACTGTCGTCGGACCATGTCCACAAACATCTTAGGAACCGGTATGACATCTGTCTCTGCAATTGGTTCTGAGAAAATTAAGTCATCCAACATGTGGTATTTTTGGCCTTGAACAAGGACTTGAAAAGATGTGGGCAGAACAGTCCAGTGAATGTGGGCTGTTCCAGAGGTAGCCCTTCATCCTCTAACATAGTCTTGTCTAGCTGGCCCTCTGCTCCGATGGGGAGGAATCAGTGTCCTCAGATGAGACTGGAAAGTAAGAATCCTGACCTCTGCAAGTTCTCCCATGTATTGCATGGGGTGAGGTGGCATCCGAAACTCCGGAAGATTTCCCATCGGGTGCATGGCTTGGAGTGGTACATGGAAGTCAGGGAGGTCCACCCTGTGTTGCATGGGTGGAGGTTGCCCCTGGTGTTGGAAGGGGCCTGCAGTCTGGGACTTTACCTGGCAGGTATGTTGTACACCCGCAGCAATGTCATGTCTAAATGCCTCCGACATCCAAAACCTCATAGATGGGGGAAATATCCTGAAGTAGGAATTCCTCTGCACAGAGCCCTGCTGTAGTTGGGGTGAAGGTAGCTTCAGGTACTAGCCTGGGTCTCTTAGTTTGGTGAGCTACCTGCCGTGTTGGCAACATAGAAACAGGGAAAATGGAACGACAGCTGAGCTAAAACTGGGGACAAGCAGCAAGGAGGATCCTCACTTTGATCAGGCAGACAGAAGATTAGCATGGCCTGGATGCTTGGAACAACTTACTAGAGAAAGGAAGCCTGACTTTCATTTAGAACAGCACTTATATCTTCTCTAGGTCACAATATTTTTCTTTGATTTATTAAAATTTGACTTTTAAAAAAAGGCTTAGTAATTTGGGGGTTACATAGAAGAGAATATGTGCAGATCAGAGTTTAATTGAACTCCTTATTCCATCGTTCACAGGAGTTGATTTTGCCTAATTTCTCTCCTGAGCCTGCCCACGCACTAGAGAAAAAATTGCCCACCTTGGACGTTAGGAGGGCCCTCTGTATTTACATTAAAAGAACTTCTTCTCGGTTTCCGGTTTCGCGTGACTTCGGGGCAGCAGGAATTCGCAACAGTTCGCGATTCCTGCTGTGCTAGCCGCCGAGGTACCCCCGATCCAGATGGGTCAGGGGGATATGGCTGCCCTGTAGGGACAGCTGAAGAGAGAGGGGAGTCGGACAGGGGGTTGGGGGTGTCGCAGACCCCCTCCTCCTCCGGGAAAACCCCTTTTTCCCAAGGCGGTGGAGCAGCGGTCAGCAATGGCCGCCACGAAGAAGCCAGCAACCGGGTAAGATTGCGCTGGAGGAAGTAAGAAGAGTGAAAGTGCTGTCTGAGCCGGGTCAAGTAACATCTTTCAAATTTGTTGGAACTGAGCTGTTTGAATTGCTGGAGGATACATTGTATCCCTAAGAAGATCGAAAGCGGCGGAGAAGCTGTTAAAGGGAACTTTTTTTTTCTTCACTCTCCCACCCCATGGAAACAGCAGATATGTTTGGACATATTGGACATTGAAAGTGAATTGTTTTGAGAGTTGAAGCTAAGGGACAAAAGGGTTTTTGGACATTGAAAAACTTAAGAAATTGGAAAACCCTTGTTGGAGGTATGGATTTCTGATTATTTAAAATTGATATTGCAAGTGGGAAGGGAGAGGAAAAAAAATTGGAGCAGAAGCTGAAAAAGGAGGAGATTGCCTAGAATCCCAAAGAAAGGTATATGGTAATTGGACCTCTTTGATTAAACATTAACCCCAGAAAGAGAAAGAGAAGAAGGAACAAAAGTATTAATTTTTGGAATTTTTTTTTTTGAATGATTTTTGATTAAAAATATTTGTGGTTGTTTTGGGAAAAGTTTCTTTTTTCATAATGGCATCGCTTGTGGATGAACTAAAGACTGAATATCAAAAATATAAAAAAGAAGATACTTTGGGCACTTTGTTTCAATTTTTAGAAATGGCGTTATGTACTTATGAAAAGTTGACTACGCAGCAGAAGGACTGGGACAAAGAAGAGGAAGAAGAAGCCATCTTTGATGAACAATGGGTTCTTTCCGGGGAGGAGGAGAAAAAGAATAAGAAAAAGGGGATTTTAAGAATTATAAAAACAACCAAAGAAGAGAAAAATGAGCGGAAAGGTGGAGGCAAAGTTAGAAAGCAAAGGAAAGGGAGTAAGAAAAGGGAGGAGGAAAGACAAAGGAGTAAAAAGGGCAAGGAGAAGAATAAGCAAGAGAGAAAGGGGGGGAGGAGAAGCCTCAATGGGGGGAAGCAAGATCTAAAGAAAAAAAGTTTATTCAGAGACAATGGGTGAATTTAATTTAGGATAAAAGAGGGATTCTGGAGGGTACATAAGATTGTGTTTTTTATATGTGTATTTAGAGTATAAAATTCATTGTGTAATTTTAGAATCTATTAAACAGAATCCCAAGAAAAATTGTTATATGAAGTACTTTTAAGTTAGGGTAATGAGTTATAGACGTTACTCCAATTGGTGTATAGGAGAAGTATAATAAAAGAAAAAAGATGAATGGATAGTTGGAAATAGAACAGACAAAGAATATTATTGAAAATGGTAATAAGATATGAAAGGATATATAAAGGTTTTGTTATGTTTTTTTTTTTTTGGATGTTGTATATTGAAAAAAGGCAAAAAAAATTAATTAATAAGAAATAATTTGGATGAAAAGGAGAAGTTGGGATAAGATATGAAGTTAAATAGACAAAGTATTGATAATATAATTTGGAATTGTTATGTTCTATTGGTTTTCTTCTTTTATTATTTTTTCTTAGAAAAGAATTTATAAGCTGTTATGCCTTGTGCATTGTTTATATAAAATTGATAAAAATGGTTTATATATATATATATAAAAGAAAATGATAATAAGATATGGAAGGATATATAAAGTGAATATGATGTTTGAATTTGTGTCTTTGTGAAGAGTTTCAACCCGGGATCAGACAACCTTGAAGATCTTTTAGTTTTGTTTATGTTTTATTGTGTTCTCTGTAAAATTAATAAAATTTGTTTAAAAAAAAAAAAGAACTTCTTCTCTTAGGAGGACAGAAGCCCTGTTTGTTTCCTTTCAGCCATCAACTTTTGGTCGCAGGGTGACACCTTCCACAGTAGGTCACTGGCTCAGAGCCTGCATTGCAAAGGCCTATGAGTTACAGAGCCTTCCTGTGTCCAGGAGGATCACAGAGCACTCAACCAGAAGTGCAGCGACCACCGCAGCCTGGGCAACGCAGGCATCGATTCTGGACATTTGTAGAGTTGCGACCTGGTCATTGGTGAGCCCATTTATAAGACATTACAAAATTCTTTGCCTCAGCGGAGGTGTCCTTTGGAAGACGAGTCCTGCAGGGTGTGCATGTAGAGGTGGGGACTTCTGACCAATCCAGCTCCCATCCGTAGGACAGCCATCAGCCAGCTTTGGTATGCCCCATCCTGGATTCTCCCTTCAGCTCAGTGGAGAAGGGCCATTGGTCCTACCTGAATGCTTCTTCTTGGGGAGCCGAAGGGAGAATCCAGTCCCACCCTGTATTCTATCTGGTCGGAATAGGGAGGAAATGTCACCTTTTTCGTAGTATCAATGAACTATCTGTTTGAAGACAAGGAGCAGCTGTATTCGCTTCAACGTCATTCAGAACTGGGGACCATTACCAGGGGGTGTGTCCTCAGTTTTTCAACTCGGTCTGCAGAGCAAGGAGACTAGAGACTACCCCCATCTTGCATTCTCCCTTCGGCTCCCCGAGAAGAAGCGTTCAGGTAGGACCAACGCCCCTTTCCTCCAAGGGGCCACTAATTTAAGATTTTCAGTGGTCCATAAATACCCCATCTGGGATCTAAATAATGTTTCACAGCACTCAACAAACCACCGTTTGAACCTTTGAGAACCAGCAGCCTCCACCTTCTAACTTATAAGTGATTTTCCGTGTGGCTATAACTTCCTCAAGGAGAATATCTGAGATGGCTGTCCTATCGGTGAGGGAGGACCTTTGTGTCTTCCACTCAGATAAGTTGGTTCTTCACCTAGACCTGGCTTTTATCCCCAAAGCCAATTCCTCTTTCCATTGGGCACAGGAGTTGATTCTCCCCAATTTCTGCCCAAGGCTGGCTCATACCTTAAAGAGGCAACGGCATTCATTAGATGTGCGAACGTGTACTTCAATGGCGAACGTGTACTTCAAACGTGTACTTTATCAAAAATAAAAAAGGGGCTGTGAAAGCATATCACACTTTGCTTTTTAGGTTGTAGTATATTAACTGAGGAAATCAAATCTCATATCTAACAACCAAATGAAACAAAACCTTGGAGGCCCAGTCTTTCAGGAGAATCCACATATTCTTATCAAGAGACAGCCCTGATTTTCAAGGCAGTACTGTAGGAGAGGTTCCCTCGTACTTTTACATAATATAGAGCAGATAAAGTATTAACATAATTTATACTGGATGAGTTTTGTAGGAATCCTGGCTTTATTTTCTGCATTTGTTTTACTTGTAACTTCTTCATCTTTGTATGCCTTTAAACCAGGGGTCTCCAACCTTGGCCCCTGGAAGCCTGGCGGACTTCAACTCCCAGAATTCCACAGCCAGCTTTGCTGGCTGTGGAACTCTGGGAGTTGAAGTCCGCCAGGCTTCCAGGAGCCAAGGTTGGAGACCCCTGCTTTAAACAGTAAAAATATTAGAATCTCCTTTTCCCCCCTCCCCTAAAATTCCAGATTAGAGTCTCTGTGTTATTTATTTAAAAGTGACACTTTCTACTGGAGCAAGAGTTCTACTGGAGCCTTACACATTTTTCACGGTTTAGCTGGTGGTTTGTTTTCTAATTGATAGAAATCACTGCATCCTTTCAAAAGAAGGTGACATATAGAGGAAGAGATTGCGGTTTATCGGCTTTGTAGGGGGTTTGGACCCATCTTCCTGCTGATTCTTGCTTTGTGATTCTTGTTTCTGAGGCCGTGAAGTAAGAACATAACAAATCTGAGTTTTTGCTTTGCTGCACAAGCATTTCAGCTTGAATTCCTACATTACTGTCAGTACACTATACTCCCTTCCCCCCTCCCCCACCTTCTGCTCAGCAGCTGCATTGTAGACATACAGAGAACTTACTGCAGGATTTGTGGTGCAGTCTGCTTCTTTCATATTTGAAGGCAATGGATTATCTCTCTTAACATGGTAAAATGCACCTGCCCCCTCCTTTCAAGCATTTTGGTGAATTCCAGGGAAGGGAAGGAGACATTTCTCAGTGGAATTGCTTCATATGGCTGGCTGCATCTTTCACAGCAAATCTCTTTCTCCCACTCCTCTTTAGACCACAGGAATGTTGTTGTTTTGAGTTCCCTCTGGATTGCACCACAGATACTTTGCTTTAATATTGCAGTCCTTTTTGCTAGCCAAGATGCATCTAACTAAGCAGCCATAGCTGTGAACAAAAGCTGATAAGGTTGGCTTTTCTTGTAGGCTGCCAGTGCGTTATCTCTGCATCTTTGCTTACTTCAGGGAATTATAGAAGGGCACTTGATAAAAGAAACAAGACTGGTGGTAATGCTTCTAGGCATATATATTAATTAACAATCTGATTATATCTCCAGAACATCTTCTGTCAAAGCCTGCAGACTTCCATTAAACTACTAACCTGACCCAATTTCTGTTTAATCTGTAGTTTGAGATTGGGCATATTGTATAATACAATGCACTGTATAGAGCCATGATGGCAAACCTATGGCATGCATGCCACAGGTGGCATGCAGAGCCAATTGTGCGGGCACGTGAGCCCCAGCCATACATAACTGCACTGCGCATGTGCATGCCTCCCAGCTGATTTTCGGCCCCTTTGAGGCAGTTTTCCCCTCCCGAAGGCTCAAGAGAAAGCCTCTGCAGCCTCGGGAGGCTGAAAAATGGGCCTTCTGGAAATACTGGAAGTGCCGAAATGGTTTTCAACCTCCCATGGCTCTATATGCATCTGGCTCCTTTCCTCCCATCTTTTAATTGAAAATTATTATGTTTTATATATTATTTATTATATTATTATGTTTTAATGTTTACTGGTTTTTAATGATTGTAAGTTGCCCAGAGTCACCTCTAGGAAAGATGGGTGGCTCACAATTCTAATAAATTTTTTTAAAAAACCATAATTTCAAGAATATAAAAATATGTTTACCATTGCCAGAGCAATAATTGAATATGGTTATTAATAAATATACTAACAGAGTAAAAGAAACTCACCATTAATATCATCTAAGGGCCATTTTCTGTGGCAGTTGTTCTTAAACTTTTTTGAGGATCTTGTGAAAATGTCAGATCCGTTCTCAGTAAAATGTGTTTAAATGCATAAAACAGCACACATAAATTGATTACAAAGGAAATCAATTGTGTTTGAACTATTAAATAATGAATACATAATATAGTAAGATGTGGTTCTTTATTAATCCATTATTTGAATAACAATATTCTTTTATGGTATAATAATTATACCATAAACATTTAGTGGAGCTAACAAACTTTTAACTTCACTAAAGTTAACACATGTTTTTGGCTCCTAGAGACAATAAATTTCATTGTTGCCATATACATAATTGAAAAAAAAGCTGCATTTTTGTTAGAGGTTACTGAAAATAAAGTTATAATTTTTCCATATCCAAATATATATACCCTTAAGGTTTCTGTACCGCAGGAACTGTAATTATATCTGTATGATATCCAGATTTTGCTGTATGATATCCAGTTAAAATGGCAATATTTGAGAGGCAAAGCTTTTCTTTGTGTTATTCTGTTATAAGATAGCAGAGCCTTTGTGTAGCTTATGGGAAAACTCTCGTGGAATAAGCTGAACAAATTTTAAAGTTTGTTGAGTCCCAGTGAACCTTGATGAATGGAAAGATTTAAATGAAATGTTTCATAGTCCTAAGTTGTAGATTTTTAAAAAACAGCCTAGTTCTTTGGCTAGTTCTTTGAATTATGCCAATAAGAAGTCAGAATAAGAAGGAATTCATGTACTCAATAAGCATTGTTGGTGTACAGATTACAATTCCATACTTTTCTTAAACAAAAATCCCAAATAGTGCACAAGAGATGTAGCTAACCATCCCTCTCCAGAGCTAGATGTTTAGTCCCCAGAAAAGGCAGATAGTGACTGCCATATTAAATTAACTGATCAAAGATTCATCTGGCCTCAGTAACTCTTGGGCACACTAGAATAAAGTTAGATCTCAGACTATAATCTAGCAATGTAATGTCTTCCAATAGATGGATTTGTATTTTAAATCAATATTATCTTGAAAGAATTGCTTTCTGTCTTGTCTTGATTAAACTTCAGTTCATTAATCTACCTCCTGCCCATAATCACCTCTAGACAGCCTGGTTACATGATGACAAATTAAAGAAAATTCAAAATCACAAACAAAGAAAAAATTAAAGTAATGAAACTGAGGGAGAGAGAAGACTTGAATCTAGATTTTTCTGATCATAATCCAGCATTTTAATCATTATATCTTGCTAGTTGTTTTAAAATAAGAGTGTAACTACAATCCAGCATTTTAATCGTTATACCTTGCTAGTTGTTTTAAAATAAGAGTGTAACTACATGAATGCTGCTATCAGATTTAAGATGGAAGAATAAAAAATTGAATACTTGTTTTACCGTTAATGTCTTTACATTCATAATATCACTTGGAAGCAATTATTGGAATTTTTCCAATAAATATACTGATTTGTCTTGCATATTACTTGTATTATTACATTCAGCTTGCTGGTGTAAGTCTTTCTGTTATTATTTTTATCAGATATGTAATTGAACGCATTTTGAGAAGTGTTAAATCTAGAATCAATCTCAGTTATTAGCCACTATAGCTTTCTACAATAATATATCATACAAAGTGTCCACCCAGTGGTCCATCCATGGTAAGCTGATTAGTTTTGAAAGTAAGACAACAATATGGCAGAAAAAGTAAGAAATATTAGCCAAGGAAGCATGTAATGAACAAATGAAAAAGTAGAAAAGAGGTAGGCATAAAGCAAAACGTATCATGTTTCCAAGAGAAATAGAAATGTTGGTTTGGATATGTGAAGCATGTTAATCCAGAATTTTGTTTTGAGGGGGGGATTATCGTGTGATGTGAATCTAGCTATTGTATTTGCAAAACATGGTTTATTATTTGTATCATGCAAACTAAGTTAACTGTAGTTGATTTAAACAAATTATCATCATTGTATGCTGTGTGTATTCAGACACTTATACTGTGATAATACTTTATTCATAAGATTTTGTAAAGGTCAAGAAAAATTCTGGAGGTAATGTAGTAATGAAGATAAAGAAACATTGACTACTTTATTGCAAAATTCTAACCCTTAATTTTTTGAGTAATGACTTAGTTTGCAGTTATTGTCAGATATAATTGGTGGCTTCATATAATGATAATGTACCATGAAGTTGGTATTGACTCTTAACAACCATATAGATTTTATTGAAAATTACTTGTCCCCAACCTGGTCCTTCAGGTCTTCCATCAGTGCATCCATTATGCTATTACTTGAGGCCATTTACCTTGCTGCAGATCATCCTCTCCTCTTTCCATCATTCTCTTCTTCCCTCCCCTCCCAATCTCTCCTTTGTAACACAGTTTTTGTTCCTGGCTTCTAAGGGTTATATTTTAACTGCTTATGTCTAAAGCATATGCAAATACATTGATTTGTGACCACAGCCTACAAAAGTTTTGTATTTGTAGAGAGAAAACAGGATATCTTTTTTATCTTTATAAGTAGTTAGATAAAGAATAATATATAATTGTGCAACAAATACACAAAGACAGTCAAAATCACTCAAAATGCTTCAGAAATTAGATTTTCTAGATATGTGGTTATACTGCAAATCACTTTCTCAAAGAAGGCCACAGATATAGTCATTCATCATGTTTTTGTTATATTGCCCTTGATAATGATGTTCAAAATCCAGTGAATGTGGGACGTGCACTGAGTTGGGGCATAGCCATAGTGTATAATTAGTTTTGTCAGTCAGAAATGATACTGTCACATTCTAAGAAAGTTGAAACTTTAGAATAATGCTATGTTGTTTGCCTTGGAGAATAAAGATTTTCTAAACCCTGTTTGTTACTAATATGTGAAAACTATAGTTTAAATCCCAATTATTGCTGTCAGAACAGTAAGCAAATCACATTATTGTTTTACAACCATACTTCTGCTATATGCTTCTGCTATAATGCCATTACTGCCTGGCAGGTATCTGAGAGTATAGATATGGTTGTGGTCTTACTGGAACATGTTTTTATAGGGGTGGTGGTAGGAACACAAGGGAGCGGGTAAAAGTCTGTTTGCTTATCTTGGCATAGTGATATACAGTTATATTATGAAAAGTTTTAATTTTGATTGAATTAAATTGTGATTCAAAATTAAGAGAATAAAATAGATTTTTAGAAAAGATTTTACTTTCGCTTTAAAATATCTTTGAATTGGCATCCTTCAGTCTCAAGAGATTATGGTATCGTGCTCTGAAAAGAGGTCCTAAAACAGCATCTAGTGTGGCTAAAAAGGCCGATTAGAGAGTGGCAATCCCTTCCACACTGAGGAAGATACAGTCTGTCTCCTGTCCAGCCCCCGGTTTTACTGGTTCCGGGACTGCCTCTTTGCCTCAGCCTGCTGAATGAGTGTCTCTTCGAATTGAAGAAGGCCATACTGATTTCTAGCCTCCAAGCTGAACGATGAGAGGTCCCAATGTTGATGTCCATTCCCAAAGCCTTTAGATCCTTCTTGCACATATCCTTATATTGCAGCTGTGGTCTCCCTCTAGAGCGCTTTCCCTGCACTGATTCTCCATACAAGAGGTCTTTTGGAATCCGATGATCAGCTATCCTCACAACATGGCTGAAGCCAGTGTAGACATCACTGTTTCAATACTATATACATGCTAGAAATTTCAGCATGTTCCAAGTGGCAGCTGAATTGTGCTATTTGAAACTTTGTTATGCCAGATGATGCTATTTTCCCATCACCTGGCAAAATACCTTTAGAGCATTTTTAAATCACTGTCCATGATGCTTGTGGCAACTCTAAAACATGCATCCTGACAGCTTGTTTTTGTATGTATGTGTGTATGTATGTATGTATGTATGTATGTATAAATATATAAATATAAATAAAAACAGGCATTCAATAAGGGAAACTTTTAATGCTAAAATTCTGAGAATACAGTTATGTTACAGGTAGTCCTTGACTTATGACCATAATTGAGCCCAAAATTTATGTTGTTAAATGAAACATTTGTTAAGTGAGTTTGCCCAATTTTATGATCCTTCTTGCCACGGTTATTAAATGAATCAGTATAAGGAGTAGTACAATATTATGTGGAGAGTTAAAAAAATCAGTATTAGAAGGAAGAGGCCATTTTTCTTTAAAATATTATAGCAATTAACCTACCTTCTTTGCCCTCTAACAAAAAGAACTGGAATTCTACTTTATTATTGTAGGTTATAATACAGGTAGTTCTCAACTTAAAACAGTTCATTTAGTGACTGTTCAAAGTTTCAACGGCACTGAAAAAAGTGATTTATGACTGTTTTTTAAACACCATTCCCATGGTCATGTGATCAAAAATCAGACACTTGGCAACTGGCTCATATTTACGATGGGTGCAGTGTCTGGGTTCATGTGGTCACCTTTTGCGGCCTTCTGACAAGCACGTCAATGAGGAAGCTAGATTTACTTAACAACTGTGTCACTAACTTGACAACTACAATGATTCACTTAAACAATGGTGACAAGAAAGATTGTAAAATGGAGCAAAATTCAATGTTTCACTTAGCAACAAAAATGTTGGGCTCAATTGTGGTCGTAAATCAAGGACTACCTGTAATAGAATCTGGAAAGCCAGACAGAGATTTTCTCTTTCTCCCTTTATAGTAAAGGAAATGAAGGAGTGTAGTCTTGATTTTTTTCCCTCCCTCCCTCCAGTCTATCTGTCCTAAGTTGATGTTTATGCAATAGTTGTTGAATTCCATATTTAAGGCCATCTCTCTATTGCTCTATGGATGGCACCCAGGGAATCTTAGCACTGAAGATTAGATTGGGAAATTAACAAAATATTAACAATATTTCCCTAAGGGAAATATAAATAAAGTCACCAGGAAGTAGTTCATTTATTATCTTTCCTTACTATTGCAATTATAAGACCCTAGTTTGTACTCAAAAAGAATATAAAATATTCAAAGTGCAATTACAGCACATGGGCTATTGTATAAACAGAAACAATCACCATTAAGTCTAAAACTGAAGCAATTTCTAAAACTATCATAGGATGATATTAAAAGCTCTGTAGAAGACGACCTCTTGCCTTAACTTGTTTCTGGATGTTAAGTAAATTTGACTTCCAGAGAAAGGTGTTCAATAACATGAGGGCTTCTTGACTCCTGATCTCAGCCCCCCTGATTTCATGGAATCACCAACTGTTTTTCTTAGAACTTTCATCTCACACTTTGAGAGAAATGATTTTAGAGGTACCACACTGCCATACAGAATAAAAACAGCACTTTAAATTGCTCTCAGAAATCTCTTTGCAATCAATGTAAGGACATAATATAACAAAAATGAACTCTTGGCCCGGTTTGTAGATGGGTACATGCTTTGTACCAGCTGCAGTTTCAGGCAGTTTTAAAAGCAGTTGCATGCAGAGCACATTGTAGTAATCTAGCCAAGTGTTAATCAGATGAGTTTTTCTTGCAAGATCCTTGCAATCTAAGTGTCACATTTGAAAATGGATAGAGGTTCTCCTGGCCCCAGTCATTTGCCCATCCAGCTGTGACTGTCCACTGGTTGGAGACTAGTACACAGAAATAGTGCCTTTCTTTCAAGAGACAGTACTAGAGATGACAAAGAACTTCTATGAACAACCAGCGACTCCATCTTACTCAGTTTCAACTTCAACCTGTTTCTTCCCATCTAGATCCCAACAGCTTCCAGACACTAGGACAAGACTTTGACTGCATCATTTCTGTGATCCGGGTGGCCATGTACAACTGGGAATCATCAGTATATTGATGTTGCTACGCTCTGAACTGATGGATGACTTCTCTGAGTGGCTTCATGTAGATATAAAAAGTAGGAAGGAGAAAACCAAGTTCTGTTGCATTGGATCAGTTTTTCCTTCTCTACAGCCATTGACTAGAACTATCCATTGAGGAAGGAGTGGAATCATTGGACACGGTGCCTTGCATATGGTCTGAAAGGATACCATAGTTGATGGTATTGAAGACTACCGAGTGATCTGGTAGGACCAGAAGGTTTATCTTTCCCCCATTGAGGTTCCAGTAAAGTTCATCAATCAACAAGCAGTTATTGCCCTTAATCCTGACTGAAAGTGACCCATACATTTCTCTATATAACATCTCATCAGACCCTGAACATCTGCCCCTAAAAGAAAAGGGTTGGAGACAGGGTGATAGTTGTCCCATAGAAGTTAAGTTTATCTAGATGTTACCGTATATACTCGAGTATAAGTCGAGTTTTTCAGCCCATTTTTTGTGCTGAAAAAACCGCCCTCGACTTATACTCGAGTCAGATTCCCCTCTGAAAAAAAAATGGTGTGGAGCTCCGAAGCTGGGCAGCCGCTTCCCTGCTTCCGTGTTTCCTTTGCAACTTTTAAGCATGGGAGGGGGAGGCTTTTCTGAGCTTTAGGCTGAGAAAGCAACGCAAGTGGAGGTCGCTCCACTCAGTTTCATTTCCTCAGCTCCAGCTGCTTTCAGTCCACTCGGGAGGAGGGGGAGGGGGAGGAGGAGGGGGAGGCTTTTCTGAGCTTTAGGCTGAAAAAGCAACGCGAGCGGAGGTCGCTCCACTCAGTTTCATTTCCTCAGCTCCAGCTGCTTTCAGTCCACTCGGGAGGAGGGGGAGGGGGAGGAGGAGGGGGAGGCTTTTCTGAGCTTTAGGCTGAGAAAGCAACGCAAGTGGAGGTCGCTCCACTCAGTTTCATTTCCTCAGCTCCAGCTGCTTTCAGTCCACTCGGGAGGAGGGGGAGGAGGGGGGGGGAGAGAGAGAGAGATATCATAAGAACGGCTCTTGGTTTTTTCTTGCAAGGGAGAGAGTGACTCCTGCCTACCACTGTCATCATCATCATCTTTTGGGTTAGTGAATCAATCAAACCTTTCATGATAGTGAGATCGTTTCCCAAATTTCCCTTAAATCAGGGAAGAAATCAGAAACAAACCTCTGGGCTGAGAATAAGCTTGTTCCTATGATGCCATTTTTGTTCACTGCAGTGTGAAAAGTGTGAAAAAACACACTTCTTTTTCTTCATCTTCTTGTTCCCTATTTACTGGTCTCTTTCAAAGAGGAAATTGTGAACATCAAATTTATTCTCAACTGTCCTAGTGAAAGTTTTTATTGGCATCTATTTTTATTTTTGAAATTTACCAGTAGCTGCTGCATTTCCCACCCTCGACTTATACTCGAGTCAATAAGTTTTCCCAGTTTTTTGTGGTAAAATTGGGTGCCTCGACTTATATTCGGGTCGACTTATACTCGAGTATATACGGTAATACTTTTTAAAATACTTTTGCATATGTAGTAATTCACCATCAAATTTTCTTTAATGTTAGTGCCAGTTAGCATAAACTAAAAAGTTTATGGACATTTTGGAGCCGGAAAAAAATATATTAGTTTTTCTTCAGAACAGCATTTCATATTGATAGAGAGCAGTTTTGTTTAGTTCTAAAGAATCTCAGATAACTGGACTGATAGTAATTGATACATTAAAATGGTCTTCTTACTCTGTGATAACTTGTAGTACAGTTTTTATTTGCTATGATGTGTATATTTAGCCATTATAATTTGCAAACTATATTTTGAAGGTTTAGTGCAGTTTGTTAGTCAATCCAATTACAGCTGTTCAACAAATCATGTTTTAAGCAAGTATTGAACTTATTTTTATTTGGTCAGGGAACCTAATTACTTCTTTATTTTGAGAATAAATAAAAAGCTCACCATCTCAATATGATAAATTTATAATTTTTTTCCTCTTATGTGTTCTTTTCTTAACTTTGAAAAAGGCTGGTGACTGTTAATTATTGTGTTATGGCTGCCATTTATTCAGAGGACCAGTTTTCCTGAGCAATTAATTTTTTATTTAAGAATACTATTATATGAAGAGATAATATACAGATTGTCCTTGACTTACAATCACAAGTGAGACTGGAATTTGTGTCACTTAGCAATGTGGTTATAGAGCATGATGTCATGTGACTACATCGCTTAGTGATGGCAATCATGGCATTTCCCATTGCCATCATTAATCAAATTCCACCCATCATTAGTTGAGGACCTACCTCAATTTAAGTCATTTCAGATCCCAAAGGTGCTTTTTCAAGAGGCAACTGGACTTTCTGGGGTTTTCTTTGAAGACATTTTGTTTCCCATTCTAGAAGCTTCTTCAGCTCTGAGCTGAAGAAGCTTCTTGAATGAGAAGCGAAACATCTTCAAACAACTGCAGCTCCCCAAAAAGCTTGAGCTACAGTAGGGCAAGCAGCTCCAGATGTGTGCAGTTCTGGGGCTGCTTGCCTTGTGAGTGCATTGCCAACCCACAAGGACGTACAGGGTGACTAAAAGGACAGAGATTGGGGAAGAATACGCAAATAGGCTTGGGGTTGGAGTTTTCTTTGGGGTTGCAAAGAAAAAGTCTGCTTGTCTTGTCTCTGAATTTTCTCAGTCATCCAGGTCATGGTTGTGCCAAAGGTACTTTTTCAAGAGGCAACGGGACTTTCTGAGCCACAACATTGCACAAAGTTTCAGCCACCTCTGGAAACCTCAACCACCCCAGCTCAGCTCAGCAATGTGACATAAAAGTGGGTTTTTGCCATAAAGAGTTTTTGGGGGCTGCACAAAGCCCCTGTACTGTAGCACAGTGGGAAGGCTTGACCCAGCAGCGTAGTGCAAAGCTACAACTGCCCCAGGAAGCCATAGCCACCCCTACCATCCTGCACTCTTAATCCCCTGCCACTCCGTGATCACCCCACCACCCTAGCTGACCTTCACCATCTTATTGCTGCCGCTGCTGCTGAGGTGTGCCTGGTCTTTTGTAAGGCAGCTGCTGGGCATGCAAGGCCATCTTCTCCAGGGTTTGTGAGAAAACCGCCATGTACCACTTAGGGAAGAAATATTGTGTGCTCAGAAGCTGCCTTGCACAGGACCAGGCCGGGATGCTTGGTCAGCAGCGGAAACAAGAAGATGCTGAAAGTCAACTAGTATAGTAGGGGTTACAGAGTGCAGGGAGATAAAAGAAGATGTATGGGGAAGGAATAGGCAGGTGGGAGAAGTTGAAACATTCCCTGAGGTCTTAAGTGTGAGCAGGCTGCCAAGCGCCTGAGTTTTATTACATGACTATGGGGGTCCAGTGGCAGCCATACATACCTTAATTGGTTGTAAGTCTGTTCAGTGATACTATAACATTGGTCATTGAACGAACGTCAGTCAATTACTACCCATAGACGTAACTTGTTTGATTTCAATTATCAGAATTTCATGTGTATTTATAGACTGACAGCTTTTTAAAAAGAGGATGATATTCCTCTCCTCATAAACTAATTGTCTTGTTTTCCATTCCTCTTTTAACTCTTACAGAGTCAATTCTTTTTTTGCCCTACCTACTACAAACTTTTCTTAATTTTCTGTTCCTCCTTTCTTATAAGAAAGTATCCAAGTAACTACTGATTTTAGTAGAATGCAAGTAATGAACCAATTTATTCTAAAGCAAATCATGGCTTAGCACAAAATGTGCCAAGTTTGTTTTTAGCCCAAAGCACTAGCTGAGATGCCACTGATTTACTCAGCTTTAGAAGGATAAATGTATGTCTCATTCAGTTTTTTTTAATGTGCAAATATAGCTTGCACTCTTAGCATTTTTAAATTTCTTTCTCTATTGCCATTTTAGAAGACGTTATTTTTCAAGGTCCCCTTCACTGCTTATCACTTCTTCTTCTACCTGCATTTTTGCCAAATGAAATGCCAGAGAGCAGAGTATTTTCTTGGCTGACATGAATGTTTGTGTACCCATTAGCTCTGAATCTGTTTAAATTAGCACTTCTATTTTTCAAGGACACATATGCTGGAATGTCTGACAATCTCATTATCTGCTTTTTATTTGGCCTTCTGTTTCTGAATCTTTCATTGGCTACATTATCATAATGTACAATACTTACCCTGGTTAACTGAATTATATATATATATATTCTTAAGTTTTCGCGGGTACTTACATGTATGGCATTCAGCTTTGTTTGGGTATTTTCCTACATCATAGTAGTGGTGCTTTTAAAGTTGTAGCAATGTTTCAGCAGAATCTCATCTGCCATCATCAGGCTTCTTCTGTATAGTGTTTGTCTGTGAGGCAGACTTTTACAGTGGTTTCAGATTTAAATTTGGGGCAGCCTATTGCTATGCCAGAATGGTTTTTTCTTCATCCTGATTGGTTGAGAGTCTTGGTCTGTGTTTATTGGTCTTGGAGTTTGCTGTGTTCTGCTTCTAATATCTTCTGTCTGGTTTTTTTTTTTGGGGGGGGGGCTCTTTTTGTATCTTGATTGGCTGGCAACATTGTGTTATTTTATTGGAAGCCTTTAGTGCAGCTTGGCTTCAGGTAAATGGACGCTATCATTAGTTAGGAAGCTGGGTTTCATCTGGGTGCCTGGTTGGGGTGTGTTTGAGCTGGAGGTATCAGGGGGATCTGTTTGTGCCCAGGTGTTTGTCTGGCTTGTGGTGTGGAGATTTTTTTGTTTGTGAGTGCAGGCTTCCAAATGATTGACAGCCTAGTGGAATCATCTCTTCTGTTCATGCTTTCTGGTCTTTTTTCAATCTCTATGGCTTCTCTGATGATTCTGTGGCTGGGATTTTCTATGGTGGCTAGGGTTTTGGTGCCATTGAAGTTGATGCTATGACCTGTGGCTTCCATGTGTTGGACTAGTGAGGAAGTGTGTTCCAGCTTTTTGACTGCATTTTTGTGTTCATCCAGGCGGGTGCTTATTCTTCTATTGGTCTGTCCAATGTATGTGGCTGGGCATGATGCACAGGGGACTTCGTATATGCCTTGGTTTTCCAGGTCAATTTTGTCTTTGGGGTTTCTGAGGATGGCTGCTATTTTTCTGTCTATTTTGAAGGCAGTCTTGATGTGGTGTCTGTGTAATATCTTACTAATTTTGTCTGTAGTGCCACTTATGTAGGGCAGGACAGCTGTTCCATGGGTCTGTTCATCTTCTGGGTCTCTATTATGTCTCAGTGTGTTTTTGTGGATCAAGTTGGTGATTTTACTTTTGTGGAAGCCGTTGGCTGTCAATATTTTAGTCAGGGTGCATAGTTCAGTCTTAATGTGTGTCTTGTCTGCCAGGTGTTTGGTTCTAGTAATTAGTGTTTTAGCCATGGAGTTTATCTGTGCTGGGTGGTTGTGGGATTGGGCGTTGAGGTAGCGGTTGGTGTGTGTTTTCTTCTGGTATATGGTGTGTCCTAGTGTGCCATCTGTTTTTTTGTAGATTAGTACATCTAGGAATGGTAGTTGTTTGTTTGTTTCTGTTTCCATGGTGAACTTGATTTTGGGGTGTGCGCTGTTTAGGTGTGTTAGGAAATTGTTGTTTTCTTGTCCATGGGGCCAAATCACAAATGTGTCATCAATGTATCTTAACCATAGTTTGGGTTTGAGGATGGCATTGGCCAGGGCTCTGGATTCGAATTCTTCCATGAACAGGTTTGCAATGACAGGTGACAGTGGTGATCCCATGGGGGGAACCCTAGCCACTATAGAAAATCCCAGCTCTGTTGTCATAAGTAAAGGCTACAAAACATATTTGTAAAATATGGGAAGTAAAGTATAATGTTGACACTTAGTCACATGATAAATTTATGCAGGGATAACTCTGTTTGAAAACTATACATTTTATTTTGGAATTCATCAGGGATACTATTTTTTATAATAATTTTACTAAACATTACAGTTAAAAAGATAAAAACTAATACAAACTAAAAAATAAAAGAATAAAAAGAAAAGTGCAGAAAAAAAAGAAAATATAGAGAAAAAGTTAAATGTATAAAGAAGTAACTTTCCCCTTCACCACAAGTATAAACATTGTAGTAAGTTATCAACTCCTCTGAAAACATAACTAATGATCTCTTCAAGGATATTCATTCTTTAAGATAACTTAAAGAAAACATCTTTTCATTTCGAATTTGGCCTGGATACTTCTACAACAATGAAATTATTAACAGCACTGAGATGTTTTGGGGACATTTATTTATTTATTTGCAATATTTATATTATATTTAAGCATGTCTATAGGACTCCTGAATCTATAGCATTTTCTGATGGAGAAAATCTGGGACCAGTGTGAATAGTATCTGTTCTAAAGTAAATAGATTTTTACTGATTCAGAATTATTTTTCTCTATGCGATATGTGATGTGTCTCTGAAGATTCCCTGGGGAATGGAAACTGAAATGTTGTTAGAGAAAGAAGCGATAGTGAAGGAGGATTGTAAAATAATTTTTTAAAAAATAATTTAAGTAAAGGCGCTGATTTAAGAATGGTTTCTTTTTAGTTGGTAAAAAAATTTTTGGGATGCAAATAAAATTTCTATTAGAAGTTGTTTTATAAAACATAATAGAGAACTTAAAAAGAAGTCAAGAGAAAAAAACAAGCTATCTTAAATTAAATAAAGAAAAAAGAGAACTAATAAATTATCCAGAGAAGATACATATTTCTCAACAAATTAAGTTTTTACCACAGTAATTATCTATGTTAACAGATCATTGACCATGCCACTATTGCTATGGCTATCCCAGCTTTCGGCGAAGGATTCTTGACAGACATTTTCGTGTTCTGAAAAATATTAAAACATCCTTCTCCCCCCCCAGACTTCCTCAGGATGGGCCTAGACTCTCGCAGTCCATCAAGAGAGGATGTTCACAGGTAATTATACCAATGTCCCTTCTCTGTTAGTCAGCTGTGAGAATCTAGTGTGGGGCTCACCAAAGCCGGCATGTCCCCTGGAAAGGTTAGGTCTGGTCCTCATCCGCCTGCTCTGATACAACCCTCTGGAGCACCTGTCTGCCAAAAGCCGCAGACGTGAACGGTAATGACGGATAAACAGGAAAGGAGATGACCAGGTGGCAGCCTGGCAAATCTCCTCAATAGAAGCTTGAGTAGCCCAAGCTGCTATTGTGGCTGCACTCCTAGTGGAGTGAATTGTTCGTCTACTGGGCACAGGGAGACCCTGAGTCTCGTAAGCTGATGCTGTGCAGGATCGAATCTACCTGCCCATAGTTGAAGGGGAAATCTTGTTTCCTTACGAAGCCGGTTGAAAGGAAACAAAGAAAGATTCCATCTTTCAGAACGAAGAAGTCCTTTTAGCATAAATCTTCAATGTCCTGCAAACATCCAGAGCATGCCATTTCTTCTCCAGTTCATGAGTTGAGTTAGGACAAAAATCTGGTAATACCAGTTCCTGCGCTCTGTGGAACAAAGAGTTAATTTTCAGAACAAAAGTGGCATCAAGTCTCAGAACCACCCTGTTATGGTGAAAGATGCAAAGATCTGCCCTAACAAAGAGTGCTGCCAGTTCCAAAACCCTTCTAGCCGACGTGATGGCCACCAAGAAGACTACCTTAATAGTCATGAAACGCAAGCCAATAGTTCTTAGTGGCTTGAAGGGAGTTCCTGTAGGAGTCTGTAGGACTTTGGAGAGGTCCTAGGTAGGGTATCTGTGGACAACTGGAGGACATAGATTCGATGCCCCTCTGAGAAATCTGCGGACTAAAGGATGGTGAGCAATAGATTCCAATGACCCCATGGATAAGACAGAAGACAAAGCTGTTATCTGTCTGTGAAGTGTATTAGGTGACAGTCCCTTGTCCAACGCGTCCTGCAGAAATTCAATAATGTCCCCAATAGAGGCCTCCATGGTCAAACAACTAGTCTCATTGCACCAAGTGCAGAAGGTCCTCCAAGTTGCACCATAAATGCATTTGATAGAAGCCTTTCTAGATGCCTCTATAGTATCTATGACTCTAGCAGAGAAACTGTCCTTACTTAATGATCCCCACACTAGACTCTCTTGCAGTCCAACGAGAAAGGACGTTCACAGGTAATTATACCAATGTCCCTTTCTCAACAAATTAAGCTTTTACCACAGTAATTATCTATGTTAACAGCAAGAGAAATGGACATAAAAGTGAATTATGCAAATCAAAAATTTTTGAATGTGCAAATAAACCAGGAAAATGGTTAGCATACAAATTACGAAAAGAACAAGAAAAGAAAATGATACTGAAATTATAAGGAGATACTGTATTAATGGACAGTACAAGCATTAAAAACATTCATCAATGTTATTCTCATTTTGTATAAAGACCTGACATTTCTTTAGAGAAAATAGATAAATATCTAAAGAAACGAAATTTACCAAGCATTGCAGAGGAACTGTGATATATTATGAATGGATCTATAATAAAAAGGGAAGTTTCTGAAGCTATAAAAAAGAACTAAACTAGGAAATGTTCCTGGAACAAATGGATTATCAGGTTGTTATTATACAGCCTTTATAAAACATGATGAACTCTATCTACAAGTAGGAAAAATGTAAAGCGTTTGAAAGAGGCAATATTGCATTAAAGAGGAGCAAGATTTCATTTTAACAACAAACTGAATATTACTGAATAATAACTATAAGTTGTAACTTATTATTTTTAAATAATTTTTATTAAACAATTTTTCTCATATACAACATCATTTCCATTCATTGCAACGCTTCCATGACAGTGCATATACTTTTACATAAATCTTAACTATTTTACATTTATCTATATTCCTTAATCTATCTCTGTTGTAACTTTAGCTGACAGATGGAAAATAATTTTTCAAGAATTTATTCATGAGGATTGATGTATTTTTTAATCAGAAATACCTTGGATATTTTGGAATACTTGGAACAACATGAAAAACAAACTACATTGATCTTAGATGAAGAAAAGGCCTTTGACAATTTGAACTGAGTTTTCTTATTTAAGGTTCTGGAAGATAGGAATTTTAGAGAAAATTTCATAAAATGGATAATAATTATTAATGGAGATTTAACAAATCCCTATGAGATACAAAAGGAGTAAGACAAGGATGCTCACTGTCCTAACTCTTCTTTATTTTGGAACAGAATAGAATACTTTATTTGGCTGTGTAGCCACTCTGTGTATATGCAGAGCAATAGACCTATCATGATCATCATCATAACAATGAGTGGTGAAGAAGATAAGGATAATAATAATACTTCACATACAATATAGGTAAATATACTTAGACATAACACAGTATTATTGTGAGAATTAAGTGTTCAGTAGAATGATGATTCTCATTTTTTCCAGGAAATATTGAATGTTCATGAAATACTGAATAGAGATTTCAAAATGAGAGTATTATAGTAGTAAAGATGAAAAACTAAATTTATAACAAGGGTCCTTGCAAGAGACTTGGTGTTTGTTCTCAAAGATCCTTTAAAAGGGATTTGAAATATTAATGGGCAAATTACTATGTTTTGAGATTAATATACAAGACAAATGTGAAAATAGAAGACCAACAGAATTGATAAAGGTAAAATACTCGGGTACCCGGACAAATAATAGTCAGTTTGATCTAGTATTTCAGGCATCAGGCTAGAAACCAGGAATCTGTCAGTTCTAGTCCTATCTGAAGTATGAAAGTCAGATAGGTGACTTTGGGCCAGTCACTCTCAGTCTACCATGTCAGGGTCAGGTGAAAAACTGGTTGGTCAGTTCCTTGGTTGATCTGAAAAACCTAGCCCAAGCCCCATATTTACAGGAAAAATACTAGGAAGAAAAAGAAAAAATATATGGCACATGTGAACTGTACATTACTTCAAAATAATCACGATAAGGTATGGAATGAAGTTTAAAAAGATACTTTACAATTGGAAAAATTACAGTTGTCATTATTAGGGAGAATTTCAGTGATAAAAATGAAGTCTTACCAGAATGATGTTTTTGTTTCAAAAAATACCTGTTGTGACAACTGATGCACCATTTAAACAATGACAGAAGAAGAAAAAACATGAGCTATAAAGTGCTTCAAAATGAAGAGGACTGGGTTTATCTGATTTGAAATTGCATTTCAGTTTGGGTTGGATGATAGAGTGAATGTTGCTGAGAAACAGAAGGTTTTTGGAGTTAGAAAAACATGATCTGAGACTTGGGTAGCAAGGATATTTGTAGTATGACAAAGTCAAGGTCACTGTGGATTTTAAAAACCATTATGTTAGGTGTAACATGTTGAGAATATATAGATGCAAACCAAGATTGCACCCAAAAATATATCTGTGGGTGTCACCACAAGGAGCATGTGATAGATGAGAAATAATAAGCAAGCATAAATGGTTAACTTGTGAAATATTAGAATTTTGTCAAAGGGAGAGTAAAATAAAATTAAGAGAACTGAGGGCAAAGAGATATAATTATCAATGGTTTTCTTACAATTCTTAGAAAGATTTAAAGTACATAAAAGAACTTTCGTTTGAAATAGAATTGTGAACAAATAATGAACATGTAATTGTTAACATTGTTATGTTTGGAGCATGGGCGAGAAAGAATGGAGACAAGCCTCTGAACGGTGAACTTCAGCTCTTTATTTACATAGTGACTTCTAGCATCTATAGCAGTTTTAACCCGCCTTATATAGGCAAACCCCGTAACTATTAACCAATAACCAACGAGGAGCGCTAGCTCTCATAACCAATAGGAACTCTCTGTTAAGGGCCAATCGGATTCCCCGGAGTGGGTCCATCTGATCCGGCCGTTTAACAGCCAATCAGAAGTGCAGGGCCAGAACCCTGCACTTTACTCCAAGCTCACACTTTATTCAAACTTTACACATTCACAACACCCCTTACCCCTGGCTTCTGTTTGCAGGGCGCAGTTACATAGTCCTTTAGGTAGGACGGTTGTTTTATTAGTCTCTTTGATTTTCGCTGTGTCATTTGGCTGCAATCACGCTGAGGTAGATCGTTGTTTGGCAGTGGGGCTGTTTCTGGTTCAGAGTTCATTTCCCCGTCGTTGCCCATGTTCTCTGTAATTCCCTGAGGTTCAACTGTTTCCCTCTCTGGTTCCATTTCCAGAGTCTCTATTATACCGTCGTTCCCTTCGAATGGGTTTTCTTCCCCTTGGAATTCATCTTCTTCCGTACCTCTCCCCCCCTCAGTCTGGTCATAGGGGAGTTCAGGACTGCCCGCCGGAAGCCGCGATCGTAATTGATCGATATGGCGTTTCCATAGTCTATCGTCAAGGCATTGTACAAGGTAGGATCTTGGGCTGGTTACACGAACTACTGTCGCCTCCACCCACAATGGGTCGCCCGATAGGTTTTTAGCGTATACCAAATCTCCTACCTGGAAGGCACGACAGCGGCCGCTGGATCCTAGTGGTTTTTCCAGTTCGTAAGCTGGGTGTAACCGGTCGAAGTGGGAGCGGAGTTTTCGTCCCATTAGCAGTTCGGCGGGAGTTTTGTTGGTGACGCTATGTGGTGTGATGTGTTGTAAAAAAAGGATTCGATTGATCTTGTCGTCAATGTTGTCGTAGTCTACCTTCTGTAAGGTTTTCTTCACAAATTGTACCATGCGTTCTGCTTTGCCATTGGTCGCAGGGTGCGCAGGCGAGGTGAGTGCATGTCGAATGCCGCAGTCAGCAAGGTACTGCTCGAATGACAGTGCTGTAAATTGGGGCCCATTATCGGATACCAGGACGTCTGGTAGTCCGTGGGTTGCAAATAGTCTTTCCAGGGTTTTGATAACCGCCTCGGAGGTTGTGGTCATCATGCGATGAATCTCGAGCCAATTTGAATAGGCGTCGACAGTTAGTAGAACGGTGTGGCCTTTGGTCGGCCCCGCGAAGTCGAAGTGAATTCAGAACCAGGGTCCGCGTGGTGTCTCCCATTCAGTAGGAATGGCTTTAGGTGGGGCGTTGCTCACTTCCTGGCATTTTGGACAAGCTTTAACCCAATGTTCGATTTGCTTGTCAATGCCCGGCCACCATGCGTAGCTTCGCGCAAGGGCTTTCATTCGCACGATGCCGGGCTGGCCATTGTGCAAGGTTCTCAGAAGCGCTTTCTGGAGTCGTTCTGGGATAACGACTCTATCGCACCAGATGACACAGCCATTTTGGGAGAACAACTCAGTTTGTCGAGTCTTGAATGGTGTGAAGTCATCTGATAATTGGTCCAATGGCCATCCGCGTTCTACCCAGCTTAGGACTCGCGCTAAGGTGGAGTCACGTTTGGTTTCTCTTGCGATATCTCGGGCGGTTAATGGCGGTGAGTTGAGTGCCTCAATTTGCAACGTGGTTACCATTGGTGCAGGATCATCGAGAGTCTCTGGAAGCGGTGCTCGGCTCAATGCATCGGCGTGGGGAATGGCTTTCCCCGGGCGGTATTGCAGCCGATAGTTATAAGCAGCTAAGAATTCTGACCATCGAGTCATCCTAGGGGATAATATGTAGGGAGTCGGCTTATCTCCGGCTATTATCTCCAATAATGGTTTGTGGTCAGTCACGATAGTAAAAGCCCGGCCATACACGTACTCATGGAATCTTTTAACGGCTGAGACAATTGCGAGGGCTTCTTTATTGACTTGTCCATAATTTCGCTCAGTTTTTGAAAGTGTTTTTGAAAAATATGCAACAGGGGCTTCGTTCCCATTAGGCAGTACGTGGCTCAAAATGGTGCCCACTCCGAAAGGCGAAGCATCACATGTTATATTTAATGGCAAAGTCTCGTTATACTGCATGAGTACAGAGTCAGAAGTGAGCAGTTGTTTCACGTTGCGGAACGCCTGTTCTTCTCGGTGACCCCATAACCAATTTGCTTTCTTATCTAACAACCGGTGTAACGGTTCAGCGACCATTACTTTATGCGGTAAAAATACATTATAAAAGTTGATTAGGCCTAGGAACGCCTGGAGATCGGCCCTGTTTCGTGGCCTGGGAGCGTTTTTTATCACCCTTAGTTTATTTTCAGTAGGGTGAATACCCTGGCTATCAATTAGGTACCCTAAAAACTCAACACTCTCAGTACACAATTTACATTTGTTTTTTTTTACTTTAAGACTGGCCTCTTAGAATTTTTTTAGGACTAATTTTAACCAGTCCTGTAAGATTTTTTTTGTAGGGGCCGCAATTAATACATCGTCAAAATAGGGGACCATGCCCTTAATCTCTTGTAATAACCTCTCCATAAGGCTCTGAAAAATCCCCGGGGCTACACTAACTCCGAATTGAAGCCGGGTACATTTAAAGGCACCTCGGTGCGTCACAATCGTTTGTGCCTGTGCCGTCTTTTCATCAACAGGTAGTTGCTGATATGCCTGAGCTAAATCTAATTTAGCGAAGACTTTCCTGCCCCCCAGGGAGTGGAGGAGATGCTGCACCACCGGCACTGGATATGCGTTCTGCTGTAGGGCGTGGTTCAAAGTGGCCCGGTAGTCCCCACAAATTCGGATCGACCCGTCTGGCTTAATGGATGTTACGATTGGGGTTTCCCAGGGGGAGTGATCAATGGGCTCTAACACCCCCTGAGCTATCAGTTTGTCGAGTTGTTCGTCGATTTTTGACTTTAAGGCAAACAGAACTCGACGGGGTTTAAGTCGGATGGGAGCTATCTTTGGGTCTAGACTGAACGAAATCGGGGTCCCCTTGTACTCGCCTAAGCTGTCCGCGAAGACATCCCTGAACTCATGGATGAGGTCTCCCTCCCAGTCACTTCTGCTGACTTGGTTTATGCCGGCCACTTCAATGCCGAGTGGCGCGAACTATTGGAGACCTAGTAGGCTAGGCCTGTCTCTATCGATGACAGTTAGTGGTAAGTACGCTGTGTGCTTCTTGTAGGAGACTCGGATTCGGCAGGAACCAACGACGGGGATTCGATTCCCTTGGTAGTCCTTGAGGATGAGTCTTTGGAAGCGGAGATCTTGGCGTTGAATCGTGGGGATGAGTTGTTTAAGGGTCTTCCAGGACACCATCGAGAGGGACGATCCCGAGTCGACTTCCATGTGGCAAGGCTGGTTCTCGATGGCTACTGTGACTCGTATTTTCTTGGTGTCTAAAGCTGAGGCGTGACCGATAGTGATAGTATGGTGAGCCTTTTCTCTCTGCAAAGCTCGATTTCTGTAGGAGTGGTTTACTGGCTCTCGCCGTACATGATGGTTTCCTGTCGATTGGCAATAGTTAGTCCCTTTTGAGGCCTGGCCAGGTCCTGGTAAGCTTCGGCAGACCCGTCCGATGTGGCCTCGCTTCCCGCATTCATGGCAGAGCGCGTCGCGGAATTTGCATTCGGACCTGGCATGGTTGGCCCCACAGCCAGCGCAAGGGTGTAAAGGCTTTGGGTGGTGGTCCCGGTCAGACCCCTTCTTCGTTGCTGTCTGACGACGAAGAGAGGTCCTCATGGTGTGTCGTTGCAAGCTACCCTTCTGACCTGGATAAAATGTCGCTTGTCGGTGGTGGTACCGGAGCGCGGTTTCGGCGTAGTTGTGCAGCCGACTTCCTGGTTGCTTCTGCTGCAGTAGCATCAGCGATGGCGTCGGCAAGGCTGATGTCACCTTTCGCCATCAGCTTGCTTTGAACGCCTGGTGCATCTAGTCCCAGAACTATGCGATCTCTTAGTGCTTTTTCTAAATTGGTGAATCCGCAGAGGCCTCCCAAATTTCGGAGGTCTGCTATGAAGTCGGCCACGCTTTCTCCCTTTCGCTGGCTCCTGTGATAAAACTCGTGCCATCTCACGAGCGTAGGCACGGTCGGTGTGTAGTGATCTCGTAGGAGAGGTTCAAGGTCGTCCCAATCCATCGCCTTCACTTCTCGGGGTTTGGCTAGTGCTTTCGCCATCTTAAATACGGTTGGACCGCAATGCGTTTGGAACACCGCCCGTTTCTTTCCTGGTGTGGCGTCCTTTAAGTTTTTGGTTTCTAAGAACATTTGGAAGCGATCCATGTAGGACTCCCAGTCCTCCTGTACTGGATCGAACAGAGTGGGTGGTACGATGCCACCGGACATGGTTCCGTTGTGTAGCGTCATCTGTCATGTGCTCGGTGTTCTTCAAACTTTCGTTGGTTCAGATGTCTCCACATCCCACCCTCGTCGCCAGTGTTATGTTTGGAGCATGGGCGAGAAAGAATGGAGACAAGCCTCTGAACGGTGAACTTCAGCTCTTTATTTACATAGTGACTTCTAGCATCTATAGCAGTTTTAACCTGCCTTATATAGGCAAACCCTGTAACTATTAACCAATAACCAACGAGGAGCGCTAGCTCTCATAACCAATAGGAACTCTCTCTTAAGGGCCAATCGGATTCCCCGGAGCGGGCGAATCCGATCCGGCCGTTTAACAACCAATCAGAAGTGCAGGGCCAGAACCCTGCACTTTACTCCAAGCTCACGCTTTATTAAAACTTTATACATTCACAACAAACATATATAAACGTTTGTTGAAATTTGAAACAAGAATAAGTGAAAGAACCTGAAATTACATATGTTTCATTCCCCAACTAGGTAACATAATTTGTACTAGCACTTTTATTACCCATTGAATAATAAAATGTCTGCAAGAAAACAACGAAGCTCAGACAGCACTAAAGACACCATAGTTCAATCCTGAGCTACAGATATTCCCTTCTGTTAAAAAACTGTATGATACATTTTTCATTATATAATATAAATTTTTGCTAAATTTTTCATTATATAATATAAATGGAACAATGGGAAAATATGTAGCTAAAAAGGTTGAAATTCACATTTTATATCAGTGTATAAAAACTCTTTAAGATTATAATATAACCCAATTTATTCCTGCAATTTCTCCAGCAGGCCCAACAAGATGTAGGGTCAAATGGTCCCAACAACTTGGCCAGAAGGTGAGGAGAACCCTATCAGAGGACAATGTTCAAAAAGTCCACTCAGCCCTTATTACAGTTTTGTTCAAGAATGTGTCATGCTTAGGAAATAACAATCAAAGAAAATAGTATAAGAGGCAAATGATGATCAGCAATAGTAATAAAGAAGGACTACCTAGGATATATTCAATTGATTATTACACTTATTTGGAAACATTTTTGTTCATGTGGGAGGTAGCCTTTTGCCTGAATTACTGCTTGCAAGAGGATTTTGTTGCTTATTTTATAAAATGCTTAGCCAATTTTTAAGAAATATCTATGTAAAAATATCCTTGAGAGAAGCATAAAATCATTTCCAAGAAAGTAATTAACCAGCCAACCAACCAATCAAAGCTTTTGTGAAAACCTTCTGATGTTCATAAGGTAAAATTGGGTAGTCTCATTTGAGAATTGAGAAATTTTATTATTTGGATACTTAAATAGAGAGAAAGAATTTCAGCATATCTATTTGTAAAAGCCCAAAGATGATCAGATGCATGAAATTGGTGTGCTGGAAAGTTCTGCAGGCAAGAATAGGATCAGATAGTAAACTTCTAGATAATAAGAAATTCTTCACTCCTTATTGTTATCACTTTGCAGTTATTTTTAACTACTTTTATTAGTAGCTATAATCTGAAAAGTGACCATTGGCCATTCATATTAATTGACTGCTGGTTATGTAGTAGGAATTATGAATTACATGGTACAATGTATATATAGTATTTCTAACCATGCTAAAATCTATATGCGTAAATTTTCAGAGGTGAGGCTGTTGCAGCAGATACATGATTCTTGTTTATAGTATGTTTCTGTACTGTTTTGCAGCTCAGACAAGGGTTTCCCAAACAACTTGCAATATATTAAAAATACATAAAATAATTTAAGTGTTATAAGCATGTAATTGTAAACTGCTCAGGGTCACTTGGTTGAGATGGACAGCTATAAAAATTGAATGAATAATAATATTATATTAATATATAAATATTGAGAACAAACATTCAAGACAAAGAATGTAGGGAACCTAGAGATGCCTGAAAACCATGTGAAGTAAAGTCACTATAAATTTGACTAATTCGAAAGGAATTTTAATATCTGGATTCTTCCCTTGAGAAAGGCCTGTCTTGAGTTGGTTCAATAAAAATCAGGGCTTCCTTTTGCTTTGGGCATCAATGAATTAATAAACTATTAATATTCTTTCACAAGTTAACAGTACTAAAAATTAAGTTGGGATAATAAGATGATTAAGGAGATACCAAATGCAGAAAAAAATAGAGCAAGAAAACTGACTATAATAAGAAAGGAGATTAAAAGTTAGATTTTGCTTCCAGGATATCGGAGGAAAAAGATGATTAGATATTTAACGAAAGGTAATTCTATTTATTCGCATTGCTGATAATACAGTATATCTAGTATGTCTCTGACTACAGTTCTTAGGAATATTAACAATAGAATGCTCCTGCTTGTGGGCCTCTTAAAGGCATCTCATTGGCTATCTAGGGACAGACTGTTGAACAAAAGCATTATTCAAGTGGTGTACACTGATCTTTGCAACTGAACTTTTTTTTTATAAACTGTGAATTGAGGGAAAACCAGTTTTGTGAGTTTGCAGCAGAAACTGCTATATACAGTGCTGATTAGTTAGGACTCCATGAACAAATAGTCCCTTCTTGTTGCAATTTGCAGCTGTTAAAAACCTGTGTATGTTATTTTTTAAAAAAAGTTGATGCATTAGAATTTAACTGCATAAGTGTTCACTAATACTTTTTTAAAAAATCACTGAACAATAGGCAGGAGCAATACTTAAAGCTGAAGCCACATTTTACGTTTCTCTCAAAGGTTTCTGCCAATTGTTTAGCAGAGTTTTGAGATAGTTAAGTTCACTTCATGTGGTGGGGTTGCCACTTTTTATTATAGATTAGCTTGAATACCTTTGTTTTTATGTTAGAGCTACCTATCCTTTATAGTCATTCATTTGAAGCTTAATATTATCATTTTGAATGGATTCAAATAGATTACTTGCAGCTTAATAGAAGACTACATGCTTTGTATGCAGAAAGTCCTGAATTCAAATCATGAAATTGCTAGTTGAAAAAGAATGAGGTACATACAACAAGGAAGCTGTGGAACACAAGGGCCCAGCCTAAGTCATTTTGATGTCTGTGGCAGAACAGTAAATTCCACTCATTTATCTCTTTGTAAATCAAATTGTGTAGTACCTAAAACCAACCTTGCTATTTGGGTACATTTATTAAAAATCCCTATTTCAGTTTTCCACATTCAAGTATAAGAATAAAAGCAGCCTTCTACCTCCAGCTACTCAGTGTATTCTAAATGAGTCACAATTTTGCATTTGCCCTTTTTGAACAAATAAAATGAACAATTAAATTTTCTATTTTGTGCATTATTGAACTTTTAAATTATCTTCATAGACATGATAGCTGCACATTTCCAACATGTACTATTTTAGAAAGAAGTCCAGAATATTAATCATGCAGATTTTTTTTAGAGTAAAATATAATTCAGTCAAAAGAGATTTTAATTATTTTGCTCAGTGAATTTGCAAACTGTTCTCTCATTCATTGCACATGTTTCAGAAATAGCTGATAATCAACTGATTGTTAGGCTATTTTTGTTTTCTACATTGTAGGACTTTGTATATTTTGCTTTGCTTTGGAACAATAGTAAACATTTGTATACATGGGTATATTTTTACATGGACTTTAAAAAAAATAGAAGTGCCTTGGATATAATTTGTAATCAAATTATTTTATCCAATCGACTCCATTAGGTCTTTGTAGTAGTGAACCCCCCCCCCACACACATTTGCTTGATCCAATAAAAGGTACATGAGTGGCAGAATTTTCTTACATCATGAGATTAGGAAGGGGTACTTGAATGGTTTACAATGGTTCTTGGCCCAAGTTTGCTTTTTACTTAATAGAGCCCATTACATTGGAATCTCTAAAATAAAATGCTAGACCTCTGTATAATGCTAAATTACCTTTCTTGATCTTCAAATGTTTCTGAGTTCATGCTGTACTGTGAATATTGTAACCTTCTTTCAGCTTGATTTTCAAGAGAGAATAGTTTCAAGAGAGATTTATTCCAGGAAACTGAGAAAATAACGTTCCTGCTCCAGAAATGTTTTTCCTAAATTTGGTGTATCCATCTTTCTTTAGCTTTCTTGAGATATTAGTTCCATTGCTAGTTGCCCATTCTCAAATTAAAATGGCAGTAGCAATTCCCAAATTATGTATGCATGGTGTAATTTGTCCTGTGCAAAAGCACCACTAATTAGTTGCCCTACTATCCTTGTGAAGTTCTTTGTTGCATGGCTTTTGCCACAATAGTAAATCACTATGCATCAAGAAAGCAGAAGACACAAAACATGTTTTAGTGCTCATGGGTAAAACCCAACCCAACCCAACTATAATCTGGAGGTCAAAACACTGGGAAGGCAAGCACTGCATCTCTGTCTAGGCAACGGGCTGATTTTAGAGGATTTGTGATGTTTTTTCAGAAGCTGTAATCACTTGCAAATAATAATAGTTTACTAATTATTACTAATTAATTACTACTAATACTAATGGTTTTTACTAATACTTAGGGATTATCTACACAGATTTGCAAGCTACCATAGGTTAAATAAATTAAAATTGTATTAAAACAAATCATTTGCAGGGTCTAGGCTCTTTTTTAGTCAGCTGTGATGAAGCATTCTGTCTTTGGTATAAGAAAGATTTGATTTATCACTGATTCATACATCATTTCACATGTCCTCTGTTTTGTTTTTTATATTTAGAGAGGCAACTGTGATAACTCTCCTTCTTTCTCTTGTATTGTCTTGCTTGTAATAGGAAAAAAATAATATTATTTTATGTCTCTTGTAGGATATTGAAATAAAAATGGAGGAGCTCTTACTTTGAAATGTTCACCTTCTTTGGTTTCCAATTTTTGAACTGAACAAGTTCCTTCATTCCTCTCCTCAAAAAAAGGCAATGTATTGCTCCTGGAAAAGGCAAGTGCATTTTCTTTTGGTGCTGCTAGGGTGGATGGAAAATAGTCTCTTGCTGTGCTTTGACTGGGTTGGTCTTCATATTTTCTAATTCTTTTTACAATTAAAAGCTATCCAATTGACTAATTTCACTGTTTGGGGGTAGCAGTCAGCATGGATTATTATTGCTCTACCTTCTTGTTTGTTAATTTATGGACCCAGCAGCTCAAGGCAGGGTACAAGTGTTCCCTTTTCCCCACAATAGTACTGTTGGGTAGATTGGGCCAAAAAGCAATAATGCTATGGATGAGCATAGATTTAAAGCAGGGGTGTCCAACCTTGGCAACTTTAAGCCTGGACGATTTCAACTCCCAGAATTCCCCAGCCAGCAAAGCTGGCAAAGCTGGCTGGGGAATTCTGGGAGTTGAAGTCCTCCAGGCTTAAAGTTGCCAAGGTTGGACACCCCTGATTTAAAGTGTCTCTCAAGTGCTTGTCCAATACCTTAATCATTACACCACAGAGAAGCAACAATTTCAGCAACTTGTTTTTTTGGGAGTCTGCCTGTCTGATCTGTGCAAACATAGGAAAAAGCCATGCATTCTTATTTTTTCTGCTGGACCTGAGTTGCTTGTATTGTGCCTCTAATACTTATATTAGGGGTGTTGCCTGCTGCTTAACCTGTATATAAATAATCTTAATGTTACAACTATAAAATAAAAAACACTACACTGCAAATATGATGGTCTACAAAATAGAAAATTCTGCACTTAAAAGTATTCTGAAAACTCAACATCTAGAAGACCTGAATATACACATCAAAGCTGAATAAATGAATCAGAACAGCAGGAAAGTTTTTGAATTTTAAAATGCAAGCCAAAATTTATGATAATCACCACCAGTACATGGTAGCTAAAGCTAAACAAACTAATCAAAACCAACATTGGTTGATGTGTATATGTGCTCTGTGTATGATCTTGTATTTTGTTGATATTTAGCTTCTGTATAGATTCAAAAATGCAAACAATTCAACTGTCGTGAAATTTCTGAATTACTTGTGGGATAGGAGCTCTATACATTTCCTTCCCAGTACATAACATCAGTGGATTCTGAGGGGAAAGGGCTCCTTGGGAAAGCAGAAGCTAACTTTTGTATGACTTTTATATTTAGCCCTTTCTTTTAAGATAATTCTCTTTCAACTGAGTGTCCTCCAGTGTAGTGATTTTAGCACCCAGATCTGCATTTCAACCCCTCAGTCACAGTAGAGGAATTAGGAATTCTGTACATGCTTATTTATTTTTCTGTCTCATTTCCATAGAAGAGCACTAATGGTAAGATATCCTTATGGATAACCATGTTTTTAACAGGAATAATAAATTATGGTAATTTGAATACCTTAAGAACTGAAAAGGTATTGCCTTTATTTATAAACTAGAGCTGTTTGTCAATATCTCTGACACTGTACAGTAGTGTTATCTTGTATTCAGCAATTTATTTATAGTGCATTTCCAATTATATCTGTTCAGCACTAAGCGTTTCTACATTTAATAGGGCTTGTTGCCCAACAAATATGGTTAGGACAGAGCTGTTTGTTTGTTTTTAAACCACAATTCTGCTTCTACTCCAGGGCCTAAAGTGTTCATTCTCTTTCTCCAGATGAACCTGTCCCATCAGCGAAAGGAATAAATTGGATTTCTATCACCACAAAAAAACAATATTGTCCTTTGATATTTTAAAAGCTAATAAATACTTTGAAAGGTTATGTCACAGTAAACCAGCAAATCTTTTAAGGTGACACCAGAACTTTGTTATTTATATTCTAGCAGCTCATCTTGCATGGATAATATTTTTATGAAGTGAACAGTAGCACTTTTGAAAGAGCATTATAGTAAAAGACTTCCCAGATTGATCTTCTGTGTTTGAATTTCTGGAATGAGTTTTGTTTTATATTTTGCAGAAATAATATATACCCCAAAATTGATGATAATGAAAATACAGAAGAAAGAAAAACAGGTTGGTAAAGCTCACTTTTTGCAAAAACAGATATGTGTAACATTCCTTGATATGTTGTAGTTCAGCAGTTAGTACCATAATTTCTACTTGAATAGGAGAGAAAAAGAAATACACTTAGTCCTTGAATTATGACCATTCACTTAATGGTATTTCTAGTTATGATGGTCTTGGAAAAAGTGACGACCTGTACTCATACATATGACCATCACTCAATCCCCATAGTCACTTGATTGCAGTTTGGATGCTTAGCATCCAGTTTGCATTTTTAGTTGGTTGCATCATCCTGCAGTCCCATGATAATGATTTGAAACGTTTTTTGCCAATTTCCAGAAAAAAATGTCCACTAGAGAAGTTGCATTCACTTAATGAACTACCATAAAACTACCATGATTTACTTAATGACTACCATAAAAAATGTTGTAAAATGAGGTGTCACTTACAATATCAGTGACTTAATGATGGAATTTCCAGTCCCATAAGTAAGTTGTACCTGTACCTCTCTTTATTTGTTTGATTATGTGACTCTTTCTCTTGGAAACTGTAAGATGTCTAACTGAACCTAAGTTTCTTGTGAATAGAAATTATATTATTATTTTTCCTAAGTTAGAATTTGAGGAGTTTGAAATGTGCCTTTGAACTTCAGAGGAACATCAAGTCAACCCATGATTTGCTGCTACTAATCTTCAAAGCTCAATGTAGAACATAGTAGAACTACATTTCTTGTTAAGTAGGACAAACAGACGTGTATCTTTCTTCACAAATGAACGACGTGGGGATGTTTATTTGTCGATTGGCAGGATACTAGTGAATGCTATGGGAAATTTTTTTCCTTGAATCTCCTTTCTCAGTGATGTTGCTTTTATTCTTTGGCAGCCTACCACTGAGTTGGTTTCCAAGATAAAGGCAGTAGTGGCTGTAAGAAATATAAGGGAAAGAGGAAGCTAAGTGTTCCATGAAGGCCACAGAGTAACCCCTTATATTCTTTCTCTATAGTTTGTATAATAAATTGCCAAGCAAGCCTTATAATAGCAGAGAAACTGCTTTATGTCATGTAGCAGATTGTAGCAAATGTATTCTGAAGGAGAATCTGCATTGCTGCCCTTTGTGAGTGTTTCCTTTTATGCATTACAGCAGTTTTACTAAGATTTATGCTTTACCTTGGAAGTCTGTTTTTTCTGTAAAATACTGAAGCCTTTGATAGAACTGTATTTATATCACCTTCTTTTCTTTGGTAATAATTTCTAGTGAAGTGACTTGGAGCATACAATGATGAGCTGTGAAATATATCTTCTCCAAACTGCATTATTTTGGAAGGAGAGAGGAAGCATGTTAAAAATTCAACCACTGATGGGAAATATTTGTGCTTTACCATGTGCAATAGTCAAAATTACTTTCCAGCCCTTTGTCTTTTCTTGACCCTTTTTCACTTTGTAAATATCCTTTGGATATCTGTTTCATCGGATGTTTAGTTGAATAGGTCTAGAGATACCGTGTTTCTCATATAATAAGGCCGGGTCTTTTTTTTTTTTTGAGCCCCCCAAAAATGGCTAGGCCGTCTTTTCGGGGGTGACTTAATTCCCTTCCCCCTTGCATCTTCAGGTGGGCGGGCGGCGATGGCTTGGGAGTTGACCTCGGCGTTGGTGGGGCACTTCGTATCGGGGTCAATGCAGGCAGCACCATATCCGGGTGTGCAACAAAAGTACTTCCTAATGGCAAGCCCCCCCATCAATCCCCCCCATTTCGCATGTTTTAATATAGGCCTTAATTTGGGGGAGGGGCTTAATTTCATTTCATGCCTATAAAACATGCTGGGACTTCCTATTGGGGGAGGCCGTATTGTTGGAGAAACAGGGTAGAGTTCACCTTGTCAAACAAATTTGTAGATTTATGACTTTTAATAATTTTTAACTGAGTGCTTTTATTTAATTTGTGTAGTATTGAGAGTTAGCTTGATACAACTCGTAATGATGGCATATTAGACTATAAAACAACATTGGGTTCTCTGGTTTGATTCTGAGAAATTAAAGTAGCTTTGATGCCCTGTTTACCCTGTTCCAAATATAGATTGATACTTGCAGTGTTTAATACACTTGAGAAGAATATCAAAAAGTGGCAAGTAAATATATTTACTTGTCTGTTATCCATGTCTGTCCTAGCAAGGGCTAGTTTTAAACATTTGTTGTTTTCTTTAATTTTTTTTCCTTCTTTTTCTAGAAGTGGATGAAAGAAGGGATGGTTTAAAGAAATTTAGGGTAAGAAGTTCCTAGATGGAATTAGCATATTAATTGAAAAACATTGAATTAGCTCTCTTGAACTACATTATAAATCTCTAAATAAATAAATAAACTCCTTATATGGTTAAGTTCTCGACTTGTTTCCCCAGAAGCTGGTGATTGCAGACATCTTGGCAAGTTTACATCTATTTTGGATTTTTATTCTAATTTGCAAACATGACAACTTCATTCAGATTCATGTTGTGTTGCTACATTGCCCAATTTTTAGATAAGGCAGGAGACATTTTCTGAAACAGCAGTGGAAGCAAATATAAGACAAAAAGGTTGATTTGAGTGGCTTATTTTAGCATTGAAGATGCAAACTGCTTTTTAAATCAAGAACAGTTTCTTACTTTAAAACTTAAGTAAATAAAATAAGAACCAATGTTCTCCGTAGAACTGCTGCAAGCATCCAGAGAGTGGGAGGTGCTCCAGTCTTCACTTCTCACAGGCTGAGCTGAAATTGAGGAACACCCTCCTCCTCCACGTGACTCCTCCATGCGTTCCCCCAGTTTTAGCTCAGCCTTCGAGAAGACAGGCAGCTTTCTCCGTTCCTTGGCCGTTTCAGGTGTCGTTGATAATTGATTCAGTTTTGATTTCCCTTTTCCTCTGTCTGCAAGTGTAGTGCGGTCCCAAATTTAGTTTGCGGACCGATTTCGCTCCCAGGAGGGAAGTAAGGGGTTTGGAGCCTTTCGCCCCCCCACTCCTCCTCATCTATCTCTGTCGTTCCAAGCGCGCTAGGCTCAGCCGCTTGGCCCTGCGCTATATTTTTAAACGCGCAATTGCATCTTCCCCCCAGAACGCCTCAGAGGAGGCAGCGCTTCCTCTCTCAGCTCCCTTCTTCTCTTGCTTGAAGTTGCGGTGGGCTGGTGCGCTTCTGAGCTGTGCGCTCTGAGCCGGGCGGCCATTTTGGGTGCGCCTCGTGGCCGGCGCCATTTTGTTTTCTGATCAAGTAAGGCCTTTATTTTTTTTGGAATTAAGAGTGAGCTGCGAGGCCTTTGTAGGCCCTTAGCGGGACCGTCAGGCCGCGTGGAGCCTCTGATTTTACCGAGAGGGCATTGTGGCCCCTTGCCCTGTTGTCTCTCTTAGATTTGATATTGTTGGCTTTCTTCCTTGGCCCGCAGCTAGTTCAGAGGTGCAGGCACGTATTCCCCATTGTTGTTGGGGGGCTGCCTACAGAGGCCCCTTTTTTTGTCTTGCCTTTTTATATATTTGCTTGGCCTCAGCATTCATTTGGTCTATTTGGAATTTAGGTATTTTGCTGTACCTTCTTGGGTCTATTTTGGTTTTCCTTACTTGAACCCGACCCTCATTTGTATATAATTGCTAGTATATATATTCAGGCTTTTATTTTAACTTGAAAGAATTTTTTCTGTCTTTTATTGCATAGAGTTAAAAAAAAAGAAAAAAAGAAAGGAGATCTTTGAATAGATAAATAGTTCAATTAATCTCTGTTCTAGAATAAAATTTCTTTCAAAAAGGGGGACGTGACCCAATTTTAGGAAAACCGGTTTACGTAAGTAGGCCGAACTCCTCGGCGTGCCAACCGCCATTTTCCTTTTCAATATTATGGCAGAGGCTAATCCTACTGGCTCTTCTCTGAAGGCCAGATCTAAGACGCACTACCTTCGCAAAAGGGACAAGGATTCTTCCAATGCTTCTCAAAGGGAAGCCTTATGGCGTCATAAGGCCCTAGAAAGGGAGTTTAGCAAGCGGGCTAAAGAGTCACACTCTATAACACCTGCCTTTCCTTCTACCCCCCCCGCCAAGCCAATCCTCTTCCTCTAGGGGCGGTACTTCCACCCGAGGCCGTCAGCCCTCCCGTGTACCAGAGGTGACCTTTACGCCGACCGCTGCAGGCCTATGTTCTGAAGATCCTACTCCAAACATTATACCTGAGGACATCAGGGAATGGGTGCAGTCTGCCATCCGTCAAGGCATAGCCGAAGGAATGCAGCAGCTGTCTAGACCAGACTCCCGAGGGAGGACTCCCGAGGCTGAATCTTTATCCGGAAGATCTCTTTCTGCACCAGCGTCTCAACATGGTCAGGTACCTCCTCACATGGATGCCCCATTCCCAGAGGGGGAGGATACCCAAGAAGAAGAGGGAGTGGGCCTTGAACCATTCAGAGAGTACGAAGGTTCTGATAGAGGTTCCTTGCAGTATTCTGAACCTTTTCTGGAGGCGGATCTAATGGAGGGAGAAATGTTGGAAGATGAGGGTCTTTCCCCCGAACAACCTGCTGTTGTGGGTCTTTGTAAACCCCATTTATTTAAGAACGTTTCAGGTCTGGCCTCTCAGCCTCCCTCTGACCCCCCTCCATCGAGTCCAGAAGGTCCTGATGACCTTATGTTCAGACAGCCGGCGATGGCAGCGGACATTATTCCGGCCCCCCCAATCTTCTCAGATCTGGTGGCAAAGCAGTTGGCCTCGGTGGGTCCTTTTCCGGCCCCTTCTAGTCAGGACAAGAGGTTGTTTACCCTGGATCCGGATTTCTCCGCTATGTTAGACACCCCGGAAGTAGATGATCCGATTGTAAGACTTGCCTCCTCTTACAATCCTACCGATGTGCGGGAGGCACTGAAGCCGGAGGATAGGCGAGCGGAGATGGCGCTCTGGCGGGCTCACACCACTGATGCTTGGGCTATCCGGTCGGCTACAGCCGCTTCCTTCTTCATCCGGTCCTCCATCAGGTGGCTCAGACAGCTGAAGCAACACATTCCCCCAGCTGACACCAGAGCCCATCAAGATATCGCAAAGATCACGGCGGCGGCGGAATTTGCAGCCGACACCACCTTTCATTCGGTTAAGTTCTCATCCCGGGCTATATCTTTCCATGTATCTGCCAGACGATTGCTTTGGCTTCGACACTGGCAGGCTGATATTAAAAATAAGTCTAAGTTGGCTTCAACCCCCATAGCAAAAGGAAAATTATTTGGGCCCGCTCTGGAGCCATTGCTTCTGGAAACTCGAAATAAGAAAAAGTTTCTGCCTTCACTTTTTTGTAGGCAGGAAGCCAAGAGTTCCCAGTCCTTTCGGAGGGGCTCCTTTTGTCCCCCTTTCCAGTCATCATTCACTCCTAGATTTCAGGGCTCTCCCTCATTCCGGTCGTCTTACCAGGACCGGGGTGGGAGAGAAGCAGGAGAGGGGGCAGCTACAGAAGGCCCTTTAGGGGTTCCGGGAGTAGGGCGGCCCGCCGGCCCAGGTAGCATTGCAGGTTCTCCTATCATAGGTGGCCGCCTCAGGCATTTTGCCGACAAGTGGGAGGAATCCACCTCAGACACTTGGGTTAGAAATTCAGTGCGCTTTGGCTTGACCCTGCAGTTTCTCACTCCCCTCCTGGAGCATTTCAGGGTTTCACCCATCTCTAGGAATCCTGCTAAGCGGGCTCTTATGGCCTCCGCCATCAAACATCTATCTGATATTAGGGCCATTCAAACTGTACCCCCCTCCCAACAGGGAAGGGGTTTCTATTCCCTTTTATTCTTGGTGCCTAAACATTCCGGGGGTTGGAGACCCATTTTAGATCTTAAGAGGTTAAATCATTTTATCGTGCGCTATAAGTTCAAAATGCAGACTCTGCAGTCTATTTTACAGGGCATCAGAGAAGGGGACTGGCTTACGTCAGTTGACCTTTCCGAGGCTTATCTCCATATTCCCATTCATTCCTCGTATTCCAAATACCTCAGATTTTGTTATAATAATCAGCATTTCCAGTATGTAGCCCTCCCCTTTGGTCTAGCCTCAGCTCTGAGGTCTTTCACTAAGGTGTTGGCAGCTCTTGCAGCTCACCTTAGACAAATTCCCATCCGGATCCACTTTTACCTTGACGATATCCTGGTTATATCCCCTTCCCGACATCAGGCCAAGAGCGATACTAGCGCTACCCTCTCGGTAGTTCAGTCCCACGGGTTCTTAGTGAACTGGGAGAAGAGTCAACTTACCCCCTCCATTCGTATATCCCATCTTGGGGCTGTGATTGACTCTGTTGAAGGAAGGGTTTTTCTCTCTCAGGAGAGACTTATTAGTATCCGCACCACTATCAGGGATATCCAGCGGACTGGGAAAGCATCGTTGCTCGATTTATCCAAGCTGCTCGGGAAGCTAGTTTCTTGTATTTCCATTATTCCATGGGCTCGCTTGCATTCCAGATCTTTGCAATGGTTCCTCCTGCCGTATCAGCGTTCAGGAAGGAGCATGTCAAGGTTTATAGTGAAGATCCCGCCGAAAGTTCTCGCCTCCCTCCTGTGGTGGACGCGACCATCTGTCAACAGAGGACAGCTATTCAAAGAGCCTCAAAGAGTTGTTCTCACGACAGACGCAAGTCTTTCCGGATGTGGGGCCCACCTGCAGTCTCTCTCGGCACAGGGAGTTTGGACTCATGCGGAGCGAAGTCGGAGCATCAACTGGTTGGAGCTTCGCGCAGTGTACCTGACCCTGCGAACATTCTTTCATCGACTGAGGGGGCACCATGTCCTGGTCCTAACGGACAATACTACAACCAAGGCCCACATCAATTGGCAAGGGGGCACCCATTCCCTCCTTCTCATGAGAGAGGCCAAGCGACTGTGTCGATGGGCAGAGGCGCATCTTTTGTCCATCAGAGCGGAGCACATCTCCGGAGCCTCCAACGTCCAAGCGGACTGGCTCAGCAGGGCAACACTGGATTAGGCAGAGTGGCGTCTGCACCCACACCTGTTCAGAGAAGCAGCAGCCAGGTTCGGTCAGCCCCAAGTAGACCTTTTTGCATCTCTGCTCAACGTGCAAACACCAAGGTTCTTCTCCCGTTATCCCTCCAGCGGAGCAGAGAATCACGATGCCTTGCGTTGCCCGTGGCCTCCCGGGCTACTGTACGCCTTCCCTCCGCTTCCACTGATCCCCAGGGTGATTCGAAAATTGATAGCCAAGAAAGCAGAAATCCTCATGGTGGCACCATATTGGCCCAGGAGGCCGTGGTTTGCGGACCTCCGCAATCTGTTGGTATCTCCGCCATGGAGGATTCCGTTGGATCAGATTTCGCTATCGCAAGGCCCACTGCTTCATCCAGAGCCACAGTGGCTACAGTTGGCCGTTTGGAGGTTGAGCGGGAAAGGATGATTGAGGAAGGCTTATCAGCCCAGGTCATTAACACCATTTTGGCGGCTAGAAGGCCTTCTACCACTCGCATTTATGATGCGACCTGGAAAAGTTTCTGTAACTGGTGCCACAAATCATTCATCGATCCACGCTCTCCTTCAGTTGCACAGATCCTGGCCTTTTTACAAGATGGCCTAGATGGAGGTTTATCACCTAACACCTTAAGGAGGCAGGTAGCGGCGCTCTCAACGGTGGTTGCTGGCAGTCCTTTCGGTCCCCTTTCCCACCATCCTCGAATCAAGGCTTTTTTTTTTTTTTTTGAAGCAAATTTTTATTAATTTTAAAGATAAAACAACACATCATTAACCATTAAATACATAAATACATAAAACCTCTTAACATTATAAATCCTTACAAGTCGAATAAAACATTATTTTTATACAACATAATTCCAATTTATCCCATCTCCATATGGACACACAAATATCTTTCAGCAAATTTCTCATTATTTCTCTTTACTCCTATTCAATTTCATTTCTCTTCCATATTTATCCATTTTATAGTCCTCATATTCATTTCTTTCTGGCTTGTTTAAATTATTCTCATCTAACATTCCTCCAAGGTTTTATTGATTATTTTTTCCTTTTTTTTATAAAAAACAAATTTTGTTAGTTTTACCAAAAACACAATACACAAACATACAAAACACAAAACATAAACAAAACTAAAAGATCTTTTCTGAAGGTTGTCTGTTCCCGGGTTAAAACTCTTCACACAGACACAAATTCAAACATCATATTCATCCCATATATCCTTCCATAACTTATTATCATTTTCTTTTTTATATATATATATAAAAAACCATTTTTATCAGTTTTATAAAAACAATGCACAAAGAATCAAGGCATAACAGCTTATAAATTCTTTTCTAGGAAAAAATAATAATAAAAGACCAATAAGGCATAACATTTCCAAATTATAATATCAATACTTCATATAGTATTAACTTCATATCTTATCCCTACTTCTCCTTTCCATCCAAATTATTTCTTATTAATTAAAATTTTATTGCCTTTTATCAATATACAAAATCCAAAAAAAAGCATATATATCCTTCCATATCTTATTACCATTTTCAACAACATTCTTTGTCTGTTCTATTTCCAATTATCCATTCATCTTTCTTTTTTCTTTTACTATACTTCTCCTGTACACCAATTGGAGTAACATCTATAACTCATTACCCTAACTTAAAAATACTACGTATAGCAATTTTTCTTGGGATTCTGTTTAAAAGATTCTAAGATTACATAATAAATTTTATATTCTAAATACACATATCACAAACCTATGTACCCTCCAGAATCCCTCTTTTAATCTAAATTAAATTCACCCATTGTCTCTAAATAAACTTTTTTTCTTTAGGTCTTGCTTCCCCCCGTTAAGGCTTCTCCTCCCCCCCTTTCTCTCTTGCTTATTCTTCTCCTTGCCCTTTTTACCCCTTTGCTTTTTCTCTTCGCTTTTCTTGCTCCTTTTCCTTTGCTTTCTAACCTTGCCTCCACCTTTTCACTCATTTTTCTCTCTTTTGGTTGTTTTTATAATTCTTAAAATCCCCTTTTTCTTATCCTTTTTCTCCTCCTCTCCGGAAGGGACCCATTGTTCATCAAAGATGGCTTCTTCTTCCTCTTCTTCCTTGTCCCAGTCCTTCTGCTGCGTAATCAACCTTTCACAAGTACATAACGCCATTTCTAAGAATTGAAACAAAGCGCCCAAAGTATCTTCTTTTTTATATTTTTGATATTCAATCTCTAGTTCATCCACAAACGATGCCATTATGAAAAGGGAAACTTTTTCCAAAACAACCACAAGTATTTTTAATCAAAGACAATCAAAAGCAATTAAAAAAAAAAAAAAGTTCCAAAAGTTAATACTTTTCTTCCTTCTTCTCTTTCTCTTTCTGGGGTTAATTTTTAATCAAAGAGGTCCAATTACCATATATCTTCCTTTGGGATTCTAGGCAATCTCCTCCTTTTTCAGCTTCTGCTCCAATTTTTTTTCTCCCTTCCCACTTGCAATGTCAATTTTAAATAATCAGAAATCCATACCTCCAACAAGGGTTTTCCAATTTCTTAAATTTTTCAATGTCCAAAAATCCTTTTGTCTCTTAGCTTCAACTTTCAAAGCAATCCACTTTCAATGTCCAATATATCCAAATATTTCTGCTGTTTCCATGGGGTGGGAGAGTAAAGAAAAAAAAAAAAAAAGTTCCCTTTAACAGCTTCTCCGCCACTTTTCGCTCTTCTTAGGGATACAATGTATCCTCCAGCAATTCAAACAGCTCAATTCCAGGCAATTTAAAAGATGTTACTTGACCCGGCTCAGACAGAACTTTCACTCTTCACACGTCCTCCAGCACAATCTTACCCGGTTGCTGGCTTCTTCGTGGCGGCCATTGCTGACCGCCGCTCCACCGCCTTGGGAAAAAGGGGTTTTTCCGGAGAAGGGGGGGGGTCTGCGACACCCCCACCTCCCTATCCGACTCCCCTCTCTCTTCAGCTGTCCCTACAGGGCAGCCATATCCCCCTGACCCATCTGGATTGGGGGTACCTCGACGGCTAGCACAGCAGGAATCGCGAGCTGTCGCGAATTCCTGCTGCCCCGAAGCCACGCGAAACCGGAACCGAATCAAGGCTTTTCTTAAAGGGGCTTCTAATTTGCGCCCGTCAGTAGTGCACAGGTACCCGACATGGGACCTTAATAAAGTTCTCCTGGCCTTGACTAGATCTCCCTTTGAGCCTCTCAGAGAGGCGTCACTTCAATTTCTTACATTTAGAACAGTATTTCTGGTGGCTATTACTTCGGCTAGAAGGATATCTGAAATTGCAGCTCTATCCGTGAGAAAAGACCTGTGTATTTTTCATTCCGATTGGGTGCTTCTGAGACCAGACCAAGCATTTATGCCAAAGATCAATTCACCGTTCCACAGGGCACAGGAGTTGGTCCTGCCTAATTTTTGCCCGAAGCCTCTGCGCGAGCAAGAGAGGCAGTGGCACACCCTTGATGTTTGAAGGGCTTTGCGTATTTACATTTCTTGTACGCAGTCCATCAGAAAGACAGAGTCTCTATTTTTGTCCTTTCAGCCAAAGACACTAGGCTGTAAGGTTTCTCCGTCCACGGTAGGCAGATTGATTAGGGCTACCATATCCAAGGCCTATTTAATTCAAGCTATTCCAGTTCCCAGTGGGGTTACCGCTCACTCCACCAGAAGTGCAGCTACTTCAGCAGCCTGGGCTACTCAGGCATCTATTCTTGATATTTGCCAGGCGGCCACTTGGGCTTCCCCATCTCCTTTTATAAGACATTATAAGATTGATGTTTACGCCTCAGCTGAAGCATCTTTTGGCAGGCGAGTTTTGCAGCAAGTGGTTAGAGATCCTGGGGAAGTTCCAATCCAGACGGACTCCCACCCGTAGGACAGACTTGCTTTGGTATGTCCCACTCTCTGGATGCTCGCAGCAGTTCTACGGAGAATGGGCATTGGTTCTTTCCTGATACGCCTCTTCTCGTGGAACTGCATAGAGCATCCAGCCCCACCCTAATTGGTCCATCTGTAAGGGGGAAAACCTGTTTCGGCCAATGATTTCTAGTGTTGTAGTTCAAGTTGTATAATACTTAAGAGTAGAGGGTTGTTTTTGTCCTCTCGTCTTCGTTAAAACTGGGGGAACGCATGGAGGAGTCACGTGGAGGAGGAGGGCGTTCCTCAATTTCAGCTCAGCCTGTGAGAAGTGAAGACTGGAGCACCTTCCACTCTCTGGATGCTCTACGCAGTTGCACGAGAAGAGGCGTATCAGGTAAGAATCAACGCCCATTCTACCTGCTTTTGGGTTGATTGTCTTCTGCATATGCATTTTCTTCTTTTTCCAAGTTAGCTGTGCAAATTGCTGTTGGTGAAAGGCATGTAGAAAAAAATCTGAATGATAGACTCAGCATCCTTTCTCCCTTGATATGTGCATTGTTAAATCTACAAGTTAAATATCTGTTGGGATTGCATGGTGCTCCATGGCCTTTGGTAAGCCAGTCATATTTCTGTTATGTTTGGTGGATTAATTACATTTTAGTGACCTCTTTTGAAGTGCTTTTCAAAACTGCCTAAGGAGGTCTATCCACTTTACAAATACACAGGCAAATGGTTAAAGAAATAGGTCACATTTTTGAAGTTAACTTATCTTGAGTTTGTCTTTAAAGTGCAGTACTTGCATAGTGTTTACACAATTTCTGATGGGAAGCACAGATCTTTGGTCCTACTATGAATGCTCTTGAATTCCTGATGACATCTTCTACCAAACTTATGAACTGTTGTATATATTTTGCATCAGTAGTAGCACATGGGCTCTTTGCTTAAACAGAACATTGTTTCAGAATATTCTAAACTAGCAGTCCCCTTATTAACATGTTAACTTGAAATAATAGCTTGTTCAACAAATATAATGTTAAATATATCAAGACCTGTTCTTCCAGCTAAGTTGGAATATTTATAATGTATATCAAAGTCCCCATAAGAAAGAGAAAGGAGAAGGAGAAAAAAAAAGAAAAATACGCTAACTAGTCATTAATAAAGTTAGCGTATCATATTCCAACTGAGTGCTCTGGATTAGTTACGCTCTTTCAGCTCCATCCATCTCACAGGGTTGCTGTTTTTTTTAAAAAAAAATTTATTGGTTTTTAAGACAAACATAGACAAAAAAAACATAAAAACATCAAGCCATCTTCCATATATATACACACAGTGTGTTGTCTGGTTTACAAATTGTTTTATGCTTCCATTACAATTACATTGTATATATTCTCATATTTTCAATCAAATATTAAATACATTAATATCATTGTTAATCAGTCATTTGACAATACTTTTATTCATTCATGTTTTATGAAATAATCCATATTTTACTTAATTTGTCTTATGACAGTTCATATTATCATCTCAAATCTATCCTACAATCATTTTGTAGATATAATAAGAAAAAAATACATCTTTATATGTTTATTATTTTCTAAGAATTTACATATTTCATTACCATGTTTCATTGTCTAACCATTGATAGAATAGATCCCAAATTTTATGAAATTGTTTATCATCTTGTTCTCTGATTTCAAATGTCAATCTACTCATTTCAGCATATTCCAATATTTTCTTCATGATTTCCTCCTGTAGCGGTATTTTCTCATTTTTCCAATTTTTGGCAAATATAATCCTAGCCACTGTTAATACATTTACAATCAGGTATTTCAATTTTTTACTATATATTTCAGGTAAAATGCCCAATAAAAATATCTCTGGTTTCAAGTCTATATGCTTTTTTGTCATTTTTTCCAACCACGTGTGTATTTTAGTCCAATATTTTTTGGCATCTGCACAAGTCCACCACATATGGTAATATGAGCCAGGTATCTGATGACATTTTCAACATTTTTCAGATTTGTTCTTGAACATTCTTGCTATTCTTGTCGGGGGAAAATGCTACCTGTAAAACATCTTATACAAATTTTCTTTATATGCTGTTGACATTGTCATTTTATAATATTGAGACCACAATTTTTGCCATTTCTCTAGATCAATCCCATATCCAAAATTCTTCCCCCAAGCAATCATAGTTTCTTTAATTTGTTCTTCTAATTTAATTTCTAATAAATATCCATATAACTTTTTAATCACCTTTTCATCAATACCTGTCAAAATCTTATCTAAATCAGTCAGTTTATCATAGAAACCTTCTGTTTTAGAATCTTTGTCATACATTGAATGTATTTGCGCATATAAAAACCAATTCATCTTTATAAAACCTTGTTCCTCTAGTTTTTGCATAGATTTAAGTTCACCCTTTTCATTCAATATTTCACCATATCTAACTGTTTGTTCCTTTTTATATATTATAGCATAAGAAAATGCTACAATAGTCGGTAGCCAGACTGGAATTTTCAAATAACATTGCCTTTTAGTCTTCTCCCAGTTTAACCACAGAGACTCTCCTATATAATGTCTTCTAAAATACCCCTGTGTCTTAGTTCTTTTATACCATAAAAAAGCATGCCACCCCAACAACAGATCATTTCCTTCTAATGTCAACAATCTAGTATTTCTTAATGTTATCCATTCCTTAACCCACATCAAATTTGTCGCTTGGTAATATAACTCTCAATTAGGCAAACCAAATCCTCCTCTTATTCTGGTATCTTGCAAAAGTTTTAACTTTATTCTCGCTTTCTTACCTTGCCATATATATTTCAACACAATTTTATTTAAATCTTCAAAATAATCTTTTCCAAGCCTAACTGGAATTGTTTGGAACAAATATAAAATTCTGGGTAGTATATCCTCTTGATTGTTGATATTCTCCCTATTAATGACAGTTGTAAATTTTCCCATTTCGCCAAATCTAGCGCTATCTGCTGCTTAAGTTTGATATAATTATTCTCTTTTAGGGTTGCTGTTATGGAGAAAGGAGGAGGAGGAAGGAGCATTATGTATGTTCACCACTTTGAGTTACCTATAAAGTAATAAAGGCAGAATGTAAAAAATATATAATCAATCAATACAAATCCCATAGATAAATTGCATACTGTATTTGAAGAGACATTTAGATGTTATTGTAATTGGAAAGAACTAATAATTTGAATGGCTTCTAACTACATTAGACAGTACTAATTACATGTGGTTCAGCATTTATAGTTCTCCTCCTGGCATCTTTGCTTTTTCTTTCTTGAAGGAAGTCTGAAATACTTTGGAATGTGAACCAATTTCGTAGAATCTGATTGTTAAAGAATCTCTATAGTGATATAATATAAATGTGAGCAGATCTGCCACAAGGGCGGGTTTTTTTTGTTTATACAAACAAATTTTCCAAAAAAAATTCACATGCTCTTTATTTAGAAAAGTATTTTAAACAGCATAAGAGTCATGGTGGCGCAATGGTCAGAATGTGGTACTGCAGGCTGCTTCTGCTGACTGCCAGCTGCCTGCAATTTGCCAGTTCAAATCTCGCTAGGCTCAAGGTTGACTCAGCCTTCCGTCCTTCTGAGGTTGGTAAAATGAGGACCCAGATTTTTGGGGAAAATATGCTGACACTGTAAACTGCTTAGAGAGGACTGTAAAGACTACAACGTGGTATATAAGTCTAAGTGCTATTGCTGTTGCTATATCCAGAACAGAAAATGAGCAAGCATAGAAAAAGTAAAAGAGAGAAAAAACTGCAACAGTAGATAAAACAGAACTTTTAATGACACATTTAATTAACTTAATTATTTTTATATTCATTAGATTTTAAGGAAAATATTTAAAGGGCTATAATTTTTAGATATGGCCATAACTTTATTTTTAAACTTTTATGATGCTCAACTCTATCATGACTCTAAACAGCAAGCAGTATGAGACTGAGCCATATAAAAGCAATTTATGCATGCAATCATGGATTGATTATATGCCATCAAGTCATTTTAGACTCCTAGAATTTTCTCCATGGTGAACAATTATGTATACTACTATAGAAATAGACTTAACTAAGTAAAATTTATTTCCCAATAGGGTTGTGCTGTGTAAAATTAATTCAGCCATTAATTTGTCTTTTAAATTACTGATGTCCATATACAATCATGTAAAATTAACAAAAAATAGCGTTTCCTAAATCAAGGAGAATTAATAATGCAACAGGAACATAGCAATTGAGACTTGGTAGGAATAATACAAATACATATTCATAGAGTAACCTGTAAACACAGAAGGAACTTTCATTATGAACATGTGCAGGAATACTCTTACTCTGACTTTTAATAGAAATAAGGTGAGCAGTCTTGCAGTATATTAGATTATTGGCTGATTTGATCCAATAATGCAGCAACTGAATGGAAATAGCTTTCAGAGTTACAAATAAGAATTTTGATAATGTTTCATTATAATGCCAATGGTGTTCAAGTGGTGCTCCAGTTGTTTTGGGATTGCATCCAAGGTGCCTACTGTATTACTATTGGTGCTACATTTGCTTAATTTTGTCACAGTCATTCTATTTCTATTTGCAGATCTTTGTATTTTATTTATCTTCTCCATTCTTTCTCTTCTATTTTACTGTATCCAGGTACTGCCACATTCTCTATCCAGACTTTTTTAGCCTTTCTTATCAACAATAATTAAGTCTAGGTTGTTATGTGACAGGTGTCTTGTCAATTTGAATTTTAAACTCACAGCGTACTTTAGCTTCTTCATTTTCTATGACTTTCTCTATTTTATGGTCCTTCAAGTTCTTGCTTGCAGGCAAATGATATTTCTTGCAGATCTTCTAATGTTACTACTTCGTTGTGCTGTTGTTTGCAATCAATCTGTGCAATCTTCCTGTAGCAGCTTACTAGGTGGTCCACTGTTTCTTTAGCTTCCATGCAGAGGCAGCTGTAGTTGTCTTCTTAATTTTGGCTTTCCATGCATTTGTTCTTAAGTGCAGCCAGAATTAGCCCCTCTATCTTTTTTCCAACTTTTCTGCTGTTGGCCATTGCCAGGTCTTGCTATTATTTGCTTTGCCTGCTATGTTTTTTAACGTACTGGTCATGTAATGCTTTGTCTTCCTATATCTTTTTTCTCCATTTGATCTTTCTTGTTAGACCACTTTGGCCTGTCCGGTATCAGTAAGCCTTCCTGGTAGGTATACTGGTATACTAGCTTTAGGACATCTTCACTATCCTTCAGATATTCTTCCAATGTCCTTTTTTCATAAAAAAGCAAAGTATGTGTGTGTGTGTGTGTGTGTGTGTGTGTGTGTATATGTGTTTGTATATTATCACAATTATATGTACACAGGGGTGGGATTCAACTGGTGTTACTACTGTTTCAGTGACTATGTTTTGCCTGACATGTGCTGCACGTGTGTATAAAAAAACCATCAGCTGTGCCGCCTGGACAGCTGAAAAGCGTTGCACGTGAGTGCGCAGCATTTGAAAAGCCATGTTTTTCCTGCTTTTCTAACCTCAGCTGTGCCGCACAAAGCAGCTGAGGTTGAAAAAGCAGGAAATAAAGGACAGGGAAGAGCCCGGGCAGGCGGGTGGGCCAAACAGCAGCAGACACAGAACCGGTTTGGTGTCTGCTGCTCTTCAGAGCTACTGGTTCTACAGAACCAGGCAGAACCGGTAGCATCCCACCCCTGTATATACACACGTATACATACATATATTACACACGAACACACACACACACACGTGTACAATATATGCTTGTCACACACTGCATTCCTTTTAATATTGTCATGACAGAGAATAAAATGTGATCTTCCTGATTGCTGTGTCATTTAGTATTGTTCTTGTGAACTTCTTATTAATCACAATGTCTGCCATCATTCTGGATACCAAGGTCTCACCTGGGCTGAAACTTTGACCCAGCAGAAGTTATTGGCAGTATATAGAGAAATGTTTTTTTTTCTGTAGGGGGAGCGTTGGCTTACCGGTTAAAAGACACTGAGCTGATCAGCTGGAAAGCTGACAGCCCAGGTTTGAGATTTGAGTGCGATGCAATGGGGGGAGCTCCCTTTACTTGCCCCAGTTCCTGCTTATCTAGTAGTTCGAAAACATCATGCAAATGCAAGTAGATAAATAGGTGGGCTGAGGTAATAGCATTTTGTGCGCCTTGGCATATAGTTATGCTGACCATATGACCATGGAAGTGTCTTTGGACAATTCAGGCTCCCTTGGCTATGAAACAGAGATGAGCAGTGCCCCCTATAGAGGGAGTCCTTGACTTACAACAGTTCATTCAAAATTAGAACAGCACTGAAAAAAGTGACATGACCATTTTTCACAGTTAACACTGCTGCAACATGGTCCAATGATTTACATTCGGATATTTGAAAACTGGCTCACTTCTCCCTCGAGCCGCTTGGAGCATCCAGAGAGTGGGATGTGCTTCTGAGTCCTCTTCTTGCAGGCTGAGCTTTAGCTGAGGAAACGCTCCGCCCCCTCACATGACTCCAAGTAGCGTTCCCCCAGTCTTTTGCTCAGCCTTGAAGAGTCAGGCTGCTGTTGGAAAGAGCTCCTTGGCTGATTCATACTACGTATATTATTCTGGCTATTTTCCTCATTTTTCAGGTCTGATATTTCCTTTCCTTCCTCCTGCGCAAAAGGTTGGGACTTAGGGGAAGTCTCCCCTCGCCCCTAGGGGCCAAGCGGGCGGGTTCGCAGCGCTTTGCACGACCTCCCCCATTATTAGATCGCGTTGCTGCCTCCGCGCTGCCTTGTGGCGCGCAACTTTCGCTGGATTCCCCCCGACCCTAAACGCCAACCGGGAGGGCTAGTCGCTCCTTAAGAGCACCAGGCGTGCTGAGCTAACCGGACAAGCCCTCCTTGCCGTCCCGAAGGCGCCCGACATAGCTCAGCTCGCGGCTGCCATCTTGGTGCCGCATCGTGGTCGGGCGCCATTTTTATTTCTGATTCTTGCTGCTGCGGTGGAAGTAAACGTCCCAGACCCCTTGGGTCAAGAGTTAGTTGCTTTTAGCGATCTTCCGGGCTCGCTTTCATTGTTTCTGTTGGCCTCCCGCAGCCTCCATCGGGGCGAAGTTGCAGCACCCCCCCCCTCCGGCTTGTTATCTGGAGGCCTGCTGCCAGAGGCCTCTCTCCTCCTAGGCCTCAGGCGTTTATTTGATAAATCCGGTCTGTACTGTGGTATCTCTTTAGTTCCTTTCCTGTTATTGTTTATATTAAAAAAAAAGAAAAGAAAAGAAAAGAGAGAAAAATTTACAGAAAAAATTATACATTTTTATATGTATATACATAGATGACCTTTACATGCAGATAGCATAAATAAAATAAAATAAAATAAAATAAATAAAATAAAATAAAATAAAATAAAATAAAATAAAATAAAATAAAATAAAATAAAATAAAATAAAATAAAATAAATAAAATAAAAATTATATATCTGTACATATTTTATATATACACACACACACACACACACACACACACACACCTCTTACTACCGGTTATCACTGTACATATTAAATTCCAAAAGGGGGAGCGGGCCAGCTCAAACCTCACTCGGCCCCACTCAGGCCAATTCCAGGCAAGCCAACTGCCCTTTCCTATTATTACTATTATTATTACTGTTATTATAATTATCAAAATGGCAGACGACAATCTTTCTAAACAACCTTCCTTGAAGGCTAAGGCAAAGTCCCACTACTTGCGCAGGCAGGACAAGGAACCTTCCAAGGCCTCCCAACGAGACGCCTTAAGGCGCCATAAGGCGTTGGAAAAGGAGTTTGATAGGCGATCAAGGGAGTCCCGCTTGGGGCCTCCAGCCCTTCCTTCTCCCACCCTCTCCACCTCTACTCAACCTCTTCCCCCTCCAGACCCATCTTCCCTATCTAGGTGCAGCCCACTTCAGGGTCACTTGACCCCTGGGCCACCGACCAGACAGACCCCTGAAGCTACCTTTACACCTATGGCCACTGGTCTGCATCAGGAAGAACCCTCTACATCGGAGGTTCCAGCCCACATCAAGGCTTGGATGGAATCGGCTATCCGCCAGGGCATTGCGGAAGGCCTGCAGCACATGTCCAGATCAGGCTTCTCTCCACGGGCTCCCGAGCACGACTCTTTATCCATCAGATCCCTTCCACAGCCGGATCCCCCGGTTGGTCAGGTACTCTCTCAGAGGGACAGCCCTCCTCCCGTAGGGGCCCAGGAGGAGGAGGAGGAAGGGGACTTTGGTGACTTCAGAGAAGAGGAAGAGGATTCCCGGATGGGATCCTCCCGTTATAGTGAGCCCCTCTCAGAGGCGGACCTCATGGAGGGGGAGATGTCGGAGGACGAGGGGGCTTCTCCTGACCAACCCGTATTCGGGGGACTGTTCAAGCCACACTTGTTTAAATCCCTCCTCTTTAAAGCCAAGAATGTCTCTGGTCTTCTTCCCCAGTCTCCCTCTGACTTCCCCCCCACCTCAGATTGACCAGAGGACTCCAATTTCACACAACCAGTGGTGGAGGCTGAGGTCATCCCGACCCCGCCCATCTTCGTAGACCTAGTGGCGAAGCAACTTGCTTCTACGGGAGCCCCCCCTACACCCTCTAACCAAGACAAGAGATTCTTTAATCTCGATTCGGCAATGTCCAGTCTTCTAAACATCCCGGAGGTTGATGATCCCATTGTGGGCCTTGCTTCCTCCTCTACCCCCAGTGAGGCCTTAGAGGCCTTGAAACCTGAGCAAAAGCGAACGGAACTAGCGTTGCGCCGGGCCCATCTATCCGACGCTTGGGCCATTAAATCGGCTACGGCCGCTTCATTCTTCACAAGGTCCTCTATCCGCTGGCTCCGGCAGCTGAGAGAACACGTCCCCGCATCCAATGTGAGGACGCACCAAGACATAGTGAAACTGGTGGCCGCAGCCGAGTTCTCATCTGACGCCACTTACCAATTGGTAAAGTTCTCTTCCAGAGCGATAACGTCCCATGTCACAGTTCGCCGCCTGCTGTGGCTCAAGCACTGACAGGCGGATGTTAAAAATAAGGTCAAGCTGGCCACTGCTTCCGTCAAGGGAGACAAACTGTTCGGCCCGGCCTTGGAACCCCTGCTGGTCGAGGGCCGTAGCAAGAGGAAGTACCTGCCCTCCCTTTTCCGGAGGCCTGAGACAAGAGGCCCCCTTTCGGAGGGGCTTCCTCCGCCCCTTCTAGCCCCCCTTCCCGCCCAGATACCTGAGACCCCCTTCCTTCTGGTCTCAGGACCGCTCGGACTCAGGCGACAGAAGCAGACGGGGCAGCAACTATAAGAGGCCCTTTAGGGGATCGGGGGGGAAGCCCTACCGCTGACCCAGATAAATCTTCTTCCTCCCTCCCTATCGGCGGCCGCCTCAGACACTTCGCCGCTCAATGGGACAAATCCACATCCGATGCATGGGTTAGGGACACCGTCAGGTTTGGTCTCGCCCTTGAGTTCCGGTCCACCCCCGCTGATTTCTTCATGACATCCCCCACCTCAAGAGATCCCGCCAAACGTGCACTAATGGATGCAGCCATCCAACACCTGCTTAACATTCAGGCCATTCAACCCGTTCCACTAGCCCAGAGGGGACGAGGATTCTACTCCCACCTCTTCGTGGTGCCCAAGCATTCTGGGGGATGCAGAGCTGTATTATATTTAATACGGCTAAACCGCCACCTTATCCAGCGCAAATTCAAAATGCACACCTTGCAATCGATTCTCTTGGGTTCCAGGCAGGTTGACTGGTTGTCCTCCATAGAACTCTCGGAGGCATACCTACATATTCCAATCCGGCCCTCTCACCACAAATTCCTCAGGTTCTCTTATAATAACCTTCACTATCAATACATGGCCCTCCCCTTTGGTCTGGCCTCGGCCCCCAGGACCTTCACCAAGGTCCTCGCGGCCCTGGCGGCTCACCTCAGGAGCGTTCCCATCCGTCTTCACTGCTATTTGGACGATATCCTTATTCTCTCCCCGTCTAAGACCCAGGCAGTCAGGGACACCAGAGCCACCCTCTCCGCTCTCCTGGCACACGGGTTCCTCGTCAATTGGCAAAAGAGTCAACTGACCCCATCCACCCGAATCACCCACTTGGGAGCCATAATTGATTCGGTTACAGAAAAGGTCTTCCTCTCTTCAGAGAAGTTCCTCAGCATTCAAGCTCTGGTCAAACAGATGAGGCGATCAAGGAGGGTGGCGTTACTTGACCTTTCTAAATTATTGGGTAAGATGGTTTCATGCATCTCAATTATTCCCTGGGCCCGTTTACACAGCAGATCCCTTCAGTGGTTCCTGCTCCCATTCCAAAGATCCAGAAGAAGCAACTCGAAGTCCAGAATCAAGGTGCCTCCAGGGGTCCTCACACCTCTCCTCTGGTGGACCAACCCCGCCATCAAGAGGGGCTACCTCTTCTCAGAACCTCAGCGGCTAACCCTCACACGGACGCCAGCCTATCCGGTTGGGGCACTCACATCAACTCGCTCTCGGCACAGGGCAAGTGGTCGCCAATTGAGCAAAGATGCAGCATCAACTGGCTGGAGCTTCACGCCGTCCGCCTGGCCCTGCGCAGATTCCTCCCCCTGGTCCACGGGCGTCACGTCCTTATTCTCACAGACAACGTCACGGCCAAGCCCATATCAACAGGCAAGGAGGCACCCAGTCTATTCAGTTGATGAGGGAGGCTGAGCGTCTCTGCCATTGGGCAGAATCCAACCTCCTCTCACTAAAAGCCGAGCACATCTCCGGAATCTCCAACATCCAGGTGGATTGGCTGAGCAGGGCCACGGTGGACCAAGCAGAATGGCGTCTCCATCCATCCCTATTCAAGGAGGCGTCCAGAATATTCGGCCTCCCAGGGTGGATCTCTTCGCCTCCCCGTCCAACACACAGCTTCCACGGTTTTTCTCCAGGTACCCGTCTCACGGGTCGGAGAACCACAACGCGCTACACTGCCCATGGCCCTCAGGGCTCCTATATGCCTTCCCTCCGCTGCCACTAGTTCCCAGAGTCATACAGAAACTCATTCACGAGAAGGCAGACCTGCTTCTGGTGGCTCCTTATTGGCCCAGGCGACCGTGTTTCGCGGACCTCCACAATCTTTCAGTAGCGCCCCCATGGAGGATCCCCCCGGACAGGGTCTCCCTCTCTCAGAGGCCCCTTCTGCATCTGGAGCCCCAATGGCTCCAGTTAGCCGTCTGGAGGTTAAACAGATCCGTTTGACAAGAGAAAAATTATCCAGTCAAGTAATCGACACTATTTTGCCCGTTAGGCGACCCTCCACCACACGAATTTATGATGCCACTTGGAAGGGCTTTTGCAAGTGGTGTAGCGGGTCCCAAGTTGACCCCCTCTCTCCTCTATTGCGCAGGTCCTGGAATTCCTTCAAGAAGGCCTACGTAAAGGGCTTGCCCCCAACACCCTGAGACGGCAGGTCGCTGTCCTCTCAACCGTTGTCTCTTGTGATAACTTCAGTTCCCTCTCCCATCACCCCCGGGTTAGGGCTTTCCTCAGGGGCACCACCAACTTGTGCCCTCCGACTGTTCACAGGTTCCCCACATGGGACCTCAACAAGGTCCTCGTTTCGCTTACAAGGCACCCGTTTGAACCTCTGAGGGAGTCCTCCCTTCAATTTCTAACGTTTAAGGTAGGTTTTCTAGTGGCCATTACTTCTGCTTGTCGAGTCTCAGAAATAGCAGCATTGTCAATCAGAAACGATTTATGCGTGTTCCACGCTGATCGGATGGTCCTTCGCCCCGACCCCACCTTCTTACCCAAGGTTAACTCACCCTTCCACAGGTCTCAGGAACTGGTCCTCTCAAACTTTTGCCCCAGACCCTCGAGGGACAGGGAAACCCTTTGGCACTTCCTGGATGTTAGAAGGGCCTTGCGCATATACATTAAGCGCACACAACCCCTGGGAAGATCGGAATCCCTCTTCCTCTCCCTTCAGCCCAGAACACTGGGGCTCAAAATCTCTCCCTCAACCATCAGTCGCTGGATCAGGGTGACTATCGCCAGGTGCTACCTATCACAATCTCTGCCCGCACCTGGTGGAATAACCGCTCATTCCACCAGGAGTGCAGCTACTTTGGCGGCTTGGGCCACGCAAGCCCCAATCACTGACATTTGTCGGGCAGCCACTTGGGCCTCTCCGTCCCCATTCATCAGACATTACAAAATAGACTTATACGCCTCAGCAGAGGCCTTCTTTGGCTGACGAGTCCTACAGAGGGTCATCAGTGACCCGGAGGGGCTTCCGGCCCAGACGGAGTCCCACCCGTAGGACAGCCAAGCTTTGGTATGTCCCACTCTCTGTATGCTCCAAGCGGCTCGAGGGAGAATGGGCGTTGGTTCTTACCTGATACGCCCCTTCTTGGTGAGCCGCGAGGAGCATCCAGCCCCACCCTAACTCCTCCGTCTGGGAGGTACTCTGGTTTCAGCTAAGGAGCCAATAGCTGATTAGAAAGATTTCATAACCTTTCTTCTCGTTATCGCAAAAAACTGGGGGAACGCTACATGGAGTCACGTGAGGGGGCGGAGCGTTTCCTCAGCTAAAGCTCAGCCTGCAAGAAGAGGACTCGGAAGCACATCCCACTCTCTGGATGCTCCTCGCGGCTCGCCAAGAAGGGGCGTATCAGGTAAGAACCAACGCCCAATTTATGATGATTACAGTGTCCCAGAGTCATGTAATCCTCTTTTGCAACTTTCTGACTACCAAAATCCACAGGGTAACCAGATTCACTTAACAACCAGGTTCTAATTTAAGAACTGTACTTAATGTGGGGGGAGAGTAATAAAATGGGACAAAACTCACTTAGCAAATTTCTCACTTAGCAACATAAATTTTGGGCTCAATTGTGGTCGTAAGTTGTTGGAAATGACTGGAGAGAGGAAGTCTTTACTCTAATATTGCTAAATACATTCAAGAACAGCATTGCTTATTTTTTACTTAGTCCTGTTTTTAAAATTCATTTTGTGATTTTCTACTACTTGGGATATAATTTGCATGATCAATTTTTAAAAAAATTAAATTTCAGTTAAAGGGTTTACATACCACACTAAGCCATAAACTATGACTTACAAATCATTGTGGGTGGGTTCACCTGAACCTTACAGTCAGAAGCAAATCAGTCTTTTCACAGTTTAGCATAGCAAATTGGGCTGAAACTGTTTTTGAAAAGTGCATGTTTTTCTATAGTCCTCACTTACTGACCAGAATTGGGACCAGCAACTGCATTGTTAAGCATCATGGTTGCTACATAGAAAATCATCTGACTACAACTGTGATGTCCCGGGGCATGGCACAAAGGCAACACAGCCAGAATAATAAGTAGGGGTCTCTTTATTAGCTCCAACTTTGCCCCCAATGTTCTGGTTATCTTACAGTTTGTAGAAAAATTCTCCCGGGAACCTGCAATCTTTGACTACAGATATTCCAGTCCAAAACGTTATAAACAGAAAACTTTAAACTATGAATTCAGCAAGACAAAATAAGGTAATAAATCTGGCAGGGCAAGATAAGGAGTTCCAAAAGTGAAGTAACACGGCAGTAAGTCAAACCAGTTGGGAGGATGCCAGGAACTCACATAACAGCAGCCAACATGAGATCAACACAACAGTTTGTTTCCGACAAACGCCCCTCCCAAACTGCCTCTCCTTTAAGCTCCCTTCTCAGATGTACCTTGTGAAGGGAATCAGGGCCCTTTCCTCCCTCGTAAGCCACATAAACCATGTTGCTCTCTTGTCTGTTCTTCCTGCGTGCCCTCGGATGAAGAGGGGATGGGCCTTGGTATTCCTTTGAACCCCCTCTCCCTTGTTCTATCTGTCCCCTGCTTTGCCCAGCCTGACTTTGCCCTTCCCTAGTTTCCTCCACAGCTAACGGAGCCTATTTCTTGTTCCAAGTCAGCTGTTTGTCTTCCTCCTCGGATTCAGACTCCTACAGGGCATGACAGCAACAAGCTTACTACATCACTTTCTATTGGTTGTTAAATGAATCACTTAACAGTTTTTTATTGCTGCACTAAGTAGCACACTTTTACTTCTGCATTCTCCATTAACTGCTTTTCAGGAACTGCTTGTAAAGCACATGAACAGTGATCTTATGCTTCAGGATGCTATGCTGATCATAAATGCAATGATTGGTCACAAAACTGTGTTGTTGTTGTTTTTACAACTTTGTAACTTTGAGTGGTTGCTGGATGGGGGAGTGAGCAAGGTAAGTGAGGATACAGAATATCAGAGTTGGAAGGGACCTTGGAAGTCTTCTAGTCCAATTCCCTGCTCAAGCAGGAGATCCTATTCAATTCTGGACAAATGGCTGACTTAAAAACCTCCAGCAATGGAATACACACAACATCTGGAGGCACGCCATTCTACTGGTTAATTGCCCTCACTATCAGGAAACGTCTCCTTAGAGAGGTTAGATCTCTCCTTGCTAAGTTTCTATCCGTTACGTCTTGTCCTGCCACAGGTGCTTGTCCTAAGCCCATCTTCAGGGAACTTCTCTCTAGCCCAGATTATCAGAATAATCTTGATTTCAGTGAGATTTTTGTTCACGTTTTGTTTAAAAATAAATTCTTAAGTTGAAAGCCAGCATTTTTCAGCACTTATATAAACAAAGGAGGAGACAACATTCTCCACAGAATGTGTGTCAAAACTGATACATTCAGTTTCCAAATAAAAGCAAAGGTGCTAACTACAAAACCGATAATCACATATGCTAAAAGAGACACAGAAATCTTCATCTTCACAAAACAAACCTATTGCTTTAAAGTGGCTCTTAATTTAACTACATTGAGATAATACTTTATTTTCCTTTCCTTATGCAACATTACAACCCCCCAAGACAGACCACTTTGACTAGATTGTTAAAGGTTCTTTGGATTCAGGTCATAGAGCTCCTTGATATAGTTTACGAAAGCAACACAGCGATTGGCAAAAGATTTAAATGATCACAAGTATGAACAAATGATGAAATTCTTCTGAAATGTAGCATTGGTTAAAATATAGAGTACTGCATTTTAAGGTATTGATGGAAGTTGAGCCCTGTTTTTTACCATAATACCAAATACTCATGTTTTAGATTTTGCTTAATACTTCTTATACGTAGTGGATATTTGAGTGGATTTTTAAAGTTCTTGCTAATATTGAAACAGGGTGGACGCTAACAACAAATATGCACAGATAGTCCTTGTTTATCATTGTCTATTTAGTGACAGTTTGCAATTACGACAATGATGAAAAAGTAATTATATGAGAAATCCTCACATTTACAACCTTTGCAGGTCTATAAAGCAAAGGAAAGCTGAAAATAAAATTATAAGACTAGTTGCAATTTCACTTAGTGACTACTTCACTAAACTGCCAGCTCCAGTTATGATTGCTAAACAAGGTCTTTGTTTATGGGCATAACTTGTAGTCTTTCATTAAATTCCAAATGTTATTCCTCTACCGTTGTAAATGGGCAAGAAGTTACATCATATATAACATCTTCCAGTGTTTAATTAGAATCCTGAATTGGGCAATTCATAAACTTTTTAATATGCAAGTAACACCAATTCTTTTTCAGGAAAATCTGGCATACATGTTTATTAGTTCCTGCTGTGAAGCAGTGAAAGCTGTTGAGAAATGGATGTTATTCTCATACATTCTCATCTCACGCAAATTTTAGGACTAGACAAAGTAGTGAGCTAAATAGTCTGACATTGGAAGGTATATTCTGGAGTTAAGATTGAAGCATTCCATTATCATATTTCAAAATAATATTTGTGAAACAGCTTTTTGAAAAATAATGCTCCCATAAAGAATGTATCTTTGTAAGCTGCTAAATAATTCCATTTAAATGATATTTATTTCTCCTCTTTTTTTAAAAAAAAAATATAGCTGCCAAATTTTAAAGTATTGACTCATTCCCCAATGTCTGATGCCTCCATCACCTTTGAATGCAAGCCACAGTCCCCTTTTGATGGAAGTCCAGATCAGGAAGATTTGAGTGACTTGGTGACAATCTCTGACTTGGCCAGTGTGAGCCTGGCCCATAAGGACCATCAAAATGTGCTGTCTGTGGAGGTACCCAGTGAGATTGTGCAGAATATGATAACCTGCCATAATGGGATGCAGGACAATGGGGTTGGGGGTACTGGAGTAAAAAAGAAACGAAAGAAAAAAGAGCCGGGGCAGCAAGAGCAGGGCAATGAGAGAGAAGTAAAACCAAAGAGGAAAAGAGAACCTAAGGAACCAAAAGATCCCCAGAAGCCCAAGGAGCCCAAAAAGCCCAAGGAGCCCAAGCAGGAAGGGGCCAAGAAACCCAGGAAGCCTCGGGAGCCTAAAGTCCCAAAGGAGTCCAAAGAGAAGAAGAACATCTTAGAGACTTCCTCCAAAGCCAAGCCCAAGAAATCCAGGTTGGTATGGCTCTGCATGCTTTTATGTGTCAAATGACTCATTTAGCTGCTTATCTGGCAGTAGTTTTCTTTTGGTGGACTTTGAACGTGATGAGTCTTTACTGTTATAGCTGAATTTACCCCCAGAAGAGCATTAATGCAACATCTTTGAATTAAGCTTGTCTAGGAAGATTTGTTGGTGCATTTTTCTGTTCCTTTGGGAGAGTTTCCAGAATTCCAGTGCCTGGGGAAATTCTTCCAGAGGATAATTGAATAGAAAAACTCTTCCATTGTACATACATATACGTATATAAATAAGGAACCTTTTGAAACATAGTAGCTATGAGTTATAATGCAAAGTTACAAGGTTATTTCATGCATTTTCATACTAGATTGCTATACTACTAGAATATATATTTGCAGTGTATGTTGCAGGATCTGAATATTAGAAGCATATGAATACCTTTCACAAAACTCATAGATATACTACCACAATTACATTAATTGTTATTAATTTGGAATCATATAACTTTCATTTTGATGTAGCTGCTAAAGCTGCTTTTATGTTTTTCTCCCTGTGAGGGGGATGAAATTGAATTTTAATGGAATTATAGTATTTGTTTTCAACTTCATTTCCTCTAAGTTGCTGATTTAGTTAGTCACAATGCTATGGAAATTATTTGTGGTGATGGCTTGTTGATTGTCAGCTGGGAAAAAAAATCTGATTGGCTCTGCCCATGGATGTCCATGAAGGGCAAGGGGTATGATCATGTGGGTGGTGATGTTAACATGCAAGTGCCATGATTTGATAACAAGATTGCAACACTCAAGTACATAAAATACACATGCATGATGATATCATTGCATGTGTGTAATCATTTTAGTATCAACATGGTTATCTGTGGCTGTGCCTTAAATTGTAAGATGCTCCTTGCATAGCATGTTCTACCAGAGAATAAGTCCTAAGTTCTGTAGATATGAAAGTGATCTAATTCTATTTTGATTGACTTGGCAACAATACCTTGTGTTGAATGCTACATATAAGGATTTGAACAGAATAGAGAAATATAATTGTATTTTTGATCAGTAACTGGATTCTCTAAAGCTTGCTTTTCTGTGAGATCCTTTTGCATAATGATTTTAAAGTCTAAGTGGGACACAAAAGTTAGCCTATTTGCTCAATATCATTCTCTTATCAAATTTGGTAAAAATTGAACAAGACAGATTGTCGTCCTACAGTTACTTGGTGACAGAATCAGAGATAAAACCCAGTTTCCCAATGTAGTTGTGATGCAGTTTCTTTTAGAATGAGTGTTTCATAAACTTCCAAAATGATATGGACCTCCTTTATATTTTTAGGGGTATTAAGCCATGATAGAGAAAAGTATACGCCTTCATATTACATTTCTGGGTATGTAAACTGGTTGTTTATTTATGAAATAGTTGCTTATTTTAAGAGAAACTCGTATAACTAATAGTTGTCTCAAATCTTTGCTGCTTGGCCTCCCTTTTACTGATTGTAGATATTTGTAGAGCTGATAACTTGTTGCATTTATGTTATTTGTATGATTAAAATAAAAATATAATGTTGGATTTGACAAGGATTACTAATTTGCGCTGGTGAAATTTTAAGCCTCATAAGCACGTATAGAGATATTTCTTGTAACAGTATTAGTGTGTATCACTTAAATGAAAAAAAAATGTTGTCTACTGTTCTGCAGTCGCCAGAAGCTGATAATAATTACTTCTATAGTAGTGGCCCCAATTATTTTGGGCACCAGGGACCGGTTCTGTGGAGAAAGGTTTTTCTGTGGACCAGAGGGGGCGTGGTTTCATGTGCTGCCTGCCTCCTGTGGATGGGGGCTTTGCTTATTTGCATGGCCCAGTTTCTGGCATGCTGCGGCCCATTGGCAGTCCATGGACTGGGGGTTGGGGACCCCTATTCTATACAACAGTTTTTATGGAAATTCAGCATATATTCCACAAAAGAAAAATCATGCTATTGTGAGAGTGGAATTGAAAGAGATTTGAAAGCACACAGTGTAGGTTTAAGTATGAAACTAAACCATATCAACTGCGTAACATTCCTGAAATCAAAAAGTTGCCATGACTCTCATCATGAACAATGTTCAGCCCAACTCAATTGCACAAGTCAGCTAGATTAGTTGGGGCAGGAAATATTAGGCTGTCCTTAGCATGCTCTACATACACCCCTGTGCTGAACCAATTGATACTGGCATCTATCTGGAGAAATTTAACTGAGCAGCAATTCAGGCCAAAGGGTAGTATTTTCAACTCTTTGGTAAGGGGCAGAACTGAGAAAAAATAAATGATTCTGGAAAAGGAAAAGTATTGGAACTCGTTTGTATCTTTATTATAGCATTTTCTTCACGGAGTTCTCCAGGTTGCTACATCAGTGGCCTTTTCTTGCTGTGAGGCCCTCTTGACCTTCTTACTAAGATGAGACCGGCACCACATTATTAAAACCATCTGAAGTTTATTGAAAACAAAGTGAATTTGGTTAATCTTGAAGAGGCTCTGTGGAAGAAATATGCTCAGCTACATGTATTTATAATTGTTTCTCTTCTAACCATATAAAAATATACTAAGAATGTTAAAAAAAATCTTATTGTACTAGCTAATTAAATGCTTGTCAATGAGTCTTAAGATTGCTGCAAACCTTGCCCCTGGTGTCTGTGGGCAATTTGCTAATGTCAAACTGATCACTGTTGCTATTTCAGGATTGAGGAACCTGGATTCATGTCCATTGATTCCTTCACAAAATGTGTTCAAAAGTACATACCGTGTTTCTCATATAATAAGGCCGGGTCTTATTTTTTTTTGAGCCCTGAAAAAAATGGCTAGGCCTTCTTTTTGGGGGGTGACTTAATTCCCCCCCCCTTGCATCTTCGGGCGGGCGGGAGGCGATGGCTTGGATGTTGACTTCAGCCTTGGTGGGGCACTTCGTATTGGGGTCAACATAGGCAGCACCATATCCGGGTGTGCAACAAAAGTACTTCCTAATGGCAAGCCCCCACCATTCCCCCCATTTTGCATGTTTTAATATAGGCCTTAATTTGGGGGGAGGGGCTTAATTTCATTTCATGCCTATAAAACATGCTGGGACTTCCTATTGGGGGAGGCCAAATTGTTGGAGAAACAGGGTAGTTGAGGAATGTTGCTTCCAAAATGTCAAAATAAAGTGTATGCAAATAGAGCCATTGCAGCAAATTCTATAAGCATTTGGTAATTGTGGCATAATCTCCTCTAAATCATTTCTAATCATAGTGAGCTTCAACATCTATCAATGGAATGGTTGCTAATTGTAACTACAGAACCAATGTCTGGGGACTTATTACAAAATTGAAAGCACCAGCAGCACTGCACTTCCACAGCTTCTAATGCAATTAGAAGTATGTCATCTGCTCACACCTGCCCTAGAAAGTTACATTACAGGAGTTATTCTTTACATATTTGAAGCAAATACCATAGCAATGTTCTATAAAACTGCAACATAAAGATCTGATGTGAAAATAATATCAAAACATATATATTGCCTTTTTATGAAACAAGATGCAAAACTATACTTCTTATTAAAATGCAGGATATGAAAGTTGAATTTTCTGCAATACTTGTGAGTATTTTACTGTTAAATTTCTTCATCAGCCAGTGCTCTTCTGTTTCTTGTTTGATATAAATGCTGGTATCAGATATCTGAAACCAAACAAATGTAAATATGCCCTCTGTGCTTTGCAGATATTGATGCACTAGCACAATCATCATTGCTAAACAAATGATATTAGACCCTTGTTTTATTTTATTTAATATGAAAGTGAGCTATGTTTTGGGTGATGTTGAAGAAGACACATTTAAAACTAGACATTCATCTGAGAAGCACTGTAGAAAACTGAACTGGCATGATTATGTACTCAGGTTGTATGTATAGAAGATCCCTTTTCTTTAATACACATTTTATGAATGAAATACTGTCAATCAACTGTCATACAGAAGTTTATGAACTTGCAGTTGATCTCTGATCAGGAGGAGATGAAAGTTTCACCAGTTGAAGATAACATTAAGCTTGCAAGGGAAATTGATTTGACTAACATAAAGACTGAGTATCAAGAAGTGAACATTGTCACATACAAGACAGTTACTGGAAAACTGATTATTCAAGGCATAGAGGATGAAAGGATGAAATGCCTAATGGTTGAGACACTTGGTATAAATCCACATTGAACACTGTGAATGTTCTTTGGAATGGTGAATAGACTTGGATGGTAAGATAAAATATTGAACCGAAAGTGCTTTTTCAAAAGGCAACTAGACTTGGATGAGAAGTGAAACGTCTTCAAGCAAAAAAAAAATAATCCAAAGTCTAGTTGCCTTTTGAAAAAGCACCTTTGAGACAATCATGACTGAAAATCTCCATAAACATAAAATATTGAACCTTTGTACAATTAGGGAGGACTCCTTGCATTTCTGTTTTCTGAAGATTTGAATTATACAATGAATTATTGGGATTCTACTGGTTCGGACCAGTTCTATAAAACCAGTTGTTATGATTCTGCGCAGTTTGGAGAACCAGCAAATTGTGCCCCTGGCTGGCCCCATCCTTTTCCATCCACCCCTCCTCTCCCCGTCCATTCAGTCCTTATCGTGCATGCGTGATATTGGGCGCATGCCCGACATTGCTGACTGCATTCTCCCCCGCCCAGTCATTCTTTAAGGTATTCCATTTTCCCCCTCCTGATGATCAGCTGTTCCAATGATCAGCTGTGCCGTGATCCTTCTCGCTGTCTTAATGCTTTGCCCAGGAGGCTTTCCTGAGGTCCAGGAGACAAAAAGGGGTGTGGGGGGGGAGCAGTGCCCCTCCCCCTGCTCCATTTTTTTGCCTTCCTGGGCCCCAGGGAAGCCTCCTGGGAGTAAAAATGCACCCCCCAGGAGGCTTCCCTGAGGCCCAGGAGGCAAAAAAAGGGGGGAGGGTGCTCCAAAAAGAAAAGCCATGCTCACCCAGTCACATGGTCATGCCCACCTAGCCTTGCCTACCAAACCAGTTGTTAAAAAATTTGAATCCCACCCCTGCTTCCAGACTGTAAATTTTTTGCATATATGCAGAGCTTATTTATAAATGTGTAAGTACCTACCCCAGAGAACCAGTATGGTCTCAGGCTTCTCACACAGCAGTTAATACGCAGCTGATATTGTATATGAAGCTGCTACAAGGCTTTTCTTTTTAACTTGCTAAATCTACATCCGTGTAAATTATAACTAAAGCAGCCAATTTTCATATCACTGATGAGTTTTTAAGTTTCACAGCACTGGACCTGACTTTCTGAGAAAAACAAGGCGTTCATTCAGTATGGCTACAAAACAGCAGACTGTTGTCAGCAAGTTTGCAAGTAACCTCTTCCCAGACCATCACCCATTGTATTCAGAATGTGGGAAAACTAATGCTTTTCCCAGTTTTTTCCCCCCAAGGAACATCAAATAGGATGACAAATAGATATAGATCAACCGTGAATCTTTTGCAGAATTGCTGCACATCAGTGATTAAAAAATAAATTGCAATTTACAGGTGATGTGTACCCTATCAGAGTGATAAATATTGGAGTATTTAGATTATTTCAATTTGATTTATTCTAGCTACCTTTTTTACAATATGCATAACTGTTAGACATTTTTTTCAGAAACAAAATAAAAAAGTACTCCATAGTTAAAAGTCTTTGTTCTCTCCCCACTGGAATTTTTTTTTTTTTTTGCATCCTGAAGGAAATATTGTAACTAACTTTTACTTCCATTTATGAAGATGGATAATGGAATCTCACTCATCAGATAATCTCTAATCCAATTAGCATAGTTCTCCCTCTATCCTAATTCTTTTTGAAAAGCACCCAAGTGAGTTAAATCACTTGTCTATTATATTCATAATTTCCCAGTCACCTTTCCCCAAACTCTCTTCATTTGTTTAAACTATCCCATTTTCTGTTGCACAGTTACAACATGTCATCTTTTCTGAGTAATTTACTTCTATGTGGAATTTAAGAAGATTCATGAATTTGGTCACTGCTAGCTTCTGAATCCTCATTTTTTAAAAATAGTTGGGTAAAAACAAAAGTATCTCCCCTAATATCAGTTTAGAAGAAAATGTTTATTTTCACCTGTAGTTATTTGCTGAATTTACTTATTTTCTATTCATACGTTACATTTATATTCTGCCTTTCATTCAGAAACTCAGGGATGAGCAAGTATGGAGTGTCTTAATCAAATAATATGTGGATGTAGGCAAAGCTTCTTCTAGAAATGGTCACACAAGAAATGGTATGAAACTATATGTATAAAATATCAATGAGTTTGGTTTATGCATTCGTTAGGATTTTTTAAATGGCTTGTTTAATAAGCCATATTGCTAGGTCATAATGGATAGGCTTGTACTTGATACTAAGCCAAAGAACAAATAACTGTATTATGGCATAATATAGTCCTTGGTATTCTCTAAGTTTAGTTGTTTACATGAAGATGTTTCATTACCCAGCTAGGTAACATCATCAGTGCTAGAAAGGAGTGAAGTTTGCTTTTTATTAGGATTGTAGGAAGCAAAATAAAATATTGGCTTGATTGCAGTTTGGCTAAAAGATGAATACAGCTATGGCATTGCCATAGTAGCTGCCAACCTAGAACTTCCCACTGGTGTGTATACAGCTATACTTGTCTGGCATGTGATACTGAAATCTGCACTAGTTTTCATAACTTAAATGGTTAGAATTATTTAAACATATAAACATCCATTTATATAATCATTTCCAATATTTTCTTGGATTACATTCTCAATTTGATATTGTAGATAAACGTTACTTTCTTTGTATCTTGACTTTTTTGTTCTTTTTTATTTTATAAAAAACGGGATTTACATGCTCTTGTAAAAGAACACTCCTGTTTTATTATTGTAATATTCCGTTGTTATTTATGATCATATTATAACTAAATAATGTTTCGGTAAAGAGATGGAGAGATAGACATACCTGAAAGAATAGACAGTATTATGGTGAAGATTGGTAGCCAGACGGTGAATCTTGGACTTCATAGATTAGAACCAGAAAGAACTAAAATTACAATTAAAGGGAAAGAGCACTTAATTTCAGCTTGCTAATACAGAATGTAGCAAAATATTTTAACATAGGGACATATTGAAAGATATTTGGGGACAGTGGATCAAAAGTTAATTTTAAGAATGTTTGCCATAATAGATAGTGATATCATGAGAGAGGAACAAGTTTTACTCTACAAGACAGAAATTGTTATAAAGACTGAATATAATATAAAATGTAAAAATATATTTCATAAACATGACAGGTTACAAAAATGATCTTTAGAAAAAATGAAACCTGCTGGTGTCTTAATACAGATAGTCTTTGACTTACGATCACTTTTTTAGCAACTGTTTAAAGCAGAGGTGGAATTCAGCAGGTTCTGACCAGTTCTGGAGAACCAGTAGTGCAAATTTTGAGTAATTCGGAGAACCAGCAAATACTACCTCTGACTGGAGATTTTACAGTATTCTTCCCCTGCCACGCCCACCAAGCTACACCCACAGAACTCGTGGTAAAATTTTTTTGAATCCCACTACTGGGAGTTATGATGGTGCTGAAAAAAGTGATTTTCAATCGGTCCTTGTACTTAAATTGTCGGAGTGTCCCCATCGTCACATGATCAAAATTTGGATGATTGGCAACTGGTATGTAATTACAACTGTTGTGGTGTCCCAGACTCATGTAATCACCATTTGTGATATTTCCAGGCAGCTTCCGACAAAGTCAATGGAAAGAGCTGGCTGGTGTTCACTTAAAGACCATATGATTCATTTAATAACTGTGATAATTCACTTAATGACAGTGCAAAAAAGATTGTAAAATCAGGTATGCCTCAATTAACAGCTGCAATATTTAGCAATGGAATTTCTGGCCCAGATGTCAGTAAAAGTCAAGAACTACCTGTTATTAAAAGGGATATATAAACAACAGATCAGTAGAGTGACTTTCCTATAGTATATTGGATTTACAATGATTTTGTGAGAAGAAACAAAAAAAGGAAAAGAAATCAAATTCTAGGACATTTAGGACAATAAATTTGAAGGTTGTTAAAAGGGTAGAAATATAAAGTTGATTTACTTGGTTAGGGTTAAAATACTGTATATGTGTTGCTATCACTGATAACCCTTAATTAACTTTGCTGACAAAAACTGAATAAAGAGATTTTAAAGTTTTGTTTATAGGTAAGAAATGAGATATGAAGGAAACATTTCTTGTATTTTAGGAGAAGGTGATTAGTTTATATTTGTTTATATTTGTTCTGCTAGTTTATATTTGTTTATATTTGTTCTGCTGGGGGAGGAAGTTAGTTCTTTCTGTTCTTTTTCTTTATTATGCAGTATTCTTATTTTTTCTTTCTATTTTTCTTTCAATTCTTTTTCTTTTTTCCACTTTCTATTTTTTTCTTTGGCTGTTTCTTTTGGTTTGTGTTACCTTTTAGCTTTTTAATTGTAACATTGAATAAAAATATTGGAAAATTGACTAAATACTTATTTGAAAGATAAAGCTGCAATTCTCTAATATTTCACATCTTAAATATACTACTATAGTTGCTGTTATCCATTAATCATATTATTATTATTATTATTATTATTATTATTATTATTATTATTATTATTATTCACAAATGATATTATTATACACAAATAATCCATTGATGTAATTGATGCTGCATCAGAAATATATAAAAAGAGGTCCCAAGTCTGCATGCTTCTTCTGGAAAGCTTGGGTGCTGCTCCAAAATCCTTCAAAGCTATTAGTTAACCATCAGTTAATTTTAATACAAGGTAAATGTAAAGGAAACAAAATCAAATTTAATTTTGCCTTGGCCCTACATATTACTTTTTGGAATGTAGCCCATGGTACACTATTCAATGGCCAAGTGTGGCTTTCAGCCAAGAAAATTACACACCTCTACTTTATATCATTTAAGAAGACATCTGCCTTCCCTTAGCTGTAGAATTGGACTTATTACAGGTGAGAATAATAATAAGAAAAAGATTCCCAATTATATTCCACATGATTATGTTAATAATGTGGTACTCATAACAATTATTTTTAGTTTGCCTGGTTACTTATAAGTGGAAAGGTTTTCAATTAAGTGGAACAAGGGGACAGAGAAACTTGCATACGAATGCAATATTTTAACAGGGCCTGTATTTTTTAGATTAATAAGCAGTTTCTGTCGTCAGAATAGTTTTGGTTGTGAACTTGTACATGTCATATCTTTATATGTGTTTTGTTTTTGTTATATGTGTTTTGCAGAGGCTCAGAAATAATAGTTATGTGAAATAATTTCCTTAAAAGAAACTTGACTGGAAATCAAAGAGAGCAGCCTAAAGTGCTTTAAGTCCTTTTTTTCAGACTAAAATTGTATTTATTTGAATATGTATTGCTCAGTGTTGGAGAAAGTAATCCCTTTGCCTTTAAAATGGTGTTTGGGTAAGCAGAGTGCAGTAGAAAGAAAACCCTCACGAAGACATTGCTTCTTTTTGGTATTTTGAATTTGGCTAATGACTTTCTGAAAAAAACAGAAAAAAAGATTGTCATGGGTAGTTTTGGGGTAAAATATGAATGACAGATACTGAGTTCAATAATACTTACTGTGACACTATAATGCTGACATTTGTATCTGCAGTATGGAACAAGGACCAACTCCTGTTGAAAAGAAGAAGAAAGGAAAAAGGAAAAACGACACGTCACTTGATAGTTTAGAATTGGATCAAGGCCTCCTTTCATTGTCTGGACAAAACCTTGAGGAATCTGTTGAATCAGTTGACAGTCAGGTATACTTGAATGTTGAATCTTTATGGACATGAAACAAGCTAGTGTTGCTACAATTTTCTCTCATGAGTACAACAACCAGTTTATATTTTGTTAGTTCCTATTATACTTTGGTTCTGATTGTTAGGGTCCCACCAAGATGTACCTATATGTTAGCTTATGCATAGAACTGTAAGTGTGGAAAGTTGTCAAATTGTAGTCATTCAAATAAGGCCTTTAAAAACAAAAATGTAAGATTGTTTCTAGACACAGTTAGCGCTTCTACCACACCCATCCACCAATTTATACATTAGCAACAGCAACAGCACTTAGACTTAAATATTGCTTCACAGTGCTTTAGAGCCCTCTTTAAGCGTTTTACAGAGTCAGCATATTGCTCCCAACAATCGAGGTTCTCGGAAGGATGGAAGGCTGAATCAACCTTGAGCCGGTCAGGATTGAATTGCAGCCTGCAATACTGCATTCTAACCACTGTGCCACCGTGGCTCTAATTGCCTTTAGTTGCCTAAACTTTTTATCACAGATTGGTGAGGATCTCATCAAAAAAATTAAATCATAACTTTCCTGACATATTCTCTTTCCTCTCACCAATCTTCCACTCTATACTTCTTTTGCAATTCTGTCTTCATTCCTTCTCTATTTTTTTATATTTTCCCTCTTAAGCACAATTTTGACTTGAACTGCAAGATGAGCAGCATATAAATTTAATAAATAATAATGACTACCTTAATCCACGATACAATAATTTTCATATGCTTGTTGCATTATTGAGCTTTGCAGCACATCATTCAGTTTAATGTGTGCACATTTTCATGTTCCCAATTCGCAGACCTCTGTTGGCCGCAAGCATTCCATAAATTCACAAAACAATCAAAGGAACATCACGCATCTTTTGGTAGGAGTATGTTCACTATATGCTCACTTATATGTATGAATTCTTTATTGGCCAAGTGTGATTAGACACACAAGAAATTTGTCTTGGTGCATATGCTTTCAGTGTAAGCCAGAGGTAGGCAACTATGGCCCCTTTATGACTTGTGGACTTCAACTCCCAAAATTCCTGAGCTAGCATGGCTTGCTCAGGAATTCTGGGAGTTTAAGTCCATAATTCATAAAAGGGCCATAGTTGCCCACCCCTGGTGTAAGCCATTAGAGACCATTTCACCAAGGCAGCCATTGGCTGCACCATCTTGACTCAAAGTATTATCCTGACTTACAGTCATGTGAATGGTCTGTCACAGATAAAGTATAACAAAGACATCCCTTCACGTTGCTTTAGTTCACCTATCACTCTAAGGTACATTGAAGTTGCTTTTGCTTAGCATCATATATGAACCTATCCCAAAGTGATTAATAACTTTAACATTTTATTTGACTTAGGCCATTGATGCAGAGCATGTCAGTTTGCATATTTGGTTGTGATTTCTCCAGGGTTGAATCATAAAGTAATCAACAGACAAGGGAGAACTATCGGATTCACCGGTATTGATCAGAAAGAGCTGAAGTTAGGCAGGAGAGGCACTCCATAGGGAATTTTCTGAAAGTGTTACATTTAAAGATTAGTTGATGTAAAGAGAACCGTCTGAAAGTGATTTCTAATTTGAGCAGTGTGTTTACTTAAAAAATATATGCAATATGCAGGAGCAGCAAGTGGTTCAAATATGACGCCAGGAAAAACTGAAAGTGGGCAAAAACAAATTTCTTCTCTTTCAGAATTGGCAGGCAATTTTTAGGATTGGCAGTTTTCTCCCTTTCTTTCCTTGCTGTCCAAAACTGCCTAGGGGGTTGGCAAAATATTCTAGGACCAGGTGGTGATGGAATAGAAATGTAATTTATTATGAAAAATGATCAAACAAAGTAGGAAGACACACACACACACACACACACACACACAGAGTACTGAGATTTGTATTCATTTCCTGCTATATGTCTTAACTTGTCTATGCCTTGGCTTATGTTGATGTATTGTTTAGGGCTTTTCAGCATGCATTAAACTAGTACATAGCAGGATGCTCTCTCCATTGTTTGAAAGAAAGATCGCCTTAATTGATTTGGCATCATATTTATTCTTGGGGTGGGATGTTCAAACTTTTGAAGTGAGAAGCTAAATCATATGTCTGTGGCTTACAACATTTGGTTTAGTTCAGGCTTACTGGTGCCCTAACTTTTCACTTAGTTGGCAATATATTGGACAAATCTAAGCAATGTGTGTTTCTTTGTATAACCTGGACAAGTGGTGGATTTCAGTTAGGCAGTATTGTATATATCTCTTCTACCATGTTTGAGTCTGTGTTTGCTGTGCAGAAGCGCCGTTCTGGACGCCAGGTAAAGCGTAGGAAGTACAATGAAGACTTGGATTTCAAGGTGGTGGATGATGATGGTGAAACAATAGCTGTATTGGGTGCTGGCCGAGCTTCTGCACTTTCTGCATCTACCTTGGCTTGGCAAGCAGAGGTATGGCTGGGACAATTGGGAAAGAAAACTTAGTTCCATTTAGAAAATCCATTTGCCTGCGAACTCATGGCACAGTATACATGTGACATCGTGTTTGCAGCAATTTTAAAATAATTACATATCTTGAGTAAAATCAGTGTTGTTTTTTTTAAACTGAATTCTTGTAGAGTGCATTCATTTGTTAAAAATTCCCAGTTGAGGATATCACATTCTGGTGACACACCAGAAAAATGCAGCATTAACCTTTTTCTGTAATTTTAAATTATTTAAATTATTCTAAATAAATGAATCATTTAATTGATTATTTTCTGTCATTTGGAATGTAATAATATATACATATACACAAAAGCAATTCTTATTTAATTTACTACCAAATAAGTATTTCCCAAATGAAATTCTAATCTGATTTTGATTTCTCTGTATTTCTTCCATTTTAGAACATTTTTATAGTAGTCCTTTATATTTAATTATAAGCAAGGATTGATAATTGTGATAGTCAAAACAGCATAAAAATAACTTAAGAGTCAGTTTGGTGTAGTAGTTAAGGCATCCCCCCTGGGAACTGGGAGACTCTTAAGTAGTGGTCCCACCTTAGGCACAAATTTAACTGGGTGACTTTGGACCAGTTTTTCTCTTAGGAAACAGGCAATGGCAAATCATTCCAAAATTTTGCAAAGAAAACTGCAGGAACTTGTCCAAGCACTCACCAGGACTCAACACTGACACAATGGCACATCCCCCATACCAGCAGTGGGATCCTACCTGTTCCACTACCGTTTTGGTGATGGTGTGCGTGCACCTAACGCACACGCTCAGCTTTCCCCACACCAGCTGAGGCCTGCAGCACCAATTAGCTGAGAGGATGAAGAAGAGAAAAGTGCTCTCAGCGGATTGTCCTAGGCTTTTTTTCTTCCTCTTAGCTGATCGTGGGAGGCTTTTTTTACTACTGGTTCGGCTGAACTGGTAGCAACCACCACTGCCCCATACCTTATTTATTTATTAGATTTTATCCTGCCTTTATTACTTTATAGGTAACTCAAGGAGGTGAACTTATATACTGTAAAACTCTGTCCTCCTCCTATTTTCCCCCACAAGAATAATCCTCTCAGGGGTGTTGGTCTGGAAGAGATGCAGAGAAAGTGTGCAAGTAACAGAAATACATATGTAAACTAAATTCAGTTCTTAAACTGATAGCTTGTTTTTAGTCATTGCCTGTAGTAATAGTCAGGCACTCTCATCCACTTTATCTGCCACTTTCTTTTTATATGAGAATATATATAAGATCATTAGACTAGACAAGACCGGAATAGAATTGTACATCATATATAAATAGTCAGCATGATCTACCATGAAACCGTTAGTTCAGTGTCTGTTTAAAGTTACAGTGGTACCGAACAAGGAGACTTACAGCTGATCCTCAAAGTTGTGGCTATCACACTATCCTGATGGTGATGTGATTGTGATTTGGGTACTTCACAAACACTCACAATTACGATGGTCACAACATCCTGCAGTTACATAACTGAATTTAACAACCATCCATCAAAGTCAGTGGGAAAACTATCAAGAGGTAAATTGCAATCATGTGATTTTTCATGACAAGAAGTATCCTATCTATTAATTCCAAGGGATGTCTTAAAATACTGAAGGCTTAACTTTTAACGTACATTGCTTTAAAACACTAAATGCCACAACCACATCTGGGCAGCTAAACTTCCTTCTTTTGGTCTCTGTTCCATAGGAACCTCCTGAGGACGATGCCAACATCATTGAGAAAATACTTGCCTCCAGGATGGTGCAGAAGGAGGTGAGAGCCTCCCTTCTCCTTGGAGCCTTTTCAGTTCCTTTATGAGTTATTTTTCTATTGGAAAGAAAGAATATCATTGATTGTGATAAATTATAACAATTGGTATTAGAAGAAGATGCTGTAAATTATTTACTTTATCGTAATTTGTTTCCTACAGTAATATGATAATGAAATAGTAGGACTATTATGTTTGGAGCTTAGCTTCTTCATGCAGTGAATGAATAGTCTGGAGTTTGGTAGTGCTGTTGGAAACAGAGGCAAGGGTTCAGTTTGAAGCTCAAGGCAGAGGGATATTGTTCTCTGTTTGCCTAGAGTGGGTACTTAAATTCAGAACGCAACTGATGGCAAAATTGTTCCTCAAAAGTTGCCCTCGTCCCCTCGCCAATTCTGGTATGTAAGTGGGTGTTTAGACCTGAAATATATTCTCTGCTGCCATGGTTTATTCCCTATCACCACTTGCTCATGAAGCATTTATTTATATTTAGGACTGCAAGCTCTGGGATAAAAGGGTTTTTTGGAGAGAAAAATTCTGTTATCAGTTGGCTGTATTATATTAGTAAATAGAGTGAAAACAGGATGAAAATAAGTTTAATATAATGAAGTTGGTGCTTGTGCATGGGTGTGAGTGTCCAATTTTGATTGAAGCCTGGGTAGAATCAAACCACCCTAATAAAAGCCAATTGATAGATCTGCTGTCTTTTTTCACATGCTACTTAGGTTTGTAACTTAATGCAGCCACAGTGAAGTAGCTTCTACACTTTTCTGTATTTTATTTTAATCTATTTTGCTTTATGAAAGAGTCTTGAAGGTCAGATATTTGCCCATTGTTTTATAATCTTGAATGAGCCAATAATTTTATTTCAAAATGGATTTAGACCTTTTCTCATAGTCAGTTCAGCTTTTCTTGTAATTACTGCATAAAAAGCATATGGAAAAAAATTATTATACGAACATCTCAGGTATTGCTTTGCTATTTCTTATTCCTGAGAGATTTGAATGATTTGGCTTAATACTTGTAAGGAATGGGATTATCATTTGCTTTCCCTATTTACTTCTGCTTTTTTTGCCAAATGGATTTTAATATTTTTCCAGTCATACTTGAACATCGTACCTATGGAATGTTATATTTGTTACATTACAAAGTAGTTTATTCAAGTAAGCTACCATTGGCTGTGGAGTGTGGTCCTCACCTAGCCTCAGTTTTATCCAAATGATGCCGACTTAGCATTAGTGACTATAATGGATATAATTAAACTGGATGTTTTAAATCTGATGTTTTTATTGTTCTTATTATTTTAAAAAGTTTTCAGTAGTTTTAATTGTAATGTGTTTTTTTTAATTGTAAGCTGCCCAGAGTGACTGAGATGGGCAGCTATAGAAATTGATTGAATGGATGGATGAATGGATAAATAAATAGAGAAACTGAGAAATAGATAAATAAAAATAGATAAATATAGATGCTAAGCATTAATGAGTATAATATATCTATATAATTAAACAAACAGTCAAACAAATAATTGTTGTTCCAGATTTATCCTGGAGGAGCAACTTATGAACAGGAAGAGTTCTATGTAAAGTACCGCAATTTGTACGTATAGCATGTGTTTGTCTTATCAATGTGCTACGTACTGTCCTGTTTTGGATGTCCAAAACATATAAAGTAGCATCTATTTCTTCATACTAGAAGTTGACTAATTTGTCAAATTTGATTTTACTCAATTTCATATTTTTCTAACTTTAAATTCCTTTTACCTGATTTCTGCAACACTTTTTCTAATATTTGAATTTTTGTATTTTTCCCCCTCAATTGATATCTTTGGGGAAACACTAGTAATTAATACATCACATTTGTATGCATACTTCTGCCAGAATATGCTTATTTGGTTGCATTTTTAACATTTTAAACATGATATTAACTGTAAATTACAGTTCAGCTTTTGGAAAGATATAAATGCAATTGCATATTTGAAGGAAGTGAGATTTGGATAAGTTGTGTTAAAATGCCAATCGTGTACTTATCTTGCTGGTTCCTTCTTAATAATCTGAATGATACTCTTCATTAATTTATAGTTCTTATTTGCACTGTAAATGGGCCACCATGGAGGAGCTAGAAAAAGATCCCCGAATCTCCCAGAAGATTAAACGCTTTCGCAATAAACAGGCCCAAATGAAGCACATTTTCACTGAGGTCAGTAATGAATTTTCCTGGTTGATTTTATGTTCTTTTTCAGAATATTTTTTAAAGCTCTGTTAACTGGGGCAAATTTTTGTGGTATTATCGATGTATGCAATTAGCAATGTGTATACATATAAGCAGCGCCATCGCTGTAAACCAAAGCAAATTTGTGATTAAACAGCTTTTCCTTTACCCTCCTTCACTAGTTTCCCTGCACTTGCACACAGGGACTTGCATCCTCTTTCCCCAAATTGCCTGAGCTCATGCTGCATTGCAGCAACACCCAACTTCCAAGCAACCTGTGCCAGATCTCCCAGGAATCATCATTCTTCTTAACTGGGACGCCTTCTACTTTCTGCTTAATGACCCATATGTCCAGGAATTCCTGGATTGCTATTGCTAAGCATGCAGTCATGTAATGTTGCACTTTATAACCAAATTGCTTAGCTATGGCAATTGTGTTTCCAGTTGCCATTGTAACTCGAGAACTACCTGTATTCAACTTTTTAAAATTGATTTGAACTCTGTTTAGGATTTTTCAAACTGTTCTGAGTCTATAGGAATTGGTGCAGATAATACATTTAAATTAATAGATGATGATGATGATGGCCTAGATGGATAAAAGTACAAAATTATTGTACCTCTGCCAGGAGAACAAAGGAATAGAAAGGCAACATGATGGCATGTTGCCAGTCAATAGATACCTGAGAATCTTGTTTTTAGAGTGCTCTTTTTCTAACTATCATGTCATCATGTGTAATGCTATTGTGAAAGTATTGTGGAATTAGAATGGAGGAGGTTGGTTTTCTCCTAAGTTAGAGATAAATAATTGATGTCCTGTTCATTCATTAGGGTAATTTCAAGCTTATCATAATAGATATTTATATTACTTGACAGCTCAAGATGAATACTCAATGATAATATTGGTTGATTTACAGTTGCTGTTTTTGTTTGATAGTTGCTTCCAACCAGCATCTTGAAAAAGAAATAACTGTTGGCATAAAACTCATGCTTTCCATACAGGTAGTCCTTGGCTTCTGTCCATTTATTCAGCAACCATTCAAAGTTATGGTGGCAGTGGAAGAATGGACTGATACTCAAAGTTGTAGCAATTGTAGCATCCCCATCATATGATAACATTCCAGGAGCTTGGTTGCTCAGCTTGTGATCAGGATGATGCAGACACCATAGCTGTTCCTTCCCAGCTTCCCACAAGCAAAGTCAATGTGGAAGCTGGCTGCAAAGGTCTCAAGTTGCTCCAGTAAATTGTTCTAGCCTGCAGCACCTTCCTACCTGCTCACAGCCTCCATTAGCCCTCCCAGGCCCTCCTTGGGTTCTCCCAAATCACATGCAACCTGTACTAGACCTCCCCAACCTTCCCTGGCCTCCCCACTTTCTCAGTGGCGCCACTGTATTTCTTTCCTGGGATTCCAGGACTGCCAGGATTGCCATAGCTATGCTATTCAGTTACATGACATGGTGCTTCACAAACATATCACTTAGTGACAGCAATCCTGGCCCCAATTTCCATGATAACTCAAGGACTACCTATAGGAAATTATAGTTTCATTCTCCAAAATTAAGCATTTTTCTAATTGCAAGGTATGGGAACTAGTTGGGAAAAGGTTAGAAGTGGAAATAAGTTGCAAACTCTCTGCTTGAAGAAGAGAAATAAAGTCTTCTCAGCTGGACTATTTGCATGCTATCCACCCGCATATTCTTCAGAGATCCCAACACAGTTCCAGATTCCAAAGTATGTCCTTTTGTGTAGTGTAACCATCATCCCACTAATATCTTTTTTCTTATATTTAGTTTTATTTATTTTTGGTGGGAAGTAGTGGAGCATTTGGAAGAGTTGAGTTTCTGCCTTTACACTTTTATTCTAGATATAAGCAGAATTCACAGTTTTACAAGAGAAAATAAAGAATTTTGGGTGGAATTGTTTTTCTAATATTTCTTGGTCTTCACACATCTTATTTTAAAGATTGCAACTGAGGTATGTAAGGAAAAAACCTGCCAAAGCATTTATTTCTATAAGAAAGTCGAGGAAAGAACCTGCTAAAGAGCTGTTTTGCCTGCAACACTATTAAAAATAAAATGAAATTATTTGACAGTAAAAATTGCTTCCTTCTTGCTAGTTCAGGAGGCCCAAACGCTTGCTTCGGTCAGCCTATATGACTTTCTGGTTTCAACATCTGACGTGAATTAATAACTTGAGAAACTGATTTTTTTTTCCTGGCTAGGCCTAACATGACTTAATGCATATCTGCTATTTGGTTCTTATTTTGTCAGCCTGATGAAGATCTATTCAATCCAGACTATGTGGAAGTTGATAGAATTCTAGAAGTGGCTCACACAAAGGACTCCGAAACTGGGGAGGTAGATGTTGTTCTCATCATGATTGTTATTTGCAATTCACATTCCCCACCCTCTTGATTTTCATGGCTGACCCTCAGTCTGGGAAGCAGAAGGAGTTTCTTAGGAAAACACAGTGATACAATTCCCCCCCATCTGTCTCTTAATTGCCAAGAGTTTTTCAGCTAAGTAATTGTGAGCGTCCATGCGAGGTATACTGCTGATTCAGCAAGCTTGGTGCTGGAAATAAGAGATTACTGAAATGTAGTCATTGTGTGAGTACAAGATGGAATTCCTGTAGGACAGTTTTTCTCTAAATTTACAGTTAAGGCTAAATTTAAAGTACAGGCTAGACAAGCTAAATGTCTGAAATCTCTGTAGTCATGTGCGTATTTAAATTGCAACTATAAAAAGCAGCATTCTTTTTTTCCTTCTTAATAACCCACACTAAAATATAGTCTAGAAAGGGACTTTTCCTTTGAACTGCATAGGTTTCTTGGAAGAGATGTAGTGCCTTATAGCTTTGGTTTAGAGCTGGTAAGATCAGCACAATTATGGTATAGGTGTTCTGCTTCATGGAAAAGTGATAGAGTTTAGGCAGAGCCCACTCCAAGCTTGAGAGGTAAATTCCTTACCTGGCTTTAAAAAAACTCAGAATCTTTTAATTTCTCATGCTTCAGAGCTCTGCCTCACAACATAGACCTTGGTATCTTCCAGGCTCCAGGCTCCATCTGACTGAGAATAGACCATAGTAGTATCAACTTTGTAAATAGAGAGTTATAACTCCCCTTGAGTGATGATGTCTATAAGATGCTCACCACATTTTAAATGGGCCTTAAATCTCCACAGTTATCAACACATGCATCATAAATTTTGCATGCAGTAAACCTCAGATTCAGTTAAGTTGGGTAGGCATTACCACATCTGGACTGCAAAAATCCAAATGACTACTAGATGGTAGCTTATACATTTGTGCATCTTTTTGTTGCCGCTTAGCAACCAGTTGCATTTTTGCAGCCCAGTTGCTTCAGCATTAGAGAAGCCTCCTGATGTGAAAATATAGTCAGTCAATATAGTCAATATTCCTGTACCTAAAAAAAAGAATGGAATCAACATAAAATCTTTTAGTGAAAATCAGATAGTAGGAGACTATAGAGAAACCTTCTATTTTTTAACAAATGCCCTAAACCTTTCTGGATTAATTAAAATGATATATTGGTTTAATTCTTACAGTTTACCTAGGTATAAATGATAAAGCATTATTCAGTTATCACTCCACATTTTGAATTATGTGATCATGAACCTTTGTATAGCTATAAGAAAATATTATTCTACTAGTAACACAACAGTTAGAAATGAGGTATGGAAATAATTTTTACATGGTGACAAAATTGTGGATGTATTTTTCCTCCTCCCGTGTACTTGTGTAATTGTACAGTGTACAAGATCTTAAAAATTAGTGGTAAGTGAGAGTATTGATACTAAATCATCCCTCTCTCCCAAGGCCCATGGAAATCCCATGGAACATCCATATATTTGAAAATTCATATTTCTGCTCTCTGCCTTTCATGATAAATCAATTATTTCTATTAAGAAAAAAGAACTGAAGATAAAACATAGGTTATTGATTAACAAATGATGACTAAATGTTTTATGAGGGTTTTTTTTAAACATTCACATTAAAAAGTACACTTGGAAGTTGATGTCCACTTTTTGTGGAGAAAGATTGACTAATTAATTAAATGTATATGCTGCCCATCTTTCAATCGAAAATGACTCTGGAATGATAAAGGTTTGTTTTATATAAAGCTTTTCCTTTTCTTTGGAAGCATGTGATAGTTAGCTCTAAAGTTGTATCCATGATCATATCAGTCATGGTTACACCCCTGCATACATCATGTTTCAGCTTATCAAATGATCTTGTCATTATCTTCCAAATTATGTTTCCTCAAAGAGTTCCGTTATTTGTTCTTTGTCACTTTTTGCTTTGAGCCTTCACTGATTGTCCTTTTGTTGTTCCTGGATTGTAGGAGGTGACTCACTACCTGGTGAAGTGGTGCTCCTTACCCTATGAAGAAAGTACTTGGGAACTTGAGGAGGATGTTGATCCTGGGAAGATTAAAGAGTTTGAATTTATCCAAATTCCACCAGAACTTAAATCCTTGGTAAAAAATAAATTAAGCCTTAATTTTGATGGGGAAAAGAACTGATAGTTATGCATGAAATAAATATTAATTAAAGAATATTGTGGTTCAACATAATTTCCTCTTTCAGATCGTTTATTTGGCAATAGTTTTTTTTAAATCCATTTATTAGCTTCCCTTGAGTATTGTTTTCAAGCCACTGATGTATTTACTTAATTGTCATGTTTCCAACCCATAGCTTATTAATCACTGCACTGGGTCATATGTTTTACTGAAATGTAACATTTTATTTATTTGTTTGTTTATACACCACTGCACTTCCTTAGTGCTCACTTTGGTTTTCTAATAATATATAATTAACATAGTGATAACCCAGTAAAGACAAAGATACAAACCAAAAATCCAAAAATTAGTCCATTTAAACAATCGAAAAGACAACTATTTCTGGAAGGTAACTAAAATTGAGGCTTGTGTAATTTACTCCAGATGCCTGACACCGCTACAAAAACAGTGCCTCTATGCCTCAGCCTCCTCTACTTCTTGAAAGCAGGGAACCACCTGCTATTTTTCCTGGCAAGATAGAAAAGCTCTGGCTGATTCAAGAGCTGAATGCTTTAAGATAGCTTTGTGTCAAGCCATAAATGGTTTTAGTACCAATACAGTATTTAAAAAGCCAGTATAGACTCTGCAGCAAATTCATAATTAATCTGAGCAGTGAATACTAGAAATATACTGCTCTGTTGCAGTTTGGACCATATGAAGATTCAAGAGCTTTAAAGGCAGTCCCATGTAGAACTGATTGCAGTAATCTAAATGATCAGAAATGAGTCAGAACAGCGAAGTCCTTGTGGATTCATCTATATCCTGGAAGGCAATCCAGTCTATTACATTATTCCCTAAGGTCTACTTGATGGATCTTTGAGGTTTATTTGTCATCATTGCCCCCTCTCTGCTACAGTACAAAGACCATATCATTATTTTTAGACAATATATATGATGAGTAGCTGCTATTCTTGTGTTTTGCTGATAAATATTCATGTATTATAGAGAGAGCAAGAGAATATAGCTGAGATCAAATTTCATATTCTGGTAAATTGGTGGTGATGGAGGTTGTAGTATATCTGCAATGATACTCTACATACTCATCATTTTTCAAATAGGTCTATTGACTCAAACTGGTCAGGGACTCTCCTGATCAGTACAATTTCTTCCCTGCTTGCTTCCTCGAGTCCTTTTTCCCACCCTCCCTAATTTGTTTTTTATATCTTAGGAGCGTCCTGCCTCAGAGACTTGGCAAAAGCTAGAGAAGTCTCGGGACTATAAGAACAATAACCAATTGCGGGAATACCAGCTGGAGGGAATGAATTGGCTGCTTTTTAACTGGTATAATAGGTGAGTCGCAAGTAGGCATTTCCAGTGGGGATAATAATATGACAAATTATTCCTGAAATCCTGGAAATAGTTTCTGGTTTGCCTTATTAATTCCTTTCTGGATCACACCCTGCCTGTGTGTGTAGGTGTGGGTGCACATCTTTACATACATTTTAAAACTATTTTAACCATTTCGGACAATACATGTGAAAGTGAAAACCATGAAATTTGGGAAGTTAACTCAGCATTTTTTACATATGAAGTTGTTATATTTTTTAGGCCTACCATATTTACCTGAAAAGATATTTACATTGAGTTTAATGCTCCTCTGCCCAAAGGAAGAGTAGATAGAAAAAATATATATAAACTCCGATAAAATTCCTCTGGATTGCGCAGGATCTGTTGAACTAAGGGTCCCATCTCCAGCCAGAACTAGACATGGAGCTTTTCCTGTCTCCTGTGAATGTATGTGCATGTCACACTTGTGTGTGATTTATGGGTGTGTGTTTATATACTTGTCAAATCCATATTCCAAAAAAAAGACAAGGAAAGGGAAAAAAGGATACTAGCTGAATGAGTAATGTCTAATTAAAATTAATTCATTGTAAAATAAGATGTCCCATTTATAAAATTAATTGATCTCTCATTGGCATTTACCAACCATTTATTTTACCATACACAAACAACTGTCACATGCAAAAACACATTATACACACATTACCTTCCCTCCTTTCAGCAGAAACTCCCCCCAAAAAGGACAAAAAAGCAGGCTGGAGATGAGTTAAGGAGAAGGGATAGCTGCACTGGACAGGGAAGGAAAGAGGAACGGGAGAACAAAACTGGATGTGAATGAGGCGAAGGAAAGAGGTAACTGGATAAGGAAGGGAAAAATTGAGAAAGAAGCCTTGCTTAGGAACTGCAAAAGGGTTACATGAATAGACTCTTCAAGAAAAAGCTAAGTTTCCGTATGCGCTAATAGGCATTGTTCATTACCACAGAGTGTGGAAATAAACCCCAAGAACAAAGAAGGTTGTTTTAAATTAGGCAGAATGAATACAAAGTTGGTTAAAAGAACTTCGCTAGGCAATATGTTGTGCCAGTGTTAGTCTGTAGGGGAATTCACCCATTGGTAAAGAAATCATTTTCAAAAGGACTTCCAAAGTTTTGTAATGGCTGTTTGTGGTATTTCAATAGGAAGAACTGCATTCTGGCTGATGAAATGGGTTTGGGGAAGACAATCCAGTCCATTACATTCCTCTCTGAGATCTATCTAATGGGTCTTCGAGGTCCATTTCTCATCATTGCTCCACTTTCTACCATCACCAACTGGGAGCGAGAATTCCGCACTTGGACCGAGATGAACGCCATTGTGTACCATGGCAGCCAGATAAGCCGCCAGATGATCCAGCAATATGAGATGGTTTATCGGGATACACAGGTTTGTGCCATTGTATATATCTTAAGGAACTTTTTTCCTGTTTGTTTTCAGCCTTGGGAATATAATCTGCAGAATGGAGTGGGGAAAATTGATTAAAAATAAAGCTTTTGAGAAGGGACAGTGGAGACACTAAATGTAGAGGTCACAAGAAAGGCCACCTTGTATTTAGGCATTTCTTAGCTAAGTAGCATCCCATGTTTGAAAATAAAGATTCAGGATGTTTCTTCACCATTTTTAAAGTCAAACACACTACAGGTAATCCTTAGGTTAAAATGGCAATTAATCCCAGGACTGCAGTCATTAAGCAATGTGGCTGTAAAGTATGGTGTCGTGTGATTGAATCACTTAGTAACACAAATGCAGTTTGTTATTCCAGGTTGAGTTTCAGTTGTTAATGTGACCCAAGACGTGGGTTGTTAAATAGGAAGCGAATGGAGTTCTATGTAAAAACAGTGGGGGTACTATTGTGGCTTGTTGCAGGGGGTAGGAAGGATCTGGGAAGCTTGACACAGGGTGCACCCAAGTCCGAGGAGGAAGAGTTGTGTAAGCTCAGCAAGGCCAGAGGAGGAAGGCAAGGAGTCCATGTAAGTGCAGGGAAGTGCAGGGAAGCCTGGGAAGGAGGCTGTAAGGTGCATGGGAGTGCAGGGAGGTTGGGGAAGGAGACTACTGGTATATATGTGTATGGGACCTCAAGGAGGCTGTAGAAAGAGCATCGTGGGTGCATGTGAATGCAGGTTGGTGTAGGGAAGAGAACACAGGGTGCAGGAAAAGTAGAGTGGTGGTGAGGACATTTCAGTGAGCAATGGGAGGAAGGAGGGTACCATATGCATGCATGTTAATGAAGTTGGAAAGAAGGATTTGGAAAGTACATGTGTATGAGCAAAAGGGGAATGCATGTGTGTGAGCGGAGAAAGGCTAAGAAGGATTTCCAAAGTGACGTGACTTGTGGGAAGTTGGCAGGGAAGATCACAAGTGACAGTCATGTAACCATGGGACAATGCAACCAGTCATAAGTGCAACCAATGCCTAAATTTTGGTTACGTGAGCACAGGGGTGCTGCAGTGATCAGAACTTCGAGGACTGGTTGTAAGTCCCTTTGTTCAATGCTTTCATAATTTTGAACAGTTGCTGAACAAATGGTCATAACATGAGGACTACCTATACAGAAAACCAGAGGGGCACACTACAACATGGAAACCTTAAGGAAAAATATATTTGTGTGGATTGGTTGCCTTTGGTTGTAGGTCTGGATTCACATTGCATTTCTTTGCATTTTCTGCATGGGGACAGACATGCTTAGAGGATCCCAGAATTATACCATTTTAATTTAAATGTTTAATATTTGTACGAATAAGAAAATGGGCATGGCTAATTAATAGCACAGGTGGTCCTCATTTAACAACCCTAATTTTCATCAGTAAATCTGCAGCTAAGCAAAATAGTCATTAAGCAAAACATGTGACTGCCCTGCTTAGTTGTTACAGTTCTGGTTACAGGTGTTAGGTGAATCACCCATGAGATATCACATGACCACAACTTGCAACTTCCTCCATTGGAAGTGGCTCTTCATTGACTTTTCTTATTAAAAGCCAGCTGGGAACATTGCAAATGGTAATTATGTGTTTGTGTGACACTGCAACTTTAGTAAATGTGTAATGGTTGCCCAATGCCCAAATTGCAAACATGTGAGCATGAGTAAGTGTCAAGGACTGGTTATAAGTCATTTTTTTCCAGCACTAGCATTACTTTGAGCAATCACTAAATGAATGATCATTAAGTGAGGACTACCTGTATTGTGAAGTAGATCCATAACCTTAAGTTTAAGTAAAATATGCAAATCTCCTTTTGATGCATTTGTTTCAGTCGCCATGTAGTTTGTTGCATTATTCGGAACATCTACCAGGAATGCAATCATAACTGATCAGCACTAATTGCTATCTAGGAATGTAAATTCCAACTTATTTTTTATAATATCATCCTTAGGGTATTCCTCTTCCTGGGCTCTTCAAATTCCATGTAGTTATTACCACCTTTGAGATGATCCTGGCAGATTGTCCAGAGCTGAAGAAGATCCACTGGCGTTGTGTGGTTATTGATGAGGCCCATCGACTCAAGAACAGGAACTGCAAATTACTGGAAGGATTAAAGCTCATGTGTCTGGTGAGAATTTTCCAAATGTTATTGCTCTTCTGAAACATACATGAAAGATATTGCAAGTATATGTGCATATAGGAAAATGTATTCATTTATTTAATATTTCTTTAACGTCTGTAATTATACTTTATAGTTTCTCATTGTTCTGTGGCTTCAAAAATATAACAGAAAATGTTCATTGTACAGTAGTTTTCTGCTAGCTAAATATTTCTTCTACTGTGTGCATACTTGAGCCATAGAAACTGAAGATTTTTGTATGGTTTTCAATTTTAATAATAGTTAAATCTAATGGCCTGTGAATGCTGCTTACAATTAAGTGACTTGAAATACAGAAAGGTTTCCTGTAAGCTGTCTAGCTGTTGAGAAGAATATCTTCTGGCTTTAAAGATGTAAAAACAGTCCCAGGCTTCTATAATTGAAAACAATATTTTGACTTGCAGTGCGATCTATACTCAACAAAAATATTGCAAAATACTGGTTGGAAATAAAGCCTAATCCTATCCTGTTCTTTCTCTGACTTGACTATTATGATCTGTCCTTGAATGGTAAATAGGAACACAAAGTGCTGTTGACTGGGACACCCCTGCAGAACTCAGTGGAGGAGCTCTTCAGCCTACTGAACTTCTTGGAACCACAACAGTTCCCATCTGAGACGGCCTTTCTTGAGGAGTTTGGGGATCTCAAAACAGAGGAACAGGTAAACAAAAAAACAGTTTAGTAAATTCTCCACAGATGAGGGTTTCCTATGGTTTTTGCCTGAGGAAATTGGGGTTGGGTGGGTGGGTGGGTGGGTGGGGGTTGATAGTTCCTTGCAGATTAACTGAAGTTGTCTACTGAGTAAGCATTTGGCTACCCAGTGGCAAAAGGGTATAGAAATAAACAGTGCAAAAGGGTTGCCCAAACTATGGTGTGACTGTACTTTTTTGGATAAAATACATCACTCTTATTGTTTTTGTATTCTAATGTGTACTCTTTTTTTAAAAAGAGAGAACACAATGCAGCAAACTCAAACATTCATTATACACAAACATATCCTCAAATTCTTCATATACAAATGTTGTCTTTCTCACCAAAATATTTCTGGACATGTGCAACCATATTGAAAACCATATGTAACTTACTTGCCAACAAACTTAATTCACCAAGGTTTTCATTTTTCACATATCACCGGATATTTAGGTATATATGCATTTATACTCATGTTCTCCAAAGGTGCCTTTGATAATCTGTTGCATGATGTTGCCCTAATATGATTACTTTCTTGCTGAAACTAGGAGCAGGAAAACAAATAGAACAGTTACATGGTGGTTGCCCTAATATGATAATCTTAGAATTTGAGCAGTTACATATTCCCTCAATATACTAGCCCTGCCATCACTGAGAATTATTTTCTGTGTTATTTTCATGAATTATTGGGCACGTGTTATATATGGTATTTATAGGTTGTATTTTTTAATCTTGGCAGGTGAAGAAACTCCAGTCTCTCTTAAAACCCATGATGCTGCGACGGCTGAAGGATGATGTGGAGAAGAACCTAGCACCTAAACAGGAGACCATCATTGAAGTAGAGCTGACCAACATCCAGAAGAAATACTATCGAGCCATCCTGGAGAAAAATTTTAGCTTTCTATCCAAGGGTGCTAACCAGCATAATATGCCCAACCTCATCAATACTATGATGGAGTTGCGCAAGTGCTGCAATCACCCCTACCTCATTAATGGTAAGAGGTAGGGCTGGAAGTTGGGCACTCCAGCCCACTTAACGTATGATGGGGAAATAATGGTGCTTCAATTTTCCATTTGCCCATCGATAGTCAGGAATGCTTTGGTTACTTTTCTTTGCTACCTTCCTAGTTAGTTGATGATGGTAGCATTATGATTGCTTTTATTTATTTTCATTTAGAAAGCCTCTTAACAGTAACAAATATCACTTAGCTGTGTACTTAGCTGAAAGATTGTGGATGAATCAAAGATGGAGGACGCTTATATGTGTGTATAGAATGTACATTTCATAAGAATGTATGTTTCATAAAGGTATTAAAAACTAGCACTTGCATTTACTTTGTATTTGTCACAAAGCCACTGTAAAAATAAGGAATAGCACCAGAGGTTTTCTGCTGTATGATAGGATTGCTTTTCATATTGGTTATGAAACTTAATTCCTACTGATTTCCCCCCTCCTCTCTATTTTTGGGTTAGGAGCAGAGGAAAAGATCTTAGAAGATTTCCGTAAAACCCACAACTCAGAAGCTCCCGATTTCCAGTTGCAGGCAATGATCCAGGCAGCAGGCAAGCTGGTGCTGATTGATAAGTTGCTGCCAAAGCTGATAGCAGGCGGGCACAAGGTGTTGATCTTCTCCCAGATGGTGCGCTGCCTTGATATCCTGGAGGATTATCTCATCCAGCGGCGGTCAGTACAGCCCAGAAGCTTATACACAAAAGAGCAACATTTGGATCAATTCTAAGCAGTTTGTGGCCATAAGTTCATTTGGCTATATGTATCTTCTAGTGCCTCTGCATATACTATTTTCTTCTCATTGTCTTAGATTCTTTCACCTCCTTGTTGTTTTTTTCTCTTTTCTCTCTATTTTTTTCTCTCTGCATGCTGTTTCACTCCTTGCCATTTTTATACTTTGCAGAAGAAATGTATTTTCCAAATATATGTAAGGATTACATTGAAAAAAATGTTGAACTGAAATATTTCTCCAGCTCTTTGTAAACATAATTAATTGCAAGACTACTTTTGGAATACTGATACCATCCAGTATATGTCTTTATAGAAGGAGCATGCTGCAGTTCAGAGATCAATCAAATTGTCAATGTAGTCATTAGAACTGCAGGATTGCCTCCCCACTCCCGCTTGCCAATTATTTGGTGGCAACATTGTCCTTTTCATGTTAGTCATTTTGCAAATCATTAAAATAAAATCCTGCCATAAATAGCAACCAATCCTCAAGAAAAATAGGATTTGTAGTGCTATGCAGAAGCTGTAGATTAACTTGAATGACACTCATATAGCATTGCACAGAAGAGAATAGCCCTATGGACTAGGCACATTTGCTAGTTTCACAGCATCTACCTCTCTTATGAATGACTTTGAAGCAGGGGTGGGTTTCTGACGGTTCTGTCCACCTCTGTAGAACCGGTAGCTCTGAAGAGCAGCAGACATAGAACTGGTTCTATGTCTGCTGATGTTTTTGCATGCCCACCCACCCAGGCTCTTACCTCATCTTTATTTCCTGATTTTTTAACTCAGCTGCCAAATGAGGCACAGCTGCACTTAGAAAAGCAAGAAAAAAGGGCTGTTTCAAAGGCTGCTTCTCTGCAGGCAGCTACTGCTGACGATTTATAGGCTCTCAGCCTGCAGGGAAGCTCCTAAATCCCGAACCGGTAGTCAACCTTGTCGTATCCCACCCCTGCTTTGAAGTATGTCCAGTCTTCCTTTCAGTTTGGAAAGGAAGTGGGAAAAACGTAGAGAGGAAGTTGAAGGAAAGGAACCAAGATTTAGAAAAACCTATCATATTACTGAATGCCTTTGACTTTCAGATGCTGTACGTCAGTTTTTTGGAGAGAGCATTTTATCTATGCTTGAATATTTATACTTGCAGATAAAAAATAGATTTCCATCAGGTACCATTCATACAGCTAGTCAGGTAGCAAACTAGTAACATTATTCTTGTAGACTTTAATATCAATCAAGACTGAGAAACATCTAGTTGTTTGTTTTATGATATCTGACAAGCTGAGAAATACTTTTCCAAAGGCATAGTATAATATAATCTTTGGATTTCAACCATGCATCATTTCACAATATCTTTGGCATTTTTGTGAAAAGTGGAGGCTGATTATTGATACCTTTATCATCTAGATTAGCCTTCTTCCGCATTTATCAGATATATTTGGATTGCAACTTTTGCTTTCTTAATGACCATCAGTCATTAAGTTATGCTAGACTAGGGCTGTCAAATTTCCAGGGCACAGGCCAGGTGTGTCACGTGCTGGCTATGCCCAGTTTAGCAAAGGAGAACAAAGTCTTGATACGTCACATGATGCTGCCGTGACAACGTGAGTTTGACACCCTTGTGCTAGACTAAGGGTAATTAAATCAATGTATTATTATTCCAAAGCTGTATTGCTAATGTGAGTAGACAGAAGCAGGGTTTCTTAGTCTGTGTTATTTCTAAAATGCTACATGAACTTCCATTTATACAGATATACTTATGAGCGTATTGATGGCCGGGTTCGTGGGAATTTACGTCAGGCTGCAATCGATCGCTTCTGCAAGCCAGATTCAGACCGTTTTGTTTTCTTGCTCTGCACAAGGGCAGGAGGGCTAGGCATCAATCTTACTGCTGCTGATACCTGCATCATCTTTGACTCAGATTGGAATCCACAGAATGATCTGCAGGTATTGAGAGATGAAAACAGATGGCCCAAGGCATGGACCACATTAACAGAGTGCCTCTTCCAGTTTTATATGTTCAGGCATTTAATTTGTTTTATGTTGTTACTCAGATTGATATGCCACTTCTGTAAGGAGATTCTGAACAGCTTATAATATCCTTAGAGTAATAAGATTAAAAAGCATAAAAATACAAAACAGCAAAGAACAACAAACACCTAAGACATATTGTTTCAATTGGAATAAAAGGTATACAGTATACACCAGCAGTATCTGTTAAATCTAAATGTTTGATTAATCAAAAAGTAGAATTATGCATGCATAAAAATATACATTAAGTGTCCTGATTCTTTCAAACTGTCAGGAACTTGCATGATGTTCAGAAAACCAAACCTAAAGTGCCCTGTTGCATTGCAGATGACAGCTAATGAGAGAAACTACCAAGAAAGAATTTAAGTGTCCTGTTAATTACACTTGCTATAGGATTACTATGTTTCTGGAGTGCCATATTTTTGCATCCACAATAAAGGACATAGATCCTCCTTCTTGGACACTTTCCAGCTCTATGAATGAAACTAAATCTTTGTATAGAGGAAGGGGTGAGAGGACATGTCCAACCTCAATTTTGTCTTTCAAATTATGATTATATGATAAAAGTTATTTGAACATTCAGTTGGATCATATTTTGATTATTTAATTGATTATTTAGCATGGATTAATTTAACTACAGTTGTTTTTGTTTCATAGTTCATATTAGGGCCCTTAGCCTGATAGCTAATCTTCATTGGCTCAGTTCAGATGTTGTGAATCCTTATTGGGAAGTAGTTTAAATATTTTAAGTAAGAAGTAAACATTGTCAGATCTTCACCGATATCTACCCTTCAGAAGCCTTGACTCTATCTCTACCAAGAACTCCAGAAGTTATTAAGTTATAATTTTAAATATGCTAGATGAGGGAATTATTGCCCTACTATACTTAATTTTAAATTTTAATTAAATGATCTTTAGTTTTGTCCTGACCCCACCTATTTTTTAGAATATGGCTTCTAGTGTCCCACTGAAAAAATGGAATGATACTGGTGAAGGCATGAGTGGGGGATGATTATTTAGATGATGGAATGAGTGGGAGATATTCTTCCTGAGGAAACGTAATATTCCCCTCACCCCAGTTCTGCCAACTCTACTTTGAGTGATGTCTTTCTCCTCCTGTAGGCTCAGGCTCGCTGTCATCGAATAGGGCAAAGCAAGGCAGTTAAAGTCTATCGCCTCATCACCAGAAATTCCTATGAACGAGAGATGTTTGACAAGGCCAGCTTGAAACTAGGATTAGACAAGGCAGTGTTGCAGGATATCAACCGCAAGGGAAGCAACAATGGGGTAAGGGTATCCTATACTGGCAAGACCTAGAGGTCTTCTAATCTTTATTCCCCTTCCTCCTTAGATTTTCATGTCAACTTATGTCTGGAAGTTGTCATGAGTTCCTGTCTTTTTTCCCATTCTGGAATCAATCAGTCTGTCTGTTTCTGGAAGGTGCAGCAGCTCTCCAAGATTGAGGTTGAAGACTTATTGCGAAAAGGTGCTTACGGGGCTTTAATGGATGAGGAAGATGAAGGGTCCAAATTCTGTGAAGAAGACATCGATCAAATCCTGCAACGTAGGACTCAGACCATCACTATTCAAACAGAAGGGAAAGGCTCCACATTTTCCAAGGTTGGTTGTGTGCTATGGGGACAAAACCATCTAAGTTTATTGTGGGAAATTGTTTTGTTTTTTGCTTTTATTAACTACATGCAGAAAACAGCATGATAGGAGACTACACCTTATTGTTGCTTTGTACAAGTCCTATTGGTATTAGTTAGCCATTTCCCCCCAAACCAGAGATATAATTCTCCTCATGTTGAATTCCACCTTCCATCAGTCGGAACCAGTTAATCATGAGGGATAATGGGAGTTACAGTCCTACAACACCTAGAAGGCTACATCTTATCCATTCCTTATGTAAAGATATTTTTTTCTGCTTTCATATCCCATTGTATTCTTAACTTGATAGTGTTATGTATCAATCAAAATACAATAATTTAGAAAGCAAATTTTAATCAGAATTGTAAACTGATTGATTCATATTCTGTTGAGACTTGTCTTGTCTTAAGTATAGTTTATTCAAGCCAAATGGCTGAGTTGTTATATGGTTGTCAAAATACCAAGCCAAAATATAGTTTGCCATGATCACTAAACCTAACTTGTTGCAAAGAATGGAGAAGAATATTTTAACAGAGATGAAAAGCAATGGTTTCAAGCCATTGTCTTCTGCTTTCAGCCATGTTATCCATACTTACAAGATTCAAAAGTAGCTATAGGATCAAGGCTTCCATAAAAATAATAAAAGCAAGCAGCATGTCATTACAATGTGGCTTCAATTCATGTTATGATTGTGTGCAGGACATAGCTTGAGTTGTGAAGGCACACAGTTGCCTTAAACATTTTCTCCTTGCTCATCCTCCCCTGTGGATTTCTCTGATGAGGTCTTTTTTTAAGAATTCTTAATTTTCAGAGAAGTATTATGAGTTACAAACCAGCTGTTCTCATCTATGCCAGGGCAGCCTTTCCCAACTAATGGGAGTTGCTGGGACATCTAGAGGTCCATCCAGATTGGAGAATACTCTCTTAGGATCTGAACGCTTTTTTTTTTACAGGATAAATCCAGTTATTGAATTTCAGTTCCTACTTGCTTCAACCTATTGTGGGAATATTCAGAGGTAATGGGAATTGTAGTCTACTAATATCTGGAGGGCAACAGGTTCTAGCAAATTCTTTTGGATGGTCTTTTTAAACATAATAGTTGGCTTGGCATATAAGGTTTATGGGGATTTTGTTCGATTATTCTGTCAGTTACTGACAGAATTATTAATTTGCATTTACTCCCAGGCCAGCTTTGTTGCTTCAGGAAACAGAACTGACATTTCATTAGATGATCCCAACTTCTGGCAGAAATGGGCAAAAATAGCTGAACTGGATACTGATGCAAAAGATGAAAAGGTAATTATGATGTATTTACTCTGGAAACTTAAAATAAGTTGTATTCCCAAATTTACATTTTGTCAGAGCTGATTGCAAAAGGTTCCCCTAATTGCACATTGGTTAGGGTTAAAGGTTTTACTGAGGTTTTGGGGCACTAATAGTATATGGTGAACCTATGGCATGCGTGCCAGAGGTGGCACACAGAGGCTTCTTTGTGGGCACACGTACCGTTGCTCCACTGCGCATGCATGCACGCCTCCTGCCGGCCAGCTGGTCTTCGGATCTCTGCTGCGCATATGAGGGGTGCATGCATGTTGCATTTTGGGTATGCATGCGCATGCTTTGGGAACTCGATGCCAAAAAGATTTGCCATCACTGGTATATGGGATGAATGCAGAGTCTGTGAAGATAACTTCTACAGGATAGCTAGACAATTGGAAAACATTATGTAACATTATTTTTGTTATAAGGAGTTGTGGTATTTAGGAGGCTTGGTGGCGCAGTACTGTAGTTAGAATTCAGTATTGCAGGCTAATTCAGCTCATTGCCAGGAGTTCGATCCTGACTGGCTCAAGGTTGACTCAGCCTTCTATCCTTCTGAGATCAGTAAAATGAGGAGCCAGATATGTTGACTTTGGGGGAAAATATGTTGATACTGTAAACTACTTAAAGAGAGCTGTAAAGTACTATGAAGCCATATATAAGTTTAAGTGCTATTGCTATAACATGGGAAGATTCTGAAATACCCATAATGGTTGGTGAAGATGATGGAATTAGTATAAGATGGCTAAATTGACTTGTCTGGTTAAGAAAATGACAATGACTACTTTTATGGACTTTTTGATGAAGAAAGAAAAAAAATAAACTTCTGATTTATGGGGCTGATGATTAGAAAAGGTAATCTTTGAAAAGAAGGAAATTATGTAATCTTTGAGAGAGAGCAAAGCTAAGGAAACGCAAAGCCACTTCTTTATAATCTTTATAATCCTTTGTTTTTCTTCGTTTCTTTCTTTTTTATTTATTCACTATTTTTAGTTATTTATTTTTTCTAAAATTTGTATTATTTTCATCTTGTTAAAAATTCTTTAATAAGAATTATAAAATCCTATTCATGCTATGTCACAGCTGTTCTGTTTAGGATTATAGCTACACAGCCTTCCATATTGAATGTAAAATGTCTACTTAACACAATATTCCCTCAATTTACTTGCATAAAATCATTCAGAATAAGTTAAGAGTGTTTTTATTTAAAATCAGCAGGAAAAAAAACATTTTAAAATGAAAGAAAATGTAACTACCTCAGATAGATAGCAAAATAAAAGGCAGTGATTGAATTTGGTGTTAACATTTTGAATGATGCTGGGTTGTATTTTAGAGCTGATCACTCAATACTATTTAAAATTGTAACTCCGTTTCTAAATTGAACCTAAAAAGCAATTTATCCTTATTTTCTACATGTAGCAATTTACATACTATGACAGCAAATCAAGTGATATTGTGGAAATGTAAAATTTTGGCATATGTAATTAAGTGGGGTTTTTTTTGCTTTTGCAACATCTAGTTAAAGAAACAAACCACTACAATCCCATGCTGACAACAAGGATGAGACAGAAACTTTATTGATATATAAAAAATTAGGTTTCTCTAATATTTTATGAAACATATTTAAAAACATGCTTTAGTTAGCTGAACATCTTTTAATTTCTGTTTTAATTTTTTTTTTGAAAATAGAACGATACTTTGATTTAGGATTTTATATATCTAAAACAAACATGCTGGTGATGTTAGAGAGGTACAGCCCAGGCCAGGGGAAGTAGTCAAGCGGGGAATTTGTCTGGAATCCCTTACATGGGCAGAAGAGGGTGAAATCTGACCCTCCTTTGAATGCTGTTGAACCTCGTCTAATCCAGATGCAAACCACCAGTCTGAAAGATTTTTGTGTGTAGGCTTGAGCAATAAAACAGCAATTGAACTCCGAATCTCATTCATTTGTGACAGGCAGCAGATGAGTGGTTCACTATTAGTTTCTCCATTTGCAATCAGCTTGGAAAGAAATGAGTATTTTAATCTTTGGATCACAGTGGTCCAGTAGATTTGCATTATCTTTCTCCAACAGCAGTATTCAGATAGTCCTCAAGTTATGATTACAGCTGAGCCCAAAATTTATGTTGCTAAGTTAAGTGAATTTTGTTCCATTTTACAACTGTTCTTAACATAGTTGTTAAGTAAATCACTGTAATAGTTAATAGCATGGTTAAGTAAATCTGGTTTCCTCATTGAATGTTTGTTAGAAGGTCATAGAAAGTGATTACATGACCCCAGGACTTTGCAGCTGTCATAAATATTAGCCAGCTGCCAAGTGTCTGAATTTTGATCAGGTGAAAATGGGAATGGTGCAGTGGTTGTATTTGGGAAAAATAGTCATAAGTCACTTTAGTGCTGTTGTAACTTTGAATGGTCACTAAATAAATGGTTGTAAGTCAAGGATATCTGTAATTTGTTTCAACTTAATACCTCAACATCACCCTTTTACTCTACACCAGGGGTGTCAAACTTGCAACCCATGAGCTGGATATGTAACGCACTGGCTATGCACCCACCTGATTTAGCAAAGGGGGAAAAAGTCCTGATATATCACATACCGCTGCCATGACGATACGAGTTTGACACCCCTGCTCTACACAGTGCCAGATGTAGGGCTGATTTATTCCCAAGGTGTTGACTTTTCTTTTATTTCTTTTTAAGCTTGTTTAGAAACAGAAAGCTGTTGCATTAAAGGGGAAAATCTACCACCTACTTCTTTTCCAGAGCTAAAATATGAGATTCCCTTTGAATAGCAGTGGGCTTTTGGTATATCAGACTATTCCAACCATCAGAACCAACCTTTTTTAAACTAGAAGCATAAAATTAAAAAAAAATGGACGCAGTGTATTTCGTGGAGACTCTTTTTTTATATACCTACAAAAATAAAATATTATAAAGGCTTCCTCTTTGTGCCCAATCATTTTGTTCACCTCTTCAGTTAAACAGCTGGTTTTCTCAATGCTAACTTCCTCTGGCAGAAGTTATGTCAGTAAACCCTTGGGCTCCTACCTTGTAAAGCTCCAGTACGGGAAAAGGAGCGTAGACAGCAGCACAAGGAAGATTGTTAAGCAACAAATCACAAAGAGCCTCCTCCCCCATATGTTGCTGTTAACAAAATTAAGAGTAACATGGCTTTGGTTAGAAATAATTGAAAATCAGTGTGATTGTTTAATGGGGAGGTCAAAAATGTAGTCTTTGTTTTGTGTGTATGTCTGGCAAAGTATAACTGTAACTGGTAACTGTATTTGCCAATTCATTTTTGTTCCAGCTGTTAAATTTTAAATGTTTATAATAAAAGAGATATTATTGTTTGTTTCTTTTAAAAAAAGGATTAATCAAGCTGATGCTTCAGAATCTAATTTTCAGCTTGTTGCCATTGTTTTCAGCCTTTTCTCCTGATGATCCTTATGTGGATGCAAATTTTAGGTTGATTAATAACTGTATAAGCAATTTTAAACTGATTGCCATCATGCCGCTTTATAATAGCTTTAAAAAAAAGAATACACACATTCCAAAGCCAGGTCAGGTTTTAGTGACAATAAACAGCTCATTTATTTTTCAAACTCAGCAAAACTATTTAATTTATATCACAAAGAGTTTAAAGCTAATTTTTATAATAAGAATATTAAAACAATATATACCTTGAGATAAAGAAAAAGTATGTGAAATCAAGAATTTTGAAAACTTTAAAACATTATTAAGTAAAATTTGAATGTTCAGTCATATCTTAGATCAATGTATTATTGTATTAACCACTAGTATAAAAAACAAAATGTGTAGCTAAGCATGCTGAGCGGTTGGGGGTAAGATACAAAAGTTATATATATATTTTTTGTTAACCTCCTCCCCCTCTAGGAGAGCCTAGTGATTGATAGGCCCCGTGTCCGTAAGCAAACCAAACACTACAACTCCTTTGAGGAAGATGAGCTGATGGAGTTCTCAGAGCTGGACAGTGACTCTGATGAGCGACCCACACGTTCACGGCGTCTCAATGAAAAAACACGTCGGTACTTAAGGGCAGAATGTTTTCGTGTGGAGAAAAATCTGCTTATATTTGGGTGTGTTTCTTTGTTAAACATATCTTGAATGTTCAATCCTGTATTATAGACAAGGATTATTGCAGTTCTTTTAAAAATTAGTAATATTTGGAATGTTGAAATCAGGGTAACATTCCAGTTCCTATAATTTTGCTACCTTTGGCACTTTCTTCCACTGCTATACATTAAAATTTGTGGGGTAATAGTTATTTTTTTATGGTAAAGAGAGATCCTTTTAACTCCATTGCTGCTTCTTTTACCATTTTTTGCTAATTTTTGTTTCCTAATGTCCATATAACTTTTCTATTTTTTCAGTCTTGTAGTGATAAAACTAATGAGAAAGTAATTGTATCAACATTCTTCAGAAATTCTGATAGTCTTTGTATACTGTGCATCTGTTTTTCTCAAGCTGGGGACGTTGGAAAGACATTCTGACCCATGGGCGGTTTAAATGGCATCTCAATGAAAAAGATATGGAGATGATCTGCCGAGCACTGCTGGTCTACTGTGTTAGACATTATAAGGGAGATGAGAAGATTAAGAGTTTTATTTGGGATTTGATCACTCCAACAAAGGATGGACAAAACCAAGCCCTACAGAACCATTCAGGTACCAGAAATAAATTTTGTTGTATTCTAAGCTTATTTCTTTAAGCTACTTAAAAAAAAATACAAATTGATTAATCTGATTAGTGAATCATACTTTTCTGAAAGATGAGACTTCTTCAATTGGAGAATATTTTTTAATCAGAGAATTTCAGATTTTGTTAATCCTGAAGATGTCCATCTATTTTTTTTTTCAAACTGAACTATTAAAATGCTTCTTAATGAAGTCCAAAATGTACATTCTGTATTTTATTTCTTTAACATTTATTATCACTTGTTTGACATTTATCTGCAACAACAGATATGTCCAGATAAAACAGCTTCTTATACAATCAAAGTGAATTGGATGCCTGTTCTATACTAAACACTCGAAATAATTTTCTGTAATAAGGTAAGAAATGGAAGAAAGATGAAAATAGGTAAAAGCAGGAAAATTACAAATGAATGATTACAATACCTGAACTCCCCATAAAATTTAACAATGAAATAAAATGATTACATGAGAAACTTATCATCCTGAAGCACTCAAAGATGCCTTTTCAATTTTTTATTTTTATTCACAGCTTGTTAGATTTATATCATTTTTTTCTCTTAGGAGCACAGGCCTTCTTTCATGATAATTTTCCCATAACAGTTCTCCTGTTAGATGGGCTGGGCTGAGAAATACTATCTCACATGGATACCAGTGAGAGTATCCATGTCTGAAGATAAGATAGAGTCACTCAATCCTATTCCAGCAATCTGACTATTATATAACACTCCTCTGTAGGTTGATAGAGTTTTATTAGTAACATGCAGATGTGCATTCCAGATGAAGTTTTAAGAGTGATTTTAGATCAGTTATTGTAATTACTTTCCACTTTTTGTTATGGTACCTTGACCACTATTCAGAGTGTATGCCTAGTGTGGAATCCCTAAATAAGTATTGTTGATTTGTTGATTACTGCTATTTCTTCCCATTCCTGAACTAGTAGAAGTGGTTTGCTTTCTTCAGCTAATATCAAGGTTTTGGAGTTCTGGAATCAATATCAGGCCCTATGATGGACTGAATATAGGCGAACAATTAGTTTTTGTTTGTACCCTATGATCATTTCTGATTGATGGTGACTTCATTGCACGTGCCTAATTCTCTTTTGACATTCATATTTCCAGGCAATTTGGCTTCATATTCTATAATCTGGGATTAATTATTTTTTGAGAAAAGAATTCCTTGTTTTTCCCCTTCAGCTTACTTAATATGTTGATAGTTATCTTTGTTTTGTTTACAATGTTTATGTACTCCTATATTAATGGCAACTGTATATATTTGTAGTAGGAGCAATATAGTATCATGTGGGGAGTGTTTCAGGAGGTGATATGGCTATATAATTACATTTTTCTTTGTATATTGACATGAAAAGTAGATTATTTTGCCAAATGAGAATCATTAATGTATTTTAGCATTGTACTGAGGGGACAGAGGTTTTAATTTGGGCGCTGAAATCCCTATCAGTGGCTCACAGCCAAGAAAGTCTGATTAATTAATTAATAGATAAAGTCTGAGTCTAATTAATTAGGTTGATGACAAGAAAGCACTTAACATTACAGATCTTAGAAACTGAATCTGGGTAATTTAGGTATCATTTATCAATGACTAAATATGGTGGGGCCTTCTACATGCCTTTGGTTTTCTTTGCAACTATCTCTTGACTCAAGAGGGAGGTTGCTATTCATTTAGAAGGTTTAGAAGGAAAATCAATATGTTTTTGTTCTTCAGTATTTTGCCTCAGGGGATCCAAAGGAGCCTTTAAAAGTGCTTGGACCAGGATAGTGGCAGTACAACTCTCCTAGTGCTCCTGAAACTCATTTGCTTCAAAACCATTGGTTGTGCCCTATGTATCTGACCTTGAACACCATTTGGTGGATGTAGCTGATCCTGAATTGAGGCTATTCAAGTCGCTGTGGCACACCTCAATGTATACATGGTACACCTCTAGTTTGATCTGGTTAATGGTGGGTTTTGGCTTCTAATTCCAGCTGCTGATGGTCATCTATATAGCCTTACGTGGTTCAGGACCTAGGCATCTGTGGGACTGCCTTCTCAGGTTGTTTTTGCCTTTTCTCTTTTTAGGCAGGATTATCATGCTTCTTCTTTGATCAATACAACTATAGTATAGTTCTCTAGTCTCCTCCATAGTGCAATCATTTTTTATTGCTGTTGTTTGTAATTCTTTATATGCGGTTGAGTTGTTGGCAATTGTATGGCCTAAGAAATCAGTTAAAGAAACAGTACCTTTCTGGAATACCTGTGATAATTAGGAGAGGAGACACTTTTACAATAGTTATCTTCCATTTTAAACTATCAGTACCAGTTGGGGAAGAGAAATCAAGCCATTGGTTCTACATTATAGAATGCCGCAGGGCTTGATTATTTTCTCCCCGCTCCCCCAATATTTTTAACATTCACATAAAGCCATTGAGGAAAGTCATCTGTCAACATGATATGCTGATGATATCCAGTTATATACCCTTGGCTGTGCAGGAGATGGTAATCGAGATTTTGTTCTGGCAGCTAAGGCTGTCACAATTTGGCCAGAGAGAAACAGGTTTAGGCTGAACCATAATATAACTATAGTATGAATTCATACATCAGTTTGGAGAAAATTCATCTCTTGCTATGGTCAGGGGTGCATTTCTCTTGGCAGAACTGATCTGCAGTCTGTGGTTCTCTTTGACTCACATTTCCTGCTTAGAGTAACAAGTAGAGATTTGGCCAGGAGGGCCTTTAAACAATTATATCTTGTGCACCAGTGTTGACTATTCCTAAAATGGGAGGCTTTATTGATAATCTCGTCATTTCATGTGTGAATTATTGCCACCAACTGGACATGAGTCTGCCTAATTAGAAATGGAAACTGATTGAAAGTGTAGGTTTCCTTTTGTGACACCTCTACTGTAGGAGTTGCATTGGCTACCAGTTTAGTGTCCAGTACAATTCAATTTGGTAGTTGTTGCCTTTAATGTTCTATATGGCTTGAGGCCTAGGTATTTCTGAGACTGCCTGCTCCAGGTGGAATCTGCCCATCCAGTGAGATTGGGAAGAAAAAGTAAATTGCTCCTGCCTCTGAAGGAATATGGCCATGATGGACTCTGTGGTCAAGATTTCCCATCCTCTGAAACAGCCTATTCCCAACATAAGGTCAGATCCTTCCCACTTAAGTTTCCATAAAGCAATTAATACCTGGCTCTCCAAGAAGTCATTTGGGGGCAGGATGAAAGAATGATTCTGCCTCTGAGGATCTTGATTGGCACTGTTGAGATTGTCTTGAGAGTGGGGTGATGATTGGTTTTGATTATTTTTGGCTTTCCTTTTATTGTTTTTAATTTTCTGATTGAGGCAGCATAGAGGCCTAAGTAAACATTGTTGCTAAAGTAAAAGGATTCTGTCAATGAAATCCTTGGAGAATCTGTGTCTGAATTCAGTGGGGGTGGGGAGCAGGGAGGTGTATGTGTGTTTACATATGTATAATTACTAATAAATAAAGCAGTACAGTTTAATGCAGTTTTTTCTTGACAGTTTCTTGACATTCTGAAGAGCTAGGTGTTTATAATTTGAAGTTAGCAAAGAGGAATTCTACATTTATCTTTGTGCTATTAAATTAAATTTTTGGAAACTTAACTGTATAATGTGTGGTCTACAAGTAACTCAGGAACTTTGTTATGATTATATGCCACTCCAATTACCAGATGTGGGCAAGAATTGTATATTTTTCCAATCCCAGGTTCTATTTGAATAATTAGATGTCTGGGATGGACTACAAAGAGAAGAATGTGTTTACTTTGTGCTCTGCCTGTTCCATTTACATCTGAACTATTTTTTTTTTTTTGATTTGCAATTATATAGACACACCCTGATTCAGCAGTGCTACTCATATGCTTTCCCTTGCCTGTTGCAGGATTATCAGCTCCAGTGCCAAGAGGAAGGAAGGGGAAGAAAACCAAAAGTCAAATGCTGCTACCCGAGATTAAGAATGCAGACTGGCTTACTACTTGCAACCCTGAAATCGTCCTACATGATGATAGCTACAAAAAGCATTTGAAACAACATTGCAATAAGTGAGCAAATGAAAGCATTACTTCTGGAACACTTATCTGATTTTCCCTCAGTTCTAAATTTGAAACCAGTCTTGTAACTTAGAAGTGGCTCATGAATTTGTGCATGTATTTAAAAATTGGCTAACAAGTTCTGGAGAATAGGTGACAAATTGTTGTTTTTCTTTTTAACACACATTCTTTTCCATAACATATATATGGGACTAGGAAAACAATCCATGCATTCACAACCAAAACAAATTGACCCAGGTTTGGGGCAGGGCTTTTTAATTTATTTTATCTTTTCTCCATTTCTCTACAAATTAAAAGGAATGGAACAAATATTGGAATATTACATGGAACAAATATTGTGAAAACCTTGTAGATATTTCTTAGGTTTTTATGATGCTCTGTGAGCCATTTTGCAATTTGAAAAATTTAGTAACTTCTCTTATGTGCAGAAGACATGATAGGAGTCTGTAATCTCCTATGCCCCAAATATAATTAAGATGCAATGACATCTGCAGCAAACTATAGTGATGCCAAATTAATGACATAGATACAATGATGTCACACAAATGTTGCCATTAAGTACTTACATCTCAACAACTGATGTAAGTACTATAAATTGCCCCTCATGAAGCAGGGATGTGGGGTATTGGGGGAGGAAATGTTTCAGTAAGTAGGTATTAAAAGATGTTAATAAGCACCATGCTTTTTATTGGATCATACTATTCTTAATTTCATTGCTTATAGCGTCTAGTTCCTTATCATTTCCTGATCTCATGTATAGTTTTAAAATATTTTTATTCACACATTGGGTGAAATAGATTGTCTACTGCCATCGGCTGTTTTACTTACTTGGTTATTATTTACCATCACCCAGTAATCTTACAGCCAGTTGGATTTTTATGGGAATGAATTTCATCTACAAGTGAGCTATCTCTTACTTCTTATTCACCAATATCAGCTTTTTGAAGCTTTTGCTTTTTTAGAAGAATGGCACTTGGGTCCCTATGGTGCTAACTTTGAATGGCATAATAGCAGTTCCCGTTGTCAACAAACAAGGCAACACATCCTGTAAACTTAAAGTGGGTCCAGAAAGCATGTTGAAACTCAGATTTACTGTCTAAATTACCTTCTGCTTTTCCTTTTGGCAGAGTGCTGTTGAGAGTACGGATGCTCTATTACTTGAAAGCTGAAGTGCTGGGGGAGGCAGCTGATAAAGCCTTTGAAGGAATCCCTGCCAAGTATGTTATATTAGCCTTCTGGAGTATTTGACTGAGTTCATATATTGTATAAGTTATAATTGTTTAATTATGATGTGTTAGATTCAGACATTACTAAGAGTTAAATAATGATTTAAAACCACAATGATGGGTTCAGATAACAAGCACAAAACCAAACAAACCACATTAAAATATAGCATGACATATGAATTCAGTCTTTTTTAGCAGATTAAATAATATTGAACAAAAATAGTACTGCTTTGAAATTTACAAATAGTACTGTAATAAACAGTATTAATTTAATTTTACCTATTACCAAAGTATTTCAGGATTATAACAGAAAAGTTAACTGAACCAAATATAAACAAATTTGAATCATACCTGTTGGTTTTCTTTTGAGTGAGAGTTGCCCCTTTCATAGTGTAGCTTAGGTAGATGTGATTGATATATGAAAAAATGCTGAAATTCTATTGATTCAATGATTAGCATCAATATATACTTATTAGTTAATTATTAACCCCATAAGTTTCAATTAAAAATACCACCACTATCAACTGAAGCAACCTCTTTGAATTAAGTGGGTTCACAGATATTTATTTTACTTATTTATTATTTTATTTATTAAATTTGTTTGCTGTTCATTTTGTTACAACGAGACTGGGTGACTAACATCATCAAAATAAAGCTATAAATATAGATATACAAATGTGCAAAATCACAATAAAATTATAATAAAATAAAAATTATAACTAAAACTAAAAGATGGGGAGAAAAGGAGTCGAATGTATGGGGGAGTGAAGGGGGATTGCTATTAAATGATCATCTACCTCCAATGTGATCCTCCCCCATAAGGGCTCCAAGCCAGCTGGCAGAGCCAGGTCTTCAAGTTTTTGTGAAAGGTCAAGAGAGTGGGAGCCAAACTTACTTTGGGGGCTAAATATTCCAAAGGGCTGGGGCCACGGAAGAGAAGGCTCTTTTCCTGATCCCCATCAGACAGAATTCCTTGACTGATGGGATCCACAGCATGTCTTCTCTGCCGGCATGGGTGCGGCAGCCTGTCCCATAGGAGTGAGATGGTTCCTCAAGTATGATCTGTGCAGTTCTTTAAAACATCTGTGACTTTTCCCCAAATTTTGCAGTTGACCTCAATGAGAAGAGTTGCAGCTATTTTAAAGAGTTAGATGGAGGTAGTTAGATGTTGGTAGATGTGCTCTGAAGCACTGTTTAGAATCTAATTTGAAATGATGGCATACAATACAGTTTGAGTGTGATTATAAAAATACCCAGACTTTAAAATAGCCTTTAAAAGCCAAATGCTAGATTAATCAATAATTATCAGAGCTGGTAATACAGTACAGCTTTTGACAGTGGTTTCATATCATTGTTTTACACAGAGTTTCATCAAGTCCTTTTTCTTAACATTCTTTAAGGTAAACCTTTTATAAAATTAATTTAAACATGTGCCTAGCCTTGTATATGACTGTTGAAATATGCTTGTCCTTTGCAGAGATTTAGATTTCTTGCTGCCAGACATTGACTATGTGGAGATTCCTGTGGACTGGTGGAATGCTGATGCAGATAAATCCCTCCTCATTGGAGTTTTTAAACATGGTATTTCCTTTTATGTGGGATGGATCTTTCGTAGACATTCCTCTTGTATAAAATGCTTTGGACTTCATTTTACTGGTGCAAATGCAGCATTCCCTCTTGCCACCTCTCTTTTCAGGCTTCCATGAAAGCCTAAAAAAAGACATGCCAGTTTTAAGAGTTGTGCTGCTCTTACACATCAGTATATATTAGATGCCTAAATCAATTTCTTTTCTGAGGGAACTCCAATGACTACCTACCAGTGAACTGGATTTGTTAAATTTGTTGGACCTCTGAGGAAACACAAACAGTATGCTGCTGCAGCTCCTGTACAATTTGACCAAAGGAAAGGAAAGTAATAATATGTGATTACTAAGTAATAATATATAAAGTAATATAAAATTATATATAAAATTATAAAGTAATAATATGTGAGTATTATAGATTCAGATTGTGAAAAAGAATGTGTGATGCATTACATGGATTGTGATTTAATTTAAATACAGGTAGTCCTCACTTAATGTCCATTTGTTCAGCAACTAGCAACTATGATGGTGCTGAACTAAGGGACTTATGATTGGCTGTTCTGGTTGTTGAAGCTTCTTTGTGGTCATGTGAACAAAATTTGGCCAAATTCTCCCTCCCATTTATGAGTGCCTTTTTTGGCCCATTGCCTACCTGCTGCTGCCAGTTGTCCTGCCACCTGGCTCTGCCTACTACTGCTATGTGCGCTGGCAAAGCAGTACTATACTGGCCAGGGCCTTCTTTCATGTTACCTTTTTCCTTCTACTTGGGTCTTCTTTTTATGCTGCAAGTCAGGGCAGCATAAATGCTGGTGCAAAACAAGGAATCTTGTAGCTGAGGCCTTCTTTCAAATACCAGGCTTCTTTTGTTAATGAAGGCCCCTAGTGGGCTATGAACGTAAGCCCACCTGGTGTGCAAATGGATTTCTTGGATATGGCATGAATGGAAATCCTGGATGAGGTGCAAAAGGAGTCTCAGAAGGTCCCAGCTGGTGCAACAGTGATGTGTGATGCAACAGGTGTGGTGGGCAGGTCTGGGTATTGGGAACAGGTCTGGTTAGGAAAAAGGGCATAGGTGGAGAGGGTGGGGAGTTCAAGAAGGAGCAGTTTGCTATCTCACTGAGGCTAAGGACTGGGAGGAACCAATCCTGGAATGGATTGGGTTGGGATGGATCCTTTTCTAATGAACAGTGAGATTCAGTGTATCATGACAACCAAAATGGCTGGGATAGCCTTTGCTAAGTGATATAGCCACTTGACATTCATTTGAATTTGTGCTTTATGACCACACCACTTAGGAATGGAAATTCTAGTCCCAATTACTGCCGTTAACCAAGAACTAGCTCTACGTGTCTCTGTATCTCAAAAATATTTTTTAAATACAATATTTCATACATTTTCTTGTATTATATGGTTGGCCTATGCTGAACACTACATGTTTGAAATCCTCTTTGGCTTCTTTAGGTGTTGGAGATTCACATATAAAATAAAAAATGGCACTGAATCCTATAAAGAAACTAGTCATTCTGCTTTTCCTTGCTTGTTTATGTGGTTGCTAAAGGAGTAGTGGTATGGCTTTAAGTTGTTCTTTGGCTAATACTGAACTGTTTTAATTATTTTATTAGGTTATGAACGGTACAATGCAATGCGAGCTGACCCAGCTCTGTGCTTTCTTGAAAAAGTCGGCATGCCAGATGAGAAACTGCTGTGTGCAGAGCAGAATGTCACTGATGGAGTACAGGATGCTCCAGAACAGTAAGTCAGACTGGGCAGGGAGAACCATCACAGGAATAGAGTTGCCTGAGAGTTTGTATTTCTAAAATAGTTAGTGCATTAGAGTATGTACAAAACCAAAAACGTTTTGTCTTGAATCCAAAACAACTACATTGTGTTTCAAAAGTTCTGCCAAACCTTTTTGGGTGGTCTATAGTTCAACAGCACAAGACCCTAGAACATGTTAGTTGTTCTGGGTTTGAATTGAAACTAAATCTAGAGGAAGCATATGGCACAAGTTCAGGCAATATTAGTGTACTTCTGGCCCCTCTCCACCGCCCCCCAACATGGCTTGTCCCCTGAGTGCTTACTTATCAATTTTCCCAGTGCTTTACTTTTCCTGTCTCCCTATAGTTTCCACCATCACCAATGATCTTTTCATAGACAATTATTACTGATTCAGATTTTGTAATATGCATTGTATTTGTGTTCAAGTTACTCTTGTAATATGTCTAAAATATTTTAAGAGTATAGTATTTGATTTTTTAAATCCTCTGACAAACAAGCATCCCTTGAAATACTGTTAGGACTTATAGTAAAATCTCCTTTACATAATTTCTCCTCTTTTCCATCTATTTACTTAGAGCTTTGCATACACATATAAAGCCGTAATCTTTGAAAATTAAATAGGAACAATTTTTAGTGTTTCTGTCACATTAAGACTGCAAAAACATGGGGATGGAATTGTGCTGCACTACATACAAGTTCCTAAATTTCTCTATAAAGTAGATGCATGTATATAGCAGAAGTAAAAGAGCCAACACAATTATTACCTCAGTGATATTTGCATTTGGAGAGCTTTATTAGAACGACTTGGACTTGCAAAGTTTCTACAAATTAATTTCATATTGGATTCTTTTCATCAGAGGAATTACAGACAAAGAAGAGAGCAGTGCAGATAGACTTGCTGGAATAGAGAAACAAGAGGTAAGTCCAAGGCACAAAGTGGATTGCTCATTCTATCTGTTTTCTGTTTTAAAGTTGTTCTGCAACTTGAAAAAAGCAAGTACCACCTTTAACAATTTTATTCTGGATAATATTGACCTTAAAATAGTTTTCAAGTAGATTCGAAGTAGTTCCTTTGCCACATACAAAAGTGATATGGATTGGATTTTTTCCTGTATTTTTTAAGAGATGTAGCCAGTTTTCTCAGCCCTGTATTCCCTAAAGGAATGAAGATTGCAGTTCCCAGACTTCCTACTCAGCATTTCTAATTTATAGAAATAAAATAACATATCAGTCCCTAAATATTACTTGTTTTGTGTGTTCAAATTTGTCCTAGGAGCCAGAATTTAAATTGCATTTTATTGATAGTAGCTTGTCTTTCCATAGGAAATTTCTGATACCTGTGGTCCAGTTCCTGAGAAGAAGGACGATAGTGTGGCAGGTGAGGCTGTGAATGTGAATGTTCCTTGAAATAAAATTATTGGCTCAAATAGCAGTTTGTTAGCTTTTCTAGTGTAACTATTGTCTATAGAAAGTCTACCATAGAAAACATACTTCAAATATCATTAGGGAAAAACTCAGTAATATTGGAGATATATTTCTCTAAATATTAGTTGCTTCTTTAAATGCTTTCATTTTTCTGTCCTTTGAATACTTAAAATTGTTTAGAACAGATGGTGATATACAGCTGACCACAGCAGGCCATTTTAATAAATTGTTTGCAAAGTAGTTTGCAATTTAAGATCAAGTTTGCTTTATTCCATTTATGCATACCTATCTGTGTGCATTTTTTTTTATCATTCACCTTCAGTTTTTGTTACTATTGTTATGAAAGAGACTGAGTAAAGCAAAATAAACATAATAATGCAATCAAAGACTTGAATGGAGGCATTTGTTTTAGGCCATCTAGTCTTACCCCCCAAGAGATATCATCTATAAGAGATGGCTGCCTAAGTCTAGGTGACCATTTCTACCAAAGGATAATTGACTCCATTGTGGAACTTCTATTGTTAAGGAATGTTTGAACATTGAAGGACTCAAAAAGAAATGTTGAGTGCCTGTCATAACCACAGAACTAAGCTAGTGCAAAGAGTGATGATTGCCTTCAAGACATACTCAGCCATAAATAAATTAAGCATATTTTAGCTTGTGAAAATTTAGCCAGTTATAATTCTGTGTGTCAAGGGAATTCAGGAAATTGGGTTAATTGGGTTAAGTAAATCAGAGTTCATATTAATATGCTTCATCAAGCTATATATTCCAATATGTATAAGTGAATAGAGCAGGGGTGTCAAAGTTAAGGCCTGCGGGCCAGATCTGGCCTGCAGGGTGCTTAGATGTGGCCCATGGAGCCGCCCTGGAAACAGTGAAGGACCAGCCTGTGGTGCCTCTGCCAGTGAATATGGAGCTCAGGGGGGCCATGTACGGCCCTCCCGAGCTCCATTTTCACTGGAAGAGCGCTCCGGCCATCACAGACACCCCCAACATGAGTGACATCAAGCTGGCCATGCGAACCCTGGTCACACCCCTAGCCCCCTGAGATCAAACACAGCCCTGATGCGACTCTCAATGAAATTGAGTTTGACACCGCTGGAATAGAGGATGTCTGTGAAAGGATTCTTCAGATTGTGTTAAATACTAATAACCCTGCTGATGTTTGAAGCCCAGGATGGCTCCAACCCAGACAAATCCAGTTGGCCTGTGTCATCTGCTCTCACAGCCAGACTTCGGCGTCTAGTCACTATCTATCAGCGTTGCAACCGCAAAGAATTGCCGTCTAGACCTGACATTATTGGAACTTGTAAACATGGCTATTGGCTCCAAGAGGAAATGATAAGGAGAGCCAATGAAATGGATTCTATGAACAATGAAATACAAAAGAGGTAAACAGAGTAAACTGTAAAAATCAGCCTTAAGCTTATTTGGATATTGCTAATTCTGAACAACTGTCCCATATTCTTTGGCTTGTCATTTTGATTGTAATCACACAGATACTACTGTACAATTAGATGTCTGAATTCATATTTTGACTTTAGATTTTGGTATAATGTAAATCCAAAATGTAGGCTGCACATGTTTTAATACATATATTCTAAATATGCTTATTGTGATCCTCTGAAGTCACTTTCTGGCAAGTATTGGAAACTATTTTCCCTGTTTTGAACTTGAAAACATAGAATAGTCACTTGAACAGTTGCATGGCATTATTCTCCATTTTCTTAGCTTCAAACTTAATGAAACTCCAAGGATTACAGTCATGCTTAAAATTTGTGAACCCGTTTGTGTTTTCAATGTTTCTGTATAAATATGACTTAAAACATGACCTGTTCTCCATACTAATCTTAGAACTAGATAACGAAAACTCAACTAAACAAATGAGTCAAAAGCATCCTTGTTCATTTATTTAGGAAAATCCAAAGGTACATTTCGACATATGGCAAAGGTATGTGAAACTTTGCTTTCAATAATTGTATTGCCCCTGGGGCAATAACAGCTGCAACTAAACATTTCTGATAACTCTTGATTAATCCTACATGTCAGTCGGTTTGGAGGAACTTTAGCCCATTCCTCTTTACAAAACAGCAACTCAGGGATTTTGGTGGACTTTTTTGCAGAAATGCTTGCATCAGGTCCTTCCACAACTTTTTGCTAAGATTAAGGTCAGGACTTTGATTCAGTCATTCTAAAATGTTTTCTGCTTTAACAATTCTTCAATCATGCAACTTATGTGTTTGGAGATTGTCTTGCTGCATGACATTTTCCTGTAGAATTTGCTAATACAATTCAGAATTCATGGTTCCACCAATGGTAGCAAGCTCTCCAAGTCCAGAGGCAGCAAAGCAGGCCAAAACCACAATATTGCCGTTGCCATGTTTCATGAATGGAATAAGGATGCTAGCCCAAACAAACAACCTTTTCATTTCAAACCCAAATGTTCCACTTTGTTCTCATCTGTACAAAGACATTCTTCCAATAACCTTCTGGCTTATTCCTATAGTTTTTCACAAACTGTAGTTGAACAGCAATGTTCTTTTTGGAGAATAGTGACTTTTTCCTTGCAACCCCTGCATTGCACATTATTACTGTTCAGTGTTCTCCTAATGGTTATTATCCTGGGGTTCTTTAAGGCCTCCGAGAATATTACATAGGAGTAATACTCTTGGAGTGATCTTGGTTGGTTGGCCACTCTTGGGGAGGATAACCATGGTGTTGAATTGTCTCCATTTGTATCTGTCTGACAGTGAACTGGTGGACTGAAAAGACTTTGGAAGTAGTTTGTAATTTTTTTCCAGTCTGGTGAGCATTAACAAATGCTGGGTTTTTTTGGAGATCCTCAGAAATCTCCTTTGTTCAACCATGATACATTTCCATATACCTGTGTTGTGAAGATCAGACTTTGAAAATGATTTCCCACAATTTTGTTCTTTCAAAGAAGATTCACATTTACAGCTGATTATCATCCCATTGATTGAAACATTTGACTCTTAATTTTTCCTTCTAATGAACTGATAATTCTAGAGGTTCTCATCTTTCTGCTTCACACAAATATATAGCTTTGGATCATTTTTCTTGATATAATGAACATAGAATGTTTTAATTATTTCTTTAATTGGCTTCTCTTTATCTTTATCTAGGAGAAAAGATCACATTTTATTATGCAGAAATATTGACAATTCAAAAAGGTTCACAAACTTTTAAGCACCACTATATTTGGCAAGGAAGGATCTAAATCATATAGGCCCAAGTCAGTTCTTCCTCGTTAGGCAGGATAAGCAGATTCTGTTGCACGATGCTGCAGTGGTGCACAACAGTACATATTATGAATTTTTTTAGGTTTCCCTTGAGGAAATATAAGAGTGTTGGGTGCTGTTTCCTGAAGGTATTCTGAGGATATTCAGTCAGCAGTGCCAAATGATAGGTTCTCCAATAGCATTGTCTTATAATAAATACAATGACTCTTTTCAGTAGATGAATTTGAAAACAACTATAGGAATGTCAGAACCAAATGAGATTATTAATTTATTTTACATTAGTTGCCACAGTTGTTAGTTATTAAACAAAAAAGAAACCTTAAGTTTTGTCCTCCTTCAGTCATGTAATACCTCCTTTGCCCATGGAAATGGGGATGAGACACAGCAAAAGATTTCTGCACACAAATGGTTTTATAGAATAGGTACAAAATGCCTTTCTGATTAATATTTAAGGAAGAAACCTGGTATTTATATTTTAATAAACTGGGATTATACGGAGAAACTGGATTGTGACAGGGACATGTTCCTCATAATTGCTAGTACTAAGCTGTTTTCAACACATAGACTTCTTTCCTAATCAAAATTAATTCCAAACTGCAAACATGGAAGAATTTCTGGGAGTGGGATGATATATAAATACAATAAATAATAATAATTAAATCATTGGGATGAAAATGCAATTTTATATATTTATTTGTATTTCTCATGCATTCTTCAGATGGACCAGAAGAGAGCAAGCAGATTTCTATCGCACCGTCTCTTCATTTGGGGTCATTTATGAGCCAGAAAAGAAAGTATTTGATTGGACTCAATTCCGATCCATTTCACATTTGGAGAAGAAAACTGATGAAAGTTTAGAAAAATATTTCTATAACTTTGTTGCTATGTGTAAAAATGTTTGTCGGTTGCCCCACTGGAAAGATGATGGTGAGTAAGAAACATTCAAAGGTTGCTTTTGAGTGTTTCCAGCTTAAAGTTTCTTTCATTCCATTTTTTATATTTTTATAATTATCGTGGCTTCTGAGTGTCTTCAAAGTATCTCTCTCTTTTGCTGTAAATACACTTTCCTTCCATTTCAAAGATTCCAATATAGTTTCATCTTCAGATTGAAAGCTCTGAAATCCAAGGAGACCATTTATCACTAAGTGAGGCCTTGAAATGACCAAGGAGGCTAGGATTGAAGAGATTAGGACTCAGTCCCACTCTCACTCAAGGAAATTCACTTTTGGAGTGGTCACTTTTTCTCAGTATGACCTGCTTCACAGGGTTGTTGTTGAGATTAAATTAAGGGGAAATCCCCAGATATAGTGCTCTTAGAAGAGTGATATATCTGTCAATTATTTGAAAGCTTTTGTTTATGTATGGGGGCTTGAGAGATCTCACATGGGAAAACTATTGCAAAACAACTCATAACAGATGTTAGTCCCCTCTTTGTCTAGGCTGATGTGAACTGTAATGGCCCCGATACATGGAGCTGGGCATCCCAGGCTATAAGCTATCTTCCTTTTTCTGAACTATTTTTCCTCACTGTCATCTTATGCTATAGCTTTGAACACTAGAGTCATTATCAATTATTAGATATCCTGATACAGAAAATTTATTTCAGTTTGATTTTTGAATTTAAAACTATTCTGCTACAGCATCCCCCTCCCCCCTTACTCTCTCTAGCATATGTTTTGGTTTTATCTATGTTCCTTTATATTCTATTTGTGTAGGCCCAACAGATCCCAATATTTATGTGGAACCCATCACAGAGGAACGTGCTGCAAGGACGCTGTATCGAATTGAACTCTTGCGGAAGATTCGTGAGCAAGTATTGAGATGTCCACAGTTACATGAAAGGCTCAAACTTTGCCGCCCAAGCCTATACCTCCCTGTGTGGTGGGAATGTGGCAAACATGATCGGGATCTGCTAATTGGTACAGCAAAGCACGGACTGAATCGCACAGACTATTACATAATGAACGATCCACAGTTGTCGTTTCTGGATGCCTATAGAAATTATGCTCAGAATAAAAGGACAGGGGTCCTTGGAGAAGAACACTTGTGCTGTCACCATCAAGCAAATTCTAAACTATATTATTCATCTTTGTATAATCAAGCAGAAAGAAAGCAGGCACCTGCAGAGGCAGAAACAGATAACTATGCTAAGTTAATGAACTCAGGGAATGATCTTTTGCAGGCAGAAAACATCTCTCAGGATGGCAGCTGTGAAAATTTCATGTCTAAGGTCCGAAGTATGATTTCTGCTAACTATGATGAGAGTTCTTTGCCTGACTCTTTGTCATGCATGCTGTATGATGAAAAGGCCTGCAACAGTGAGCACAGTTCTTTTGCTCGTGACAGCCCTAGCTGCACAGATATCAGCAGCAATGCTACCAAAGTGGCAGAGGGCAAAACAGATGGGGATGAAGACCTCTCTAGCTGTGATGCTGAGACCATACGAGAGTCCACCTACTTGGATCATTTGCAGTTTGGCAGTGATCAGTTGGAAGGTCAACATATAGGACAGGAGCTTTCAGAGAAGGAGGCAAAGCCTTCTGAGAGTTTTGCTCAGGAAACCTGTAATGCCCTTCAGCATATGGAAAATGAGTATATTAGCCCAAAAGCAGTTCCGTTTGAAAGAGATGGTGTGGAGAGTGTTCTGAGCATAGGGGTCTATGGTCCAAGTCTTCATAATTTTGATATTAAAGTACAACCTGAGAAGAGATTGATGGGCTTATTGCATGAAAAGAGTTTGGAGGAGAAATTAATGCAGAGTCAAAGCCATAGTGAAGAGGAGGAGGAAGAGGAGGAGGAAGAGGAAGAAGAAGATCATCTGGAAACCATAGCTGACATTGGGAAAGATAGAGGAAAAGCCAAATGTAGCTCACAGGAGGAACAGAAACACAATTCATGTATTCTCACCACTCTGGACGCGTTAATGGAAGAAAGAAATAAGGTCCTAGTTGAATCAGTCTCAAGTGACCTGGCAGCATCCAAATATGATAGTGAGCTAGGGATGGGTGAGGATGATCAAGCTGAATGTGAAAGCCTTGAGGAGCACACCCCAAGCTTGCAGGAGATTCAGACCTGTCATCACCACTACCACCACTCTGCAAGAAGCCAGGCTTCAGCAATTCAAGTGGAATTCCTGAAGTCACACCCGGTTTGCATGGAAGGAGACCTCTGGGGAGATGATTCTGAGGAGAGGAGAGAAAGTCCTATTACTCAATCTCTTTATGAGAGTGAAATAAAGAGAGAAGAAGAAGAGTGTGAGCACCAAGACCTAGACAAGAGGGATGGAATCCGTCAAAATCAAGGTAGAATATTGTGAAGAAATATTTCAATTCTTTACATTTTTCAATTTGGGCACATGTCGGGCTAGAAATGTTCACATCAGTAAAGATGATGCTACAACTTGACACTTTGAGACATCATGGCTTCCCATTTATTGTTAATTAAAATAATCTAAAAGAGAAAAATAGAGATTAGCAAAAGGAGTTTTCTACTCCATTTTAAAAAAGGATGAGAAACTCACGTAGCTGTGATTGCTAATTAATTGTTGTAATTCTCTAGGATACTATTTAAAGCAATCATGAAAAAGTAAGTGCACCCCACGTAAGATTTTTCCCTTTTAAACATTTGTAGCCATGTCAATATTTTAATCATCGTTTAAACAAAATATATGCCAGTTCCTTCTGTATTAAAAATAAGTAAGTATAAAGCCCTGCATGATATAGAGCAGTGGTGGCTAACCTTTTTGGGCTCCTGTGCCAAAAACTGCATGTTTGCATGCCAGCACACAAAAGGCAATGTGTGCCCTCCCATGTCCCCTGCGCATGCACGCACAATCCCCCACCGCCACCCTTTACTTGCACTGTACCTCCCAGCTGATTTTTGGCTTGTTTGAGGCCTTTTTTGGAGGCTTGAGGAAAGCTTTTGCAGGCCAGAAAATGGGCCCGTTTTGTCACTTCCGGTGACAAGTCTCTGGGAGCCTGAAAAAGGCCTCAAACAGGCTGAAAATCAGCTGGGAGGTGCACGCATGCGCTGTGAGGTAAGTTTGCCTGTGGCTTGTGTGCCAGCACAAATGGCTCTGTGCCACCTGTGACATGCATGCCATAGGTTCGCCATCATGGGTATAGAGCCTGGTTGTGCTTGCCATTTTTTATCTTTCTCTTTCATGTTTTATTGGTTTTATTGTAATTTCTTGGATTGCTGTGAGCCACCCAGAGATTTTTAAAATAGGTGGCATACAAGATTAAATAATGTTATTGTTTAATAGTAATAATTATGCCTTTGGCTCTACCTCTTATTGCCCCTTCAGCAGAAACAGGCTTAAGTAGGGGATTCTTATAATTGACTAGCACTCTCTGACATCAACTGGGAGGAATAATTTTTCCTATTTCTCTGTACAGAAGGTTTTCTGCTGTGTGATCTTTGAGTGTTTAGTTTTTCAGTTAACTATTAGCTACAGTGTCTGAAATCTGTTGTCAAGTTTGAAGAGTTCACTAAATTATTTGATGAATATTTTATTTTCTTTAGGAATGTTTCAGATCTGTAGTCTATTACAATGTTTACTGTTCATTTTATATTTCAAGTTCTAATCCATAATTAGACATTTTTCTGCATAACAGCACTGCCATTTGACTCAGACTTTCATCCTTCTGAGGTCAGTAAAATGAGGACCCAGATAAACCGCTTAGAGAGAGCTCTAAAGCACTATGAAGCAGTATATGTCTAAGGGCTATTTTAGGAGTGAAGAAAGCTCCGAAACAATGAATACTGCAACTGACATCAAAGTATATTTTATTTCAGTCATTTGTTGAGAGTCATTAATGTACAGTAGTAGTTTCAAGTCTACTTTTTTTTGTAATTTTAGATGGCTTTGAGAAGTTTTCTGAAGATGAAAGTAAGAGCTCAGCATTTGCTGTCCCTGGAGAGAGTGATGAACTTCATGATGTTCGGGCACCTACTATAGCTCAACTTTTACAGGAGAAGACACTCTACTCTTTCTCAGAGTGGCCCAAGGTAACTTTGTATTTTCAGTATGCATAAATAAAGGATTTAGATCAATGCTCACTGAGAACTGAGAGTAACTTTCCATATCTTCTCAATATGTTTTTTTTTTTCTACATCAACAATATCTGGAATTATCTGGTTTGCCAGGTTTATCTTTTAGAGCATTCTCTAAGGAAGATAAATCGAGTGAAAAAATGGTGTCCTTCTCATTGGAAAAGAGGACTTATTTTAATGAGTCTTCAGCCATCTCAAGATTGTCTTGTTGACTGGATTCACAGATCATTCTAAACTGCAGAAACCATATTAAAGTTTTCTTTATTTCTATATTTCATACAGGAAGGTGCCAATTAATATGAAACTAACAATGTTTTCTACATATTTTAATGAGTCTTCAGCCATCCCAGGATTGTCTTGTTGACCAGATTCACAGATCATTTCAAACTGCAGAAATCATATTAAAGTTTTCTTTATTTCTATACTTCATACAGTAAGGTGCCAATTAATATGAAACTAACAATGTTTTCTACGTAGCTCTGATTTATTTCTGTAAATTGGACATTCTTCTGACATGCTACTTATGTTATACTCTGTTTTGATAGACATGCATGTTACTTTCTACAGCTATTTGTGCGTTTTATTGTGCAAAATAAGATGTTTTGTGTGTGTGATTCTAATGGCAAGCCATCATTTGGAGGGGGTCAGTCAAGTTCACAACTCTTTTCCTTTGTGAATGTATGTAGTACTAATTCCCTGTTTTTCATATTTATAAAGATTAGGTCATTTCTCCTTTGAAAAAAATATATTTTAAAGTACATATTATTTTTAAAAAGACAAGAAGAGATGTTCATCTCATTTCATCATTGGCCATTCAATCAGTAAGATTTGGTGGCAATCTTCCTTCATAGTATCTACCATCTTTTCTTTTATTTGCCTCCCCAGCTTGATTCCCTCGTCCTAAAATGCAATTCCAAGAGAGTATCATGTTGAAGAAACCTATCTTGTTGACTTCATAGATATAAACTAATAATCTCATACTTTTTTGTAACATGCCATCTCTTAAATGCATAGGTTCTTCATATGGTATGTACTGTATTCATAAGAGTGACTATGTGTCTGCATTCCCAGGCCTGGGACATGATAATATTCTTGATAAACAGAATAGTAAATGCACAGTTCAATCAACTTCTTAACATCCTATATGAAAAGAGTTCTAGGTTGAAAATGTTCACTAATTTTAGTTTTCCCACGCATTATGAGAGTATGCCAACATATACAACTGAACAAAGAATATCTATTATTTGGCAGGATCGGGTGGTCATTAACCGTATTGACAACATCTGTCATGCAATCTTAAAAGGAAAGTGGCCTTCTTCCAGTCACTCTTTTGACATACCATATATAATGCCCACTCCTGCCTTAGTCAGCAGTACTTGCAATAGGAGTGGCTATATTGAACCAGAAGTCTCTGAATCCAGTTTCAGCAATGGAGTGTTAGCTACACACCTCCCAAAGGTAAGCTTGCATATTCATTCTATTAAAAGTTATTTGTATCATCTTTCAGATTTTTGTTGCTATAGAGAAAACTATTGTATATTTCCTGTTTCATTGTAACGTACTGATATATTTGGTGTATTAAGGTTATGTGGCAGACAATGAAGACCATTAATGTAAGCTCCCAGAGAGACCTCATTCACATTATTTATTAGTGGTCCAAATATCCAGTTAGTAATATAACTCCTTAATGGGAAGTTGCATCTCTTTGATGTTTGTAGAAAAAAAATTGAATGGGAGTTCCCTGAATATGTTGGGAAAATATAAGATATGAATACTTTGTTAATTCTGGTTTTGTAGCTGTACATTATGTATACTGCTAATCATAAAAAGTGACCTTTCTGGTTTTAACCACAGGAAACTTTTCTGGCTCCCACCTTTGTCAAAGATGAATCCAAGCACCGGCAATCATATGAATTTGAAATGGAGAGAGATGCCAAGCACCGGAGTCTTGATCAGCTGGTAGCATCCCACTCCCATCCTTCAGCTGTATTAAATGGCTGGCGGGATACAGTAGATCTCTCAAGAGTGCCAGATGGAACTTCAGCAAGCAGCACTCCGTTTTCCATGAGCACAAATATACCTAAGCTAGGGACAATGAATGCTCTGCAGGGCTCCCTTGGCATGGATTTGTCTGGAATCCTTCAAGCAGGGCTTATTCATCCTGTCACGGGGCAGATTGTCAATGGAAGCTTAAGAAGAGATGATGCTGCTATCAGAAGACGGCGGGGTAGGAGAAAAAATGTGGAAGGGATTGACCTGATACTTTTGAAGGAGAGAAGCCTCCAGACAGGGCTGCCTGTGAGTACAAATCCCCATACTCATTTCTTATTTTCACTTTTCTTTGGACAATGGATCAAACTCCCAGTGGGCATTTGTTACAGCGTTTGGAGACGACAATTGTTGAAAGCTGCTTTGGAGACCTAGACTCAGCAGAAAGAGAAGCTCACTAGCAATAGTTTTAAAAAATCTATCATGATAAACAACTAAACCCTTCTGGCTTTCTGAATCAACTATCCCATAATCCCTACTATTGCACTCTTTCACAATCCTGGATGTGGAGACAGTACTTTTGGCCAATGTCACCTGTCTCTCTTTACAGAGAAAATTACTCTGTGTAAAATTTGGAGGAATACAATTGGAAACATTTCTTTTTGCTTCCAGCTTTCTTGCCTTTTTTGTAGCCAGTAGAGTGGCTGAAATGTAAGCTAAATTCACCATCAGAATGAAACTAGTGGTTTCAGAAGATAAGGTTATGTAGATCAAGCTTAAGTACCTAAATGAGAATTTAGGACAACGGAGAAACGTAAAATCTCATGAATCTTGCTTTAATCACAGGTAATCTCCAGACATGAATCCTTATGTCTAGACACATTCTCAGTGCAAGATAAGATTAAGATACAGGGAATCAGCTCACATTAATCCATGATACAATATTTTTAGCTGAGCCTAATTTCCATCTAGTTCCATTTTTTTCTAGATGGTGATTTCCTTTCAATTCTCCAGTCGTTCTGCAGGTTGGATGATATTTCTTACTTAACTGCAGGGCTGGGATCCGACTAGTGTAACTGCCGGGTTGGTGATTTTACATTTTGTGCACACGTGTCTATCGTCATCAGCTAGCTGCCTGGACAGCTGCGTGCAGGTACACAGCGGTTGAAAAAGCACTTTTTCCCCTGCTTTTTCAACCGCAGCTGTGTTGCATAAAGCAGCTGAGGTTGAAAAAGCAGGAAATAAAGGTCAGGTAAGAACCCGGGCAGGCGGGTGGGCCAAAACAGCAGCAGACATAGAACCGGTTCTATGTATGCTCTCTGCTGCTCTTCAGACCTACCAGTTCTACAGAGGTAGACAGAACCAGTAGTATCCCACCCCTGCTTAGCTGAGGCATCTCTTCCTGGAATAAAGACAAAAGAACAAAACCTAAAAGAGTGGGACTCCTTTCTTTTAGGAACTCACCTGAGGAGGTGGCAGTTGGCTGCTTTTGATTACTAGTTACTTCAAGTTTGAATTTCCCAGGCTTTTCTGTAGGAGGACATTGTCAAAAAATCAGAAAAAGTCTGGTGGCATCTTATCTAACATATTTTATTAAAAGTCACATGCTGTTGTTAGCTGCTTCTAATCGGAAATGAATTTCTTATTTTTTTGCCAGACTTTCTTGGCAAAAGGTTCTAAATGTTTAGCTTCGATGGATATAGTCTTGTAGCTGAACCGTGTGGATTATTTTCTCCTCTTTCAATATCCTTTCTGATCATCACAATACCACATACCCAAAACAGGAGGATACATCAAATAGAATTAGTAATTAACACAAATAAAGCAATCATATACTGTTTTATTGTAGTGCAATGTGACAGTCAAATCTTTTAAAAAACTTTTTATTAAAAAAGTTTTATTATAAGCAGAACAACTCAGACAAATTAATCAAATAGCTCAAAAGTACTATTCCTTGTTGCTTTGATGAAAGAGTCTAAGCCAATTATTGACAAGCAACACATAGCAATAGTAAAGTGTAGTAAATCTTTTGGCCATCCCTCACATGTGAAAGGTCCTTCATTCTCAGTACCTTGATAGATTCCAGCGTAGCCAAGAATAACATATGCTTCCAAATTGGAGGAGAGGCGTGTGCCTATTTTCTTCCCATCTTCCCCAGACATATTTTTCTTTCTCAGCTGCTAGTGCTTATCTTATTACACCATATCCCTATTCTGTGGATTTTTTTCCTTTAGGTATTAAATCCAATAAAAGCATTAAAGCAATTTGGTACTCTTGAAATGTGTCTTATTGCATTAAGGACAAGTAATACATATAATAAATCTAAGAACAGTTGGGATCCTAATACTTCTGGGGCTTCAGCGGGGTCAAATAATAGCATTAAGCTGAAGTGAGAGAAGAGCTAATTTTCTGAAAGTTTCTATGTCAATCATTAACCCAGATTAAATAATGATAAATATAAAATTTGAAAGATGAAATCCCTCTTTCCTTACAAGCAATTGTAATTTATGCAGTAAAAATCTACATCTATACATTAGAATTTATATCTGAAGCATGCCCTTTTCTCTGTTTCTCCTCCTTATGTTACTCAGGAAGATGAAGGTCAGACTGTAACAAGTAATTCTAATTCAGATGGGCCAATTATAACTACCTCAAGTCAACAGACAGTTCCAGCTACTAATGTCCAGACAGATAAGATTGTTTCAAACAAGAGTCTTCTGGATTGGCTGAGACAGCAGTCTGATTACACCCTCGAAATCCCTGGCTTTGGCACAGTAAGTGCAAGTTTTGTATTCCAATGCTGGACAGTATTATTTGGGATTCACTCATATTCACTCTTTCTTTTCCTTTCAGAATTTTATAGAAAAGCCTAAACAGAGAAGGCAGCGTTGTAAAGATCCCAGCAAGCTAGACATAAATTCTCTCACTGGAGAGGAACGGGTGCCTGTGGTGCACAAGGGCACAGGGCGGAGGGTAAGTGGAAGCATTCTTACAAATAATATAGTCTTTGGTTTGAGACAATAGAGCTTTTTCTGCCTTTATTTTACACCATACCATTCCAATCAGTCAGTCAGTCCACAATCTGGAAATTTAATCTGGGTCTTCATCAGCCCATTTCCTTTTAGGGAAGGGAGTGAAAATTCTAAGATTTGTCCTTTATTTCTTCATTACAGTTCTATACTTTGTGCATTTGAACTGCATATGCGAAAGGAGTAGCACTAGAATAATTTAAGTATAAGTGTTCTAGTCTCCAAATAGATATGGTTCTCGTAAAAACCTTGGCCTGGTGTTTATAGACTGCTTTCTTTCTGAAGTTGGGAATTGCTAAGGAAAGATAATCTGATTTTTTTTTTAAAAAAAAAAAGTTGGAACTGTATCAATTCTGCAAACTGATTATTAAAACCTGGAAAGTTTAGTTAGCAGTATTATATGGCAAGCTACAATTATTTCCTGATCAATTTGTTGGCTGAGAAAATAGGCAGTATTAAGGTGATTTCCCCGGAATGCATTGTAGGAATTAAATAGAGACACAAGCAATAGGTGGAGATTCATACCACTGTTCTCATGCTATAGTCTTAGGAAAGCACATATAAGGTAGATTCTAACACCTTGAATTTTGTGTCTTATCACCTGACAAACCTCTCATCACATTGTTGAGTTCATATTGGTTAGTAAATACATAATATTTGATTTATATCACTAGGTTCCTTCCTAGTAAAATAAAGGTAAAAATTCTTTGTAGAGCAATTGTTAAGAACAGAGTGCTCTAGACAGTTTTTGTAAAAGTTCAGTTTTAGTTTTAAACTGTCTCCTGAACATGATTAGGATTTTTATATTACTGCCTCTAAAGTTTCCTGAGGAAGAACAAATATTAGTTGCTCCTCCTCTTTAAGAGTATTTGTTTTAAATACTGTATAAACTATATTTCTTCTTTCTGTCTGAAGTGTCTTCCCACATTGTGGCATTCATTAGTACAGAGTAAGCTGGGAAAGCAGATATTTATTTTCTTGTACAAGGTATTAACTGCATAACCTAAATGAATCTCTCTTTTTTAAAAAGACAAGAAAAATAAGTAGTGAGCTAAATAGTTGAATGCTTAATTGTGTGGCTTAGACGTTGTATGCAAAAGAGGTCACTCTTTCCCTGTTGTTTTGCAGTTAGGGGGAGCCATGGCACCAGCTTTGAAGGAGTTACCAAGGTGGCTTGATGCAAACATGGAGTATGCTGTTGCAGCAGACTGGTCTGACATAGTTAAGCTTTCAGTAAGTAAAAACATTTGGGAAAATCTGTGCCATTACAGATATTCCTTGATTTACAGCCACAATTAGGTTTGGAACTTCCATTGCTAAGCAGTGCAGTCATTAAATGACTCATCATATGACTCAGCAGCCTATTTTACAATCTTTTTTTCTGCAATCATTAAGTGAAACACTGTGGTCATTAAACGAATCCACTGAGTGAATTGTCAGAAGCCAGCTTGGAAGCTTGCAAATGGTGAATGCTGCGACCATTATGCATAAATACATGATGGTTGCCAAGCATCTAAATTGTGATCATGTGACCACAGGGATGCTGACAGTATTATGCAAAGACCAGTTGTGAGTCACTTTTTCAGCACAGTGATAACTTTGAACAGTTAATAAACATTTTTTTGTTTTATCTTCTTTTCCCTACCCTTCTATTTTCATGGACAAGTAGAAGAGTTTCTAATATATGCAACTGCAATACTATTTTAATGATACCCCTGAGGTATAATTAAATATGAGATATACTGAATGGCCAAGTTGTCAGATTGACCTAAGTCACATTTATTTTAACCACTGATCATTTGAATAAACCACCACTGAGTTTACACATTATGTTAAGCCACAAAGCATAATACAGTACTTGGTTTCATACAACATGTTAAGCCAAAATGCAAATATATTATGGCTTGTCCTTATGTTTAAGTGAATCATTTTTATTTAGACACATAGCTCAACAATCCCTGTCAAACTGCCTTTTTGCACTGATGCTTCATTTGTATGAACAGTCAGCCAAAATATCAAGTAATACCGTATATACTCGAGTATAAGCCGAGTTTTTCAGCCCATTTTTTGTGCTGAAAAAACCGCCCTCGGCTTATACTCGAGTCAGCCGCTACGGCACCATGCCTGGCCTGTGCTGGCGTGGCTGCAACCGATCGCGCCTCCAGGGCAGCATCGCCGCCGCGGCTGTATACCCGCTGAGGGCCGCACAGGTGACCCCAAGCGGCCTCTCCTTCCCCATTAATGGGCGCCCGGGGCCCCCGCGAGCTCCTGCGTTGCGCACTTCCAGCTTCGCCAACAAACTGCCAGGCTCAGGCAGCCTCCTCCGCCCCCTACCCTAGCAGCGAAGAGCTGCTCCGGGGGCTCCCGCCACGGCGCAGCCAGGCACTTTGTCTCGCTGCCCCCGGAGCAGCTCTTCGCTGCTAGGGTAGGGGGCGGAGGAGGCTGCCTGAGCCTGGCGGTTTGTTTCCTGGGGAGCGCGGCGTTTGTGGCTCTCCTGTTCAGTCCCCAACGGTGAAAAGACTTTCGGAGCTGCGGGCTCTCCTTCCTCATTAACGGGCGCGCTTCCAGCTTCGCCAACAAACCGCCAGGCTCAGGCAGCCTCCTCCGCCCCCTCCCCTAGCAGCGAAGAGATGCTCCGGGGGCTCCCGCCACAGCGCAAACGCCGCGCTCCCCAGGAAACAAACCGCCAGGCTTAGGCAGCCTCCTCCGCCCCCTCCCCTAGCAGCGAAGAGCTGCTCCAGGGGCTCCTGCCACGGCGCAGCCAGGCACTTTGTCTCGCTGCCCCCGGAGCAGCTCTTCGCTGCTCGGGTAGGGGGCGGAGGAGGCTGCCTGAGCCTGGCGGTTTGTTTCCTGGGGAGTGCGGCGTTTGCGGTTCTCCTGTTCAGTCCCCAACGGTGAAAAGACTTTCGGAGCTGCGGGCTCTCCTTCCCCATTAACAGGCGCGCTTCCAGCTTCGCCAAGAAATGGAGCTGCAAATCTGGTAATCCCTTGCGGAGCCTCGGCACGAACCCCCTTTCCCCGCACTCCCCCCCCGCACTCCTCTGGCAACAGCAGGCGGAGAAAGCCCCGCTTCCCCCTGGCTTTGATGGCATGCGTGAGTTGGCTTCCCACTCTTTTTTTTTTAACTCTCCTCCTCCTCCTCCTCCTCCTCCTCTCCTCTCCCCTTGTTGTCTGGTCTTCCCTAAGGAAACTCGAGGGCTCACACTTCCAGGTGTTTCTCCCTGTCAATGATCTTTTCTTCCCTTCCCTTCTCTCAGCCCCATCCTCCTTCACCTTTGTCACCACAATCCTGAACAGATGAAGTTTGTACTTCTCAAGAAAGGTTGGATGTTCCTTTTGAGGAGGGAACCTAGTGTGACATCTGTATGTTGACCTACTACTGAGCCATGGCATGTGTGCAGATGCAATGGAGGCATGAGGGAGAGCTGTGAAAAAGATGGTGGCTCTCCAAAACAGGATGTACATGCAGCACATACACATGCTTTTTTCTTGCAAGGGAGAGAGTGACTCTGTTTGGACATACAGATGATGAGGAGGAATCCAGTTTTGAAGGATTTTAACTCTTGTGTTTTAGGTTGGTTGCTGATTGAGCTAAGGTTTTTGTACTTTTAAAGTTATTGTTGATACCATATTGGTTTTGTTGGCTCTCTTTTCCACTTACAGAGCTAGTTTACTGTTTTTCTTTGAAATAAATATTCAAAAACATTTAACCTACTGATGCCTCAATTAATGTAATTTTATTGGTATCTATTTTTATTTTTGAAATTTACCAATAGCTGCTGCATTTCCCACCCTCGACTTATACTCGAGTCAATAAGTTTTCCCGGTTTTTTGTGGTAAAATTGGGTGCCTCGGCTTATATTCGGGTCGACTTATACTCGAGTATATACGGTAACTTAAATTAATTTTTTCCTCACTAAACTCTTTGGATTTCATTGAGAAGGTATTCTATTATTCATATGATTCCTTCTATTCAGGATGTCATCTTTAATGCATCAACAAAGTAATGTCAAAAGTTTATAATGACTGCAATAATATTTTTGGCTAACTTTTGAATAAGAATACAACGTTTTTAAAAGAATTAGATTCTTCTTGAAATGAGTGTGTAAGGGACAGAATGAATAGCATTCCAGTATTATGGAGGATAATCTACAATAAAATAATTGAGGCTGAAGTTCCAAATCCACTTACTTAAAAATAAGTTATGTTTAATTCAGTGGGGAAGCTCTGAGTAGATATGCATACCATTGACTAGTGTGTGAAAGGATCCTGGATTAGACTGCTTTCCTAATCCAATAGCACTTTGTCTCCACATAGTCCATAATGATGTTTGAGACTGTAGGAAATGCAGCTTTAGGAAATACAGCTAAGATACTCATTAACCTCAGAGTTTCATTATCCTTAGCAATAACTTGTGGACATGTTGTTTTGTTTTCCATTCTCAGGGTTTTTTACCTGAAAGCAAGTTTAATCGTATTCTCACTGAGCCTGTACTCCGAGATGTTGGACCTCGACGACGAGGAAGAAGGCCAAGAAGTGAACTCTTTAAAACTCCAGGAATAGGAGCAGATGCTTCGTCTGGAATGGGACCATTATTTATGAATGGACTTATAGCTGGAATGGATTTAGTAGGACTTCAGAGTATGAGAAACATGCAAGGCATTCCTCTGGCTGGACTGGTTGGCTTTCCTGCTGGATTTGCAGCAGTACCTGCTGGTGAGGATGTCAAAAGTACTCTGAGTATGTTGCCAATGATGTTACCAGGCATGGCTGCTGTACCACAGATGTTTGGTGTTGGAGGACTTCTTAATCCATCAATAGCTACTACTTGTACTTCAACTGCTCCAACTTCATTAGCAAGCACAACTAAAAGTGGTACAATTCATTCAGAAAATGAAACTGAAGACAAACAGAATACCCAAGGTTTAAAAATAGAAACTGTTTCTGAAGACAAATTGAGTCCTAATTCATTTTCTGATCAGTCAGAACCTGCAATAACAACCAGTAGTCCTGTAGCCTTTAACCCCTTTCTTATTCCTGGAATGTCATCTGGACTGATATATCCATCGATGTTTCTTTCTCCTGGTATTGGAATGGCCTTGCCAGGTCTTCAACAAACCAGACACTCGGAGGCAACAAACCTAGAAAGTCAGAAAAGAAAAAAAAAGAAAACTAAAGGGGAATTAGCAAATGTGGAAGCAGAAACACTCTCACTATCTGACAAGGAACATGCTAACAAGCAAAACTGTACAGAACAAATACCATATGTGTCAATGGAGCATGAACGTGATGTACCAGCAGAGGAGGAGGAAGAGGAGGAGTTAAAAGAAATTAAAGATATCAATTAGATTTTTTTTGTTTTTGTTTTCCCTGAAAATAATATTGTGGCTTGTTTCTCATCCCATAAATATTTGTTATTGCTCTTTGTCCCCACCTCACCTTCATAAAAACTGTATTTCTGTAAGTAATATTATCTACCTAATTCCTGGTAAGAAAACTATGATGACATTTTAATAGTTGCAAGGTCTTGCCATAGAAATAAGCAGTGTTCTAACATTAGTGTGGGAGGAACAGAATTCTGGTTCATTTGTCCACTATTCACCCTTCCCTTCTTTCAAACATTAGTAAGATATCCGATCATCTTTAAAACTGATCATCCCTCCCTTCTTCCAAATAATAGTAAGTAAGTATGTGGTCATTCCCCAAACTGCTTGCTTGTGTAAAAGAAAAAAAATCTGGTAAAAGAAAATGCTTCTTTTAGAGGAAAACACAGAAGAACACAGGAAAAGGTTGATGTTTTTACAATGACACTGAATTAAAAAAAAAAAACAAATCTTGTATTTTGGAGTAAAAAGCACAGCTATAGTAAGTGCTAATGTGTATTTTTTGATTTAAAGTATTTCCCTATTTTATCATGTTTACTAGAATAGTAGTATAGACAGAAGTATATAACTAATGATTGAAATGCATATATTCATTTCTTTTTTTAAGGCATTAATAGTAGATATATAATTTCTTCCTGTTCACACTACAAAGTTTTGGAAACAAACTGCTGTAAGGGGAAAGATTACTTAACTTTTATATTTCTAAAAGAAAATCCTGTTTTATGTTTAAGATGCATTTCAGTTTTTTTTTCTTTAGATACCAAGCCCATTTCAGCTCCTGCTGAGAAATTTATGCACAACTTAACCTTTATTAAAAAAAATACAGTGGCATGAAGAGGGTTATAATAACTACCAATTATTTTTTCAACTTTGTACTACCCATTTCTCACAAAGGCACTTGGCATTTTTCCCCCAGGGAAGAAGAAAGCAATGAAATTTTCTTAAGTGGGAACTGGACCTAAGTTTTAACATTTTTTTCTTTCTTCGTGAAAAATTTGAAAACTGATTTTTTTAAAGCTGTGGAATGAATTTTTCCATCATAGTTGGCCTTTGGCAGGGATTGTCAGTTTCATAACTTGACTTTATCCTTCATTTCTTTATCAGACTGTGAAAACGTTTTTGCTATTTCTTTCCATTCCTCTTGAGCCCTTGCACTCTTAAATGATATTTCCCAGCATCTCCACATATACGTTTTGTGTTTTAAATGAAACTGTTTAAGATCATACGCCATTTTTTAACATTGAATTGCACCCAAAAGCATTTCTTACATAGTTATCTTTATTCCCACTCCTGTGTCACTTTTCTTTCACTTGGGCTTGTTCTAATTTATAGCTCGTGATTTGAGACTTGAAAAACAATGTGGTGCGATGTTTAAATGGCAGACCATTTAAAGGGCCTTGGGAGTGTTTGCTAGTATTCGGTTTCACACTTGGTTTGTCACAATTTACTGTTTTTTTTTCCTTCTCCGTTTGCTAATTTATCAGGTGGTCCAAATGTTTTTGACAACTATTTCAGTTTGCATTATTTATTTATGATGCTTTTTTCATTGTCTTTTATACATTTGGGATTTTAAAAGTGTGTATATGTTAAAATTAGCATCTCAAAGAAGTCTGTTACCCATGAATTAAAATTAAGGCTGCGTGTTGCGGTGAATTTATACTATTGGGCTGGAATCAATATCAACAAATTACACAATTTGGTTACACTGTTGTAGAACAATTGGATAATATTATAGACCCTATTTAGTACAGCTGTATAGGACAGATACTGTATGACTATTGACAGATTTCTTAGAAGTGCTGCTATCTCTGTTTGACTAACATTTTGTTCAGCTTTGCCTCCAATGGAAGCAAAGAGGGTTTTTTCAGCTGTTAAATCCAAAATCAATATAATTTATTTATGTAAAAAAAATATCACTTGATATATTTTTGAACCTTTTAAGTGCTACTAACTTTTTATTTAGTAGAAAAACCATGTACTTGCCCTAAATCCTTAAAATACAAATGCTATAAAACTTCATATATCTTGAAAGCCTTACTGTCAATGGATGCAAATCTCTATCTGGAGTCTACTTGTAATATATACGAATGTTTGGCAGGGTTACATTTAGAAGGAACAGGGTTGAAACTGAATTTTAGTTTGTCAGCATGTTCTATATACCTTGTCCTTTCTTTTTTAATGTATGTTTGTAGGCTTCATTTGACTTTCAATATGTGACCATTTTGCAGTGTGAAGCTATTCTGGCTGATTTACAGTGAAAGGCATAAATGGCTTTTTTCATATCCATTTTAAAAACATATGCGAATTTCTCATTTACTTCATGAACACTCACATCAACATAAATCACCAAAAGATGTGCTGTTAAAATAAAGTGTCTGTGCTTGTACAATGCATAGATTTAAAGGTCAAAATTTTAATTTTTGAATTTAGTGCCTATATTATGTGTTTCTTTTTTAAAAAAAAACTTGGCTGAGCCTTGCAAAAAAAAATGTACATATCTTTTTCTAGGAAATTTATTTCTGATTGTTTTGCTTGATTTGGAACTAAACATGAATTGCCTTTTTCTTAGCATGAGCACTGTTTTGGCCTGCAGCTTTTCTTTCTTTCATATTTTCTATCTGATTGACCCAAGAATACCCTGCTGTGATAACTCTGTAATGGTTAAAAATAGCTTAGGGTATTTCTCTGATTATAGAATATTTACACATAATTCAAAAAACTAAACAACAGTAATATTTTTGAGCCATCCCATGCATCAGATAATACTTTTCCATGGTGAGAAGCCCAAGCTATATAATTAGAATATTTCTAGTTCGTGTATCTATGGATTTGCAAAGTTCACTATTAGGATAATCTTCTAGTAATTCATGCATATCATTCACTGAATTTGCACAGCATGTTTTAACTAGCAAGAGGAAAATGTGGTAGTTTCACCAGCTGAGATCCTGAGAATCTCTTTGAAGAATGTGCTACAATGAAGATGCCAATAAATGATTTCGATATTAAATTTCCAAAAGAAAATTCACTAATGAACACGCTTGCTCTGATTTCTTAAATCTGTTATTTTTTTAAGAACAGGAATAGTATACTTGTGTAAGATAAACAGGTTGTCATTCAAAATCTCTGTGTGCAATAAGTTAACCAGAATATGAAGATTTAAAAAAACCCGAATCTTGGATGACAGGATTTAATATAAAAATAAAGTTGTTATTTAGAATATTCTACTTAAGCAGATATCTTTCAAGAGAATCAATTTCATTATAGGCATGCATTGTAAAATTTGTAATATATAGTAATCACTGCAATAATACATCAACTACACTCAATGTTTTAAATGAAAAAATTATGTAAGAAATTTGAAGCTGGATAGGGACTTGAATTGAAGCTCATCAATGGACTTTATCTTAAAGAGAAAGAACCTACGAGGTTAGTTCCATTATTTATATCTTAATTTGATCCAGCATCAGCTGATAAGCTACTCAGTTACTGTCACGTTTGATCTGAATAGAAAACTTTTGAGTATGATAAACTTTGTCACTATCATCAGAGAAGGGGATGGATAATCTCACCCTGAACAGAAATCTTGCCAAGCATTAATATTGTTTGCTTAGTATTAACATAGTTAAATTTAGCAATTATAGTTTATAAATCATATTTTCAGAGTTTTATCATGATATATGAATTCTCATTTGTCCCTTGTTCGGTGACTCACAACTGAGGTGCTATCTTCCTGCTATCTCAACAAAACAACAGTTTATCAGAATAAGGTTAAGTATTTACTTCCTATCTCAAAACAGGAAGGAAATGTATCTAAAAATACCATTATTACTGAGAAAAAATTCCAGATTGTGAACCCAAACTTGGTCTTGAAACCAGCGTCAAAACTAGGCAGCTTTTTAAATAGCAGATTATATCACATTCTTGCTACCTCTACCTCTCTACCCTGCTGGTCTTATCTTAAGCCCTTTGAACAAGGTAAAGAAGGGAAATTGATTTTTAGGAAAATAAAAAACGTAAGTTCCCTATATTTTAATTGATCAATTAATGAAATTAAATCTAAAAGCTTGTTGCATATATAGCTTCAGATTTCTGTTCAGTTGGGAAGCATTCTGTGCAGGGTTTAGTTTCTTGAAAATGGGGAGAACTATGGAAAAAAATTCAAGATCATTAAAAACATTCCACAATCCAGGTGAAAACTTGTGTGCACGTTTAAACAAATTTTAGAGGGCAGTCAAATTAATTTAGAATATTAAAGTACCCTAAAAGGTATAACCAATGTGTTATGGCTTAGGTAACCGAAGTACAACAGCAATACATGCAATTCAGTTGAATAATATAGTAATTAAAGCACCAAAAGGTTCTAGGTTCTTAATGTTTTCTTTTTCTTTTTTGATGATGTAGATTGACAGCGTATAGTAAGAACATTCCCTAAAAATTCAGCAGTACAATATTCTGTTTCTTTCAATTATAGTTCCTTCGCTATGAATTATTATTTTTAAAATAAGTAACCTTTATATAGAAACAGGATAACAATATTTTTGCCAATTCTTGGGCAATGGAATTATCAAATCCATTAATAAAACAAGTACGTAAAAGGTGACATGGATGACAACAGAAAGAAAGAAAAATTACTTGACTTAAAACACCTGGATCCACATAAGGCTTTTAATAGGCAGATATTTGTTAATAAAATTGACAACTCTTTTGTATGTAAGCAGCTATTTTGGTATTAAATGTAGCATATTCTCTTTTCCAAAACTGACAATAATTTATCTAATCCATGTGGTTCTCCTTAGATCTCTATAAATCCAGTAGATGTTTCTAGATCATTATTACACCTATCATAAATGATTTTTTAAAACATCCATCATAAACTACCAAGAGTATTAAAAGGGGGTGGGCTACATGTAGGCAATAATTTCCAATTTTAAAAAATATAAATCATATTCATAGATACCTTGATAGAGTCTTGGACCATGACCAACGAACCTATCGGTAATTGTTGGTAAGGAAATAGTTGATTTTCCATTTGTAATCTCAATTGTCGTGTATTTTTTACAATGGAAATCTGATTTCATTACTGTTAATTGGGGCATCAAATTTGTTTCTTTGTCCTTTTTAAAAACTATTATTAAAGTTTTTTTTACAAAATAAAACAGTACCAAGTTAAGAAAAGGGGAAAGAAAAGTAAAGTAGATGGGTGGGTTACAGTGATGGTGAATTCATCCTTGTAAAGGGTGCTGGTTTGCTCCCTACTCAAGAAGCCATTCCTGGACCCTACTATGCTGGACAATTTTTGTCCAGTCTCCCACATTCTCTTTCTAGGAAAGGTGGATGAAAAAGTTGTAAAAAGTTCTAGAAGACCCTGGAGAAAACAGATTATCTGGACCTTTTCAGTCTGGTTTCAGGCACATACCTGAAACCAGGCTCATAAATATGGGCCTGAAACTGCATTGGTTACACTCAGGAATGATCTGCGGCATGAATGGGATGGAGATGGTACATTCATTCTTGCTCTTCTGTGACCTCTCAGTGGCTTTTGATACCCTCAACCATGGTATTATTTTGGGAGTTTGGCATGTCAGCATAATTTTGTGCTGCTTCACTTTCCTCCGAGGCTGGTCCCAATCAATTTTAATAGGGAGTGAGAGGTCCAGCTCATGGCCTCTTTGTGGGGTCCCACAGGACTCAATGCTACACTCCTTTTTAATGTCTACATTGAAACCACTGGGCGAGATGATCCATCAACATGAGATGTGGTACCACCAATACACTGATGAGACCCAGGTATATATCCCAGTCCCGGATATAGTGAATGATGCAATGGATGTCCTTTCATAGTGCCTGGAGTCTGTCGGGGTCTGAATGGGAAACAACAGGCTTCAACTGAACCTTAGTAATATAGAGAGGCTGTGGTGGACCCCTCCGTATCCAGGAGTTTATCATCTTTGGTCCTGGATGGAGTTGCATTACCCCAGACAGACCCGGTCTATAACTTGGGGATTCTCTTGGATTAATGGCTCCTGCTCAAAGTGCAAGAGGCAGCTATGACCAGGAGAGCTTTTATCTAATTCTACATTGTGCACCAGTCACTCCCTGGACAGAGAGACTCTCTGTTGGTCACTCATGCTGTGGCTATCTCCCAATTAGACTATTGCAATGGGCTCTACATGAGACTACTCTTGAAAAGTATCTGGAAGCTTCAGCTGATGCAGAATGTGGTTGCATGAGCCACACTGAGTCCCCAAAGAAGGGCATAGTACCTTTGCTATGTGAACTGCACTAAGTGCCAGTTTGCTTTTCAAGTCCAATTCAAGGTATTGGTCATCACCTATGGAGCCCTACACAGCAAAGGGCCAGGCTATCTATGGAACCAGCTTCATCCCATCCCATCAGCCCCTTCCACTCATTCGAGCAGGGAAGGTATGCTGCAGACCCCATCAGTCAAAGAACTTTGGTTGTCAAGGACTAAGAAGAAGGGCTTCTCTGCTGCTGCTCCTGCAATGTGGAATATTCTGCACTCAGCCACCAATATCTTGGCTTTCTGCAAAGTGGTCAAAACTTGACTATGCAGCCTGGCATGGGGCTGCATAGCCCTATGAGACAACCCTGCCACCCCCCCCACCCCCCGCCCCATGCCTGTATTAACATTGGCTAACCCATCTTGGAATTTTTCACCTTTTGAATTTCTATTATATTTTTTATAATTTTAAAACTTTTAAATCTTAATTCTGATTTTAATGTTAATTTTATACATTGTTATATATTGATTATATTGTGCACCACTCAGAGTTCCTCTTTGAAGGAGATGGGAGGTAAGAAATAGAAAATATAAATAAGTAAAAGTAATAAGTAAATAAAAGAGACAGAAAAAGAAAGAAAAGGAAGGGAGGGACGGAGAGACAGAGGGGAAAGAAAGAAGGCTTTGATCTTTTTTACAGCAGTTATAATTTTAAATATAAGCAGAATTTATATTTTATCCTATCCTAGGTTACATTATGCCTGTTTTTTCTATTTTCAGCAAAATGGTGAAAAGTTTCCAGTCGCTAACAAATATAGTTATTGACTTTTCCTAACCAAGCAAGTCAAATTTGTCATCTTCTTTTTCTTTGTTCTCTTTGTGGTTGTATATATTTGTGTATCTAATCCATTTTTTACTTACATCTTAATCAATACAGTATACCATGACCATCTTAATACATGAATTTAGGTTTTGTCTTACTTGTAGAATAGGTTGGTCTTCAAACTGCCACCACTTATTTATTCTTCAAATAAATCAACACAGCTGGTCTTCCAGAATGTGTTGAAATGAGAACATTCTAAATAGAAATCACCCCCACCACGTAGTCTCAGGCATTACACAAACCAATTGTGCTTATTAAAATAACAACAGTAGCCATGCGAGCCACAAGAAGTAAGTCTTAGATTTTATTCAATAATGCCAGCTTTCAATTTCAAAGGTTTTTCAGCCAAGTTGGCTGGAGAAATAAAAGGAATATGGCTACAATTCTACCATGCCAGATGTGTTCTTGGGTGGGATGACTCCAAACATGGAAACTTAGCTCTTCAAGATAGACTAGATTAGAAAAGCAGTGCATACTAATATTACTTTTATTAAATGTTTACAGTATCATATTGCAAATCTGGATGTGTTTCTCTCTTCTCTCCCTCTGTGTTACTTGGATTGCAATTCTTCCCAACTTCTGGCTTTACAGGTAATTCTCTGGCTACCATGATAACTGGAACCAAGATTGCTGTATCTAAGCAATGTTGTGAAATGTGAAATCATGACTCATTTGCTTAGTGACAGCAAATCTGGCTTTCCCAATTTCTGTTGCAACTCCAAGACATGGGTGGGTCATTTAGCAGGAAGCTGCAGGATTCCCACTGCAGGAATGCTGTGGGAAGGACATGTGCGGTGCGGAGAAGAGGAGAGTGTGGGAGGCTGAGTGCAGACCATGTATGGATCAGAGGACTGGCATAGGTCACACATAATTTTCAGTTGTTACCATGGGCTTAAACCAAGAACTACCTGTATTTGACTGTGGTCTCAGTAGTCTCTCTTCCTTCTATTCCAAAAAGGTTGTTCATTCTGCCCATTATATAACTAGGTCTTACCAAATTTAGAATAATATCAGGTTGACTGGAACTGCCAGGAAGAAAAAGTGTTTTCTTTTGCTCAACATAAAGCTTAGTGATCATTCAAAGTTACAATATTGAAAAAGTGACTTATGACTGTTGCAGTATCCCCAGTCACATGCTCAAAATTTGGGCATTGGCAACCAGCATGTATTTACAATGTTTGCAGTCATGTGATCACTATTTGTGATATTCAAAGGCAGCTCTGGACAAGCAAAGTCAAGGGGGAGAGGGGAAGCTAGAGTTAATTAACTATGATTCACTTAACAACTGCGGTGATTTGCTTAAAAGCATGGCAAGATATGTCCTAAAATTGGGTATGCCTCATATGTCAATTGTAGTTGTAAGTTGAGTTGGCAGGAGTGAATGAATTCTGTCTGTTAATGATGAATATGCCCTCTTGGATGTTATTGTCCTAAATAAACGCAGTAACATATCATAACCAATATACACAGGTAAGTGCTATTAATAATCTCTGTATTTATTACCATCTGAGATTATTGGATTTCAGGTTATATATAATATTCTTCCTCTATAAAAACATACCATCTCCAGAGAATTATGAAGTAATGGTGTTACTTAGACATAACAATTGTTCCTAAGCCTTTGCACCTGATAGCACTCCATTTGAGAAGGCTGGACTCTTCCCTGCAAATTGTGAAAAAACGGCTTTCAAGCATTCTCTAAGCCAGGCGTTTAAAAGTTAAAGTCACAAGTTGACTTCTGTAGACCTTACTTCCTACTTAAGTGGTCAGTAGAGGGGGTGTGCATAAGTGCCTAACGTGCCTAACATCCCTGTTATTGTATTTTCATTTTCATTTATTTATTTATTTATTTATTTGATTTGTCAATTGCTTACAAGATAATAGGTATAAGTATACACATAGTTATAAATACATGAAATGGGTATAAGAAAAATATATATAAGAAAAATAAAAGAAACTATAGGACAGGGATGGTAGGCACGTTGGTGCGCTTATGCAGGCCCTCTACAGACCTCTTAGGAAAGGGGTGAGGTCAACAGTAATTATTTCTTTTATTTGTCATGCGTGTATTAGATAACAGATATAAGTATAATCACGATTACATGAAATGAGAAAGAATAAAAGGGAACATTAGGAGAGGGACAATATGCATGTTGGTGCGCTTATGCACGTCCCTTTTATTCTTCTTGTCATTTTTTGTTTGACAAATTCTAATAAATAAATAAATAAAACCAAGAATCAACGTCTCTCGGCATTTCCTCGCTAACTGTGCCCAAGAAGAGGAATGGCAAACGTCCTGTAATTCAGAGGTCACCAACTTTGGCAACTTTAAGCCTGGCGGACTTCAATTTCCAGAATTCCCCAGGCGGCTGGCTGGGGAATTCTGGGAGTTGAAGTCCGCCAGGTTTAAAGTTGCCAAGGTCGGAGTTGGTACCATGCAGGAGCCACATTGTATATTGCGCGAACCTCCCTCGCCGTTCTCAAAGATGCTCGAGGTTATGCAAAACACAATGACGTAAGCACCCGCCAAGAGAAGGCTCCGACCAGCCGCCGGCCTCGCGTAACCGAGGAAGGGGAAAGGGGCGGGGCGGAAAGGGCGTCTCCTTGGCCACTTACAGGCTGAGGGTTTTGGCGCGCTCGGCGGAAAGCATTGTGGGTAGAGCAGCGGCGCCGATGGCTGAGAGGACGGTTGCTCTCATGTCGCAGGAAGGAGAGGAGGCTGCCGCTGTGCAGTGCCCCGTCCGGGCCGCCCTCAACCATTTGTGTCAGGAACTCAATCTGGACGTTGACAGCGCTTCGGAAGCCCTTCGAGATTTCACAGCCTTGCGGGGCACCTACAGCCTTGAGGTGGGGAGGTGGCTTGTCTGTCAAGGAAGGGATGGTACCTGGGTGGCTGGCCGGCCGGCCGGCTGAATCCCTGCAGCTGGTTAAATGCCCAGGTGGCAACGCAGAGCCCGGGGCTTCCTTGTTCTTTGTGTGTATGTGAATGTGTGTCCGTTTGCGTGTACGTAATCCAAGATTGGGGCTCCTGTGGGCCTCGGCAACACTCGACTAGGGCATGTCCTGAGCGGGGCTGCCAAGTGTCCCGTTCCCGAGGAGGCTTTTCTTACTGCCTTTTTAAAGCACTTAATCGTGACCCAGGGACCTTCAGGGGCCTTATGGGTGGAAGTCGGAAAGGATGAATGCTCGCCAAAGGTACATGGAAGTAAGAACGATCATTGACGAGTCTTAAATCTTCTGAGATCCACAGAAGAACCATTTAACTCAAGGCAAATAAGTCACAGAAAAGCCGGGGAAGGAGTTTGATAGAAAGCAGAATACCAAGGGAAAAAAAAAGATGCAGATGGCCTGAACTTCTTGTGATGTTATTTTAAGTCTTTATTTGAACATTTCCTTGAGGATGTTATTAAAATATTGCATCAGGGAGTAGGAATTATGGAGCCTTGCTTTTTCTGTACAACAGTTTTAGAAGTCTTAACATGTAAATACTGAATATTAATCACATTGAAAAAAGTTATTAACTAATAAGAATTACTGTCCAGATATAGGATGATTATTCCTTGATATGATGAAGTATAAAAGTAGTGAATCATAATTTATAACTTATAAGTTAAAACTTTTGGAGTCACGTTATGTGACTCCAAATTGTAAGGTTTATGATTCAGTATATTGTATGAACCTAGAAAACTGAGTTATTAAGCAAATCAATGATTTTTACACTATTCTAGATTATGGAATTCCAAACAAGGTATTTCCACAACAAAGGAAATAATTTTCTTTTATATGTCTCCAGTTTCATTTCATTCTACATTTTAATGAGATGTATGAGCTGGCAGAATATAACACATTTCTTTCACATGTCATGTGAGATATGTTAAAAAGCTGGCATAATTTTTAGTTTATTTTGGTATTTTGGGGGTTTGCATTAAATACTGAAAATACACTTTTAATAAAGTTTATCGGAATAAAAGATACTGCAATCTTCAATATCATCCTCTGAGCTTTCATTCTGCAGTCTTAAAATATTTTTATTTTCATACTGTTTCAGTGAGATATCTTAAAATACCTGCTAAATTTCTATACACATACATAGTAGTTGTTTGACTAGCTAATGAAATAAAGGAATTCAAAATCCACAAAAGAATTTCAGAGGAGCCTTGGGACAAAACATAAAATACCTTCAAGATGTATAAAGATCACTTGTGCACAATGGGAGCATAATTTAAGAAACAGTATAATGAATTACAGATAAACCTTCATAAACATCAAAATGGAAACAGGTACAGGTAGTTCTCGATTTATAACAGTTCATTTAGTGACCATTTAAAATCACAACAGCACTGAAAACAGTGACTTATTACCATTTTTCACATTTATGACTTGTAGCATACCCATGGTCACATAATCAAAATTCAGACATCAATCGCACTTAGATTTCTATACTGCTTCATAGAACTTTACGGCCCTCTCAGTGGTTTGCAGAGTCAGCATATTTCTTCCAACAATCTGGGTTCTCATTTTACTGACCTCAGAAATATGAACAGCTGAGTCAACCATGAGCTGGTCAGGATCAAACAGGTGGCAGTTGGCAGAATTAGACTGCGATATTACATTCTAACCATTGTGCCACCATGGCTCTTAGCAACTGACTTGTTTATTATGGTTGCAGTGTCCTGGGGTCACATGATCACATTTTGCAACCTGACAAAGTCAATTGAGAAGCCAGATTCACTTAACAATTGTGTTACTAATTTAACCACTGCACTGCATTTAACAGTTATGGCAAGAAAGGTTGTAAAATGGGGCAAAACTTACTTAACAAATGTCTCACCTAACAACAGAAATTTTGGGCACAATTATGGTTATAAGTCGAGGACTATCTGTATAAGAAATGTCTGCTAATAGAATAGATAGGTAGCCTGAGCTGCTGGAATGTTGGCCTCCGGACAGAATTTCACTTGTCAAATTGAATAAATGGCCCTTGGGAATAGGATAGGGTTAAATATTGAATGATAGATTTTTTTTTTTGATTAAATAAAGCCTTTGGAAACCTCCCATTTCCAGCTAAAGCTGCAGGTCATAAGTGCATGCAAGCTGCTAGGTGGCTGAATTTTAATCATATGAAGCTTCGGGCACTGCAGCAGCTGTAACTTCAGGTACATATTGCAAGTCCATTTTTCCAGTACCATCATAAATTTGAATGGCCACTGAACAAATGGTTGTAAGTTGAGGACCACTGGTAGTTATTAGATTCTTTGATTTAAAAGAACTCTTTCATGTGACTCATCTCTATGCAAGGCAGAGAATTATGACATTGAGAATTCAATTGAACAATTAAGTAATTTTTTTCATGTGAAATGCTGTGCACCATAATTCTTTGTAAACTGGCAATCATATCAGAATGTAGTTCATATATTTCAATAGATCTTTCAAAGGAACATGCCAGTGGTTTTGTCCAAAGGGAGTTTAAAGATTAATTAAATTTTACTTTATTTCATCCAATAATCAGAATAGAAAGCTGCTTAAATTAGTAAAATGAATAAGCATAAAAAGCATAAAACACTGAATGAAAATAAAATTATATTTAGGCACAATCTCTTATAACAGTAGGAGTCATTTAAATTTAAGATATTCTAATAAAGTGAAATAACATAGCTTCAGTTAAAGAAGTATTTATTAAACTTTACATTTAATGTTGTAAATTAAATACATTTAAAAGCTTTTCATCTACCAAATCAGAATTGCTCTTAATAATTTATAAAGCTGCTTGGTTTATAAAAGTGAGTATTTATTCACACTATAATCAGCATTATTAATCCTAAAGACTGTAAATAACTTATTTTTGCAGGGAGACGTTATACATTGGTTGGCTTGTGCTCTCTATGTTGCTTGCCGTAGAAGTGTAGTGCCTACTGTAGGAAGTAGTTTGATGAAAGGAAATTGTGTCTCACTGACCAGAATTCTGCGTTCAGCGAAGTTAAGGTATTTTTGTTTTAAACAATATTCCCTGTGCCATTCTAGTCTAAAAGTGCAATAGAAATCTTAATTTCAGTTCAAAGCTTGCATAAATGAATGCCTATTCTTATTATCTACCCCTGATACAAGTGAGATTATTAACCTTCCTTGTGGGAATTGCAATGAACTTGGTATCTACACTTTGGTTAATGTTATCATAACAATGATTATGTTACTAGTTACCTAAATAAAGTATTATCAATTGTTACCTAAATCAAGCATTGTTATCACAGTTTTTGTTATGATATTAATATGGTTATGTAACAGTTCAGCGTTAATGTATTTACTGCTTCTTATTAAGGATCATAGGCAGTAAAGAAGGATATAGTAATTATATTAACTGACTGAACAGATCAGTCTAAGACATGGTATGTTGTAAGGAATAAGGAACAATGACTGACAGAAAAATGTCTTTATGGTAATTTATAAGCCACAATAATTGAGTAAATACAATATGCTAAACCAAAAGCAAATAAAAATGATTTAAGGTCATTGTTAAGAGTAGCACAGAGACTTGATCTTGTTTTTTATTAAGAATTCCAAAGAAAGAATAACATTAATATGTTGGACGTAAGACTTTATGAAAGTAGGTGGTTTAGTCAGATAATTAAATATTAAACTATAATGTGATTTTTGTTTGATTTAGTGTATAGTCTGAATCCAGCCATTGTTAGTGTATTCATAAACCATTGTTCAACAAATCAGTGTAATCAAGTACACTGAGTAATGCTAATCACCATTTTTCACATGCCTATTTTATTGGATTATAATTAGCTGGTTCAGTCATGTTTACCTAAAGGCTTTGATATTAATACAGTGCCTTCATATTTCACATAGCAGTTTTAGTGAAGTCTTGCATTTTCAGCTGTGTTCATTAACATTAAGTGATATGCTTGTATTAATGCATTCTGAATGAAATTGTTATAAAATAGACTGAGAATATCTACAGAAATTAAATATATAATTTGATTTGTTTTCTTTTAAGCTTAATTCAGTTTTTTAGTAAAATGAAAAAATGGATGGACATGTCAAATCTGTGTCAAGAATTTCGAGAGAGAATAGAGAAGTTGGAAAGAAACTTTGAAGTGTCCACAGTAATATTCAAAAAATATACCCCAATCTTTTTAGATATATTTAAAAATCCTTATGAAGAACAACCTAAATTTCAAAGAAGCAGGAAACAAAGGTGAGATGTTCAAAGGTTTTGTGGTATTTTTGATTTCATGTTGCTAAAAAAAGTAAAGTGAGCAATAGAAATATATGATATTATAAAATTCCTTGGTATACTTGGCAGACTCCAAGACATCTTTCTCAATAATATAGTTGAGAAAGTAAAGGGCTTGTGTAATATGGTGTGAACCTTTTAATGGAATATTGTATGTGTAAAAACATGGATACAATAGGATTGGTATGGTAGCAGATGCTTGAACATACCAAAATGGTGTGTTAAGTTGCTATAATCATTTATGGCCCTTCTTAAATAATAGAATCTAAGTCTTCTGTGTGATTTTTAGTAATTCTAAGTAATAATTTAGAATTAAAATGAGACTTCTCTTCCAACAGACGGGTACCCTGTAGTGCTAAAGATCTATTCAACTTCTGCTGGACTCTATTTGTCTACACAAAGGGTAATTTATAATGACTTAACTTTATTGCCTGTTTTTTATTAAATATTTTAGCTGTATTGTTAAATGACTTGATGTATTCTGTTTTAAAGGTAATTTCAGTATGATTGGAGATGATCTAGTGAACTCATATCATTTACTTTTATGCTGCTTGGATATGGTTTTTGCAAGTGCACTTTTGTGTCCATATAAAAAAGATTTAATAAATCCATCTTTCAAAGGTACATTCCTTATTATCTTCTCCCAACTACAATACAAAGTTTTAATTTGTTTTTAAAAATGAATACATAATAAATTTATTGAGCTTTTCTTTTCTTTTTTGTAAAGGTTTGCAAGAAGACTTTCATACAACTGAATCCAGAACTTCTGAAAGGCCACCATGCATTATTTCTACACTGTGTGAATTACATGATGGACTTTTGGTAGATGCCAAAGGCATAAAAGAACATTACTTTAAGCCATATATTTCAAAGCTCTATGATAAGAAGGTATACAATCAAAAGTAATTACTAATCATGTAATTGTGTTTAAAGTTTTCATTGCTAGGAGAAACAATTTTTATCTAGAATGTTCATTTTAAATGAATACTTGGAAATGTACTGTCAAAGATTTAGCTATGAAACTACAGTTGGTGAGTTTCCAAAAATTTCTCTTACTGGTTCTGAGAGAGCGCTTTGTGTGTGCGCGGGCAGGGCTCATGGACTGCCCTCTGTGTCAACATTGGTGAGTTCTGTTTTTTAGCTCAGTTGAGGTGCGACAATCGGCTCTGCCGCACAAATCAGTTGAGGTAAAAAAACAAGGGAATGTAAGAGAAGTAACGGTGGGGGTGGGTGGGCGGAGCCAGCCAGAGGTTCTCCGGTTCTCTGAACTAGTCAAAATTTCTGCTACTGGTACACCAGGACCAGTCCGAACTGGCTGAATATCACCTCTGACTACAATCTTTATCTCTTGTAAATTATAGCACTGTATTTACCTTTTCCCCAAAAACCTTTTTTCTTCTGGTTTTGATCAGAAGTTAGAAACACTCTGCCTATTGTACTTCTTAGTGCTATCAAGCAATTCAACTCTTACAAACAACCTTTCTACCAACACTGTTATACAGTGTATTAGTGTATTACAATATGCATCTTCACCAACATGATATTTTTCAGAAATATGGACTTCTGGAACTCCCAGCATTTTCCATGAGCATTGCCATAGTTGAGAATTCTAAGAGTTCAAGAACAATAAAGCTGAACAATGCTTAGGTTGGAGCCTACAATATAAATAAAATTAAAGAAATATTAGGACTGGTAGTTGATTATGATTTTTCTATTGAAGGCATCTACAAAGAAAGCATTTGTTTCTAAAATTACCAGTGGTCCAGGGGTGGGATTCTACTGGTTCTGTCTGGCTCTGTAGAACCGGTAGCTCTAAAGAACAGCAGACATAGAACAGGTTCTGTGTCTGCTGCTGTTTTGGCCCACCCACCTGCCCGGGTTCTTACCTGACCTTTATTTCCTGCTTTTTCAACCTCAGCTGCTTTGCGCGGCACAGCTGCAGTTGAAAAAGCAGGGAAAAAGTGCTTTTTCAATTGCTGTGAACCTGCGTGCAGCGCTGCTCAGCTGTCCAGGTTGCAAGCTGACAATGTTCACATGCGCAAAAAGTAAATCACCAAACTGGTAGTTACACCAGTCGGATCCCATCCCTGCAGTGGTCACTCTGTTTAGTAGCAGTACGGGTACAGGTAGTCCTTGACATAGAACTGTTCATTTAGTGAGGTTGCAACTGCACTGAAAAAAGTGACTTCTGACCATTTTTCACACTTATGATCATTGCAGCATCCCCATAGTTACATGATCTAAATTCAGACACTTGGTAACTGACTTACATTTATGACAGTTGCAGTGGTCCAGGGTCATGTGACCAACTTTTGCAAGCTTTTGACAAGCAAAATCAATGGGAAAGCCAGATGCGCTTAACAACTATGTTACTAACTTAACAACTCTGGTGAGTCACTTAACAATTATGGCAAGAAAAGTCATAAAATGGGGCAACACTCCCTTAACAAATGCTTTGCTTAGCAACAGAAATTTTGAGATCAATTGTGGTCGTAAGTCAAGGACTACCTGTATTGCAATCCAATTTTGACGTACAGAGAGGTGGGCTTATTATTTATTTACAATTTTACTCAGTGTTTGAACAGTAACAGTTCTCTAGGAGCACACTTATCTTCACAATAAAGTATTAATTCTGACATAATAAACTAGAAGCTTATGAGCTTTGCGTGAGTGGATAAAAAAAAATTAGGAAACTAGAATTGAATATTGCTTTCTTTTATTTAAAAAAGTTTAATAAAAGAAAGCAATATTCAATTCTAGTTTCCTAACTACAACAAACTACTTAGATTATCAGAAAATAATCTGATACGTTTTTGATTATCTGTTTCTGCTTTTCTAATGATTTTAGATTTTAAAAGGAGATTGTCTCTTGGATGCAAGCAACTTTGTAAATAACAAGTAAGTGTTTTGTTTAATCACACTGTTTAAAATATATATTAAAATATTCTAAAAGTGGCTGTTCTGTGTGATTTTAGCATGCAAATTAGATTGATTTTGAATAACTAACATGGTAGCTGTTAGAATATTTGCTCACTGGATTTTTAATACTAATGTTTTTACTGTTGTCTCTGGGATATATGGTGAATTGCTGTTGGGGAGTATTTATGAATGTTAGGTGAAACCATATTATAATTACCCTGAACAGGCTATGGATAGGATTTAGGGAATTTATTTATGTTAGATTTCAAGTCCTAGAAATAAAAAAACTTTGAAACTATCCCACTCTCCCATGAGCTGTTCAGAGCATCCAGTAGTGGGAGGTGCTTCTCTTCCAAGTCTCTTCCAAGATAGGTTGGGCTTAATTGTGAGGACACTCCTCCTCCTCCTCCACGGGACTCCTCCTTAGCGCCCCCAGTTTTAGCTCAGACTTCATAGAAACAGGCAGTTTGTACTTTGGCTGGAATAGAAATTTCAGAAAATTAGAGACCAGGTTTGGTGCTTTATTACATTTGGGGAATCCCTCATTCATTAGAAACCTCTGCAGCTTCCGATGGCTTTCTTCATTACCATCTGGCCGTCGGGACTTATTAAATTGCTCACAAGAGCAAGTGCACAAGCGCAACGGAGGTGGCGGCCTCAAAACAGCAAAAAAAGAACAGAGGCTTATCTTTCCGATTGTTTACCTGCTGCTCCGAACGATCTGATTTCACTTGAGGGGAAAGCCTCCAAAACTGCAAACAAAAGAAATTCTTCTTTCCGATCATCTGGTGCAGCTCCCAACAACGAGTGCACAGACAGCGGCTGAGGTTTCCCCCCTGCCACCTTCGAGGGCACCTTCGAGGGCAGAGACTTAGCCTCTGTACTCTTCCTCCTGTGTGGTTTTGCCTGTGGCAGATCAGGCAGTGATTAGCTGCTCTCCCCACATCGCACCATGAGGTGGCCGCCATTTTAAGCCAGCTGCGTGGCGATTCCATTGGTCTGGTTGTTGACTGTGGGAGGATTTTCCCTGCTAGGTTTCCCTTCCTGGGGACCTGGGGAAAGGCTTCCCTACTCCAGTTTCTCTGGGTGATAGCGAATTTTAGTCTGCTGGCTCAGCCTCACAGCAACCGATTAAGCAGCTCAACTGTGTGCAATAGGCTTTAACGTCTGTGCAGCTTATCAGTTGCAGGCCTCTTTGTCCTTATTACAGGATATTGGTCTGAGGGGGTGTTCTGCACCTAAATTGGAATTCGTTCTGAAATTGTTTCTAGAATTGGTTTTCATTCAAATTTCTCTTTTAAATCTTCTCATTGGACAATTACAAGTTTAATCAATTCGGAAGCAAATTGAAGGAGGGTTCATTACCTCCCCAAAACAAAAAAAAGAAGAAGAAACAAGGGGGGGGGAATAACTATTAACAAGGATCCCATGTCGCTTAAGGAAGTAGGCCCTTAGGTGTGCCAGCCACCAACACCTCACAGTCTCCTTAAATATTGAGCTCGACAAACAAGATTTATAATGGCAAGCGGTTACAATTCTAAATCCAGAGTGGTATCCGAGACCCGGGACAAGTCCATGGAGCCCAAAAAGCCCTCAAAGGCAGCCGAAAAGGATGCACGCAGACGCTATCCAGCCTTAGAAAAACAGATCGAAAAATGTACCAAGGAAACGGAACAGGCCGCATCATCCTCACACATTCCTCCTAACACCACTCAGGCCCCAAGCCCTTGCCCCAGGACTTGTCTAGAAGGCACAGCATAGCTAGGCAGGTTCTCCAAGAGGCCCCATCTACTGTGCCTACCCCAAGGAGGGCCCTGGAGGCGACATTTACACCAACTGCAGCTGGCCTTTGTCAGGAAGAGCAACTTCCGGAGGAAATCCCCGCCAGCATGAGGACATGGATGGAGTTGGCAATTCAAAAAAGCGTAACGGCAGGCATACAACAACCGGTTTGGGTCAGACAACCATCCACAGCTTCGGTCTGTTGGTCCCCCTCAGAGCGGTCTCTAAGCATTTAATCAGAATGTTTCCAGCATCATTAAAGAAGATTGGAGTTTTAAAGGTCTTTATATAATACAATTGTGGGTGCTTCATTTCCCCTGCTATCACATCAATGTATTCTTTTTTTTTTAATCAGCAGGAAGATAAGAAAAAATATAATTGAGCATATATTAATAAGGAATAATAAATCAGCATTACATTACTTGCTTTTTCAGCAAAGCCCTGAATAAAGAATATGAAGAATATGTTCTCACAAAAGGTGATTTTGACGAAAGAATTTTCTTGGGAGCAGACGCAGAAGAAGAAATTGGAACACCTCAAAAATGTTGTGCAACTACACCATGCGGAAATATAAGAGCTCATGCTGAATGTCATCTTCAACAACATTTTGAGGTAATGTGTTTTAAACAAATGCATCTGTTATAGTCTTAAAGAATATTAAAGAATAACTGGGATGGAATATCTTTAGCCTAGTCATTAATTATCTCTGACATGGCAAGCAGTTATAAAAATTTTGAAAAAAGGATCTTTCTATGGTGCTCTCACACCGCTGGATGGTTCATCTGTTTTTAGTGCAGATAAATGAATATTGCCAAATATGTGGAAAGTATGTTGAACTTACTGCTAAACTATTACGTAATTGATTTTCAGAAGTCAGGAACTGAATATGTAGGAGGTATATAGACTGAAAATGATTAAGGTTTATTTCCACCATGATGGATAGAGACTTGCCATATTAGCTGAAACCAATAATTTTACAGGTCATACATAATTCATTGTGCATATAATTGAAAGATTTGGAGGCGGGAGGGTTGTGTGAGGAACCGCAATATTATTCTTCACCTATTTCAGACTATCTGAAACTCAATAGATTTTGGCACAAAAGACCTGTCATAGGAAAGTCTGAAAATGAATCTTTTGTAATGCTGTAATGTGCCTCTGCACAATATCAATGATTTCTGAATTTCTGTTCGTAATTGTTGAAATTTATATAGTGGTGTTGGTCTACCCAGTTGGCCAAAACAATTTAAACAAATTTAATTTGACTTTCAGAAAAGATCCTTTGCACCATCAACCCCCTTAACTGGCAGGAATTATTTGAAAGAGAAGGAATCAGTAATTACACCAGTTGCTTCTGCAACACAGAGTGTGAGCCGATTACAAAGTATTGTAGCAGGGTTGAAAAATGCACCAAGTGAACAGCTTGTAGCTATTTTTGAGTAAGTTGTATTTCATTTGCTTTATGTTGCTCATATCTCTAACTTCTGTCTTTCATTTTTCTGATGATATCTTAGAATATTTGATATTTTATTTGATAATAAACAACTATGCTATGTTTCCTGAATTGTAACCTCAAATGATACCAGGGAAAATTAAGCACCTATTTGTTAAAATGATCATGGGAGACTTCTTGTTTGTAAAGTTTATTTTAGAAAATATTACATCACCTGTAATTAGTTTGAATGCATATTAATGTTTTGTTTTAAACAAGATGCTATTTGCTAATCATGTTTAAAGTAGGTCTTTTTTATATTCCACTATAGATCATGTATACGGAATCCTATAGAAAATATCCTGAAAAGAGTAAAAAAGATAGGTGATATTTTCCGTCAGAATTATACTCTCTCTGTCAATAATCAACTGGTATGCCATTTAGGTAAGAATATGAAAAAATTATATGTCGCAAAGCCAAAGCTATTAAAAGAATATTTCTCTCTCCGGTCTCAGAGATACACATTGAGTTAATTAACAGCTAATTAACTGCATAGAATGTAGGAAATTACATATTGTTGGTCCCTGTTTTGATGAACAATTACTACCATAAAAATACAAACTTTATTTCACAGATGACGCTGATTGTTCTCTATATTATAACTTTGAAAGAAGACTTAAAACATTCTGCTCAAGAATTTTTATATTCCTCTGAAGAGTCTGGAAATGAAATAGTTCCACTAAAATTGCTTATTCTCATGAAAATCCTTGTCTATAATTTTATCGAGAAAATTTGTTCCATTTTGCTAGTTTTATAGAAGTAAACAAAATAATGATTGATTTTCTAGAGTACAAACAGAACTAAAGACAGTTTTAGAATTTGGTGATCTCTAAATCTATTAAATAACATCAATTATATAATATTAAAGCATCCTGTCATGTATGAAAGCATCCTGTCGCATTGTATTATTGTGTGCTTTGGAAGTCTTACTATTTCAGACAGGAAGGTGGTGCAGAGAGTGGTGAAGATGGCAGAAAAGATTATTGGAAGTTCACTTCCTTCTATCCAGGATATAGCATATAAATGATGCTTGACCAGGGTCCACAGTATTGTCAGGGACGCTACACATCCTCTCCATGACCAGTTTTCTTTGTTACCTTCTGGGAGGAGACTTCACAATTTTTGAAACAGAACGATTAGTTTCTGTAATAGCTTTATATCATATAGTATCAACCTTGTTAACTCTCAAGACTCTCTTTTCCACTATGTGTATAGTATGTATTGTGAACAATATCTGTATGTATATTTGTCTGTCTGTCTGTCTATCTATCTATCTATCTATCTATCTATCTATCTATCTATCTATCTATCTATCTATCCATCCATCCATCCATCCATCCATCCATCCATCCATCCATCCATCCATCCATCCATCTATCTATCTATCTATCTATCTATCTATCTATCTATCTATCTATCTGCATATGTATATGCATATATGAGTATTATAGAATAATAACAAATTACTTACATAAGAAGTTATAACAAATCTGGCATATATTTATCCACAGGTTTTATGCTGGGTTTTTCTAACTATTATTAAATATCTCCTGCATTAACAGGTTTATATTCATTTACTCAAATATAAATACTATAAGAAGCGGAAATTGTTGCTTGATAATACTGCATACAATTTACTCTTTAAGATGTGCCTTTAATGCTTCCTTGATCAATATAAAGTCACATACTGTTTTATAGAAAAAATGCAGATAAACTGGACAAGCTTTTAATCTTTTTATTTATGTATTATTAATAATTAAACATCAGTATTTGACTTAATTTTTCAGATTTCGCTCTTCACCGATTAAAATTGGCAGAAATTTTGTATTATAAAAGTTTGGAAACTATAATGATACAAGAAAAGAGAAGGCTGCCTGGCAAAGACATGTCTGTAAGTTCAGAACTATGGAGAAATATAATAGAATATTTTTTTAAAAAATCAAACAGTTTCATAATTCGCTTCTTATTTGCTTTAATTGTTTTTTCATTCTAAAAATAGAATTTGGCTTAAATTATACAAGGTTCTTTGATGGAGCACATACTGAGAAGATCTCATAAGTAAGTTTTAGTGTTTCCGGTTAAAAGGTTTGAGAAGAACTGGAGACACTAACCTTGTCAATTTTTTGAGAAGCAACAATTCTAGTAGTTGAACCAAATATCAATATAAAGTAGCTTGAGCACATCAGTCTTCATTTATACTACTTTTTCTCCAGTTCATTTTGTCCTTTAGATCAGTGGTCCCCAATCTTTACAGCTTGTAGGCATGGCAAGGGGAGGTTGAGTGTGAGTGGGTGAATGTGCACACAGCTCCATTGTTGTGAGTGGCGGACATGGACCCTCTACTTGCACAAATTAAGTTTTGCATATGAGCGGTGGGTCCTTGTATTGCAAATGAAGCTCCCCTTGCATGAGCGGTGGGCACATGCACTCTCATGCCAAGCTCCACTCAGGCAAGCAAAGTGGAGGCATACATGATATTCTTCTGACTAAAATCGGAATTCTGATTTTTTTTCTTTTCTGAACATCATCATCATCATCATCATCATTATTATTATGCTTTTTTTGCAAAGTTGCCACTAGTCGGTGGAAAAAAGCCAGCCGGTTCTCTCCGCTTGCAAGCATGGGAAGCGCTGGAACTCCGCATTTTTAAGTGGTGGGGAGGAAGACCCGAACCGAGCCGAGCTGGTTCTGTGTTTGAGTTCTGTGTTTCCCTTGCAACTTGTAAGCATGGGGGTAATCGGAAGCAGAAAAATTCTTGCATGGTTTCCAAGGTGTCTCCTCTCCTGTTCCTCCCCCCTCTGTCCCCTCTCCCCCTAATTCCTACCCCCCCCACCTCTGACTCAATAAGCAGTGGTGTTAGTTTGGACTACCAGTAGCAGATTGCTGGCTGACTGCTCTTCTTTGCTCGCGCTGCTCTTTGCAAAAATAAAAAAACAAAATCCTGGAGCCCTCCGGGGTTTTTGCATTTGCAAGGTGCAAAGCGGCAGCGGCAGATCGCGCGTGCTGGAAAGGGCTTGACTATTCTGGTGAGAGAGGGAGAGAGATATCGTAAGAACGGCTCTTGCTTTTTTCACCAGCCCCGGGCACTGGGGGGCTTGCAAGGGAGAGAGTGACTTCTGCCTCCCGCTGTTATCATCATCTTCTTTTGGGTGGGTGGAAGAAGGAAGTTGTGTTTCTCAAGGCATGCAAAAAAAAGAAAGAAAAAAATAAAAATAAAATGCATGGCCGAATTGTTGGGAGGGAGTCGAGCTAGAGAAGTAGCCGATTCCCATGGTGGCAAATCATCCCTGCGGCGGGTGGGCGGGCGGGCTGGCTGGCTTGGCAAGCGGATGAGCCGAACAGCGGCTTGGCTACTTACCTTGTGAGGTAGGGGAAGACGGGAGAAGGGAAGAAGACGGGGGGTGGCATGGGACACGGGGAGAGGTTTCCCGGGGATACGGAGGTGTGGAAAGAGCCAGACGGCTGTAGCTCCCTCCGGAGAGCGAAAGCAATGTTCATTTACCGGAAAATTCCCCTGCGGAAGTCGCGCGGAGGGGAAAAAAGAAAGAGCTTGGAGCGGTGACTGGAACTGGAGCTCCCTTGATTAACAATTCTGAATTTTTTTCCCTTTCTTTTTTTACTCCCTTCCTGCTGTTGATAATTAGGATCCGGTGCCTCCAGGGTCCTGTCGGTGGTGTGGCGGGGGCGTGATTAGATTTGGGGAGGAGGGCGAGGTCAGAAGGAAAAGACACCCCTGGCTACTTTTCAGATTTTTTTCTCAGAGGGGAATATCATGCCTGGGAGGGGATTTGTGCTTGTGTGCAAAGCTCCACTCACATGAGTGGAACTTCATGCATGCACATTTGCCTGTTGCTCACACAAGTGCAGGTATGCAGCTTCAAGCATGCTTGCCTATCACTTGTGTAACATGGTTTCAAACAGGCTAGGGACTGGTAGTGGGATGTGGCCTGGGGGATTGGAGACTCCTGTTTTGTGTCATGTGATCAAAATTTGAGTGCTTGACAACTTGACATGTATTTATGACAGTTGCACTGTCCATGGGTTATTTGTAATATCTCTAGCTCTATCTTCTAGCAAGCAAAGTCAATGGGGGAAGCCAGATTCACACAACAACTGCATGATATACTTAACAACTGCAGTGATTTGCTTAACAACCGTGGCAAAAAAGATATAATGCCCCTGTCGGAGTCTGAATCCGAGGAGGAAGACGAACAGCTGACAGGGAGTGGGAGTGTGGCTCTGGTGGCTGTGGAGGAAGCTGGAAAAGGGCAAAATCCAGCTGGGCAGAGCAGTGGAAACTTAGAACAAGGGAAAGGGAGTTAAGAGGAAGACCCAGGCCCACTCCCTCTTCATCCTAGGGCACGCAGGGAGGAACAGAGAAGAGAGCAACATGGGTTGTATGGCTTACGGGGGAGGAAAGGGCCCTGATTACCTTCATTAGACACACCTGGGAAGAGAGTTTAAAAGAGATGCATTCTGAGTGCGGCGTCTTCTGGGAACAAACGAGTTTATCTTGTGTTGACTTTGGTTATCTGCGTTCCTGGCATCCTCTCAACCATGTTGAATTACTGCTGTCTGGAATTCCTTCTCTTGTCCTGCCGGACTAATTACCTCATCTTGCCTTGATTGGAGTTATGGTTACAATTTTTATTGACCACATTTTGGACTTGATTCTCTGCAGCCAAAGGCTGGGAGAGTTTTTCTCCAGTCCAGAAGGTAACCAGGACATTGGGGGCAAAGTTGGAGCTAATAAAGGGATTCCTACTGATTATCTGATTGTGTTGCCTTTGTGCCATGCTCCAAGTCATCACAAAAAGTCATAAAATGGGGCACAACTCATTTAACAACTTGCTTAACAATGGAAATTTTGGGCTCAATTGTGGTCATAAGTTGAGGACTACCTCATTCTATATGAAGGCTCCATGGTCTGTCAAAAATGTCCCATTTTGGTACTTCTCACATCTTCTGATATTTTTCACAGATTATTGTTACTTCATTCAATTCACATGTGAATTATCTTATTTTGGAAACGATATTTTATTGTGAAAAATGTTCTTCAAAGCTATGATTCTCCAGAATCTACATGAACTGAAATATTCCTGAATAAATCTGTTTGGATGGGTTTCACAAAGAAATTTCTTCCACAAAGAAATAAATAACATTGGGCTAAAGTTCTGTTATTTCTCACAAATCTTAAAGGATTCCAAAATACCTCTTTTGGACGTTGTATTAGTAGCAGGGCCATTGTACTTAATGTCCTTTAAATGTTTGCTTTCTGGTGAATAATTCAAACAGCAGGTACCCTGTTTTATTAAATTTGGGGAGGGTGATGGAAAACTAGATTGCAATTCAAAGTTCAAAATAATAACTATCATACCATTGAGTTAAAAATTTATATATTAAAGGGATTTTTTAAATTCAGTGATCTTGTGATCTTATACGAGGATAGTGAACTAATGGGTGCGAAAAATGAATTTTGTTCTGTAATAATGATTTGATTATTTTGCAAAAGAAGAAAATAAAACTGATTTCTCAAATTACCCTGTTTCTCCAACAATATGGCCTCTGCCAATAGGAAGGCCCATCATGATTTCTAGGCATGAGGTGAAATTAAGCCCTGGCCCCAAAATTTAGGCCTATTTAAACCATGAATTTCTCCGCCATTTCTCACATCGTTCGTTAGAACTACATGAGGTGAAGAGAAATGGGGGGGAAGGGCGGGGGGGTGAGGAGAAAACTTACCTTTAGGAGTGCCCTGCAGGTAGCCTAGGCTAGAATACCCCGATAGTTAATAGAAGTTCCCCGAAGGCAGAGTCCCCAGCCGCTTCAGGGTGTGGCATGGCTGCCCGTGTCCCCTCGCCTTTAGGCAGTCTCTTTCGGGCGATGGAAGCTCCCCAAGTGCAGTCACCAGCCACTTTGATTGGCCGGTAGAAGCGGCCTCGGGGGGGGGCAAGCGCGCACACGCACTCTCCTCGCCACGAGGCTGCTTCTATTGGCTGATGAAAGCTCCCTGAAGGCAGTCCCCAGCTGCTTCGGGGCGTGGCATGGCTGCTCATGTCCCCTCGCCTTTAGGCAGTCTCTTTTGGGCGATGGAAGCTCCCCAAGTGCAGTCACCAGCCACTTCGATCGGCCGATAGTGGCTGGGGACTCTGCCTTCAAGGGAGCTTTTGTCAGCCGATAGATGTGGCCTTGCGGCGAGGGGAGTGTGTGTGTGCGCTCGCCCCGAGGCCGCTTCTACTGGCCGATCGAAGTGGCCGATGACTGCACTTGGAGATCTTCCATCGCCCGAAAGAAACTGCCTAAAGGCGAGGGGACACGGGCAGCCACGCCTCGCCCCGAAGCAGCTGGGGACTCTGCCTTCAGGGAGCTTTTGTCGGCCAATAGAAGCAGCCTTGCGGCGAGGTACGTGCGTACGGGCCGCTCTAGGTGGGGGAGGAAATTAAGTCACCCCCCAAAAGGCGGCCTAGCTGTTTTTTCAGAGGTCAAAAAAAATAAGGCCCAGCCTTATTTTGTGAGAAACACGGTAGCAATATTCTATCAACATGTTTCTAAGAAATTGATGTTTTGATATTCTATTAATCATTATTCAACAAATGAGTAAATGGCACCTATTGTTCTTTGCTTATTGTACCAATGCTTAACTTTGGCTGCTTCACTGCAGTATAAATAAGTATTGTGATGAGTTGTAATATTGGAGCTCCTCATGCTCAGAAAATTGAGTATCATGCTTACTTTATGATGTTAGTAATTTCCATAAAATCTAACTTCAGATAATTCCAAATAATCCATTTGGTATTCCAAATATTTTTAAAATTTTAAAAAGAAACAGAAATAATTTTTGTATGATTATGGGTTTCAAATATTTTCTTCTTCTTTCTAGACCATTTTAGAACAAGATATTTTCCATTGCTCTTTGCTTGCATGTTGTTTTGAAATAGTGCTGTTTGCATATGGTTCACCAAGAACTTTTCCCTGGATCATTGATATTCTTAATGTCAAGCCATTCTATTTCTATAAGGTAAGCACAGGAAAAGCTTAAGATATGCAAGAAAGTGTTTTATATATGGTCTTTTAAAAACTATTCTGAGGAAAATAAATATTTTAAACAATCATTTGCTGTGAAAAATCACAAATGCTTAAATTTGTAAAATGAAATGCACGTGAAGTATTTTGTGCTCCTACATTGGGGTAGATAAAATTTGGATTTGTATTATGTATGCATGTGACTAAATTACTTTTTGCACTTAAGGTGATTGAAGTATTGATTCGTTCGGAAGAAGGACTCTCAAGAGATATGGTAAAACACCTCAACAGCATTGAGGAACAGATACTTGAAAATCTAGCCTGGAGAGAAAACTCTGTACTTTGGGATGCCCTTCAAGCCTCAAAAGATGAGGTTCCACGCTGTGAAGAAGTATGCTGTTTGGCAAATAAGTCATATTTAATACTGAAAAATTATTTTAATACATAATCATTTTCATTTGAAACGCTGGAAATACTGTCTGACTAAAACATGTGAAGGCTCAATTCTTTGTATTAAAAACATGAGTTATAACAAAATTGTAAAACAATATGAATTTTTTTACCTTTTGAACTTGTTACCTTTTCTTCTACAGGTAATATTTCCAAGTAATTTTGAAACAGGAAATGGAGGAAAAGGATTAGGATATCTTCCTATGATGCCAGCATCTCCTCTCATGCACCCCAGAGTAAAAGAGGTTCGGACAAATCACGAGGGCAGTCATAGGCGAGGTAAGTTGAATTATTTTATATCTAAAAGAACATCTGCTTAGACATACAGTGATAAAATTAAATTAATTAAAATCCAGACAAAACATAATTCAATTTTTACTTTCTGAAAACTATACAACTAAAGTTTTTTTTACCTCAATGTTGTTAGTGCTGTAATATTTCTACATTTAAATATTGGTTGTAGAAAACATCCAAAGAAAATCAGGAAAGGATATGAGCTTGGAAATAAGAAAACTAGACTATGAAAAGAGAACTGGTTATTTTGTAACTAAGCTTGTTTGAATTGTCATTTCCATCCAGTTCTTCACCATGACATACCAAGGCTATCCACCTGTGTACAGGCAAATACTTCAAATACTGTTGAAGACAGAGAGGAGGCTAGCTGCAAGTATGAATGTGGGCCAGTGCTGCTGATGCATCAATAATCTATTTTAGTGCAATAGTGACAGGGAAAACATTATACCTTTAAGTCAGCTTTGATTGCTGGCAACTGCCCCCTGCAGGTTTACAGTATTTGGCAGCATTTTTCAGAAGTCACTTACTAGTTCCTTCTTCCTAGGGCTGAGAGAAGAGACTGCATTAAGGTTTGTGAGGCTAGAACTCAATTTCCTAGTTTCTAGTCTGATATCTTAACCATTAAACCAAACTGTCTTTCAGTGACCTCTCAAATATGCCAGGTATGCTTCTGTACATGTATCAATCCACTATGGGCCTCTCTTGCCCAGTCCTTGCAAGAAACTCAGATTTTAAAAAAAAAACAATTTTATTGATTTTCTACAAACAAACAAAACAAACAAGACATAAAAACATCTTATGTACATACAGTGTGTCGGTTGGTTCATCAGTTTTGTGCATTCATTTCATAGTCTCAATTACAGTTATATTACATAACAACTCATATTGTCAATCCAAACTTATATATCCTAATATTGCTATTAAAAAATCATTTGACTATACTTTTAATCATTCATGCTTTATGAGATAACAATACTTTAAACAGTTTATTCTATAACAAATCATATGATCATACCAGATCTGTCCTACAAACCCTTTATAGATATAATGTCAAATAACAAAAGAAAAAATAAAGATATTCCTTGCTGTCTAACATTCTAAATATTCTATTATTGTATTTTGTCATCTAACCATTGATAGAAAAGACCCCAAATTTCATAAAATTGTTTATCCTCTTGCTCTCTAATTTCAAATGTCAATCTACTCATCTCAGCACATTCCAATATTTTCTTAATAATTTCTTCCTGCGATGGTATTTTCTCGTTCTTCCAATTTTTAGCAAATACAATCCTAGCCGCTGTTAATACATTTACAATTAAATATTTCAAGTCTTTATTGTATGTATCTGGTAAGATTCCCAATAAAAAGAACTCTGGTTTCAAATCTATATGTTTCTTTATCATTTTTTCCAACCACATGCGAATTTTAGTCCAATATTTTCCAGTGTCCTCACAAGTCCACCACATATGGTAATATGAGCCAGGCATCTGATGACATTTCCAGCATTTTTCAGATTTATTCTTGAACATTCTTGCTATTCTCGTCGGAGGAAAGTGCCACCTCTAAAACATCTTATACAAATTTTCTTTATATGCTGTTGACATTGTCATTTTATAATTTTGAGACCACAATTTTTGCCATTTCTCTAGATCAATCCCATATCCAAAATTCTTCCCCCAAACAATCATAGTTTCTTTAATTTGTTCTTCCTCTAATTTAATTCCCAGTAAATAACCATATACTTTTTTAATCACCTTCTCATCAGTACCCGTCAAGATCTTATCTAGATCTGTCTGTTTATTATAAAATCCCTCTGTTTTAGAATCTTCATCATACCTTGAATGTATTTGCGCATATGAAAACCAATTCATCTTTATACCTTGTTCCTCTAAGTTTTGGATCGATTTAAGTTCACCCTTTTCATCCAATAGTTCCCTGTATCTAACTGTTTGTTCCTTCTTATAAATTATAGGATAGGAAAATGCTTCAATAGTCGATAACCAAACTGGAATTTTCAAATAACATTGTCTTTTTATCTTCTCCCAGTTTAACCACAAAGACTCCCGTATATAATGTCTTCTAAAATAACCCTGTGTTTTAGTTCCCTTATACCATAAAAAAGCATGCCAGCCCAACAGCAAATCATGCCCTTCTAATGTCAACAATCTATGCTTTCTTAATGTTATCCATTCCTTGACCCACATCAGATTTGCAGCTTGGTAGTACAATTCCCAATTGGGCAGGCCAAAACCTCCTCTAATTTTAGCGTCTTGCAAAAGCTTTAGCTTTATTCTTGCTTTCTTACCTTGTCATATATACTTCAGCATAATTTTATTTAAATCTTCAAAATAGTCTTTTCCAAGCCTAATTGGTATTGTTTGAAACAGAAATAAAATTCTGGGTAAAATATTCATCTTGATTGTTGAAATTCTCCCTATTAATGACAATTGCAAGTTTTCCCATTTCTTCAAATCTAAAGCTATCTGTTGTTTAAGTTTAATATAATTATTCTCTTTTAATGTGCTACATCTTGTGTCAAGTGTATCCCCAGATACTTGACCTTATTCGTAACTTGGATTTTCAACAGGTCTGCCAGTTCTTCTCTCTGTCTCAGTAGCATATTCTTTGTCAAAATCTTCGTTTTGTCTTTATTTATTTTCAAACCAGCCACCTCACTTTGGAGCTGTTTCTAACCGATCTTCCAAAATAAAGGCTAAGTCATCAGCAAAGGCTTGCAGTTTAAATTCTTCCTTTTTAATTTTCATTCCTTTTATGCTTTTATCATCTCTAATATATCTATTCAACACTTCCAAAGTCAATACAAATAGCAAAGGAGATAGGGGACATCCTTGTCTTGTGCCTTTTCTTATATTAATAGAGTCTGTAAGTTCTCCCTCCATCATTACCTTTGTTTGTCTGTTTATTGTATATGGCTTCTATTGCTTGGATAAATTTTCTGGCAAAACCCATCTGTTCCAATAGTAATAACATAAATCTCCAGTTCACATTGTCAAATGCCTTTTGAGCATCTAGGAATATCAAAGCCATTTGCTTTTCAGGGTGTGCCTCATAATATTCCAAAGTATCCAGAATTACTCTCATATTGTCTCTAATTTGTCTCTTTGGCAGAAATCCATTTTGATCTGGGTGAATGAAATTATTTAAGTATTTTTTAAGTCTTTCTGCTAAAATTGAAGCAAAGATTTTATAGTCTGCATTTAATAAAGAAATAGGTCTATAGTTCTTAATTTGCAGTGGATCAGCCTCTTCCTTTGGAATAAGTGTAATATAAGCCTCTGACCATGTTTTGGGTGTCATCTTCTTTGACATGGCTTCATTCATAACTTCTAGCAATGGAATGCTCAATGATTCTTGTAATGTTTTATAAAATTCTGCCGGAAGCCCATCTGGACCTGGAGCTTTCCCATTATTTTGTTTCTTAAGTGCTTCAGTCAATTCCGTCATTGTTATGTTGCTTTCTAATATTTCTTCAGTCTCTTTAGATATCTTCGGTAGATTAGCATTCTCTAGATACTGTTTGACTTTTCCCTCATCAATATTCTCTTGTTTATATAGTTGCCCATAGAAGTCTCGAATAATTTCCTTTTTCTCCTTATTACCATAACAAACTTGGCCTTGGTCATCTATTAACTTCAATATTTTTCTTGATTCTTTCTCCTTTCTCAATTTATATGCTAGCCATCTACCTGGTTTATTTGCATCTTCAAAATAATTCTGTTTAGCATTTCTAATTTTCTGTGCCAATTCTTCTTTCTCTATTAATTCCATTTTATGTTTAGTTATATCCAACTTTAATTTAATATCTTTTTTCTGTGGTGTTTTCTGTAATTCTTTTTCAGGTCTTTTATACTCATCTTCCAAGGCCTTAGTGGCTTACCTTTTCCTAATATTCTTTTTTCTTATATATTCTATTATCAAACCTCTAGCATATGCCTTCATTGTATCCCAAACATTCTGTGTTGAAGTATCTTCTTTTTTATTTTCTCTAAAAAAGAAAGCCAATTCTTTCTCCATCCATTGTGTTAAAATCTTTTTCCTTTAAAATAGTATTGTTTAATGTCCATCTCGATCTTTTTTTTTTTTGTCCCTTCCATTTAATTGTCATTCGGCTATGATCTGCCCAAGTACTTATTTCAATATTTGTTTCTTGAATATTAGATATTAATTCTATTGAGATCCAAATCATATCCAATCTGGATCATGATAAATGTCTATTTGAATAGAAAGTGTATTGTTTAGTTTTAACATTTCTTTCTCTCCAAATATCTTTTAAGGTTAATTCGTCATTTTAAAAAAGGATTTAGGGAGAGTCTTTCTATTTTGCTTTGTTGTTGTTGCTATATAGTCCAGTTTATTGTCCACAATTCCATTGAAGTCTCCCATCATAATTATATTAACATAGTCCAGTCCAGTTATTTTCATGTGTAATTTTTTATAAAATTCTTCTTGTTTATCATTCGGAGCATAAATTGCAATCAAAAGTACTTTTATATTGTTGTCCATATTTCCACCATTAATACTCTTCCGTCTTCATCAGTATAAATCAATTTTGCTGGAATGGCTTCTTTAATGTATAGAACCACTCCTCTTTTCTTACATTGAGTCAAATAAATAAATATTTTTCCTAATTTTGGCTGTACTAACAATTGTTCATGTTGTTTTTTTAATATGTATTTCTTGTAGGCAAATTATATCAAATTTTAATTTCTCTAATTTATGAAAGGTTTTCCTTCTTTTAACAGCTGAATTGAGTCCATTTATATTCATTGTTATCAAATTTTTTTCTTCCATGATTATGCTTTATATTCTTCCATGATTATGCTTTATATTTAGGTCTAACAGCTCTCGTGGATCTTACTTCACGCTGTTCTTTACTATCCACCTGTCCACCTACTGCGCCTTCTTTTTCAGTCTCCAGTTGTTCCTCTTGAAACTCAATTAATGAGACCCCTTTATCTGCCTCTTCTTCCAAAAAAATCTGCATGAAAAAGTTCTGCTTTCTCAATTGAGTCAATTCTATGTCTCTGTTCTTGCCACATAAACATTAATCCCTCTGGAATCAGCCATCTATAATTCACTTCCTTTTTCAATAACATTTTAGTCAGGAATCGATATTCTCTTCTCATCTCTCTCACTCTTCTGGGTATTTGTTTTTAAACCACAATCTCTTTGCCTTTGTATTTCAACGTCTTCTCTCTTGCAACTTGTAATATTTGTGTTTTAATGGATTTTTTTGTAAATCTAATATGGACTTCCCTTGGTAAGTTATTTCTCATCGCGTATCTTGTATAAACTCGGTATACCTCGTCTACTCCATCCATCATCTTTTCCTCTGTAATTTCCAAAGCATCCGCCAACAATTCTATCGTTATCGCAGCCAAATTTTGTCCTTTTTCTTCTATATTTTGAAATCTGAGATAGAATTCTGACCTCTCCATCTCCCACCTCAACATCCCACTTTTATCTTGTTCAACCACTGTTAATCTGCTGTCAATATTTCCAATCTTCCCCTCTCTTTGTTTACCTTCTTCCTTGATTTTTTTGGAATCTCTCATCATACTTCACCATCATTTGTTGAATATTTTCTACTTTTTCATCAGTCTTCTCTGTTCTTTGTTCATTAGTATCTGTTTTTATCTTGAGATCTTGGATTCCTTGCATAATCATCTGTAAAGTCACTTGTTCTTTGTATTGCTTCAATATTGTCTGAATTAAACGTTGTCCTCCAGCTGGTGGGGAGGCAGAGGTAGAGGTAGAAACACCAGAAGATATGGGTTTCCTGTTCATTTTAGACGCTTCAGGATCTTCAAATTCTTTTTAGCTTTTAATCCAACTGATAGAATAGCCAATTATAATCCAAAATGGAAAAATCCAATAGTAAAAAGCCCAATGGCAAAAAAGAAGAAGGAGAAAGAGAAGAAGAAAAATCTTCAGGTTCTTCTAGAATCCAATTATAAAGTAGTCCACAATAAAAAATGAAAAATAAAAAGAAGAAAAAAGCCCAATAATAATAATAATAATTAAAAAGAAAAAGAACAAAAATAAGGAAAGAAATAAAAAATTCCTTCAGGTTCTTCACACCTTAATCCAATTGGGAAATCTCAATAATAAAAAGAAAAAGGCAGAATGGTCCAAAAACATGGATGGAAAAAGCAAAAAATCCCAGTAAAAAGAAGGAGAAGAAAAGAAAAATAAAGAAAAAATTCTGAGGCTTTCCCTTTAAAATAAAAAGCAAAAATAAGAATAATACTAAAATTAAAATTTACAGAGAGGCTGGTAAGGAGGGGTACCGCAACTAAGAAAAAACAAAACAAAAAACACTGCACTTTGTTTTGTTGTCCAAGGCTCTTATTATGACTCTCTTCTCCACAAGCTTCAAAGCCAAGCCTCAAGTGTTGAAATGTTGATAAGAGTCCAGGAAAGCACCTGTAATAATATTCTGCTGCGCTCTTCCCTCTATCTTATCAAATTGAAATGTCCTTGAGAAGGAGTCTTTTCACAGTTCTCTCCAATTCAAATAAAATATTTTCAAGCCTCTAGTTGGCAGTGTTACAAAGTTTCTTAATGCACTTCTTCCCCCCCCCGCCCAGCCAGAAAAACTTAGTTTGAGTTAAGAAAAAAGAAAAAGTATTTACATATATATATATATAAAAAGAGAAAGCAGCCAAAGAGAGCCTCTATCCTAAAAGAAAATTAAAAAATCAAAAAGGAACATAAGAATATATATAAGAGAAAATTCAGTCTGGTTAACTACAAAATCGCGCTAAAGTCCCCCCCCAAAAAAAGTAAGAGAAAAAAAAAATCCAAGCCTCAATTTGACGTCCCTTTAAAATATGCCGCTCACACAGTTTTGTCAAATAAAACCTCACAGGTTTCTTCTCATACTCAAAATCTCAGCGAGTTAACAAAAAAAATTTTTTTCTCACCCAGCCGACACACTTTCACTTTCAGCCTCTTCCTTTCCGGAGCTGTCCCGGCTTCAGCAGCTATAGAGGCTGCCTCTCCGCCTCCAGCAAAAGGACTTCTCCCGGATCAACCAGGGGCTTTGCGATGTCCCTGGGGTCCACGGAGTGTGCCCTTCACAATCACCATCTCTACGGGACGGTTTAGGTCCGTTGGGACCGACCAGGGGCGAAAATATCAGCTGCGATCTCGGAGCGCCGAGATTGCAGCTGTATTGCCGAGACGAAGCTCCGCCTTCCCCAGGAACTCAGATTTTTTAAAGCATCAAATCTATACCAATTATACTTTCACAGACCCCAACAAATTCATACTCAAGATTAAAGGTGCCTTCACATGCTATTCTTCTAATATGATTATAGACCATGATTTGTTAGCAGTGCCTCTCTAGATGGGGCAGACTTGTCTTAAAATAATTAATGGCCACAATGTGATATCAGGACTTAGTATAAGGACAAAGTAATATCTGAACATTTCAACTTCTCAAGACATTCTATGGCAAACCTTAAAGAGAGTGTTTTGGAAAAAATGATACTTTAATAAACACAATTGAGGAGATGGTTGGACCCACATACATAAAGTTTCAAGCAATCTCAGAAAGTCTCCACAAACACAATTGATTTTAACATGTTACAACTGTTAATTGATAAGATACTTGTAATCTTCTCATGTAGCCTGCATCAATACCGTGTTTCTCACATAATAAGGCCGGGCCTTATTTTTTTTTGACCCCCGAAGAAATGGCTAGGCCATCTTTTCGGGGGTGACTTAATTCCCCCCCCCTTGCATCCTCGGGTGGGCGGGCGGCGACAGCTTGGATGTTCGGGAGACCTTCTGCCATCGTTGCTTTCCCTTCTCCCTTGCTGCCGCGGCGTTAGAACAACGCCGCAGCATTTGGCGCAACCATGTGCAGCCAATCAGGGCTCCTCCCTGCAACCAGAGCCCTGAGGAGACATTGGCTTCAGGCGCTCCTGTTGCTGCCTTCCCTTTGCCTTCGAAGGTAAAGCGAATTATTTTAAAAACCTCCGCTCATCCCACCAGGGCCGCGCTGGAACCGTGTGGGCTGGGCAGAGCCAGGAAAGCGAGCCGCGGGTGTTTCCTGGCTCTGCCCAGCCTGCACGGCTCTGGCGCGGCCCTTGCGGGATGAGCAGAGGACCCGGCGGGGAGGTGCTCTCTGCCTTGATGAGAGCTCTGCCGCCAGGAAGGAGGGCCTGCCTGCCAGCTCACCAAGGCAGAGAGTGCCTCCCCACCGGACCCTCCGCTCATCACGCCAGGGCTGCACCGGAACTGTGCGGGCTGGGCAGAACCAGGAAAGCGAGCCGCGGGTGTTTCCTGGCTCTCCCCAGCCCACAGGGCTCTGGCGCGGCTCTGGTGGGATGAGCGGAGGACCCGGCGGGGAGGTGCTCTCTGCCACCGGGAAGGAGGGCTCGCCTGTCAGCTGCGCTGGGCGCCCCAGGCAGAGCACGAAGAGCTTCGCCTGGGGCACCCAGTGCAGCTGACAGGCAGGCCCTCCTTCCCGGCAGCAGAGCTCTCACCAAGGCAGCGAGCGCCTCCCTGCCAGGCTCTCCGCTCATCCCACCAGGGCCACGCCGGAGCCATGCGGGCTGGGCAGAGCCAGGAAATACCCGTGGCTTGCTTTCCCAGCTCTGCCCAGCCTGCACGGCTCCAACATGGCCCTGGTGAGATGAGCGGAGGTTTTTAAAATAATTTGCTTTACCTTCGAAGGCAAAGGGAAGGCGGTGACAGGAGCGCCTGAAGCCAAGTGTCTCCTCAGGGCTCTGGTTGCAGGGAGGAGCCCTGACTGGCCACACGTGGCTTTGCCAAATGCTGCGACGTTGCTCTAATACCGCGGCAGCAATGGAGAAGGGAAAGCAACAGTGTGAAGTGCCCCACCAATGCAGGCAGCACCATATTCGGGCATGCAACAAAGTACTTCCTAATGGCAAGCCTCCCTGCCATTCCCCCCCCCCATTTTGCATGTTTAATATGGGCCTTAATTTGGGGGTAGGGGCTTAATTTGATTTTATGCCAATAAATCATGCTGAGGTTTCCTATTGGTAGAGGCCGTATTGTTGGAGAAACACGGTATAACCCTGCAGATCCCTCCTCCCATCCCATATTAAATCCTAGATCAATCTAGTTCCGTGATGGGGAACCTATGGCACCTGTGCCATAGATGGCATGCAGAGCCATTTGTGCTGGCACGTGAGCTGCAGGCAAACTTACCTCACTGGGCATGCGCATGCCTCACAGCTGATTTTTGGCTGGTTTAAGGCCTTTTTTGGCCTCCCAAAGGCTTGAGGAAGGCTTCTACAGGCTTCTGCACGCTTTGCAGGCCGAAAACTGGCCCCGTTTTGTCACTTCCGGTATTTTTGGAAAAACAGGAAGTGATGAAAAGGGGCTGTTTTTTGGACTGCAAAGCCTGCAGAAGCCTTCCTCAAGCCTTTGGGAGGCCAAAAATCAGTTGTGAGGCACAATGCAGATAAGAGGGTGGCAGGGATGGGTGGGTGAGGATTACATGTGCATGCATAGGGGGCCTGAGGGCGTGCGCATTGCCTTCTGGGTGCTGGCATGCGACTGCAAGTGTGCGCACAATTTTTGGCACAGGAGCCCAAAAAGATTAGCCACCACTGGCCTAGTTACTCTATGATCTGATGAAATAAGATGCATCTCATGAAAGCTTATCCCTTTCAGTAACATGTGTTTGAGAAAGTGTAACCAAATTGAAATGACAATAATTGGTATCAAGAAATGGATTCTAAAGCAATATGAAAGAAGGCTGAGTGATAGTCATGATTTTCACTGTCCCTTGGGGAGAGGAATTCTAAATGAGTGAATTGTCAAAGAACAGATCCTTCAGATAATGTTGTCTCTTTACTCCTTATTTTACACAAACTGAGTATGCTATATTTTCTAGTAAATTCCTTGGTTTGTAGAGAACTGAAAAATTCAGTTAGATATAAATGTGACAACTTATATAAACTTAAAAAATATTCCAGTGGAATATAGTATTATAATTTATTTTAAAATGAAAACTAATTTTATTATTATAAAACTATAGAAGTATTATTTGGCCTTCAGTATTCCACTTTTGAACACTGTTTAGTTTGTATAGTTCCAAACACAAAATATTTTTGTTCCTCTGATTTACTGCATTTTGAAGTAATGCTTTTCTCTTTTATTTTAGATTTGCAGCTATTGTCTCCAATCTCCATTCATGATCGTTACAATTCTCCTATGGCAGGGAGTGCTAAAAGAAGGCTTTTTGGAGATGAAAGCCCTCCCACAAAACCTGTAGAAAAAAAATATGCTGAAGCAATGAAGCTGACAACAGACAAGCATATGCCTGTTTCACCTGATGAAATTGCTCTAAGTATGGCACAAACTGCAGTAACAAGACAAAAAGTAACAATCCCATTACACGGTAGGTATGAAATAATACAGTTTTTGTTAGAATTTTTAATGGCAAAGGGTAATGGTAGTGAACATTTTTGGACTATTTTTGAAATAATTGTCTTAAACAACTGACGGGTATGAAAAAAGAGCAAAATGTTGTTCAATTTAGTGTTACATTATTTTACCAGCAGGGGGGGGAAAGCTACTTAATAGCATTTTGTGTATTTGGTATCCAAATAATTTAGCTTCTTATCACTGGGCAGTCCCTGATGAAAGTGTGGAAATAAAATATGAGTTCACTTGGATAGCAAAAAGTCTTTAGTTACTTCTAGATATAATCTTTGTAGAAATGCATTGCTTTGGAGGCATCCATGGGGAAATATTTCAGGGCTGGCCAATTTTTTTGACTCCATTTTATGCTGTATCATAAGAATAGCTAGAGACAAATACACATTAATGTAAATACAAAATGCAGTGTTTATTGAGGCAACAATGAAGAACTTCAGTAAGCCCATGAATCACTATTCCTAAATTACATTAATCTGTTGAAAAAAATTAAGGTTGTATTAAGATGTAGAGTCTTCTGTATTGACTTAATATGCATTTTCAGAATGTTTATTCTAGCCTAAGAAAGGATATTACAACAGGTCAATAACTTTTGTGTGTATCTTAGGTAATACAAATGAGTCAGGAACGATCACATTAATACCTATTGCAGTCAATATATCTGAAGATTCTAAAGTGGACAGCTATGGACAAGTCCCACTGAGTGCTGATGCTTTAATGACTGTTTGTCCAAGTCAGCCTTCTCCAAGTGAACCCTTTCATTCAACAGGAAACAAGCCAAAGAAAACTGGATCTCTAGCACTTTTTTTCAGAAAGGTAGAATGTATTTGTAAATATGTTTTGTATTAAAATAATATTCCACCATGACCACTAGCAGAAATCTTTTGTAAAAATAATCTAAACATATTAAAATCAGTAAAAGCTATATAAAAATAGAGTTACTAAAAACCACAACACACATTGAGAGCTAACATGAAATAAAGACTATTCTGCTTATAATAATCTCCAGAAAATAAAAATGTTTGTGATAATTCAGTTTTTTTTATAATCACAATGAGATGAACTCAGATATGAATCCACAGTAGAATATAACTTGTCAAAAAGAACAAAGAATTGTAAAATAAAAATGGAAAGGTACTTTTGTGCAGATCTTACATATTGATGTTAGAAACGTATAAACCAAAACAGGGAATTTAAGTGCATGTCTGGATTCAAACTCTTTAAGAAAAAGAAAATACACACAGTACCAATGTATTGCACCAATAGTATAACAATTTAAAGGCCAGAAATATATGACCTGCAGAAGAGTTATGGATGGAAACCTAAACTATTTTTGTATTTCGAGTATTTCTCTGGTTAAAATTCTCAAAGTGATGTTGAAATTAGAATAAGAGAGATATCCAACTAGTATACAAGATAGTTCCAAAACTTTTCATAAAAGCGATAAAGAGGTTAACTTTCTAAAAACTCTTTAAAAACTGTAGTAATAGAGTTGCTTGTGAAATCAATTTAGGATTAATTCTAAGTGGCACTCATTCGATCTGGATTAGATTAAATCGACTACAGTGCATTCAGATTTAACATACATAACTGAAAATGCTGAGGAAGTCAAACATATGGTAGGTCCATTGAACTTTAGAATAGGAAACTTCAAATTAGAAGGGTATGAAGGAGAAACAGAATCAATATTCCAGAACATTTGAGACTTATTTAAAACAATAATCATAGACCTTCATTAGCAAATAAATTTCAAGTCAGGAAACATACAGTATAACAAAATAACAGAGTTGGAAGGGACATTGGAGGTCTTCTAGTTCAAAACCCTTCTTAAGCAAAACCCATAACATTTCAGACAAATGATTGTCCAATCTCTTAAAAACCTCCAGTATTGGAGCATTCACAACTTCTGAAAGCAAATCTTTTCACTGATTAATTGTTCTAATTTATCAATATCACTGTTCAGTGATATTTAATATCACTGATGATGACATGATTAATAAGCAAAAGCAAGAAAGTTATTAATAATGACCTCAGAAAATAGAAGGCAAAAAAAGAATAGTCTTACATCCTCAAAGAGTAGAAAAAATGAAAATGGTAAGGGAACAAAAAGCAAACACCTGTATGCACAGAGATCTGCTTGGCTAATACCTTTTCTGGCTTAATTGATAAATATGGAAGAAAAAAATTGATGAAAAAAACACATCATTTGATAAGACCTAGTAGTCATGCCATATTTCTCTGGTATCTTTAGGAGTAATCTGATAGTTTCTATTTATATAGAGTTTCTAAAAGCTTGATAGAATTCCTACGTAAAGGCTCCTCAGTTTTAGTTTTCAAGATAAAAAAAGATTACTATTTCCGCATTTGTGTAGCTTGTGTAGCAAAACTTGCCTTTATCTTATTTATTCAATAAAAAGACATGGATAAAGGAGGCTACTTGTCTAGGTGCTTTGCCATGTTATACATCATCAATCAGTCATTTGAGTGTACCTGGCCAATATTTCAAGAAAAGTACAAATACCAGCATAGTGATTAGTGGCTAAGAACAATGGCTAAAGAAGCGGGGAAATGAGCTATTGAAAATTCTTCCTTATGATTTTTTTATGTTTTATTTTTTCAGTTTTGTTTCAGTATTTCATTCTACATTTTATGTTCTATTTATTTATTTATTTGATTTATATTGCGGCCTATGCACCCATGGCGACTCAAGGCGGCTTACACAATGTAAAATCATATTTAAAACAACAAATATAAAACAAAAAAATTTATGTTCTATACTGTCAATTTGAATAATGTCAAGCAACTATAATTTATATAATAAAATCTCATGTAAAAAGAGTCTTTGGATCCAGTCATTATTCAAAGGATGCCTGAAAATAATTAAATTACACAGTAATTTTCAGCATTATAATCATAAACTTGCAAAAAATTTAAATTAGCTGCATTATACCGCTATCCATTTTTCAGAAGGGATTCAAATTCCTGAAAATAAATAAACAAACAAAAATAACTTAGTGTGGCCTTTCCTCTTAGGTGTACAATTTGGCAAGCGTTCGATTACGTGATCTATGCTCAAAACTGGATGTTTCCAATGATTTACGAGGGAAGATATGGACTTGTTTTGAATTCACTTTAGTCCACTGTACAGATTTAATGAAAGAGAGACACTTGGATCAGCTTCTTCTCTGTGCTTTCTATATCATGGCAAAGGTAAGAGGTCCTTCAAAATGTAATTTTTTAATGTTATTGAATGAATTTTGTGATACCTTATTTTAATAAATTGCTTAAAGAACAAATATTCTTAAAATGTTTTTCGTATTCCTAGGTTCTTTGTTTCCAGGTACTCTAAATAAATGTTTTCCTTTGGCCAGCTATTACCTATTACTGCTGCAATAGGTAATAGGCTATTTTCCATTATTACCACAGCACAGATGGTTATATGCAAAAAAAGAGATTATGCTTTGAAAATAAATTGGAAAAGATAGTAGGAACACAAATGTAGCTCCTGTGTGCAACTCTTTAAAGCAATAATAACTTTTCTATTTCTAGCAACTGCAGTATGTACTGTGATCCCTAAAGAAGACACTGCTGCTTTAGAGCTATATTGGTTCTTGCAAGCTTTGAAATAATTTTCATTTTTTCTGAAGTACTGCATAGCATAATTATAGAGAAGTTTGATTAGATGTCCTTGCATTTTACACATAATTAGTCCTTTTCTAGAACATACTTTTCTCTGCAAATACGTTAAATAAAATTACTACTACTGCCACTAGTAACTTATCAGATTTTTGTGATACAGCAGTTCCTAACAATCTTATTTCAGTTCATATCTAAAGTATCTGTGATTGTTTGAAGCAATCTGAAATTTCCTCTTAATTGAGCTTTTTAAATTCTAAATTATGTGAATGGTGGAAAATGAATATGAAAATCAAATAGTAGATTATGGGGGGAAAAATCATGTTCTCTAATTTGTTAGAAGTGAGAAACTTAGCTAGCAGTTGCTAAACAAACAAGATGTGGAATTAGTTTAAATACTTCAATTTTATTAGTGTGAACCTCTATGATATTTGAGTTCAAAATTTTTAACAAGATTCAGAAAGAATAGAAAATGGGTTTTTTTCTAGTTGTGCTATATACAATGATTCTTCTTTGAAAATGCCGTGAAAAGCTATTTTAGGTTTGTGTATATCAGTAGGAGCCTTTTCTTTTTAATTAGTTGCAACTGCTTCTTGCTCAGGTGTCTAAAGAAGAAAGAACTTTTCAGGACATAATGAAAAGTTATAGAAATCAGCCACAAGCTAACAGCTATGTAAGTATATTTCAGCATATTTATAAATATTTTGCTTTTGTTATTTAAATGCTATCTGCAGTTTTAAAAATAGTTCCAATCATGCTCCCTCAAATTACAAAATTTTGATGTCTTTGCTTTTCTAGGTATACAGAAGTGTCTTACTGAAAAAAGTACAAACTGATGTAATAGATGTAAAATATGAAAGCATTTCAAATGAAGGTAACGGTGGTAATTATATTATACTATTTTAAAGCTAAAATGTATACTTGACAACAGGATTCTCTTGAATATGTAACATTTAGAATATATTACCTAAGTATTCAAAATTAGATGGAAACAATTTTATTCTTTTTAAATATGTCTATAGGTTTGAAAATACTGTTTTATTTAAATTCTTTCCATATAATCGTAAATTAAAACATTCTAACATATTTAAAGGCCAACTATTACATAAAGGAGAGAACAGGAACAACCAGAGTGATGTCCATGTTATAAAACAAATTAAAAAATATAGTTGAAAATTTAATCTGTGGGCTTAACAAACATCAAGATATTTGCATTGTGACCATTTTTTGATCAAGTAAAGCATTTTAGTTCATGATATATGCAGTGACTTGGATTTTATAGAAAACAGTCCCAGAAATAGAATTAAATCTATTCTAAAAAACATGTGGTTTCAAAGTATGTTACTGTTTCTTCAATATTTTTCCCAACATAAGTGTACTTACTCAGAAGGATGTCTATGTTCAATAGGTTTACTCTCAGTATAAATTAATTCCTGACATGACATTTAGCCATGGTTTCTTACTGGTGCTTTTTTCCATATAGCTTATATACAGAAATGTGTTGTGCTGACAGTGGTGGGTAGGGGACCTGGTCTGTATTCAACACATGGCGATCTGGTGATATCATATATGTGCACTAGATCAACCCATATTTATTGCAGTACCATTTAGTCTACAACCCTATGGTATATAAGACTAACTTACGTTCCTCTTGTGACTTGCTTCCAGATAAAGCATCTACTGGTGTTTGCTTTGATTAATTCTGCAGATTGGGAAGGTGGTGGAAAGAGGAGGGAGGAAAAATAGCCATTGTGTAAAGACAACATATTTTCTGCTTCCCTTTTTAAATTTAGAAGCTAATTATATTTATCTTGCCTTCTGTCTTCCTTTCAAAGGTGTCTGCAGGAAGATGAACGATTATAGAGATTTGGAAAAAGAAGAGAGAGGCGATCTTATAATGTTTTACAACACTATTTATGTAAAAAAAGTGATACGCTTTGTACTGAAATATGTTTCCAAACATGATTATATGGTATGTGAATCTCAAATTTTTATATGGATTCATAGTTCGATTACTGTTTTTTTACACTTATCTTAGATACTAAGAGGAGTGGATTACCTCTAACAGTATGCACCCATTGAGGTTATAATTGAAAACCAGATTCCCAGCTTATATGATTAAGAAAAGCTGGTCATCTCAATAGTAATTTTCAGCTAGAGAATATTCTCCCTCAGAGGACAACTTTTACCTTTTCTTTCCTTTTTTAATATAAATTATTATTAAGTAAACATTAAAAATAGTTGAACACAGTGCGACTTTCTTGGCCATCATTTTGGCCATAAATTATAGCATTCTTCCAGTTTTGGGCATACACCAATCTTGCAGCAGTTATTATATGTAGCATTAAATATGTTATCCCTTTACTATATTTCTCATCAATAATTTCCAGTGGGAACATTTCTGGTCTAACCTCTGCTTTTTGGCTAATCATCTCTTCTATCCATACCTTTATTTTCCACCTGTACTTTTTTGCTTTTACACATTCCCATCACATGTGATAATAAGTCCCTATCTTCATGTTACATTTCCAATATTGTGGTGATACACTTTTACTTATTTTAGCCAATCTGGTTGGAGGGAGGTGCCGTCTGTAAAACATTTTTATATCGGTTCTCTTTATATGAAGTTGCCAGGTTAGTTTTCTATTTCTTTCCCATAGCTTTTGCCAATTGTCTAATTCAATATTATAACCAAAATTCTTAGCCCATATTATCATTACTTCTTTAACTTGCTCCTCCATTTTATATTCTAGTAAATAGTTGTATATTCCCTTGATTGCTTTTTCCTCTGTTCCTAGTAATATTTTATCCAATGTCATCAATTATCTCTATATCTTCCATTCATTTTTATCTTTATTGTATCTTGATTGGATTTGCAGGTACAGCCACAATTCAAGTTGTATCCCTTCTTCTTTCAATTCTTGTCTGGATTTTAGTTCCCCTTTTTAATTTAATAATTCTTTGTATGTAATAACTTTCCTCAAATTCATAAAATTTGGGTGCACTAATGCTTCTAGTGTTGAGAGCCATGCTGGAGTCTTTATGTAATGTTGCTGTTTAATTTTTATCCATACCTTAAGTAGAGCATGTCTGACATAATGCCTGTGGAAGTACTAGTGGGCTTCCTAATTGTAAATTATGTCCTTCCAATATTAGTAATCTCCAGGGGTGGGATTCAATTTTTTAACAACTAGTTCTGTGGAGGTGGCTAAGTGGGCATGGCTAGGTAGGTGTGGTCATGTGACTGATTTTTTTTTTTGCAGCAGTTTTGATCGAAAAATTCATTTAAAAATCTTTTAAATCTTTCCGCAATCTGTTGTCTAAAAGAAATCTGTTGTTTTGTTCAAGAGAAGCTTTAAAAAGCAGCTCATTTTGAACACCTACACCAGAATACAAGAGATAGGTATGCGGTGCATGTGGTTTATCATTTAATGATGTTCAGTAATCATTGATAAGCATGTTACATATATATTTTAAAATGTTAATTGCCTGTTTCCATTAAGCTGGAACCAATTTTCCTATTTTCCATAGAAATATCACTTCAACAAATGTGAATTTGAATAATACGACAATTTTTAGGATTTATTAACTGCACTAATTGATCTATTTATCTTTCTAAGTTTTTAAACTTCTCATTTATCACATAATTTGTATGAATATAGAACTTAAAGCAAATGAAAAAAATTCAAAGATAATATATAAGGATGGGTTAGCTAAAATTTTCTAAAAATTAATCACATTTAATCAATTAAACTTCAACAGCAGGTTTAGGTCCCCCTATTCCTAGCTCAACAACTTAATTACTACATTATCTTTCTAACCCTTTAAACATCTTTTTAGCAACCAAGGGAGATCTGTCTTATAATGTACTTCAAAACATAAAGTTTCTATCTACTATTATTGGAATAATTGCAAATTGCTTTCATTTTTTTTGAGGCTAATCTCTATAATATTATATTATTTATATATATTATCTATATTATCTTTATAGGGATGTGGTGACTCAGTGGCTAAGACACTGAGCTTGTCAATCAGAAAGGTCGGCAGTTAAGCGGTTCAAATCCCTAGCACTGTGTAACGGAGTGAGCTCCCATTACTTGTCCCAGCTTCTGCCAACCTAGCAGTTCGAAAGCATATAAAAATGCAAATAGAAAAATAGGGACCACTTTGGTGGGAAGGACATTCCGTGCATCTTCATTCAGTCATCTTTTCCTAATATTCAAGAATCCATGGTTCTTTTATTTTAATTATATAACATAGCATATTTTTAATTGTTGTGGAATAGTAATTCGGAGTGGGGAAAATAGGATTCAAATTGTTCTTCAGCTATGAAACCCACTGCGTTACTTTGGACCAGTCACTGTCACCAATCTATTTCCTGGGGTTGTTACAAGTATTAAATTCACAGGGTGAATATGTCATGCTTTGATCTCTTGAAAGAAAGGCAAGATATAAATGTAACTCATAAGTTAAAAATAACTTATCTGTATTTCATAGATAATTTTCCTTTCACATACCATATTCTAAATGTTCATATTTTAAAATAGTTGAAAAACATACTGTGAGTTAAAATCTCTGTAACAAAAACTGGAGTTCAGCTGAACTATCTGATGATAATTTTGGTTTAGTTTTTGCTAAATAATGGCTACAGCTTCTAGAAATCTTAAGTGAAGAAAAAAGAGCTATCAGCTAGTTCGAGTATAAAATAACTTGAGCAGAGAAATGACTCATTTTTTAAGCTTCAGTTAGAAGAGAAGTTAACTGAGAAAACACATGTATCCAAAATAAAAATAAAAATCACCATAACCGCATTACAGAAGCAAACAAAAACCCCATTGTGTAAGCCTTCGTATACACAACTAGTACTATGGGAAAAGAAATTGTGAAATATCATTGTCCTGCCTGGATGCCAGAAGGAATAAAAACAATATTAAAAGAGCAGCCCTCAGATGCAAAAGAGTGCCAAAGTTAACACACATTAATTCAAGTTATAATAAAAAAGTAAGTGTAATCTTTTTTCTCCCCAGGTGGAAGCACCTCCACTTTCCCCCTTCCCCAGCATTAAACAACTACCAATATCTCCTCGGCGAATTTCTCAGCAACATTCTCTTTATGTTTCACCACACAAGAATGGTTCTTGTCTAACACCTAAGAGTGCATTATTATACAAATTTAATGGGAGCCCCTCTAAGGTAAGATTTTTTTTTTACAATTAAGAGTTAAAAATGTCATCCTTAAATGTTGACTTCAGTATAGTCTTTCTGATCTTTCTTAAAAGCTCTAGTTAGCAATATGATAATTAAATATTAGACTGAAAATTTGAAAGTGACTGTCAACTCCCATCTCACTCAGCTTAAACTTTGATACCATGAGCTGACTAGTCTGCTAAGAACTCTGGGGAAGGTGGATAGGAGGGGAGCCTTGCTTGGGGTGAAAGTGAAAGTGACTGCTGCTTAGGGGAAAGTGAAAGTGACTGCTGCTTGGGGAAAGCGAGAGTAACTGCTGTATTCCCCACCCCACATCTCCCTTGAAGGCTGTTTCAAGGTCATCCAGCTGGGAGAAGAAAGTAGCTGCATAACAACCTATGTTTGAAATGGCCATCCTCAAAACATCTTGTTTGAACTATTTGTGTGTGTGTGTGTGTGTGTGTGTGTGTGTGTGTAGTGGGGGAGGCAGCTAAGAGAGGGAAAAGTTGAACTTAGGAATTTTGACATGCAATTGCAAAGCACTGGCTTTTAATAAAATGATACCTTTCTCAAATGGAGCCAAGGATCGTTCAATTTAGAAATTTAAGTTGCAAGCAGGTCTGACAGTGATAAAAATTAGACTATTATATGAAAATATTAATTGCAGTATACAAATGTACTTTGAAAAATCAAAACCTAATAAAACATATTAAGCTCTTTTAACTGTGAAATTTAGTATTATTTTTGATTGTGATGTTTTCATTTTGACAGAGTTTGAAGGAAATTAACAATATGATTAAACAAGAAGGACAGAGACCTAAGAAGAGAGCAATATCAATTGATAGTGACACAGACTCACCAGCTAAGAGACTTTGTCAGGAGAATGATGATGTTTTACTTAAACGTCTTCAAGATGTTGTCAGTGAAAGAGCAAACCATTAAATCAGCAAAGATGCTGTGAGCACCAAAGCTTTTTTGTGACTCAATTCTCTGTCCTTCCTAAAGTTTTTATGTTTTGTAGGTAGACGGTTATCAGTGTATTAGAATTTTAAGATGCTCCATTATCAAAACAAAATTTATGGCAGTTATGAATTTTGATTTTTATACTCTGAATTTATGTCATTATTTTGAAGGTTTTGATCACAGCTATATTAAATAATGCATTTTAAGGTTATTAAAAGGTTATTGGAATAATTATGTGAAAGTAGGAGCTTGTGAGAAAATCTTGATTTAAGTTGGCTTTCTCAACATTTACAATGTCTATAATTTGCTGGCATAGTAACTTGGGTATGTGGTTCATTTCAAAACACTTTTGGTATTGTTTAAAAGAATATTAGGACCTATGCATTATTTTAATATAAAATAAGATAAGGTACAGTTAATCATTAATACAGTAAGATAAGGTGTTGTAATTTAGAATGGAGATATTTCCCCTGTTTGAAAGGTTGGATAAATGCTTTGAATAAGCTGTTCTGTAAAGCAGGGGTCCCTACCCTCGGGCCTTAGCCTGTGCAAGCAGTGGGGGAGCATGTGAGCGCATGCAGCTCCATTTGCGCAAGGGACAGGTGCATATGCCCGCCACTTGTGCAAATGCATGCGCTCACACACTCCCTCACTGCTTGCGCAGAAGCATCCCCTCTCCCCTCCTGTCACTGTCACTGCTGGTGGTCTATAGAGCCAGAAAGGTTGGGGACCACTGCTGTAAAGCACTGAACTGTTAGCTCCTAATAGAATGGCAATCTTTGTACAGGATGAGTAGGAATAGGATTTGAGGTAATTGATTTTAGCTTTGCTACTAGGATAATTGTGTAAAAATATACTTTCATTATAGCCTATATTGGTTTACTTTTTGAAAATTAATTTCCTAAAGTGATACTGAGCCCCGGTTGAATAAATGGATCCATTCCTTGTATATATAGAGTTTAAGAGGTGCATAGGCATCTATAGTGCAGAAGCAGTCTTCTTGGTATGAGTATGATATGAGTAACATGCATTTATAATTAATATGGTTTCTCACAGGGAGAATCTGTACATGATATATTATAGCTGCTTATTTAAGATGCAGTTGTGTCTGGCATCTCAAGTGTTTCTTCCCTCTCATTCAAGGGAAGGCTGAAGCATTGTCTAAACAGGTATCTTCCTCTGCTCTTAAAATGGAAAATATTTCTACTGTATAAAAGATAAAAAAGTACCATGTTGCTGTATTTATCTTTCCATTGGCTAGGTTTGAAAAAGATTTTCCAATATTTCTTGAAAAGCAGAAAAAAAAAACCCTATAAATTTAAGATTTCTTTTTCTCCCTTCATCCCCAAAAAACCTAGGAAACACTGAAAATGATTTCCTAGGAAAATACTGTTTCTATGCATTATCAGAACTTTTGCTAAGTCAAGGAAAATTATGGCTCAATATTATAAAGTACACCAGTCTTCTTTAATGAACTACTTGATAGCTCTAACCACCTGCTAAGCAGCTGTAAATTGTAACATTCTATTAAAATAATTTTTTCAACCTGAAAAGCTTATTTTCCTTTGTGTAGTATCTACACAAAATATAAGCCTTATCAAATTAAGTGTATGCATAAAATCAATATGAAATATTATAAGGTTTTAACTGTATTCTATTTGGCTACTTTTTTAAAAAATGCTGATTTTTTTTTATAAAGAGGGAAAAAATATTCATTAGGAATATTTTATGAAAATATAGAAAGATAGAAGTTCCATCATAAAGGATCATTCTAACTATTAAAAGTAAGAACCATAAAATATTTTGTATTTCTGATTCATATATAGAAAGTTTTGTTAAGATTGCTTTTGTAACAGTTTAATCTAAAATCTAACAGTTTAAGCTAAAAAGGATTTTTATATTTAGTTAGTATTCCATAGTATAATGCATTGAGATCTATCATTTAATAAACCACCACAAAGCCAAATAATACGCTGAAAAATGTTTTATAATAGACTTATATATATATATATATATATATATTTATAAAAAGTGTCTTTTTGTTTTGGGGAGAAAAGTGTTTTACCTTTTGAAATATTGGCTTGTTATCACAGAGTATGGAATAAAATTATACTCAGAGTATACTTGTTTCAATTATATGCAATTGGTTTTTACCTTTCTTTTCTAGTCAGTCTTTATGTCTTACTTTTGAAAGAAGCCACCCCCCACCCCCATGAATCCTCATCAGGAGGCATTTTCCTCCTAACACTTTCCCTTCAGTGATATAAATACATTCAAGGCAGGGAAAGTGACTACCTTGGGATCTTCAAAGAAAAAAGTGCCCTTCCAGGCCTTCAGCCTTTAAAAACAAACAAACAAAAAAGAAAACTGAGCGATGATTGCTGCTGAGATTTGATGCATGTAATAGAGGTAGCTGGGGATATAGATCAGCAGACAAAAGCAGTTTGTGAGCAGGCATAGCACCTACCTCCACTAACTCTTGAGACTCCTAAGTGGCAGCAAAGAGAGCAGAAATCTCTAACTTATGAGTACCATTTAGTGGCTGATTTTTATAGTCCTGTTCTAGTAGTACAGCTCTGCTCCTAATAAGAGTAGTCCAGTCTACCACTGATATAGAACCGCAGTAATCAGACTAGGTCTACCCACTTCAAATGTAGCCATGTTGATGACTGATGTTTGGATGGAAGCCCCAACTTCCCAAAGATTTGCCCTACTACCCATGGAACTCTAGTTATATCCTTGCTTTCTTTATTTATCTACCCAATAGACGTATTCTCAGGTCTAACATTAAAAGTTTGGTGCTGAAATTTGGCTTAATTATGCATTAATTTATATTGAATTTTGTATTATATTTTTTGTAGTAATTATAAGTTGACTATGATATATGATTGATGTTCCAGATTAAAAATTGGTTTTATTTTTGAGAACTTAACACTTTGGATCTATCCTTGTAAATAGAACTTCTTAATTAAAAAAAACTTTATTCTGATCTGATTTAATCTGTTTCGTTATCTTGAACCATATGAAAATTATGTATTGAATTACAGTACCTCAATGATTGTTTACTAAAAATGAAGAAATTAGCGCACAAGGCAAGTATTTATGATAGTCCCTAAGCTTTGTAATAGTACTGATCTGTTTTATCTTAAATCCAAATTACACTAGAAATGAATGTTTACCCAGACCCAAGTCAGGATCTTCCCATCAGAAATCTTAGTTTATTCAGAGTATAGATGCATTTGGTAAGTTTATAATCTAGTTTGAAGATGACCAAGGAGGGCAAACAAGTCAAGCATTCTTTGTATTATCAACATTATTATTCATTTAAATGTTTCAAAAAATGTGTGAGCTATGTTTTCAGAGGAATGAATGACCTTTTTTCCTTTGAAAAACTTCTTCCAGTTACCAAAAGTGTTCCCCTATTGCCTTTGATACAACAGAGCAAATGCTGAGGTATGTTACATTTCAACTACCAAGGGAATCACTAAAACAGGAAATAATTGGGAGAGTAGGGATAATGACCCTTTCTTTCATGCACGTTGCTTCTTTTTAAAAAAAACTTTTGGGCATTATTTGGACTCCTCTCCCAATCCCCCTTCACCTGGCTATGTTTGTTATAAATAAGCTTTACAGTTTCCCATGATTTTGAAAACAAATATAAGCTCTAAAATAGGCTTACCACAAACAAGGTCCATCTCTGTCTTCTCTCCCATGTACTTATATGCCCACATCTTGGTTCCATGTGCTTGATACAGCTTCACCTGATGTGACGGAATGTAGTCTGGACTGTCTGGTGGGAATCCAAACTACATTCCCTTGCACCACTACTTCACCAACTTCCAAATGGGGTTCACAGCACGCCCTTTCTGCCAGTGCAACCATCCCAGCAGAAGAGGCATGCTGCAGACCCCACTGGCCAAGGAATTTCAGCTGGTGGGGGCCAGGAGAAGAGCCTTTTCTGCTGCAGCACCCACTCTTTGGAACATCATATCCCTCCTTATGTGAATCTGACCCCCACCCTTTTGGCCTAAGGGCCTTAAAACCTCATTTTGTTGATAGTTGTGGGACCCAAACGAGGGTGTCTCTTTCTAGAGTACTGGATTATATACTCCTCGCTAACTTAGCTATTTCTTTATTTTTTAATGTATTTATTGTCACTGTTTTAATCTTTTATAATATTGTTCTATCAGTTTGTAAGTCAAAGTTGCATGACAGTGAAATGGCTGGCAAATAATGTAAATTGTACAGAAAGGTATTGCTTGCAGTTATCCTCTACACTGTGTGCACAATTATTAGGCAAGTTGTATTTTGGAGGATTAATTTTATTATTGAACAACTACAGTGCTCTCGGTCAATTCAAAATGTTATGAAACCACAAACCTGAATATTTAAGAAAGAAAAAGTGAGATGTTGGCTTTCTTAGGAGAATATCTATGTATGCCCAATTAGTGGCAACTATTAGTGTGCAGAATTATTGTGCATCTAAATGAAAAATGAAAATTTGCCTATCTCAATTTATTTTCCTCTTTTAAAGTGAGAAGAATAAACAACTCAAAATGTACAAACAAATATTTCTGACATTTAAAAAAAATCAGTGATCAATATAGACAGCCTTCTTTTCAATAACAGTTATATAAGCCTTCCATTTGTGGAGTCTGTCAGTTTCTTGACCTGTTGACGATCAACTTTTTGTGCAGTAGCAACCAGCTCCCAAACACTGTTCAGAGAGGTGTACTGTTTTCCTTCACTGTAAATCTTCCATTTAAGAAGGGCCCGTAAGTTCTCAATAGAGTTTAGATCAGGTGAGGAAGGGGGCCATGTTATTATTCTTTCATCTTTCAGGCCTTTACTGGCTAGTAATGCAGTGGAATACTTCGATGCATGTGATGGAGCATTGTCCTGCATAAAAATCATAGTCTTCTTGAAAGATGCAGACACTTTCCTGTACCACTGCTTGAAGAAAGTGTCTTCTAAAAAGTGGCAGTAGGTTTGGGAGTTGATTTTGAGTCCATCTTCAACTAGCCAGATCCAACTAGCTCATCTTTAATAATACCAGCCCATACCAGTACACCACCTCCACCTTGCTAGAATCTGAGTTGAAGTGGAGCTCTGCCTGTTATTGATCCAGCCATGGGCCGATCCATGTGGTCCGTCAAGAGTCACTGTCATCTCATTAGTACATAAAACCTTTGAAAAATCTGTCTTCAGATATTTCTTGGCCCAGTCTTGCCATTTCAACTTATGTGTCTTGTTCAGTGATGGTTGGGTTTCAGTCTTCTGTACCTTGGCCATGTCTCTGAGCATTAAACACCTTGTACTTCTGGTTGCAGTTCTGGAATATGACAGCACTGGAGGATAATGGGTTCATGTTTGATTCTTCTTAAATCTTTGGCAGTTAATGTGTGTCTTTTTTTCCCCAACATGTTTCTTGTGACCTTGTTACAAATACGTTTGATGGTTCTGTGATCATGCCCCAATATCTCAGCAATTTCAAGAGTGTTGCATCCCTCTGAAAGAATTTTTACAATGTTTGACTTTTCAGAGTAAGTGAAATCTCTTTTTTGACCTATTTTGCCTGAGGAAAAGAAGCTGCCTAATAATTATGCACACCTTGATATAGGTTGTTGATTTCCTCAGGTAACACCCTCATTACACAAATACACATCACCTGATATGCTTATAGCCATTAAGAATTCAAATTTATACAGCTTGGAGGTGGAAAATATGCATAAAAACGATATAGTCAAAATACTCACTTGCCTAATAATGCACATGGTGTATAGCTATGCTTCTATGGATAAAGGTGTACATTTCCACTTCTTTTGTTCATGTTTATCAGATAATCTTAAAACTTCTTAAACATCAGTGTGTAGATTATCATTAGATACTGTTATATTCTATGCAGTATTGTACTTTAGTTTCCCTTAAATACTTTAAAGCCAGAACATAGTCCTTTATTTTCTTTGTAGACCTCTAATATTTGAATAAACTCTCTACTTCAGTTAGCTAAAATATATGTTTGAAATGTTTTATGATTTCTTTTGGATTGGATTGGATCCCCTTTCTTCCAGTTTTTGCCTTATCTCCAGAATTTTCATTGCCATTCAAACAACTAAAATGAGGCCTCCAGAGTGTAAGTTCTATAACATATAATGTATGTATGCATACACACACAGATGCACACAGAGAGGAAAGTTTGCTAAGAACTGTCACTGGCTGCATCATGATTGTCATCTACCAAGTTATTTGTGCTTTTGAGTTTAATGTACCTCAGTTCTGTTCTTGATGCACATGCACATATCAGAATTCAAGGAATATCAAGAGGGTAGATTGACAATTAGTCCTATATAACTGGTAATGAATATGCTTAATCTTAAAATTTCCCAGTATAATTAAATATAAATATACATCTTTAAAACAAATCATATTCTACATCCAAATTCATTTTTATCTATACAAATGTTGGTTCTCAAGAAGATTAATAGTTGCTGGTCCACACTACAGAACAGTAATTTCTTATTTTATTCAGTGCTTGCTAAATGTATCAGGCTATACAGTTATTTTTTTTTACTTCATGCCTCTTATTAGCTGCTCTGCTTTCCATTTTCTCATATTCTTCCATTTATAGTGGACTGTGGAACAATGGAATCCTTCCATTTAGGAATATATGTAGTTCAGAGTTGAATTGTTGGATTCTTAATATTCTCTGAGCTTTATTTTCTTTTTCAATATCTTCCATTTCCATCTGTTTCACATTAGCCAGAGTTTTTTTCCATTCCAAACTGCTCAATTTCCCACCCTAAATTTCAAAATACAGACAGTGCACATGAATAATAGATAACAACAATGGTGATAGAGGCTTTAGTAATCCCAGAAAATTGGTTTGCCCAAATTGCAATGCCAATGAAAACAAGCTCTGAGGTGAAGATTAAAAAATAATTTATTCTGTACAGAAAAGGGGGATCACTCCCACTTTGTCCATGTTACCAATATTTCAGCCAATATTGCTTAGTAACATCAGCACTATCTAGCAGCAATCAGCACGTTTGTCCCTAATTTCCAGTAACAACTAGTACATTATACTATAATTAGTATAATTAATAGTTCCTAAGTTTCCTTTTTCCCAAACTGTTGCCTTGCCCAGTGATACATCTGAGGTTTTACTTGAGCAAGCATTCTTGATCCTTTCACACTAGCGGCCCATATGCTTCTAAATTTTAGATATATTTCTAATATAAAGGTGTTAGGGGAAGGAGATATCAGCTTTCCATCACTTTAAGAAACAAATATAGAAATAATAAATATTTCAAGCAACAATTGATCATGGAGTAGTTTGGCCACAAAACATTTGCTCTTTAAAACACAGCAAAATGCCATGTGATTTAAAACTACAGTACCAATCTGTCTTTGTTTTTGTTTTTTTCTTCCTGTCTTTTGCATTACTTATCTTTTTTCTGAGGAAGGATTTTTAAGAACTCAGTATTTGCACATGTATTTTGCAATTTACAGATATTACTCTGGGAAGGCATTTTTTTTAAAAGTACTGTAAAATGCCCTGAAATCAAGCTCCACATTTGGTAAATTCATTGATACAATCATGCAGTTTTGTTGCAGGAAATTACAAGACTCAGACCTTGGAATCAGAAATAGTTTTATTTGCATAAAGGTTCCGATGCAATTTAGCCAAAGCAACATCTGAACAACTTCCTATAGATTTTACACTCACATATATTCAAAAGTAGTAAACCACGGAAATGTAACTTGTCATTCATCCATTGGTTACTTGAAACACAGCCCCTTGTTGCTATGCTATAGTAACAAAATAGTTCCCCTCTCACTATCTGCAACAAAGCTTCCTGCTTGACAAATATGAGTGACCGGGAGATGATCCTGTGGTTTAGCAATTCACATTTCCTTGTTCTTTCTCTTGCTAATACACTTATTTCACTATCTATAAGACTTATATCATTATTTCTCTAAAATCAATATATTTCTTCTTTTACGTCCTGCTTTAGTTTTAATGGCAATATGCAGAAGTAATTTGCTACTATATTATTTCAAGCTTTTAAAAATTATTTTCTAATCCATCCTTTGTCTCTTGGCATTTTCCCATCAAAGAAGTGGGCCCAACCTTAGTTAGTTTCAGAGGTAAAGATCTGCTAAGGCATGTGGATAAGGAAGTGAATAATACAAAAGGAAATACCTTATTTTGATTTAGGACTTAAGATTTGTTTTATGACTTCCATTGCACTAAATCAGAAGGGCGTGTGTGCCTATATATTGGAAAATCATAATTTATAAGTTTGCAAGAAAGCAGCTCCAATGAAAATGGCAATTCAGTTCACGTCCTACCTATGTACCCTTATGCTGCCTCTTAATATTTGGACAAAATGGATTGTCTAAGGATGAGACAAATCGTAGGAAAAGAAAAGTGCATTCCCTGAAGTTTCATTTGACAATATGTTGGAAAGGCTCAAATTTCAGAATGATAGCCAGTTTGGTGTAATGGTTAAGGGTTCAAATTAAAAACCAGATGACTAGTCCTGCCAAAGCCAGTTGGGTAACTGGACCAGTCACTCTCAGCTCTAGGAGGCAGGCAATGGCAAACCACTTCTTAAATCTTGCTGAGAAAACTGAAGGGCACCAGGCGTCAAGCTGACCCCAAGGTACACACTCATGTCTGAGGAGGGGAGGGCGCCCTCCCCGAGACATTTTTTGCATGGAGAGGAAACGTCGAGAATGGAAGCTAACACATCAGAAGAGTTTTAGGAAGGGAGATTACAACAGTGGAACCACATAGTTGTTAGATATTAAATTTGTAGCGACTTCAGTGTGTATTTTTTTAAAAAAGCATTACTGCCTTTTTATTTGAAAACATGGAACAGCCGACAAGCAGGCCGATTTAGACCTCCGAAACTGGGTAGAGATGTCCCCTTTATCCCGATCATCCTGGCGATATCACCATCAGCTTGAGCCACTGCTCATTTCTCAAAAAGGGGGCGGGGGAGGCAAAAATATCAAGGAGTGGGCGATATATCAATGGATGGGTCCATTGGCGGGTCGTGGTTTGAAGGTCGGCTCTTACTCCCACGCGTTTCGATCTCTTGTTAACGTGGCAGGGTGAGTCTGCAGCGGTACTCAGCGCAAAAGGGTCCCTCTGCCTGGTCGTCCCTCCCGACTCGGAGAGGTCAGCGACAGTCATGTGGCTCCCTCCCTCAGCCAACTCGCTGTGGTAACGTGAGGTGGCAAAGGGGCGGGTCCGGAGCCCGCGCAAGCGAAGAAAAGCTGCTGCTCGCCGTTCTCCTTCTCAGAGCGGCAGAGCAATGTCGAACGGTAACCGGGAAGGCGTCCTTAAACGGGCCCGGTCTACCAGTCCGGTCGATGACTTCCAGACGCCTCAAAAGCGCGGCGTTACCGCTGCAGACTCGGCGGGTTCAGTTCACCTCTATCCTCGGTCCTGGGACACGGAACAGCTGTGCGCCTTCCTTCAGGCTCAGGGCTTCGAAGCTGCGGAGCTGCAGTGTTTTCGAGGTGCGCGGGAAAGCCGGCAAGCAGAACAGTGGGCTTTTATTTGAGGAGGAAAAGGTTTATTGAGGAGCCGCCACCTAGTGTTGTTATGGGCGGTTGCTGGGTATTTGCCGAAAGAAGAAATAAAATATAGTAGTATTAGAATAAGAATAAGAATAGAATAGAATAGAACTCTTTATTGGCCAAGTGTGATTGGACACACAAGGAATTTGTCTTTGGTGCCCATGCTCTCAGTGTACATAAAAAAAAGAAAAAATATATTCATCAAGAATCATAAGATACAACACTTAGTGATAGTCATAGGTTATTAATAAGCAATCAAATCATACCAGCAAATAAATAAAACAATATAAATTATAAAGATACAAGCAACGTGGTTATAGCCATAAGTGGGAGGAGATAGGTAATAGGAAGGATGAGGAGAATAATAGTAATACAGTCTTAGTAAATAGTTTGACAGCATTATGGGAATTAGTTGTTTAGTAGAGTGATGGCATTGGGGGGGGGGGAACTATCCTTGTGTCTAGTTGTTCTGGTGTGCAGTGCCCTATAGCCTGGTTTTGAGGGTAGAAATTGAAACAATTTATGCCCAGGATGTGAAAGGTCTGTAGATATTTTCACAGCTCACTTTTTGACTTGTGCAGTATACAGGTCCTCAATGGAATGTTCCTCGATGGAAGGCCGGTTGATAGCAATTGTTTTTTCTGTAGTTCTGATTACCCATTGAAGTCTGTGTCTGTCTTGTTGGGTTGCAGAACCAAACCAGACGTTATAGAGGTGCAGATGACAGACTCAATAATTCCTCTATAGAATTGTATCAGCAGCTACTTGGGCAGTTTGAGCTTTCTGAGCTGGCACAGAAAGAACATTCTTATTGTCCTTTTTTAATGATATTTTTGATGTTAGGTGTCTATTTTAAGTCTTGAGATAGACCCTAGAAACTTGAAGGTTTCTACTGTAGATACTGTACTGCCTAGTATTGTAAGAGGTGGTAGTATAGGAGGGTTTCTCCTAAAATCTACCACCATTTCTACGGTTTTGAGTTTGGTTAGTTCCAGATTGTTCGAGTTGTATCACAAGGCTAGTTGCTCAATCTCCCGTCTGTATGCAAAATTTGTCATTTGTCTCCAATGAGACCAATCACTGTTGTATCACCTGTAAACTTCAGTACTTTAACAGAGGGATTTTTTGAGATGCAGTCATTGGTGTATAGAGAGAAGAGAAGTGGAGAGAGCACACAACCCTGGGGGGCTCCTGTGCTAATTGTACAATATCTGATGTAATTTTGCCTAGAATTGGAAAGGTTTTTCTTTCAAAGAATTTTGTTTGAGACAGGCATTCCAAAAGTGATGCCTGTCATTGCCAGGGAACAAAGGGCAGGTTTATTTTCATGCTGGGTGCTCTAGAGAAAGGGCGGCGGTGAAAAAAATACCTCAGAATCAAAGGGGGTTTCACTGACATGCTCTTATACCTATACCCTGGCCTTTTCCTGCTGTGTTTGGCTTCATCTGGTCTTCAGCCATGAATGAGACAGTTTGAATCACCACCCTTACATGTGCAGCTGTTAAAGTGATGTTTTCTCCCCTATCCCAGTAACATTCAAAGGCAGCCTCAGCCTATTTAAACTCTACTAGGATTTCCCAAAGGTGCTTTTTAGGTCTTCCAGAACATCCAGTTGCCCCTTGAAAAAGCACCTTTGGACAACCATGACCTGGGTGACTGAGAATCTTCCTAGATATGTGTTAGGATTTGTCTCCCACTTACTCCCACAGTGGTGGTAGGAAAGGAATTGAGAACAGAAGAACAAACTCCATAGCAATATAGCTGTCTGCCTTTTCAAGTATATTTGGGTAGCACTTTAAATCAGGGGTCTCCAACCTTGGCAAATTTAAGCCTGGTGGACTTCAACTCCCAGAATTCCCCAGCCAGATGGCTGGGGAACTCTGGGAGTTGAAGTGCACCAGGCTTAAAGTTGCCAAGGTTGGAGACCCCTGATTTAAATCAATATTAGGAAATGACCCAGATGATGGGCTGTTCTTTTTAGTCTATGGCAAATGGACAGCCCTCTTAAACAAGTCTTTTCTGGGTAAAGAGGGGAGACTATGGGAGCCTTTGTAGTGTCACTGTGAGGAATATTTTCAGCATCTGTTGGATAAAGTTGCTTGACTTTTCTTGGAATTAAGATGCCAACTGGGCAGATTCTTTGGAAGTAATTTGGAAACACTTCAGCCAGTTAATGCAAAACAGTTGGACAGAATCCATGGGGCTGTAAGCTCTACTGCCTAAATTTTATACCTGTGCCCTTTCCTGGTTTGGTTTAATGGTTAAGGCAGCAGGCTAGAAACCAGGAACTAGTTCAGCCTTAGCCATGAAAGTGGCTGGCAACTTTGGTCTAGTCACTCTCACTCAGTCCAAGTCATCTTACAGAGTTGTTGTAGGGAAAATAGGACAAGGAAGGAATACTGTGTCTCACAAATGAAGGCAAATGTATGTGTCCCAGGAGAATGTTGTTGGATCCAATCTGGGTTGATCACTGGGGACCGGAGATTTAGCCTTCCAAGCTTTTGGACTCGTGCTGGAAGGAACTTCTCTTTTACTGGAATGTGTTGCACCAGAATGTCTCTGGTGAGAGAGAAATTCCCCAAAGATGGGTTCCAACATGAGTCCAAAAGCTCAGAAGGCTAAACTTCTGGTCCCCAGTGATCAACCCAGATTGGATCCATCAATATTATATATGTTTGCCGCTTTGAGTTACCTATAAAATAAAGGTGGGATAAAAAAAATCTAATACAAAATAAATAAAAAATAAGGCCTCTTGAGAGATGGCTCACAGCTGGGTCCATGTGATAATTAATGCTTATCATGGAAACAGCTAGTGCTGCCCGCCTTGAAGGAAGCAGTAATACATAACATCTCAAGAGAGAGGTCATCTAATATTGCACTGTATTACATGCAGATCTTGCAAGCCTCCCTTGCTTCCTAAATGGATTTTCCAAATAGATGTAATGGCAGTAGATAAGGCACATATCTTTGTTCAACAGCAGGAAATAACTAGGGACACACAGAAATCACCTTCAGGAAAACACTGAGGCACAACATGTTCTTTGGAATACATAGAGACACAGTTAAAGTAACAGCAAAACTCATTCTCACACATACATACCAATGTCCTACTAAACAAGGCTGCCAAGTCTGAATCAAAAAAAGACTGTCGGAATAGGCTAGGATCTCTTTATTCCCCAAAGTTCTTGCTTTGTTGGTTAGCTGGGATTGTATCTTTTTTCATGGCTCAGGCCCAACTTCCTTTGACTGATTCAAGTGATATTTTCCTTTGTTTTCTTAATGACTTTATTTCTTATCTACTTCCCTGAAGGGATCTTTTAGATAAGATTCCTGGCTTTTGTCTTCTTTGCTTTTGCACCTGTTTTATCTTTAGTTATGGCAGCTTCAGTCTAATCTCACAGGTGCAGTATCAATATGCTGAGGATACATAATTGTACATCTCTGTTCCTTGCTGGCTAAATGATACTATCCTGCTTTTGGCCTGCCAGCTGCTAGGGTTTGGATGAGGAAGAGCCAGTTTCAACTTAGCCATAGCAAGTGGCTCTGGATTGTTGGGACTCTTGAGTCCAGGCATATGCCATTTTGATTCTTGCCAAGCTGGTATTCCACCAGAGCAGCTGGCACAGTTTGGGGCTACTCATGGACTTGAAAATTCTGCTTGTGGACAAGTGGTTATCATGGCCTTTGGACAGATCCATCTCATGCACCAATTGCAGTCATTTCTGACTGGGGTACTTTGCTCACAGTCACTCAAAGCTGGGTCATTTCCCAGATGAATTACTGCAATGGCTCTACATGGGACTGCTCTTGAAGATTATCTGGAAACTACAACTCCAGAATATGGTGGTATTTGCAGTTCTAGGCGCCTCATATTTTGCTCATATTTCAACATTATTTCAATAGCTCCAGTTTCTTTCCAGATGGTGGTTGTCACCTTTAAAGCCATAAATGGCATGGGCTTAGGCTATTTATGGAACCCCTGTCTTGAGGGTATCTGCCCATACCTCCCTTCTCTTAAACACTGCCATCTAGGGACCTAAGCAGCACACTTTTAAAATGAATTAAAATGGTGTGCTGTTGGTTTAATCCAAGATTTGTAGCAACTGGATTGTATTCCAATATCTTATCTTAAACCATCATTAACTTTATCCAAAACATAGGTTCCATTATGAAAAAAGACCATTTATTCCAATGAGAATATTTATATGCTTACAAACATTCTATTATGCTGATTATTTAAAATGAATTTTATAAATTTAGTTACTCACCTTGTTTACTATTGGATGATGTCATGACTTTTGGTTTATACTGCCCTTGGACAAGTAGCAGCAATGTCAGGCCTGGTTACATCAGTGCAACAATCATTGATGAAAAAATGGCTCTAGACTGCTTCTAGTCCTGTATGTGGAACTCACCTCCAGAAGCAATAGTTTCATTTACCTCCTAATGTTGCTATAGCCAATTCTTAATTGATCTTTGCTGATGTCTGAATATTTGAATTGAAATCACCTGACAATGATCTTGCTTTCTCTAGATTCCTGTGAATTGTCTTGCTTAGGTTACACCAGGGGTCTCCAACCTTGGCTCCTGGAAGCCTGGCGGACTTCAACTCCCAGAGTTCCACAGCCAGCTGTGGAATTCTGGGAGTTGAAGTCCACCAGGCTTCCAGGGGCCAAGGTTGGAGACCCCTGGGTTACACTATGAATAGTTTTTAGGTAAGTGGATTAGGAGGTTGGAACTCAGGTTGAACTCTGTTTGCTATGAGGTTCTTCACTGGGTGAGTTTGGGTTATTATTGATTTTTTTTTTGTAGCCTAATCCTATAAGACACAGATGATATATTAAGTTTACATACAGGCAATCTTTACTTATTACTGTCTTAGAAATATGATTCTAGAAATGAATTTCTAGAAAATATAATTCAAAATTATCTGAGGGGTTCTTGGTGCTTTCTGAGTTTGCTTGTTTTCTTGCAGACATTTCATTACCCGAACAAGATAAAAAGATAACCCAAACAAGATAGCATCATCAGTGCTAGTAAGAGGGGTGGTTTGTTGTCAGTTTATATTCTAGTCTAGTGATTTGCCCTGTCAGTGTTCAGATTTATCACTTAGTAAAACTGATGTTTTCCTGGAATGTATTATGATAATTATATTAAATGCTGACCAATCTGTAGGATTTTAAGTATAATTTTTCGGCTATAAAAATAATTATACTAGGTGATACAGTAGAGATTTTGCAGATGGTGGCTTGCCTGGGTTTGGAAACTAACCAGGGTCAGGTGTGGGATGGGAAACAGCTAGGTTAAATTGTGTTGGAATTGTATTCCTTAACAAGTTTGTCATGAATTGGGATCAAAGAAACAACAGGATGAAATTAAGTACTTTGTTTTTCAAGAATGATAGCAGTGCATTAAATGAGAGACTGTAGAGCCCCTCCCCATCCATTTAGCACACATTATATGCCTTACAATCAGCCCTCCCATAGAATATCACTCCCTTACTCAGTCACTCCTTTCTTGTATCAACATTTTTCTGTATAAAGGACTCCCTTCCCTTCTTCCTTGCTAGGGCTTTTCTGAGATTACTTTTATCTAAATAAGTGAAGCTATCCTTGGAATGCATGCCTTATCTCATTTCCTTGGGTAAGCTATCTTCAAGACTTGTGAAAAGGAAGAAGGCTAACAATATATTAGAAAACAAAGTGAGTCTTGGTTTCAGAATCTTAATAAAAGTCAGCTTCCATCTTAATGCTTGCTTGTGCTTTGCTCTCCTATATTGTAACAGACTGCCATGAATTAAGGGGAGTGGTGAAGCAAGGGGGAAAAGGAAAGTGAATGCTGTATCTCTTGGAGTTTCTGCTTCAAAGTCACCTGGCATACCAGCTGCCTACCAATCTGTGCTTGGACAGGCCTGCTTGAATCTTACTGGTTGCACAGGAGTGGGCAATTCAAGATAGTTAAGGGAAGGAAAAATTGAGCTTAGAGATTTTGGCACCTGATTCTCAGTTCTGGCTATGCACTACTGCAATGCACTTCTAATAACACTATATCTTTCTCAACAAATGAAGCCAAGGATCATTTGTATTTAGAGGTTTAAGTTTGTGGCAGGTCAGACAGTAATCCTCTAATCAAATATCCTAATACTATGTAAAAAAAAACTTAATAACTGACAGGTCAACATTTTAGAAGAAGAAATGGAAAACTTCTCCACTGTTGTCAAAAAATCTGCGTGGAAATAGGCAAAAAAACAAGATCATTGCAAAGGAGATTAATATGTAGAAACATGTTATAATCAAACTACATGGGATAGACAATATATTGGTATATGTTCACTTGGATTCTCTGTTTCATAATAAGCATCATCTGCTCTGATATTGAAATCATAGTCTTTTGAGATTACTATTTCCCCTGCGATAATATTAATGGGTGTGCCCAATAAGAATTGAGTTGTGAATTGAGTTAAATCTAGGCGGCTGTGATACTTGACCCTCTGGCATAGAATAGCTTGCTCTGCTCAGTATGTTGTACTTATAAGTAAGCAAGATCAAACTACCATACAATTAGCAAATCTTCAGGGTACTAGCAAGACCCACATTCCTTATTATGTAGTTTCCTTCCTGTATCCACAGGGAAGTTTTAGAATATATATTGGATGTCTTTTGGTTATGCTAATTTATTCCAGGATAAATGTAATATCAGGCTTATCAATATTTAGGGAACAAGAAGAATCACTTTATTACAGTAATATGAACATAATTCACAGGATATATGTGCCTTTAATTATAATTATTAAATGTTTATATTATTAAATGTTTATATTGCCTGATTCTCAATAAACTACTAACATGGATTAGTAGCCTCTTCATACACTATATTTTCATGGCTTCTCTGAAGAATGTGTAATTGCATGAATCAAAGCAATACTGTATTTCAAGTTTATTAATGTATATATTATTCATTACTTGTAGTCCTGTAGTCAGATTAATTGTAACCTGTCAAATAATTTTAAAATGACAATTTCAGAAATAAATGTTAAAGTTTATGTATTTAACTCCCTAGAACATAAAATAGATGGTTCAGGTGTACCAGGTCTCAATGAATCTGATCTTGAAAAAATGGGAATTTGGTAAGCAACTTTTTATCTATTCAAATTGAAGAAATTATAAGAATGTTATGTCTTCTGCACCTACATTTTTGGTTATTATTGGTTGCCTAAATATTATAATATATTTAAGTGACTTTCATTTTCAGATGCTGTTTTTTTTGGAAGATTTTTTTTTATATTGTTTTGGTACACACAAAAAATTGAAAATATAAAAAAGCAAAAATACAGGGGAAAAAATAAACATAATACATACAAACATTTAACAACCTCTGTATTTAAACTTCGCTTATATCCTGCCCCCACAAAATAAATTTGTCTTCCCATTGTGTTGCTAGAGAGCTAATTCACAAAACATTTATCCAAAATGACAATTCTGGATACATTGTGACAAGTTTCTCTGGTACATGCTGTATAATTTCATGGATAGTACAAATTCAGACAGTACACTCGCATCTGTCTTTTGAACAAAAATGTTTTTATTATAACAATTAGTAACTTTTGTTGGTGAATAACAAAGTAAAGTTTATCCCTGATGATACAGTGTGACCTTTTATTGCTAGAAATGTCTCATTTTTAAATAAGACTTTATATATTATCTTATTATCTAAGGACAATAGCATTGCCTTTTTAAAGCTATTAATTTGTATTCTTACCTTCTCTCTCTATTTTCTATTTTCTAATTTTACGTCCTGTTTCTGCTCCCTGCACCCTATTGTTTGTTTCTCTTGACCCCTGTAACCTTATTTCTTTTAACTGTCCTTTTTGATAAGAACTGTTACCCAATCAAAGTTGTGCAGGTCTTTTCAGTCTCTCTGAGTCTCTTCAAGATTTGCTCTGAGGGACTTGCCTATCTCTTGTAGAGCCAGCAGCAAGAAGCTTTTGACTTCTGCCAAAGGTTTCTTGCTTTTGTCATTGAGGTTTAGGGATGCCATACATCATTGATTCAACACTGCCATAAAGCAAACTAACTATGGATATTGCTTTGCTTGCAGGATGTAAATGAGGATATACCATTTTATGCTTGCCATTTTATAGTTACACTGTGCAGGACATTGCTCAGGGTAAAAAGAGAAAGTGAAATATGTATATGTTATTAATAAAATTAATGTGGAAATGTAAATGTAACTTTTCTTTTAGAGTAGGAATAAATGTCTTTTTTCTTCATGAAGTTATCCTTTAAAAATGAGTGATTTATCACCATCGCTTTCTGCCAGAAGATATTTTGCTGAAAACATCTGTAAAATTCATGTCTTAGTAGCAGTTAATTTAGCTTCCATATTAACTTCATTACCAAATAAAATATTTAATTATTGTTTAAGTCATGTTATATGCTTCATTTTCAGTGCTACAGGAGTGAAAAAGAAGCTGCTAATTTGTATGCACAAACTGGCACAAAGTCAAAGTTACATTGATATAACAAAGGTTGAACAAACACTTTCTTATTTATTTTGTATGTTGAAAAAGGAATGTACCAAACAAAATTATCTTGTAATGCTATATTATTTTAATACTTAAGCCAGTTTATTTTAACATTGGGAAACAAGCTACAATTCAATCCAAACTTCTAAACAGACTTGGAATTGGATCTCCTGGCCATAAAATAGCCTTGTTAGAATATAAGAGTCTTTAGACATTGTATAAGTGATAGAGAATAGACATGCTTTCATTTTTCCTGTTTGTTTAGAGATTGTTTTACAATGGTTAAACCACCTGATCTGTTTTCTGCCCTCCATTAATTTCTAAATCATTTTTATATAATTCAAAAGATTAGTGTTTATAAAATTCAATTAACTTTAAAGCAAAATTAATATGTGAAATAACAGTTGTTTAAAAGGAAGTCACAGTAACAGAACGCCATATCACATGAACCCACAGGACTGTGGTGGTTAGGATTAGTCAGAGACCCGAGTGCAGTTGTGTCATTTCATCTCCAGCCGATTTAGTAGTTCAAAAGTGAGCAATCGTGAATAGATAGATAGGTACCACTTTGGTGGGTGCATTTACAGAACATGAAAGGGCCCCCAACTGGGTGTTCCCTGGGCAATGGTGATTTTACCAGCTAATCTTTTTAATCTGGAAGCACCTTAGGTGCTTCTGACATGAACAGGATGGGATCATATGAACCAATGTTGTATTTTGAATTACACATCTCCAATATTTAGCTGAATCCCTATTACATTCTTTCTGAAAGGATATATGGATGTCCAGCATAAAAAAATATACTTTTTGTTAATTTAACTATAATCTTTAAATCATAAAAATAATAGCCAACAGAATGCTGAAATTGTCTTTCACTGATATTCATCAACTGGATATGTTAATTTCTTCTATGCCTCTGTGTGCACTGGAACATTTAATTTAGTGTAAGACTACACCAGCACAGTGATGGCTAACTTTTTTGTTGTCGCGTGCTGAAAGTGCGCATGTGTACCTGCACTTATAATGCAATTTATGCATGACCCTCCCGTGCTTTCCCCATCCCCCTGCACATGCGCAAGCATCTCCCGCATGCTCCCCGCTCCCCACACATACATGCCAGAAACCCTAAAATCAGCTCGCTAATGGGAGGCATGCTCGCATGCACAGTGGAAGTGAGCTGGGGCAACGTCTTGCCTGCCCTCAGAGATGGCTCTGCGTGCCACTTCTGGCACACATGCCATAGGTTCGCCACCACAGACCTAACATAACAAGTTATTTCATTAATTTGATATATTTGCTTGGAAAACATAAAGCCTCCCAATTTATACATGATAATCCTTCAAATGGGCCATTAAAGAAATCAACCCAGAGTACTCAATTGAAACACAAGTGATCAGATTTAAGTCTACAATGCTGGGAAGGGTGGAAAGAAAGAGGAAAGGAAAATAACCAGTGGCAAGAGTTTACCATTGGAAGACTTAAAGGACTATTGGAAAGTGCCTTGGAAAAAGTATATGGTCATTGAAAGTCAGCCTTGAGCTGATAGCACATAATAAATCATAATAAACAAAGCAAAAAAATCCAATACAACCAGAACAAAGTTAAGCAGAACATCAGGTCTTTAATTATATATGTAACTGTGAACACAGGGAAGATTATTGCAGGAAAATAAGCACTTATTACCTGCAGTTCTTAAACTGGAGAAATAAAAAAGAAGAAGTAAAACTGTTAAAGTATCAATTTCTCCTGATAATTGAGACCTGGTTTAAGCTTTCCCAGCAGCATCCAGATATATCTTGTAACTTCTAATGTAAGAAAGGAAGATTTTTGAGTAAAACCAGAAGTGAGTTCTTGGCAGGATATGAATGGGGACAACATTAACTTTCTAAGTATGACCATATTATTTTGAGAATTACTTAAATTTGGTGAAGAAATGGAAGTTTAGATTAACCCAATGATAAAACTGGAAATCTGGAAAGTTAAAATTCCCTGCTTTAAAACAAAAAACCAAAAAACAGGACTTTCATAATATTTTTGGAACAGATAACTTTAAAAAAAAAAACCCTCCTTGTTCTGCAGGCTTTATTTTCTGCCCAAAATCTGCTCAAGATGGTAAGAGAGTAACCATCTATAGTAGTTCTGGGAATGCAAGAAGAAAGATAATAGCGAACATTTAAATCATTAGCCTAGGGCGGGATGTGTGTGTAAACTGCATCATCATGGTGGCATCACATGACATATCAGGACTTTTTCCCCCTTCGCTAAACCAGGCATGGGTAGCATGTGATGCATCCTGGCCTAAGGTTTTCCACTTTTGTTTTATATGGGTGGTTAATTTGTCCCCGTTGATTTTCATTTGGGCTATTTGTTACTTGTGAGTCAGGACTTTTAATTACCTGTGTTTATCTTAATTTTTTAGAATTAGAAAAAGGCAATGTTCTTGATTAAAATATTATTTATTATGAATTAACTGATATTTTAAATTTTTGTTTTGCTTTTTCCAGGTATTTAATGACCCAATCCATGGACATATTGAAATGCATCCTCTTCTTGTTCGCATCATTGACACACCTCAGTTTCAGCGTCTACGATATATTAAACAGTTGGGTGGCACTTATTATGTTTTCCCAGGAGCTTCACACAATCGCTTTGAACATTCTCTTGGGTAAGGAGTAATGTTTACTTAGTTTATACACAGAAATTGCTTTTGTATAAGTAAAATGATTATGCTGAATTTTTTTAAAAAAGTTTCTGCTATATGTTTCCCATTGACGGAGATTTTTATATTTAAATTTTGCTTTATGATGCCACATATTTAAATACTCTTAAAATGTACAATCCATAATATTTTTTCTTAAACTTTGGGAATCACCACTAATAATTGTAGATGAAAAGAAAGACTACTTAGTTTATGTAGCCAGTGTCTTGAATATAATGCATTTATTATGTTGTATACCATTAGTAAAACTAGGCTTTTTGAAGAGGCTTTCTATGCTCCATGGTGCTCTCTCATGCTCAAGAGAGAGAGGAAAAGTTTTCTTAATTTCTTCTTGAGCTAAAGAAAACTGATTTCTACATAGTGTATATAAATAGAGGCAAGAATATGCAGATATTGCTTTAAAAATGAGAAAAATATATATTCTTCCTTGTTTTACATTAAATTTCACATTTCACATTATTTAAAACAAAGATCAGTAACATGAAACATTCTCTGTTATATAATATGGAAATTCAGAATTTAAATAAGCCTTATAGCATAGCTCATAATTGCATTGTTTTTGTCACCTAAATTCCTATTTTATTTATAAATCTTAAACTCAAGACATAGAAAAGTTAATTTCTTCCCTTTCTGGAAAAGTGTTAGTCATCTCGCAGGCCGTTTGGTGGAGGCGTTGCAAGAACGACAACCTGAACTGAATATTGATCAGAGGGATATTCTCTGTGTTCAAATTGCTGGACTTTGTCATGACTTGGGTAAGCAAGTTCTATTAATAAGTAATATGCATGTATAAACATACCATTTCAAACTATTTCTTGTAACACTTTTAACAATTGTATTAAAATAATATACTAATTTGATGAAAACTGTGTCAGGTATTTAAAATGTGGTTGCTGAGCTTAAAGTGGCTAAGGTTATACAAAGGGATTACAAAAGTCAATTTAATTATGAAATGCCTCAACTAGAATTCATTATTTTGACCCTTATATACAGATAATTCAGTGTGGTAATTCAGTGTTTGTCAACCAATGGAATGTGCCTGAAGATGACATAGAAGTAATCTAGGCAGGGTGACAGTCCATTCCAAATCCTATGACATAGATAGAAAGTCACAAAGTCAATCCCATCAAGTATGCTGAAACAAAAAGAGCAAATCATGCACAAGAGTATATTTCTGCTGCTGCTGATTGAAGCTTTTCAGTTCAAAATAATTTATTTTGTTGTTAGCTTTCTGCCACTGTTTATTTGGATATATAGTTTTAATTTGGGCTTACAGTGGCAAATCTTATTTTTAGCCCTAGCTGTCATTATTTTGTACAGGAAACTGTAAAGCTTACAGAATAGATAGTTTTTATCACAGTTACTGACCAGCAATTGAATTTGTCAGGAATATTATTACAATGTTGTACTTCATTAAAGTTTCCCTCCTACGCTGTCCACTTCCTCAGGCTGCCTGCTTTCAGGTCCCTGATTACTTCGTTCATTTATAACAAAGACCTAAGATGTAGCTAGCCACCACATTTGTGTTGAATTCTGAGATATTTATACAGATAACTCTGTAAATGACTAATGTCCCTGCTAATGTTTTGCTTTGCAGCATGCCAGCTTTTTAATAATACTCATTTAATGTTAATATTTAGAAACATCTAAAAGAAAAGTAAGGCAGGAGGATCTTGCCTTGGAAACTCTGGCAATAATTTAGTATAATTATTCTATGAAAAGAAAACTAAACATGGTCTTAATATGTGATGCAGTTGTTAGAAAGATACATCTTGTGTATTATCAATTAGCACAAATAGTAAGTCAAAATGATAAGGTTTTCCTGTTTTGAGGATGATTACAAACCATATTTTCAATAATGTAACAAGAAGAACATGCCATTTTTTTTATTTCTAGTTTGTTTCTCTGGCTTAATATTGCTTTTAAATTTTAAAGTTCTACTCTATAAATTAAATTACTTATTTCAACATGGTCTTTTCAACACAATTAAAACATCAATATTTTGAAAAGAGTTTGAAACAAATCTTAAATTCTAATATAATTGTTAATCAGAGAGAGAGAGAGTGGATTAAAAAATGACCAACTTAGGTTCAATAAACAATAAGTGACTACTTTGGCTCTAATAGATTTGAGGAACGTTTGTCTATGTATCTGAGTATATCTATATGCATTTAAAGACATACAAATACATCTTTACTCTGTCAAAGATTAATTGTATAATCTTTACTTTTAGGTCATGGACCATTTTCGCATATGTTTGATAAAAGATTCATTCCACTTGCTCGCCCAGGATTAAAATGGAAGGTGGATATTATTTTATTTATTAAATTTATATGTACTGTAGGTGAGACATGCTCATGGAGATTCTCAATCATCCAGGTCATGGTTGTCCCAAAGGTGCTTTTCCAAAAGGCAACTGGACTTCCTTGAGATTGTTTTTCTTGAAAACATTTCGCTTCTTATCCAAAAAGCTTCTTCAGTTCTGACTGAATGGTGGGGAATGGAAGGATTTATATTCTTTGCAGTCACCTGGTCGTTAGCACTGTGAGAATAAATCATTAGCTCTCTGAGAGTCATTGAGGTCACTTGGAGGTTTATCTGTGTTCTCAGAGTCACCTAAATCGAAGTGTAAATGGGTGTGGAACATTGGTGGTATGCTACCGGTTCGGGTGAGTTCTGTGGAACCGGTAGTAAAAAAAGCCGATGATCAGCTGAGAGGAGGAGAAAAAATCCTGACAATCAGCTGAGAGGAAAAAGAAGAGAAAAGGTAGGATCGGCCCTCCAACCCGTACCTGCGCTTTTCTCTTTATCCTCTCAAACTAATTGGTGCTGCAGGTCTCAGCTGGTGTGGGGAAAGCTGTGCGCTGGCATTAGGAAAAGCACCAAGCCACACCCACCAAGCCACGCCCACCTAACTGGTGGTAAAACAATTTGAATCCCATCATTGGTGTGGAACTGCTGGAAGGACTGTGTTGTAAACAGGAGATAGGTGGTGTCATCCCTCCCTCTCTGTTGAGAGGAGGCTTTTCATTTTTAATATAGATGGCCTCTTTAACTCCTCTTTCAAACCAGTATTTCTCTCTGCCCAGGATATGGATTTTGGTGTCTTTGCCTTTCCATGTGTTTCTGAAAGACAAAAGTCTCTTTTGAAGATAGCAAAAGTCAACATTCTGGTCAAAAGCGATCTGTCGTAAGCTGACAACTGTCTGAATGAGCAAATGTCTTATTCTGCTTATTCCTTGAATGGGTAGAAAAGCAACAATAACTGTAGTAACTGTAAATATTATTTGTAATACATACAAACTTAAAACTGTGACATATTATCTCAATAGCTGGGATTCATAAGCCAAATTTAAATCATTATGGAGATTTTAAACAAGGACTTCTAGCTTTTCTTGATGTGCAACCAGAAATATCAGTTATGCTGGATTGACAAATAGTTTATATGGTGCTTAACATAAAGGAGCACAGTGGCACAGCAGCTTAATAACCCTGGATATATTTGCCAAAGATGGTCGGCACGCTGGCTGTTTGAACCCATGACACCACGTGGCAGAGTGAGCTCCCATCATTTGCCTCTAGCTCCTTCCCACCTAGCAGTTTGAAAGAGAATGAAAAGTAGATAAATAGATATCATTGTAGTGGGAAAAGCTAGCGGCATTACTTGTGGAAGTGGGAACCAGCACCAGACCTAGCCAATTGTGAGGCAAAATCACTGAAAGAAAGCCTAGATGACCTGATATTCTCCAAACGCTGCTAGCCAAATGAAGTAGCAATCATAAGATGCCAGAACTAAAAAGCATTGTAGGCTTCCCTGGCTATGTATGCCATACTCCTAAAAAAGGTGATTTAACATCTATCTATATATATTTACAGCATGAGCAGGCTTCCATTCAGATGTTTGAACACTTAATTGATTCCAATAACTTAAAGCCAGCTATGGAAAAGTATGGTCTCAAGCTTGATGAAGACATACATTTTATCAAAGAACAGATAGCCGGTCCTGTTCAGGAGAAAAGCGGGGGCAAAGAGGTAAGTTTCATTTTTTTCATATTCCTGGATCTTATCTCAATATTGTGCAGTTTACTAGAATGAACTTGGATCAAAAAAGGAAAGGGGCAAAAGGTAAGATCATTAGTTTTTGTTAGTTATTTATTTTTAATATATAAAGTTCAAGAGTTCAGTAGCAGAGCAAACCATTGCATGCAGAAAGGCCCAGGCTTAGTCCTGATATTTCTGAGGGTGGAAGGTATTGTTTGCTGACATGTTGAGAACTATCATTAGAATATATGCATAAATGTTTTTCCCTTAATCCTGTTCAAATAAAAAAAAATATGGATTACTTTAAACATTGTTCTAAAATTAAAAACTGAATGCAAAAATGAGGCAGGGCTTCTAAGAAAATTTTGAAATGTTATACAGAATAAAGACACCCGGTAGGACCCATATATAAACTTTTACTCAGATATGACATGGAGACAGAACAAGTAAAACATTGCATGTTAAAAAAGATGCAAAACGTTTTAAACAGACATAAATGGGAATAATTATGGAATACATTTGTAACGGGTGGGCAATTTTCCAAAAGAGCCACATAAGAAACTGGGGCTGTTGTGGATGGTCACTGCTGCCCTGCCCCCTGCTGTCCACCTCCAATGCTGCACTGATGCCCTGTCCCCAATGCCAACACTTCACCACTGTCCTGTCCCCTGCTGCCGCCCTTCTCCCATTACTGCTGCTGCTCAGCCCCCATACCCCACTGTCTTGGGCTGGACTGGGACTATCCACTTTTTAATTCTTTATGGTTAAAATACTGATTATAGGAATTAATATGCTGCGACATTTGCAAAACTTTGGAAAGTTACTGCTTAAAAATCTTGGTTTGATTGTTCACCATGAGATAGGTGTAGATACTGATTAGAAGACAGTATTTGCTTACATTTTTGTCCTTCTCATACAGTGGCCCTATCATGGTCGTTTCAAAAACAAGGGTTTTCTTTATGAAATAGTAGCTAACAAAACAAGTGGCATTGATGTTGATAAATGGGACTACTTTGCCAGGTATGCAAACTTTATACTATTTACTAGACTTGAAAACATTTTTATAAGCGTTATTGAAAGAGCTTTGCCTACAACGCCTTCAACAAAGTAATTCTTTCCCATTTTTAAAAGAACAGGAATGTATTTTTCTTTGCAGTTAGACTCTTTCAATTTTATGTGATTTGTTTTTATGCTATTTGTATTATGTATTATTTTAGATTTAGTCTTGATGGAAAGGCAAGCATACACAGAAGTAATAAATAATGTAAGGTGTATCCCTTCAGAAGATATAAAAATGTATTCATATATATAAAAAGTCAGCAAGAAATGGGTAAATCTTAGTTCAGTCTTACCTCAAGCTATATCATGTATTTTAATAAATAAATGAAGAAATTAAGCTATTAATTTGATCACTTTGGAAAATCTTTGATAAGCCCATAGTTGGTATCAAATTTAGTTCTGTGTAAAGTAGGTTGATATCCATACAAATGCCAATTTTCAATTATTTTCATTCCACCTCTACACTATCCTGACTGATAGCACTATCTCTATTGATTCTGCAGAATAATACACTGCTCAAAAAAATAAAGGGAACACTTAAACAACACAATGTAACTCTAAGTCAATCACACTTCTGTGAAATCAAACTGTCCACTTAGGTAGCAACACTGATTGACAATCAATTTCACATGCTGTTGTGCAAATGGAATAGACAACAGGTGGAAAGCATAGGCAGTTAGCAAGACATCCCCGATGAAGGAGTGGTTCTGTAGGTGGTGACCACGGACCACTTCTCAGTTCCTATGCTTTCTGGCTGATGGTTTGGTCACTTTTCAATGCTGGTGGTACTTTCACTCTAGTGGTAGCATGAGACGGAGTCTACAACCCACACAAGTGGCTCAGGTAGTGCAGCTCATCCAGGATGGCACATCAATGCGAGCTGTGGCAAGAAGGTTTGCTGTGTCTTTCAGCGTAGTGTCCAGAGCATGGAGGCGCTACCAGAAGACAGGCCAGTACATCAGGAAATGTGGAGGAGGCCGTAGGAGGGCAACAACCCAGCATCAGGACCGCTACCTCCACCTTTGTGTAAGGAGGCACAGGAGGAGCACTGCCAGAGCCCTGCAAAATGACCTCCAGCAGGCCACAAATGTGCATGTGGCTGCTCAAACGGTCAAAAACAGACTCCATGAGGGTGGCATGAGGGCCCGACGTCCACAGTTGGGGGTAGTGCTTACAGTCCTACACCGTGCAGGACGTTTGGCATTTGCCAGAGAACACGAAGATTGGCAAATTCGCCACTGGCGCCCTGTGCTCCTCACAGATGAAAGCAGGTTCACACTGAGCACATGTGACAGACGTGACAGGGTCTGGAAACGCCGTGGAGAACGTTCTGCTGCCTGCAACATCCTCCAGCATGATCAGTTTGGCAGTGGGTTAGTAATGGTGTGGGGTGGCATTTCTTTAGGAGGCCATTAGGTACCGAGATGAGATCCTTAGACCACTTGTGAGACCATATGCTGGTGCGGTTGGCCCTGGGTTCCTCCTATTGCAAGACAATGCTAGACCTCACGTGGCTGGAGTGTGTCAGCAGCTCCTGCAAGATAAAGGCATTGATGGATTTTTGTGTTCCCTTCATTTTTTTGAGCAGTGTATATCAAAAAGCTATAGAGGAAGCTGAGTAAGAATAAGCACCCTGATGACTCTACATTTGGTGTTTTTCTCAGCGAAATGATACGTGGATCTGTTATTCATAGTAGAGAAAAATATGGTAGAAAATGAGAAAGAATGTTGGTCAGATGATACTTATGATTTTAAAATTAAGTGTGTAGATAGATAGATGGATGGATGGATGGATAGATAGATAGATAGATAGATAGATAGATAGATAGAATGAGTATTGTTTTATAAACTTTTATGAATTGCTTAATATCATGGGAAACTGCTTAGGAAAATCAAATAAGTGAACATTAAAACTGCAGATCGCTTTTTAACGTTGAAATTACTGATTTATTTCATGTTCATTGTCTGTTTTGGTTTAATAATTTTGCTACTGTTTTGCTTTATTTTACTGATATTTTAAATCAGTACTGTATGTTAATTTGTGTGCAATAATATTTATTAGAATCGTAAATATATTCATGTGTAAACTAGATTTAAAAAATATATGATTGAATGATCTTATTTGTCTTTTTGGAATATACTCAGGGATTGTCATCATCTTGGAATTCAAAACAATTTTGATTATGAGCGCTTCATTAAATTTGCTCGGGTTTGCGAAGTGAAAGATATGATGCATATTTGTACCCGTGACAAGGTAAATTCCTTGGACAGATTGTGTATTTTGTATATTTCACAAAAATATCAGTTAGGGTACACACTGCAGGAATAAGAAAAGGTTATAGTTCTTGTGTAGAAGAATGGAGAGTTTTAGAAGTGGATTTCTTAGAAGTCTAAATTCTGACTTCCAAAGATTAGAAAGCTAATTTAGTTTAGTTTACTTTACTTTATTGTCATTGCACCTCATACAACTAAGTCAAACACCATCTTCAGTGCACATCAGGACCATGAAAATAACACACATCCTTCACATTCTATATGTGAGCAGGACAAAAGTCATTTTGAAATATCCTGCTCGTTATAAGGGAGTAAGTGTCTCAAACTCAGCTCTACCAAATAAGGAAGTATTCCAGCTTGAGCACAGAAGAAATAAGCAGAATGTGTTAGGGACTGAGAACAGGAGAGTGGCCATGAACTGTAACAAAGTGCATAGAAAAACTAGATGCGGGTAGAACAATGGGGGGGGTATTGATAGAATACATAAACTGTGCAGCTGCCTTTGCCAGATAAGTGAACGCCTAAAACCTCCAAAATGTATATGTGTCAATTTAAAAACAGGAAGAATGTGAGCCAAGCCCTCGTACGAGGGGGCGGACAGTTAGGGTATAAAAATGCTATTTGAATTTTGCTCTGGGTTCCTTCAATGCCTGAGCGAACCCGTTTTTGCAAACACGTGATTAAAATCTTGTTTTCCTTGGATCACCGAACCTTGTGGTGGTCTTTTCGTATCCCCCACCTCACATATACACTCAAACCCCCCGACACTGCACCAACACTGCACTATACAGTAGAATTCAACAGAGCTACTGCCCTGGGATAGAAGCTGTTTTTCAGCCTATTTGTGCTTGTTTTTATTATTTTGTACCATCTGCCAGATAGTAATGGTTCAAAAAAAAAGGGTGCCCAGGATGAGATTGATCTTTGAGAATGCTTTGAACTTTCTTAAGGCAGTGGGAGCAACAAAACTCTTCCAAAGAGGGGAGAGGGTAACCAATAATCTTCTGGGCAATGACGTTAATCCTCTGGAGTGCTGTAATTCTTTGCTTACCAAAGTTAGTGAGTTTATTGAATGGCGAAAGAGTAGCAGTGAAAGCCTTAATTTTTAGAACAGAATAATAAAAGTCAAGGCAAGTTGCCTTTTTATGTAATCTCTAACTTTTATTTATTAGATTTGTTTGCTGTCCATCTTGTCTCAAGGTGACTCTAGATGGCTTATTTATTTATTCTATTTTTGCAGATTTAGTGCCATGCTCATCACCATCAAAGACAAATAAGGGTCAGAAGTGTCCCCATGGGTTCTTTTATTTCACCTGAATTTTTCAAATTCTCTTTGAAGGGAAAGAAGGGCAAGGCTTTGAGGAATGATAGGGCTCCCTCAGGACCTTTCAGATCAACTGGACTGGCTATTTTAGCCATGAACTGCCATTTTAAATGCTGAATGTAGAATTCATATTACAGGCAGAAGGATTGCCTCACGGTTCTACTAAAATATAAGATTGGATATCTGAAACATAATGATAGAAAAGTCTTCTACTAAATAACAAAACAATGTTGATTGCAAAAATAACTTGTTGGATAATTTTTTACTGATTAAAATAATTTTATCTTTATAGAACTCTCATACAATTTTTTTGCAACAGTCAATGAATTGCTGTGTTCAAGATGTGTTTTGCAATTATAGTTTTAACAGATAAATATTATTTTTTTATATTTAAAAGGAGGCTGGAAATTTGTATGACATGTTCCACACAAGAAACTGTCTGTACCGCAGAGCATATCAACACAAAGTTGGCAACCTTATTGAAACCATGTAAGTTTGAAAGGATTTACTCTGTGGGAGTTGTTGATTAAATCAATCCTTATAAAAATATGCATTTTAATATTTTTAAATCTGTATACATTTGCAATGAACAAAGTATTATTTGAAGAAGTTATATTTCTACATGATTAGGGAGGGAAATGCTGCTTCAATAAGATTTGATGTTTAGATGTACTTTTTATAAATAAGTTGCATACAGTTAATATACTTAGAAGTGTCACTTATTTCTCAAAAGATTTTTAACAAATTAATATACCCCATTAACTTTTTCTCTGCTAATCTAGCTCAGTTGAACAAACCCTTTCCTTTCTCTCTTAATCATTGTCAAAGTAGATTTCATTGAAGAAGGTAAATATTGTTTATATTTAAGTATAATTAAATCTATAGTTTCTGGAAACCCAGTTTTTAATAATTTCCAGTTTGTATCTATTTCATATTAGGATTACTGATGCCTTTTTAAAGGCTGATCCACACATCAAAATAAAGGGCTCAGGTGGAAAAATGTTCCAGATCTCTACAGCACTGGAAGACATGGAAGCCTACACCAAGCTGACAGGTGAATGTGTGGATTCTGTAGAAATTCTTATCACACTAAGTATGAGAAGTATTTTTCTCAGGTTTCAATGTTGTGGCAACATGTTTCCATTGAAACTGCAAATCCTTTCAAAAACCAGCTATTTCTGCAGGGAACTCCAATTATGTAGTCAGAAGGGTTTGTGGAATTAGAGAATGAGAAAAAAGATCTTACCCTGTTCCTCCATTTTATCAGTGTGATTCTTCAGTTGGATTAAAAGTTGTAAATAGAATGAGCATTTCTGTTTGTGGGAGGTTACTGGTTGCTATTTTAGACTAGGAAAAATATTCTTATTTTTTTTCATGGATATAAGAATATTTATAGCTAGCTTTAATAATTAAGGCATTAAAGAGTTGATGATTGTAACAAAGACCGAAGAATTGGTGAGTAAACCACAGATTGGTTTATTTGACCAAGGTTAAAGTAAGATTTTGTTACAAAGTTCTGGCAACCCTTTACAGACTCTTTGCTGACACCAGGATTGAAAAGTTGATGTTTTATGGGTTTGCTTATAGATAAGGGATGGGATATGGGATGAAGAGCTATCTATTTGTTGCCATGTAAGATGCGAAGAGTTACTAAATTTGTCTATACTTGTAATGAAGGTTGGAAGTCACTTCTTATTTCATTTCATTTTCTTTATTTTTTTTCACATTTTGTTCTTTCTATTCTCTTTTCTTTCTTTTAGTTTGTATCATTGTTTATTATTGAAATTTTTAACAAAATATATGTGAGAATAATCATATAATGCTTTCTGGCAGATGAAATCTTTTTGAAGATTCTACATTCTGATGAACCAGAGTTGAGTGATGCACGCGAAATTCTGTGTAAAATACAGCGGCGCGATCTCTTTAAATGCTTGGGGGAAACACAGCCACCAGAGGGCAAGGAAATTAAAAAGGTTGAGACAATTTGCACTGGTTAAATCATTTCATTGTATGAATTCATTTAAGTATAATAATTGAACAAGTATTCATTTTCTATATCTTTTATATTTTCTAAATATAAATCTCTCATAAGAGATTTGCTAAAGATTTGCTAACATTGCTAAAGTTTGGCAATGTTTTGAGATTTGGATCATTAAAAACAGGGAATGCTGACTGAGGACATCTAAAAATGTTGCAGGAACCAGTGTACTGCTACTTCTGTTGTGATGGTCCAAAATGGTATATGTATATGTGTTGTGACTGGAAGGATTGAGCCTGCTAGGAGTTTTGAATCTGATGCATCTGAAGACGGAAGGTTTGAGCCTGCTCTGAGTTTGGATTCTGAGGTATCAGAGGACATAGATGCGAGCCAGGAGGATGAGAGAGTGTCGGAGACACGGTCGTCTCCAGAACCTTCCACGTCATTCATACCTCAAGTGTCAGCAGCTGATCCACAGAACGTGCCAGAGGCTTCGAGTAAGGACAAGACTGATGAATGTTGGCTTGATGCTAGGACTAGAAGAAGATTGAAACGTCAATCACAATCTGAAAAGAGACGTCAAGCCAGAGATTAATTAGAGAGACTGACACGCCCCTCCAGGGGATTTAAGGAGGCGTGCTGGCCCTTAATCCTTGTCTGAAGCAAAGTGTATTTTGGGATTTGGAGAAGACGTTTTGACTCTCTTGGCTGCAGCGTCGTGATTTATGGTCAGCTCGGACTTGCCAGACAGATTCCAGGAAGACTGCCAAGGACTGTGTAAACAGAAACTGTTAACTCTGCCTTGTCTGTGTTTGTCTGTTTGAACTTTTGAACTTTGGATTCTCACCTGTGGATACAGATGAGGCAGAACATTTTTGCTTCAGACCTTTACTTCATCTTATAACCAAGATGGACCAAACACAACTAAAGCAACTGGTAGAGCAGCAGCAGCAACATATAGACCAACTTTTACAGAATAACCAGGTTCTACAACATCAGGTAACTCAGCTGGTTAATCATGTTACGCAGTTGCAGGCTCCTATTGCTCCTCCAGCTCCTCCCCTTAGGAAAAGCTCGGTATCTGTGCCGGATAAATTCTTGGGACAGACCGATATGTTCCCGGCGTTTATGGGACAATGCCAACTATTCATGTCCTTACAGCCTGAAGATTGTCCTAATGACCGG